>JAYEVE010000835.1:0-600000 GCA_036346375.1 Guadua angustifolia | reverse complement strand
ATTTTTCATCAAATTATACTTAGGTTGTCCCAGCTTGCTTCAATGCAAGAACTTACATAGTAGAAAATGAAAACAATAGTGAGCTTTTAGTAGGATGAGCTCGATTAATTTCTCTCAGATCTGTGCAATCTCAAAAAAATTTCAAAGAGATGGTGCTTAGAGTTTTATCTTCAATTCGAATCAATTGGATCTGCTTTGCGATAGTCAAAATTTTCATTTCTTTGAAAGGATTTTTATATTTTTTAAAATTTAAATTTTTTTATTTTTAAAAATTTAAAATATTATTTTCGCGGCTGGGCCGATTTAAAATAGAGCAAAATTGCCGACGAAAATATCTTTTCAGAGGGATTTTTATATTTTTTAAATTTAAAATATTATTTTAAATACTGCCTAAGCCGAAAAAAAATAGAGATGCCACATCAGTTGGAGCGGGGACGACCACTATTTTTGTCGGCTATATTGGCTGATGAAAATATAATTATTTTCGTCGGTTACCGATGAAAATACTTGTATTTTCGTCGACACAATTTCGTCGGTCTATTTTCGTCAATCAAGAACCCATTTAAAATAGCTATTTTCGTCGGTTTTTGGCCGACAAGAATAGTGTGGATTCCTGTAGTGGTGGCACTATATATATCCCGGCTTCCTTCCCCAACCTGTCCAGAACAAAGAGGATCTCTGTTCTTGCTCGGTTGGGGTAGAGAGGGGGCAAATTTTTGCTCTCAAATTTGGTGGAATTTGTTTCTAATTTGTGATCTAAGGTTCGTATCTTGATGTACATTTCATTGGTAGTTTATTTAGTTGGATATTATGCTCTATATTGTTGTAGGTTGTGAGAATTATTGATTGCATAGTGAGCACAATTAGAGCTCTAATCTAGAGACTAGATTTCAAATTACCAACTTTTATATGTGTAGTGATTGGTGAGATTATGATGTAGATTGAATTTAAATATTTAGTGGACTAAATTAGTTATTGCATTTAATACGTAGATTGAATTTAAATGTGGTAGCACTTCATAATTAACTATAGTTTAATCTAATTACTTAAAATTGTTTCTTTATTTGGTGTATGTTAATTTAATACTTTTGTATGTAATGCAAATTTGTCGACGGACCATTATAACTAATAGCAATTATTTAATTGATTTTACAATCGAGAATTGGATATAGATTTATAATTAATGAAAGTTTCTAGATTAATTAGCACTACATAACAAATTAAATGAATAAAACAATTTGTGACCACTTATTGATTTATTGAGATTTTATTTATTATAAATATTTCTAGATGGACCGAAGATGGATGCATGAAGCGGACCGTTGCGATAGAGAGTACTTTAACGGCATGACTAGTTTTCTGAGTGCGGCTGCGATGTACAAGTCAAATAAGCTGATGGACTATATTTGTTGCCCGTGCATCGATTTCAAGAATGAGAAGCAATTTTCTAACCATGAGATGATCCGTGCACAATTGCTTTGAAGGGGTTTCAAGCCTGCCTATACCTGTTGGACCGAGCACGGTGAAGATGAGATTGTACGTGAAGGGCATCTAATTGATGATGATGACGATGAAGACAACAACGCGACTGCGATCGAAGATACGTTCGTCGACACCCATGAAGACATGTTCATCGATAATCATGAAGATGAAGATGGGGAGGAGGGCCTCACGAGTGAAAGGGATTTTTAGAAGTTCCAGTGTATGGTAGAGGATTCTACAACACCTTTGTACCTAGACTGCAAGGAGGAGCTCAAAAAGCTGCATGTTGTGCTTACACTGCTGCAGTTGAAGGCAAGCAATGGTTGGTCCGATAAGAGTTTCAGAGAGCTGTTAGATTTCTTCAGAGACATCCTTTGAGAGGGTAACATGTTGCCAACAACCACGTATCAGGCCAAACAGGTTATTTGTCTGTTGGGAGTAGAAGTGCAGAAAATACACGCATGTCCAAACGATTGCATATTGTATCATAATGAGTTTGCAAATTTGGATACGTGTCCCGTTTGCAAGGCATCTCGGCATAAGCACGACGATGACAACATCGAGGCGTAGCGTAGGAAGAAAAGACCCCCAGCCAAGGTGGTGTGGTATTTCCCTATAATCCGCCATCTGAAGCGTCTGTTTGCGAACAAAAGGCATGCTCAATTGCTGCGATGGCACGCCAAAGAGCGTAAGAAGGATGGAATCCTTAGACACCCTACTAACTCCATGCAGTGGAGGAACATCGATAGAAAATACAAGAACCACTTTGCATATGATATGAGGAATATAAGGTTGGGGCTCGGTACGGAAGGGATGAATCCTTTCGGCAACAAGAGTATTCGTCATAGCACTTGGCCGGTGACTTTATATATCTACAACCTTCCTCCTTGGTTTTGTATGAAGCGGATGTACATTACGATGCCGCTGCTGATCCAAGGGCCGAGGCAACTTGGCAACGATATTGATGTATACCTCAAACCACTGGCTGAAGATCTTCTGGTATTGTGGAACGATGGTGCACAGGTATGGGATGAGTATAAAAGAGAGAATTTCATGCTACACGCATTGTTGTTCGTAACCATTAATGATTACCCTGCTCTTGGTAATCTTTCGGGCTAAACTATAAAAGGATTCAATGGATGCGTCCATTGCATGGGTGATACAGGTAGACGGTGGTTGAAATACTATCGAGAAATGTGTTACATGTGGCATCGTAGGTTCCTTCGCAAAGACCACCCATATCGCAACAGCAAGAGAGCTTTTGATGGTACAAAGGAGATTGCTTCAGCTACGTAACATCGCAACGGCAAAGAGATATTTGCGGCCGTAAAGGATATTAAAATTATCCATGGAAAGGGAGCCGGAAGTACATCAGTCCCGAGTTCAGGTGATACAGCTCCTTTGTGGAAAAAGATATCAGTATTTATGGACCTATCTTATTGGCAGCATCTGGATGTTCGACATGAGATCGATGTCATGCATATAGAGAAGAACGTGTGTGACAGCTTGCCTGGTATTTTACTAGACATACTTGGCAAAATAAAAGATACACTCAACGCACGGATGGACCTGAAAAATATGAAACTCAGGAAGGAGCTGCATCACAAAGACCTGGGTAAAGGCAAAAAGTACCTTCCCGCAGCTTACTACACTCTTAGCAAGAATGGGAAAATTAGTATGTGTGAGTACTTGCACGGAGTCAAAGTTCCATCCGGTTATTCTGCCAACACAAAGAGGCTAGTCTCAATGAAAGACTTGAAATTAATTGGCATGAAGTCTCATGATTGCTACGTGATGATGACACAGATGCTTCCTGTTGCAATTTGGGGTGTTCTGCCAAAGAAAGTGCGAGACCCAACTATAAAGTTGTGTTCATTCTTCAACGCGATTTCATAGAAGGTCATCAATCCGTTGAAACTAGATAAGCTATAGCAAAACGTGATCCACACTCTATGCCGACTTGAGATGTGCTTTCCTCCATCCTTCTTCAATATTATGGTCCATCTCATTGTTCATATTGTGAAAGAGATACAATTTCTTGGCCCTGTGTTTCTACATCAGATGTACCCTTTTCGAGAGGTTCATAGGGGTTGTCAAGAAATATGTTAGTAATCGACATCGGCCGAAAGGGTAAATTGCCGAAGGTTGTGGAACCGAGGAGGTCATCGAGTTCTGCATTGATTACATGGATCTCAAAACGATTGGTGTGCCCATATCTCGCCATGAGGGGAGGCTACAAGGGAAAGGGACACTAGGTCAGAAATTGATCCGTACCAATGATCATGCTTCATTCACATAAGCACATTTTACAGTTCTGCACCAATTAGTTGTAGCGGCCCCGTATGTCAACATGCACAAGAACATGCTACGAAGAAAAAAAACCATTTAAGTCTGAGGTTTGGATCGCGAGAAAGCACAGAGATAACTTTGGAGATTGGTTGCTTAGACACATGATGCATACGCAGACATAGTGTGCTCAATTGAGAGCGTTGGCTAAGGGACTGTCATATACAATTTTGACATTTGAAGGATACGACATCAATGGATATACATTTTATACGAGAGCACAAGATAACAAGAGCACCAACTAGAACAGTAGGGTCCGTATAGATGCCTTTGATAGCAATAGCAATATGCAGACGTACTATGGATTCATAGAAGAGATTTGGGAGCTTGACTATGAGCCTTTGAAGGTCCCCCTCTTTCGGTGCTAGTGGGTCAGGCTACCTAGGGGCGTGAACATCAACAAGTACGGTATCACTACCGTGGACTTCAAACATGTCGAATACAAAGAAGAACCATTCATACTTGCTAATACCGTTACACAAATTTTCTATGTGAGGGATCCGGCTGACAAGGAACGCCACGTGGTTCTTCAAGGAAAAAGAAGGATTGTCGGAGTTGAGAATGTAGTTGACGAGGAAGACTATAACCAATTTGATGAGCTTCCTCCTTTTACTGAGAATATCGACCTAGGTCTCATGGAATACATAGAGGAAGCTACGTACATACATTGCGATCATAACGAAGGTTGGACTGTAACTTAATTGTATAATTAAGGATATGCTTTATTTTGTATGAAGGTCAAGCTTCAATTTGTAATATAAACATTTTGTACGTATGAAGGACATGCTTCAATTTGTAATGTATGGAGTATTGATTATTATAATCATTCAAAAAAATTTCAGAATATTTTGATATTGTTTGTTACCTTCAGAAAATCAATAACAGAGAAATCAATAGTCAATCAGTCAGCTTGTCAGAATTTTACAAACCTCCTCAGTTCAAATCTCAAGTCAAACATTTTATAAAAACATCATCAACTCATCAGTATCCTCCTCAAAAAGTTTCAAAAATTTTCACCTCAGTTTGGATGTTCAATTAAATCCAAACCCGCATGGCTGTTTAGAAATCAGAAAACTCTTTTTCTTTTACCCTCCTCCCTCTGCCATGTAGATGGGGTAATTTTCTAGCAGGGCCAAATGACTAATGAAACAGTCAAAATGCAAGGTTAGACAGGTGCACGGAGGTAGCGTCGTGGTCGAGGTCCCAGCAAGATGCGGACAGGTGAACGAAAGGTGATCGTGGAGCTTAATGTAGTCAGGGAACCAGCTATACCTACATCATTGGTTGGACCATATCGGACTGCATGCAGGGTTTTGGTTAGAGATAATGTGCTCATCGTCTACAAATCATGGACACACCATGACGATTGCCCATCGTATGTTCCTAATGACATCAAGGAAACATTGTGGATAGAGTGACAGCCAAGTTCCAATTTCCCGAAGATTAGTTGGAGCTTGCCAAGAAAAGTGCACTAACCATCATGGGATCCGCATGGAAGAATTGGAAGACAAAACTGAATAAGGAGTATGTCAAGAAGGATCAAACACCAGATTTTAATAGATACCCGAGATTCTAATAGATACACGGTATAAGAATTCTGATGAAGCCTAGGCTATCAGCAAACAGAACAAGACAAATTCGGACAAAAACATTTACCCCCATATGCTAGACACCAGTGGCTACGTGAGGAAAGTACCCAATTAGGATGCACGGGAAAAAGAGCTAACTCGTTGTAACATCCCTAATTTCGGGTTTCTACTAAAGGCTAATTTAAAATTAATTAAATTCAAAATTTGGATTTTCCTTGGTGTTCTAATTAACCTGGCATCCTTATCCATCCAAAATTTAAGTTCAATCCTTTATCGCCCGCAAAGTCAAGATTCCAATTCCGGTCCTAATTCGAAATTTCACCCGAATTCCAAAATACTCTAAAAATCTCAAAACCTATTGCATTAGGTTCCAAATATTCTACAATGATTTTGGAAATTGTTACAAGATTTTTAGAATCTATTTGCTATTTTATCTCTCGCGGTCTTTATCAAATTCATTTTATTCGTTCCGGAATAACCTAAATTCCAAAATTCATCAAAATTCAGTGAAACTAATTTTATTAGGTTCCAAATAATCTCTAGTATTTTAAAGAATTTTTCCAGGATTTTTAGATCACTTTTGCTATTTTATTCCTCGCGCTTTTGTCCCATCATTTCTTCCTACCAACGAAAAGTCGACACGTGACAAGTACTGTTCAGCCTTCTTCCACCTCCAGCCAGCCACAGCACGATTCTTCTTCCGTTCAAGGCCCTCCAAATTCAAATCACCATAACTTCTCGTTTCCTCCACCAAATCATGCGTGGTTGGATCCATTGTGAAGAGGGAGACGAGGAGAACCCATTTTCCATGACCATTCATCT
Organism: Guadua angustifolia; assembly: GCA_036346375.1. NCBI lineage: Eukaryota > Viridiplantae > Streptophyta > Magnoliopsida > Poales > Poaceae > Guadua > Guadua angustifolia. The sequence continues at coordinate 593,761 of JAYEVE010000835.1, read as the reverse complement.
TTTAACCCACCGGAATTTGATTAATTGACTGGAAACCATTTTGCACTAAAACTTCAATAACTCGGTCGTTTCTCAACGAAACGATGAGCTTCCACCTCTCAACTCTTCGTCTCGGCATCCTCTATCCCGTGCTCACCCTAACCCATTGCTCCTGTGCCGTCTCCTTCTCGAAAACTACCAAAAACCGACGCCCGACGTTCTCCAAAGACACCGGTGAGCCATCTCTTGCTCCGGTGAGTTTCTAGACAAACCAACCACGTTACTTTGTGCCTTTTACCTCCGTGGTCACAACCAATCAATCGGATTTGATTTTCGTAGTAGTTTGATCCCGGATTTCGAGTTTGTTCATCGTCGGCTGTTGTTCCGTTCGTCGTCGATTTCTTCCAATCCGGTAACTTCTAGCACAATTCCTTTTAGCCGTAAAATCACCTTGTCATTCTCTACGTGATGCTCTCTTTTGTTTCGCGAAATTTCGAGTTTTTGTGCGGATTTGGCCGTCGTGCCGCCGGCCCGTTTTTCGCCGTCATGGCTCGTCGCCGTTGCGTCTTGTCTCCGCGTTGCGCCGCCGGCCGCCTGTTGGGATTATGCCAAATAGCACATCATGCGTCACATATGATGTGGGCTTGGTAATGACGGGTCACATATGATGTGGGCTTAGCAGGCCACGTTGGACGTGGGCTACAAACCTTATTGGGCCTCTAGCATAGGGGCCCAACTAGGGGGCTATATAAAGGGAGGCGGTGGAGGCTTTGAGACACATGAGCTTCTAGGTTTTTCCCTCCACCAAACCCTAGCCGTCGTCTCTCCCAAGGATACGCACGTGAGATGCTAGCACACCCGCGTGGATGGATTCCAATCCCTGTATGTGTGGATACCGTAGAGGCGTTGCACCTGCGGCGCTAATTGAAGCGAACCTGAAAGGAGGCGCAATCAGATTCGCGCACAGTTTCTGGACGCAATTTTGTTTTGATGATTTCTGTTGATCCAGAAGGAATTTGGAGGCAAGACTGGATGCGTTTGAAAGCTTGTCTCGTTAGCTTTCAGTGGATATCAAGAACGCCCAAAACGGAGCTCGTATGTGGCCTGGGCGTCCATTTTAAGTCGGACTGCTCCTGGAGGTCGCGAACTTCCGCGCGGACTTCCGGCGCTTCGTCTACCTCAACGACGCCTACGATCCGGTTGTGGGGTTTGGCCAAGGAGTGGCAAGGCCTTGCGGTACCAGCGAGGAGGAGGCGTGGCATGTACGGCTACTTCCACGACGCGCGGATCGATTGAACTGGCTTCATCGACTCGTCTTCCGCTGCACTGCGCGTCGTAAGGTAATGCGATCTGTGATCAATTGCTTGCAGGGTGTCCTGGGTAGTTGCGATAGAATTTGTTTATATGCTAGCATAGCATCCCGCGTTACCCTTCAGTGGTATCAGAGCCATCCTGTTTAGTTCTTGATCTAGATCAATTTTGGTTGCATATGTGATGTGCGGGGTATTAGATACGATCTACTACCATTCTCCGTATGGCCGATTGGATCGGTTAGGGTGAACCAAACTTGATTAATAAAGATTAATCCAAAATTTAATTGATAAGATCAATTGGTTGATGGTGTGGTGAAATTCATGTGATGAATATGTGACACAAAGATTTGATCTATTTGTGATTTGCTACGTTGATCAGTATAGCAATCTATTTGATACGATCAAGTCAATTGTGGGATGATGGCATGTGTATGCTGATGAGTTGTGGTGCCTATGTTGTTGCTGCGAACAACGGGTACATGCTGCTGGTCTTGTACTCGTCGCATACTATACATGCGCTATTTGTGGTTGTGTATGGGCCGTCGTTGCAAACGACATATAGACATATTGGCTGAGCATGTATGTTTGCATGTAACGGTTATCGATGGATGATGGATGTATGCTTAACATGGTGGCATGCATCAGATGCATGTACTGTTGAAGCATATATGTATACGTGCATGCAAAATATAATGCTAGCTAGTATATATGGCATGTTGGTCAGATTAACCGGTGGTCTAGCTGATTTGATCGGTTAGATGGTCGTTGAGTCATGGTTACTATGCAATAGTTGCACGTGTTAATAATGATCTCGATCACGGTGTGCAGCCAAACGTTGGTCGTCCTTGCCACCGAAAATCTTGTAGATGTGCGTGTTCCTAACTGTTTGTGCCCGGACAGCTCGGTAATGAGCAAATTGTTGCTCGGGTAACTCGGTGCTGTTTGGTGGTGCCCGGTAATGCTTGGCGCTACTCGGTTTGTGCTTGGTGGAGCTCGAGTTGGTCGGGGGCATGATGTGTGGTTAATATGATTAACTCGATGGGTCTTTTATTGAAATTATGACCAATATTGATTGTGTGTATATTTTTCATCTGATCCATAGAGGGCTATATAGTTGCACTATTAATCACAGTTGAAATTAGATTTCTTTGTATTATAGCCTTTATGATACCTCGCAATATGCTATGGTAGGTCTTGTTGGATATTTGTATTCGGTTAAGGAGAATTTATCTATCTGCACCACATACTTGATGTGGCGTGGCCGAGTGAATATTTGATTCATGGCTAGATAATTTTTCGGACCACTAAGCAAGGGCTAATTGTTAGTCCCAGATTGTATTAATATGATTAATTCAATCGAACTTTCTCGTAAGATTGTGAATAGGATTCATAGTTCAAACCTCGCCGACCAAGTCGTTAGTAGGCTAACATGCTTAGTGGAATATTCATTGGGTCAATTTGATTGGTCCTGAGCGGTTAATGTGGTTAACTCGTTGGAATTTTCATGCACTAAAATTGTGAATATGATTCACTATGGAGAAATTGTTTCCACTACACAAATTATTTATGTGCTTTTCATAATTGTTATGAGTTCACATTATTTGGTAGAATTTGATTCTATGCAAATGTATGTGAATAGTTTGACACTCGTGTATATGATACATGTGAGGGTTCTTACTGAGGCTTGCATATTAATTTGTGATACTTGACTAAAATCAAGTAGATGGCCCGGTGGCCAGAAAAGAGGAGACGTTGCTGCGACTGCGACGTTGATTGGGACGATCACGACAAAGAGGAGATGTTGCTCGCGGACGATCGACTTCAGCAAGAAGATGATCGGCTTGCGAGGAGGAGACGATCGCTCCGTGGACGATCATCTACTTCCTCTACATCGGCATGCGCTACGTTGAACCGGCTGTTTCGACCTTTCCTTCCGCTGCACTGCGCGTCTAGTGGTAACGTTCTATGATCCCTTTTTTGCGAGAAGGTTCCTGGTTTATGCGGTAGATTTTTATTTTGTGCTAGTGTAGCATACCGTGTATCCCTTCTCTTGGGCCATACTGGCGCACAGGTTAATAGTGTATTTTCTGTGATGGTTTTCCTGCTCTGCTATTCTTTCATCTTGATAGAATAGATTTCCCTCAAAAAATTAAGAGTGTTTGCCCTTCCAACGGCTGCACCTATTAAGGTCTTGTATGTTAACTGGTAGTTTCTGCCAAAGCAGGGTGCCGTTAATTTACCTGATCAATAGGGTGAAGTCGGACTTCACAACATAGTGTTGGTTTTACTTGACGAAGCTATCAAAACGGTTTTGAGCTTCGGGGCAAGGGTGTTGGTGCTGTGCATCGGCGCATGCCACTCAACACACAAGAGTCACATACGATGTGATCGGCAAAAGGGTTGCCTAACTATGTCACTGGGTTCTAGCGGTGAGCCAAAGTTCACTAGGACTTTAGTGAATATGGATTTTTTCCTACTACAAGTCATTAGAGGGAATGTGACTTGAGTGGGAGTATCTTTTGTTAATTTGTTAACGAAGGGTACACAACATAAACATAGTTTAATATTTGTTGATTACCTCGTGCTCTACTATTTGAGATATATATATTTGATATGAATTTCTCATTAGTGCATTGTGATTGATATTGATTTTGAGAATTGTTCTCTTATTGTTGAAAGGAATATTTGTTCTAAAGAATAGTACCTAGATGAATCGGCTTGAAATGCAATCTGAATTGAAACGGTGTTTATTGGAAACACTGCAGTTGTTTTCTTGGTGTTTGCTATCTCATTATTGTCACCATGAACTCTGAGCTTTGGAAGCAAGATGAGATTATGGGTGTCTACAATATGATTGTGGACTTTGAGGGCATGTTTGAGGATCAGACAAGAGCTAGAGGATTTGATCCCTAAATCACTGTTTGCAAGTTAGCACAAGAAGAATTCGGTCAGCCATCATGTAGTCAATATGATTGATTACATTAGGCATTAGAAAATATGATTCTCCGTTTAGCTAATGGTTAGCTATTGATGTGATTTTTGGTTGCTCTTTTTGAGCATTGAGCTAAACATTTTGATGAATAGCTTGGATAAATCACTGGCCGAGATGCATATGATGCATGTTAAAATTGGAAAGCATTAAGATCAGCTTTAATCATGTGATGATGGTTCGAAAGATTGGTCAGCTTATGAAGGAGACCGAGTCATGAGTGAAAAGGGAAAGGTCCTGATGAGATCTGGAGTACCAATCCTAGACTTGTGAAGTTGAAGATTGGCGTTACCCTGACACTATAAGATAGGATTTTGAAATAGTGGCAAGAGTGTTGAAGTTGTCTCTTGTTGGACGTTAACATACTCTTAACGGCCCAACTGTCAGGATTAATGTCAGAGTTAAATAATTATTATTATACTCCTGGCATAGGCAAAATCAATAGTTTAGCTTCATCTTGGGAGTAGAAGGTTATGAACCGCAAATATAGAACAAATGTTGTTCGATTTGCCTGATTGATTTGTCATGTTGACATGCTCCATTAGTGAATGGATGTGTATTTGGATCCTGATGAAACACTTGTGTTGTGCCATTGTTTTCATTATCTATATGTTGGTATACTTTAGAAATAATAGTGCTCATAAAAGGGGTTCCATCAAGTCACAGAGAATGAACCATATATGATATGGATCGGAAAGTGTTCCATACTATTTTATCAAAGTTTGAATTGTGGAGTACATGTAAGACGTCTGACGTCTGATGAACTCACTCTCAACTTAGATAAATATTTCTTTGTGAAGTGCAAAGTGTTTGTACATTTTAAAGGGGGCGAGAGCAAATTATTTGTTGCTCGGAATGGTTGATTTTGGATAATTCTTTTTTCCAAAATAGTCAGTGGGAGCACAATGTGACTCAAAGTAGTTCGGGGATCATTAGAAAGTGTTTCTGTTCCTACTAAATTTTCATATTATGTACAAATAAACCGACCCTACATATGTTCTAAAGCCGCATTAGTCACCTATATATGATAGGGATGACAATTGTTGTCAGACTATGATGAGCTTAAGACTTGTGAGGAAGTGTGATGGGCCTATGCTCTGAAAGATGGTTTAAAACCATGGGATCTAAAGATGAGCTGTGTGTGATGATTAAGTTATGAACTTGATTAATCCGCTTAATGCTATCTGGATCAATCTAGATATTGTTGCTTATTTGATATGCGAGATGGGTGTCAAAATGGCTCACCCTACTTTGTGGAGACCTAAGTGAGAATGTGTTCTTGACACGACCTCAAGGTTTTGATGATCCATAAGATGCTATAGTATGCAAGTTTATGAAACAAGCATCTCAGAGTTGGATATTTACTTTGATGTAAAGTCAAAGTGTTTGCTAGTTCATCAAGGGCAAGTGGGAGCACATTTACATTTGATCTTATATATGTATGACATATTGGTGATCGAAATAATATTCCGTTAATCTGCCATGTCTTAATTAAGAAATTGTTCTTCATAGAAGACTTTGGGATGATTGAAATTTTGGCATAAAAATCTATAGAGATAGATTTAAAAGGCTAATTAGATTAGTGCTTTATGTTGACATAATGTTGAATGGTTCACCGAGAATGTGTTCTCGTATGTCACATTGATAGCAATACTCAGAATTTACTACTTGATGAGCTTGATAATTGCCAAAATTAAGGTTCACACTCGAGCGCATTAAGGTGAATGTCACCGAATATGCCGATATCAATCAAATCCGAGTGAATGTCACTGGATGTTTTGGAAAGGAACAATCTAAGATACTTATGAAGTAAAACGATTGTGTTCTTTGGTAGTGAGGAAATACGGCACGTAATGGTTACATTGCGCATTAGTTTCCAAACCAATACTTAATGGAGGTTGAGAAGCTAGAACTGTTCCAGGCCTAGACAAATATTACCACAACCTTTATGAAAGGCGCACATGAGCATTGAATATTGGATATTCAATTGGTACGCTCTAGTGCTGGTGGAGAAAACATAAGTGATAAGCCAACTAACCGGTCATGGGGATGACTGTATCACTTCTATGTTTATGATGGATAATATGTTATCACAGTTCCTTGAATAACATCATCGGTATTGATCAACAAGTACGACTTGTTTGTGGAACTCATTTACTATATGTTGTTATTCTAAATTGGTCCCTGATCTTATATCATAATATGAACAATTATGATTCAAAGATTAGCACATGCATTGGTTGATGATCAGGTTCCCGGATCATTGATATGGGGATATCAAATCAATGGTGTGGACACTTGTTAGTGAACATGGGTGTTGGACAGACCCACTCTGAGACACTGCTGAGATTGTTATCTTAGAAGTGCCATCAGATTGTAGTCTCGAGTGATACACCTATATAGTCCTTAGACTTCAGATCGTCATGGATTCCCAGCATGTGGACTTGTATGCTTTGGGGTTATCAAACGCTACACCGTAACTGGATAGTTGTAAAGGTAACTACTGGGTATACCACGAAACATTGCCAGGGGTTTGATCGGTCAAGATAGGATTCGCCCCTCCTCGATAACGGGAGAGATACCTCTGGGCTCCTCGATGTGGATGGATTGGAAAGTGCATGGCCATGCCTGTGATTAAAGAGTTAATCACAATCCCCGAATCCATCACATTGACGAGTAAAATGGTCGAGCTATCAAGGGTGGCACGATCTTGCCTTGAGCTTGACCGGTATCGTGCGCAAAAGGATCAAGATATGTTCAATGTATCAAGGTTCTCACTGATATAATCATTCTGCATTCGGGTCAATATGCTGCTAGGCGCCGCTACTGATCTGTGGATTGGAAAGGTGTTTCCGGGTCCACTGCCGACTTGTACGTGAACCTACAAGGTCACACACTTAAAGGGGTTGGAGTACTCTTTGTATAATTGTCTATTGTGCAAGTGGGAGATTGTTGGGATTATGCCCAATAGCATATCATGCGTCACATATGATGTGGGCTTGGTAATGACGGGTCACATATGATGTGGGCTTAGCAGGCCACATTGGACGTGGGCTACAAACCTTATTGGGCCTCTAGCATAGGGGCCCAACTAGGGGGCTATATAAAGGGAGGCGGTGGAGGCTTTGAGACACATGAGCTTCTAGGTTTTCCCCTCCACCAAACCCTAGCCGTCGTCTCTCCCAAGGATACGCACGTGAGGTGCTAGCACACCCACATGGATGGATTCCAATCCCTGTATGTGTGGATACCGTAGAGGCGTTGCACCTGCGGCGCTAATTGAAGCGAACCTGAAAGGAGGCGCAATCAGATTCGCGCACAGTTTCTGGATGCAATTTTGTTTTGATGATTTCTGTTGATCCAGAAGGAATTTGGAGGCAATACTGGATGCGTTTGAAAGCTTATCTCGTTAGCTTTCAGTGGATACCAAGAACGCCCAAAACGGAGCTCGTATGTGGCCTGGGCGTCCATTTTAAGTCGGATTGCTCCTGGAGGTCGCGAACTTCCGCGAGGACTTCCGGCGCTTCGTCTACCTCAACGACGCCAACGATCCGGTCGTGGGGTTTGGCCAAGGAGTGGCAAGGCCTTGTGGTACCAGCGAGGAGGAGGCGTGGCATGTACGGCTACTTCCACGACGCGCGGATCGATTGAACTGGCTTCATCGACTCGTCTTCCGCTGCACTGCGCGTCGTAAGGTAATGCGATCTGTGATCAATTGCTTGCAGGCCGGGTGTCCTGGGTAGTCGCGATAGAATTTGTTTATATGCTAGCGTAGCATCCGGCGTTACCCTTCACCGCCTTGTGCCCTGGCTTCGCACCACCACGCCACCCTCAGCCGCCATCGCCGTGCCCCGCCGCGCAGCGCGCCTCCCTGCGCCCGCTCCTGGCAGCGCCGTTGCCCAGCTCCTTGGCTCACGCTGCACTCGAGTCGCCTGACCGACTGGTTCATTACCGCCCAGCGCAGCCTCCCGGTCACGCCGCCCCGCCGCTGCTCCCTGGCCGGTGCTGTTTCTTCTTTGTTTTTCTCCATGGCGCTGTTCATTCCTCTGCACAGGCGCACAGAAGCACTGTAGCTTCGTGAAGCTACAGTGCCATTTCACAATTTTGTGATTTCAGTTCTGGTCAAACTTCCTTTGACCCGTTCTCCTCCATCCGAACCCCGAATCGAGTGATTCAAATTTCTAAATTCATCTAAATTCATTCTCTATCTGCCAGTATTTTTATTATAATTTTTAGGTTCTGTTTAACTTATTTTATTCTTTTCATGCACCGTTTTGCGTGTAGTCGAAGAAGCGGTCGTACTCGCCGACGAAGGAGAAGACCTTCAGGACAGCGCATCGCACCTCGTCGACGTAGGCAAGTCTTCCTTGACGCATTTTGTACCCAGTTTTGTAAATGCTTTTGTAACGGCTTCTTTAAACATGCATTGCTATTTACATAAAAGAATGATGTTAACGTTAGACTGTTAGCTATACATGTTGTTTATACCTCCTTGATATTGTATCCATGGACCTTTGTCACCTTAGAACAAGTAATCCACCATAGTAATTATTCTTGATTAAATAATCCTTGGTTAGAATGGAAATTGGAGCTAGAATCCAGTTTTTATTGGAGATTACATGGAGATTAGTGTTGATGGGGATTAATAATTATTATAGTGATCTAAGAATGTTGATGATTGAAATATTGTGAAGTTGGATTGTTAATATTTGTGGGAAGTTATTATTGAGAAGCTGATTAAGAAAATAAATATTGGTTGAAATATGGATGGTGATAAACATATGTGAATTGGTTGATTAATATGGAATATGCGTGATTGGTTAAGATTAATTGGTTATGATCATAGGAACTACCATTGTCAATGGATTAAAGTAGATGATTTGGAGAGTAATATTTGGGTGGTTTAGTAAATAATATTATGAACCATTCTCGGTGCACTTAATAGATAATAGTGAGAATCATACTTATGGATTAAATAGATAATGTTGGGAATCATACTCAGTGAATTTAACAAGCATTCTTGGTGGTTTAGTAGATGATTATGTGAAGTATTCTCGGTGAATTAATGTAGATGATGTTGTGAATCATACTTGGTGGATTTAGTGAATGATATTGTGAAGTATTTTTCGTGGATTAAGTGGATGATAAGATTGATCAATACAAGAATGATGGATAAATCAATAATGTAATTTATAGTTCTAGGAAGATATTTCATATTCAGTGTGATAATTGTAGCTTAATATGATTTTGGAGTCATGATTACTCTTGATATAGACTTCACTTGTTGAAATATCATATTGGGTTGGATTATGCAAGTGCCATGATAATAATGTGAGATCTTGGTGACTTCATGATTTTAGGAGATTACATAATTGATTATAATAATTTTTATCAACACTGAGAATTGAAAATTATTAAATAACTATTGGTGGAATAGAGTAGTTCGGTAGAAATGCTTATGCTTGCAAATGGTCAGTATACACCTATGGGTAGGGATTCTTTATAAACCCTTGCAAACTTGTGTTGGAAAATATAGGCAAAAGGTATTGCCGCTTGTTTGTAAAATAAAAATAAAAAGGAAAACTGTTTAGATTGGGGCAGTAATGGTTTGTCAAGCGGTGTGCATCGAGCACTAGTCTTGGTTTGTGGAAGCCGCCTAGTCAAATTAAGGACCGACTCTTATGATTGTCCATTCTTAGCACAACAATACAACCACATGTCAAATGGGCTCGACTGGTGAATAATTTGTAGAAACCTAACTTAGACTCACCAGATGGTGGAATGTGGGTGCCGATGCAGGCAAGTCGATTTTCCCACACGGCACAAGAGGGGCTTTATATCGGCGATGGAACCCTAATAGCGGTGAAACCTCCATGGTGAGTCGGGTTAGGCGATACATTGTAAAGGCCTTGTTATGATATCTCTGCCAGCACACCTAAGGAAGTGTGTTAATAGCTTGGCATCAAGAGAATATCATGTCTTGTGGGTAAAGTGTACACCTCTCAGAGAGTTAAAACTATTCGAATAGTCGTGTTTACGGTCAAGGGCGGGCAAAGAATGCTTTGCATATTGGTAGTCTTTTGGTTTTGTTTTCAAAAATGAACTTTGGGATTCGGGAGTGGTTAGGACTCTCGGATGTGCCTCGGCGGCTAGTGCCACCAGTAGTTGAACCTGCTTTTGTAATCTTTAGCGGAAAGAGCCAATGGGTCGATTGAATCTCGATCTTTTGAAATGTATGATAGAGCTTGTATACTAGTGATTGGTGGCTAGAACTTTCGCTAGAATAATATATATATTCAATGGTTAAAATATTTGTTAAAATGTGCATTGTGAAAATTATTATTATGTATGGTTTGATGAAACTTGGCTTTATGCAAAAGAACCATAATAAGCCTTCTTTGATATAGCCTTCATCATGCATTTTTACCAAGACTTGCATGAGTACTTTATGTACTCACATGCTACACTCAAATCATCTCTCGAAGGTTGAAGCCGTCGAAGGAGATCACCTGGACTAGGACGCGCTCCCCACTCGATTGCCTGTGGGCATATGGTTGGGTCATCACTTGGAGTTTTCGTCTTCCGCTGCAGTTATTCAAGTTGTTCAGCCTGTTAAGGCGGTTTTTGTAAACCTCGACCATAAGGTTATTGTTCTTATTTGATGTTATTTATTACTTCAATATATAATCCTGATATGGTCATTGATTTACCACTGTTTCGACTGTGTGTACTAGCTACTGATCTGGGACTAATACAGAAATACACAGGAGGTTCCGGATGGTAAATCTGGGGTCCCACAGAGGTGGTATCAGAGCCATATCGACTGTAGGACGTGTCCCTAGTTAGAATGGTCGTTTTTTTAGGAAGCTTCAAAACTTATGTTACAAAATAAAAATAAAAATAATGTGCTAATCTTGCCTTTTCTCTCCTATCTATTCTCATCTTTATCATTGAAGTTATTTCTTATCTACTCCATCTTCATCGTATCTACTGTTCTTTCATCTTTTTGAAATGTAAATTGGATCTCCCTTTGCCCTGTAACTTCTATATTAGGTATATCGAGTTCCCTTCTCCACATCAAGGCATGTTGTCTCAAAATGAGGAGCGATTCAGCAAAGTTGCTAGTGAAGTTGTTCGTCTTCATGGTGGGGATCCGACCTTTGTTCGATGAAGACCAAAGAAGCAAGTTTGGTCTCAGACTAACCCTATAGGATAAGTTGGTCAAGGTTCATTCTGGAATTGAGCCACCTTATCCAGTTAGAGTGAGTAGTTTAATCGAGTAGACGAGTTGCTTTGTGTTGTTTTCAAAACCGTCTTTCGTTTTTGTGTTGCCTTTGTCCGGGCAATTGGTTTTGGGTGTTGTTAGAACCTCCCTGCTTTTCTCGCTATGCTTTTTCCCTCATCTTGAAGCCTGCTCACAAGATGGTGAAGAATCGCAGGTGCTAACCTCAACAAAGAAGCTAAGGCATCAAATCCCAATGCTATGGTCAAGATCAACGCCAACACTAGTGAAGTTCAATGTCAATGTCAAGCACGCCGAGCTCAACCAAAGAATCCTCCGATATGTCAACAAAGATTTCTTCAGAGTATGAATCAGCTTTCTTGTGACTCGACTCAGCTCATGCAACCGATGATACAACAAATGAATAATCAAGCTTCTACAACTCCTCAGCAGTGTTCTACTGATGAGTTATAGAAGACCAAGCCTCCAGAAGTATTATGTGGTGATGATGGCATTAGCAATACCCCTCCCATAAACCATCACATGTGGAAATGTGTCATCTGCTACAAATGTGGTGAAAAAAGACATTTTACTTACAATTGTCCTCAAAAGGGTAAAGCAAAACAAGATAACCATTGTCATAACTGTGATAGAACTGGACACCGATTCGACAGGTGCCCCCAAAAGGAGGAGATCCAGTACAAAGTCTGCAACCTTTGTGGCAAGGAAGGGCATTTTGTGAAACAATGTTCCTTGGAGAAACAAAACTTCTTGGCACCACAAGCGCCCAAAGATCGGGTTAGAGTGGAAGTACCTCATAAGTTGCACCGGTAGCAAATATTTCTCAATCTGTCAAAGGCAAAACACTCTCCTTGGAAGACAACTGTTGTCTTCTAGATTCCCGAAAAAGGAAGGTACTATGTCAAGAACAATATGTTGCCAGTAGCTTTAGACTTTGTGTGAACCAGTCTCAACTCAACGGACTGCAAGAAGCAACCTTGATCAAGACCCCAGGAGCAGCAGTACAACCAGTGATGCAAGGATTTCACAGCAAGATTGCTCAATCTCAACGTAACAAGATTTCAAAGGCAAACATTCAATGTTTCAACTGTCATGTTAAGGGGCATTATGCTAATCGTTGCCGGAAAAGACGCCGAACATCTACTACAACCGTCAATATTCCAGATGCTATTCTTATCAAGACCATAACTCCCGCAGCAGGTGGTAAACGTAATCGAAAATTGCTGTCACAAATATGGCGATACAGGGTATTAGGTCTACCTATGCCCAATGGAAATGAAGAAGAGACACCAGGAATATGATGTTATCAGAGAAAGTCATTGCCAATAGATAGTACATCCAGTAGTACTATACCTCCTTTAAAAAAATAAATAAAAGAGTTTGTGTAAGGTTACATTCTGAAAGATGCAGTGGTCAGTATTGCTATCTGTAAAGTTTGAAAGGAGTATAATTGTGGAAGTTATTTATGGATATTAGTCTTTAAAGTATATATGAGTTGGGCACCAGTCATGAGTTAAATAAAGGATGGTTGTAGAGCCATAATTCTCGTTTGTACCATGAGGATATATTTTGAATTCAAAGTACCAAAATTAAAAGGAATCAGGTAATCCAGTATGAAAACAACAGCCTCCAAATGTGTGTGGTGAACTTTGTTCATTTTTTCAGCAGAACAAAAGTCTCAAGGTACTAGAAGTTTGAAGTGAATCAAGTGAGATGAACTCCAAATAGATACTGAGTACCAGTCTACCCAATCAGGACTTTCAAGATTTGATCAGTGTCAAGCACCGAGCAATGTTATCAAGTTTTGAAAAGTACAGTGCAGCTATGGCTCAGAGTAAGAAGAACCTTGGATGTGTGAAAAAGGATCTAAAAGCAGCGTTCTTTGTTCTTTCTTTCTTCTTGTCCGTTCGAATCTCGGGGACGAGATTCTCTCTAAGGAGGGTAGGTTTGTAACATCCCTAATTTCAGGTTTCTACTAAAGGCTAATTTAAAATTAATTAAATTCAAAATTTAGATTTTCCTTGGTGTTCTAATTAACCTGGCATCCTTATCCATCCAAAATTTAAGTTCAATCCTTTATCGCCCGCAAAGTCAAGATTCCAATTCCGGTCCTTATTCAAAATTTCACCCGAATTCCAAAATACTCTAAAAATCTCGAAACCTATTGCATTAGGTTCCAAATATTCTAAAATAATTTTTGGAATTGTTACAAGATTTTTAGAATCTATTTTCTATTTTATCTCTCGCGGTCTTTTATCAAATTCATTTTATTCGTTCCGGAATAACCTAAATTCCAAAATTCATCAAAATTTAGTGAAACTAATTTTATTGGGTTCCAAATAATCTCTAGTATTTTTAAAAAAAATTTCAGGATTTTTAGATCATTTTTGCTATTTTATTCCTCGCGCTTTTGTCCCTTCATTTCTTCCAACCAACGAGAAGTCGACACGTGGTAAGTACTGTTCAGCCTTCTTCCACCTCCAGCCAGCCACAGTTCTTCTTCCGTTCATGGCCCTCCAAATTCAAATCACCGTAACTTCTCATTTCCTCCACCAAATCATGCGTGGTTGGATCCATTGCGAAGAGGGAGACGAGGAGAACCCATTTTCCATGACCATTCATCTTTTAACCCACCGGAATTTGATTAATTGACTGGAAACCGTTTTGCAATAAAACTTCAATAACTCGGCTGTTTCTCAACAAAACGACGAGCTTCCACCTCTCAACTCTTCGTCTCGGCGTCCTCTATCCCATGCTCACCCTAACCCGTTGCTCATGTGCCGTCTCCTTCTCGAAAACTAGCGAAAACCGACACCCGACGTTCTCCAAAGACAACGGTGAGTGATCTCTTGCTCCGGTGAGTTTCTAGACAAACCAACCACGTCACTTTGTGCCTTTTATCTCCGTGGTCACAACCAATCAATCGGATTTGATTTTCGTTGCAGTTTGACTCCGGATTTCGAGTTTGTTCATCGTCAACCGTCGTTCCATTCGTCGTCGATTCCTTCCAATCTAGTAACTTCTAGCGCAATTCCTTTTAGCCGTAGAATCACCTTCTCATTCTCTACGTGATGCTCTCTTTCGTTTTGCGAAATTTTGAGTTTTTGTGCGGATTTGGCTGTCGTGCCGCCCGTTTTGGCCATGGCTCATCGCCGTTAAGTCTTGTGTCGCGTTCACCGGCCGCCTTGTGCCACAACTTGCGCCACCACGCCGGCTTCACCGGCCCCCGCCAGAAATACGCTTCCCTTCGCAACGCTTAGCAACACAAGGTTCCAGCTCCTCTGGTCAGCGCCAAGACCCTAGAGTCGCCTGACCGTTCATTACCGCCTATTTGCCTCCCGGCCACGCCACGCTTCCCTAGCCGTCTTGTTTCTTCTTTGTTTTTCTCCATGGCGCCGCTCATTCTTCTCTGACATGCATAGAAGCAATCAGAGCTTCGTGAAGCTACAGTGCCATTTCACAATTTTGTGATTTTAGTTCTGGTCAAACTTCCTTTGACCCGTTCTCCTCCATCCGAACCCCGAATCAAGTGATTCAAATTTCTAAATTCATCCTCTATCTGCCAAGATTTTT
The DNA here is from genome assembly GCA_036346375.1 of Guadua angustifolia. NCBI lineage: Eukaryota > Viridiplantae > Streptophyta > Magnoliopsida > Poales > Poaceae > Guadua > Guadua angustifolia. The sequence continues at coordinate 578,664 of JAYEVE010000835.1, read as the reverse complement.
ATTATAATTTTTAGTTTCATTTAATTTATTTTATTCTTTTCGAGCACCGCTTTGCGCTGTAGTCGAAGCGGTCGTAATCGCCGATTTAAGGAGAAGACCTTCGAACAAATCGCACCTCGTCGATTTAAGGCAAGTCTTCCTTGACGCATTTTGTACCCAGTTTTGTAAATGCTTTTGTAACGGTTTCTTTAAACATGCATTGCTATTTACATAAAAGAATGATGTTAACGTTAGACTATTAGCTATACCTGTTGTTTATACCTCCTTGATATTGTATCCATGGACCTTTGTCGCCTTAGAACAAGTAATCCACCATAGTAATTATTCTTGATTAAATAATCCTTGGTTAGAATGGAAATTGGAGCTAGAACCCAGTTTTTATTGGAGATTACATGGATATTAGTGGTTGATGGGGATTAATAATTATTATAGTGATCTAAGAATGTTGATGATTGAAATATTGTGAAGTTGGATTGTTAATATTTGTGGGAAGTTATTATTGAGAAGCTGTTTAAGAAAATAAATACTGGTTGAAATATGGATGGTGATAATCATATGTGAATTGGTTGATTAATATGGAATATGCGTGATTGGTTAAGATTAATTGGTTATGATCATAGGAACTACCATTGTCAATGGATTAAAGTAGATGATTTGGAGACTAATATTTGGGTGGTTTAGTAAATAATATTATGAACCATTCTCGGTGCACTTAATAGATATAGTGAGAATCATACTTATGGATTAAATAGATAATGTTGGGAATCATACTCAGTGAATTTAACAAGCATTCTTGGTGGTTTAGTAGATGATTATGTGAAGTATTCTCGGTGAATTAATGTAGATGATGTTGTGAATCATACTTGGTGGATTTAGTGAATGATATTGTGAAGTATTTTTCGTGGATTAAGTGGATGATAAGATTGATCAATACAAGAATGATGGATAAATCAATAATGTAATTTATAGTTCTAGGAAGATATTTCATATTCAGTGTGATAATTGTAGCTTTATATGATTTTGGAGTCATGATTACTCTTGATAGACTTCACTTGTTGAAATATCATATTGGGTTGGATTATGCAAGTGCCATGATAATAATGTGAGATCTTGGTGACTTCATGATTTTAGGAGATTACATAATTGATTATAATAATTTTTATCAACACTGAGAATTGAAAATTATTAAATAACTATTGGTGGAATAGAGTAGTTCGGTAGAAATGCTTATGCTTGCAAACGATCTGTATACACCTATGGGAAGGGATTTTTTATAAACCCTTGCAAACTTGTGTTGGAAAATATAGGCAAAAGGTATTGCCGTTTGTTTGTAAAATAAAAATAAAAAGGAAAATGATTTAGATTGGGGCGGAATGGTTTGTCGGTAGGTGTAGACAGAAACTTGGTCTTGGTTTGTGGAAGCCGCCTAGTCAAATTAAGGACCGACTCTTATGATTGTCCATTCTTAGCACAACAAGACAACCACATGTCAAATGGGCTCTGACCTGGCTGAATAATTTGTAGAAACCTAATTTAGACTCACCAGATGGTGGAATGTGGGTGCCAGATGGAGACAAGTCGTATTTTCCCACACGGCGCAAGAGGGGGCTTCTATACTAGGTAGATGGAACCCTAATAGCGGGGAAACCTCAGCGGGTGATTCGGGTTAGGCGTATACATTGTAAAGGCCTTGTCATGATATCTCTGCCGGCACACCTAAAGAAGTGTGTTAATAGCTTGGCATCAAGAGAATATCATGTCTTGTGGGTAAAACTGTACACCTCTGTAGAGTTAAAACTATTCGAATAGTCGTGCCTACCGTCAAGGGCGAGCAAAGAATGCTTTGCATATTGGTAGTCTTTTGGTTTTGTTTTCAAAAATGAACTTTGGGATTCGGGAGTGGTTAGGACTCTCGGATGTGCCTCTGGCGGTTAGAGCCAGTCAGGTAGTTGAACCTGTTTTGTAATCTTTAGCGGAAAGAGCCAATGGGTCGATTGAATCCTAATCTTTTTGAAATGTGGCGGATAGAGCTTGTATACTAGTGATTGGTGGCTAGAACTTTCGCTAGAATAATATATATATTCAATGGTTAAAATATTTGTTAAAATGTGCATTGTGAAAATTATTATTATGTATGGTTTGATGAAACTTGGCTTTATGCAAAAGAACCATAATAAGCCTTCTTTGATATAGCCTTCATCATGCATTTTTACCAAGACTTGCGGAGTACTTTATGTACTCACATGCTACACTCAAATCATCTCTCAGAAGGTTGAAGGCATCGAAGGAGATCACCGGACTAGGACGCCTCCCCACTCGATTACTGTGGGCATATGGTTGGGTCATCTCTTGGAGTTTTCGTCTTCCGCAGCTTATTCAAGTTGTTCAACTGTTAAGGCGGTTTTGTAAACCTCGACCATAAGGTTATTGTTCTTATTTGATGTTATTTATTACTTCAATATATAATCTGATATGGTCATTGATTTACCAACGCTTTATTGTGTGTACTAGCTCTTGATCCGGGACTAGTGCGAAATACACGGAGGTTCGGATGGTAAATCTGGGGTCTCACACTCGTAGTGAAGTTATTACTGCAACGTCCGAGATAGCCCCAAGATCAAAGTACTGGCTGCTTGTGAGGGGAGCTACTCTGTCGGATGATGGTAGCTTAAGCTACAGAAGCGAGAAAGATGAGGAAATCTTGAAGAAGACCATAGATGCCTACTCCCAAGCTACTTAGGGTTCCTTCCAGTCAAGATGGAAGAACGACAAGCTAACACGCGCCTTATGTAATAAAGACCACCCTAGTCGCATCAGAGGGATCGGCTTCGTGCCCTGCAAAGCAGCGTTCCCAAAGGATGCCGAAATTTATAAGCGATCAAAGAAATCCAGAAAAGAACAGTTGGATGCACATGTATGAGAAATAAAAGACCGGATGCACAGAAGGGAAATTGAATTTGAAAAAAATATGCAAAGGATGCAAGAAATGCTAGCAAACGTCCTTAGCGAACGTCAGTCACATGACGTCGGCCACTAGCTCCAGAGTCCCGCCGGGGCTCATAAAAGTAGCCAAGCGTTCGCGGGCCCTCCTAAAGAGGACTTAGCATATAGTTTTCCTATGGACAAAATTGTAGAGCCGACACGTTGTAGTCTGTACCTGCCTGTAGCAAACATTACCATCAAGGTGGCTGAAGGGGTGGCATGGCCATGCATCGAGAGGCAGATGTTCCATAACCACCCAATTCTTCAGGGATATGCCAGAGTATCAGTGGACAACGTGGTTGATAGATACTGCAAAGTTGAGGTTGAGATCCCAGGTTAGGAAGGGAAAAAATAATCTCGAAAAAGCCTGGGCACATTCATCGCATAGCGTAAGCGCTACATAAAGTTTGTCTCAGATGATGATGATGACGATGATCATAATAACGATGACAAGACAGAATCTCCACCCAGGAAAAGTCCTCCTCCTCCAGCGTCACCCAAGAAAGGTCCTTCTCCTGCTCTAGCACCACAAAACAATAATCAAAGAGCACCACGATCTCAACATTCTACATGGTCAGGGGGAAACGTTCCTCATCTGTGAAACCAACACAAACTCTTAGTAAGAAACGAGCATATGACCTAACCGAAGAAGAAACTAGAAGGGAAGTAGACGCCAATGTAATAGCTCACTTCAAAAAGACGCCACCACCTAATAAGGTTGTAATTGAAGCCAAAAGGGATTTCTTTGTGGGCTTAGCGATGGTTAAACAGACAAGACGGGCAACTAAATCTCCTCAACTTAGCCAACGATTAGACTATGAGCACATCTCTAAGAAGAAATCTAAAGGAGATAGTGGTAAAGGAGCTGTTGCTGGAGACCAAGAGGGTGCTAAAGGGCAGGAGCCCCCCCTAAGGTGGCCATTCGTTAACGGGGAAGCTTTGGTGGATCCAAATAAGAAGCCCAGACTAACAACACAGTTACAATGTCTACATCAATAGTACCGGCAGTATGTCCAACAGACAAAGAACGATGTATTCCCCATTAGATACAAAGATATGGATTTTCACATACCCTTAAACTGAGGGTCTGACTTCTTTTTTTATATAGAATGGAGGCAATGACACTTAGAGTGGACTTAAATGAAAGGGTAAGATTCCTCAACCCGAGCCTTGTCAACTGCAAACTTATTCTAAATCCAAGAACGATAAAAGAGGTTAAGGATTACGTACTCAAGGCACTGCTAAAATTACAAGACAAGACCTATGTACTTTTACCCTACAACTTTTAGTATGTGTTTCCCTGCCTACTAGTCTCGCATATTTGATGCGCAACACTATGTGACAACTAATTAGCTTCTGCAGCTTTCACTAGATCCTCCTCATCATCATGTTAAACGAAAACAACATCACTACCTTGAACTCAATGAGGAAACTGATAGACGATTACAAAGAATTAATAGAGTTGCTAGACAGGTAAACTCGGTCATTGCATTATTGCTCCAGTAATCTTCCATTCCATTGCACCTAATAAATTTTAATGACTACTCGAAACCATGCACAGGGTGTATACAAAATACCGCAAGAAGAGCCAACGGTGTCGTCCATTCACGAAGAAGTTCAAAATAAAAACTAATTTTCCATGCCTGAGACAGGCCCAAGGGAACAATTTATGTGGATACAACAAAATGACACATGCGCACGCGTTCGTCGCTGACAGTACGGACTACAATGGCAAGATGGTATATTATTACATGTTGACGTGTACTTTCTTTATAAAGACGATGACACTAATTAATACTTCAATTTCTCCCATGATAGCGCATGAAGGTGGGCACCAGCAACCTTCTCGACAATGAAATTGAAGCCCTTCGAGAGCAGATGGCTGGGTTCATCGTTTGAAAAGTTATCAACCCAAAAGGAGAGTTTTACGAGTATTTGTAGCTTAAGTGAGATGTCAACGATTGTGAATGAACAATGTAATAATTAAATATTATGATGCTTCAATGTATTTGAATTATGCTTTAGCGATGTTTCGTTAATATTGTGTATAACAAATACCGTACAAAATACATCTATTGTACAATATATATATGCTACAACATTACATAATACATATACTGCAATATTGAAAGGACCGGTGATGACGCCTAGAGGGGGGTGAATAGGCGGATTAAAAAATTGCAAATAAATAAAATCACCCGAGGGACTAAACCCGGAGTGTCCGGGGTTTTTATCCGGATACTCCGGACTGTCCGGACTATCCGGGGTATTTAATCCGGATACTCCGGACCGAGGACCTCGAAATGGGATTTTAAATCTAAGCAATTTTTCAACAATCTAAATGAATACAAATACTCTAAATGATATCAGGTACCTGAGGAATAAGTCGATCTAGAGCTAAACACAGAGCTAGAGTAGATCGGGGCTCCGAAAGTTCCAAGAACAATAAACCCTAGAACAAGCAAATGAAGAACAAGGAAGCCACGAATTTTTACCCGAAGTTCGGATTCTTGAAGGGAATCCTACATCTCCGTTGAGGAGGCACAAAGCCAGGTCTCCTTGACCACTTTCCTCCGGTGTTGCACAAAGCACTTTCATGGTCTTCTTCTTGCCTCTTTCCTTTGGAGGCGAGACTTGCCTTCACAAACTTCCGGGGCTCTCCACACCAAGTCTTGGAGGCTCCCGGTGACTCCTTGCCGTCTAAGAGCCCTTCAAACTCCAAGAGTAATAAATACGCCGCTAAATCGCCTTGGAGGATGAAACTTGTGCTCAAGAATCAAAATGCAAGCTCAAAGCACTTAGATCCCCTCTTTTCTCCCCAAAGATTCAAATCAAAACAAAGATTCAAGTGGGGAAAAGAGGCTAGGGCTCAAGAGAGTGAGAGTGAGAGCTTGAGAGTTAAATGCTGCAATGAATGAAGTAGCCAACGGTTAGATTTGGAGTGAGGGCTTAAATAGGCCTCCCAAAATCCAACCGTTACATGTGAGCTGCGCAAATCCCGGACTATCCGGACATTTAGTCCGGAGTGTCCAGACTCAATGAGGTATGCCTTGAACCGAGAAGGTGAGTCCGGAGTGTCCGGACTTAATCCCCGGATACTCCGGACCTTTTAACCCCGGAGTGTCCGGACTAAATGTCCGGATACTCCGGACTTATCAAAGAAAGCAACCGAGGGCCCTAACCCGGAGTGTCCGGACTAAATGTCTGGATACTCCGGCCTGACCCACTCGGCCAGAAGTATCCTTTTGGTGGAAATGCATTGTTTTGAAAACCTTTCGATATGCAATTTTCATTCTATGAGCACAAGCATATCCTAGAAGCGATTTTCCGTCGTATCCCCCTTAATAGTACGGCTATCCTTAGACTCAATAAAATAAAAGATTTACGACTAAAGTCTTGATGCCGCTTTTTCAAATTTTGAATGTGGTGGGGATCTCCTGTCACTTTCCAACGATGATATCTTCTCGATTACAGCATAGAATCTCACTTGCACCGTTAGTATATAGAATTGTGTTGCCATAAATCACCAAAACCCTTTGAGGGGCCTAGATGCACTTTCAATCTCCCCTTTTTGGTGAATTGATGACAACACAATTAGATTTAGATAAAATTTGAAATGAGATAGTATTTGGAATGCCAAATACACGGAGAAGCTCCCCCTAAACATGTGCGTTGGAAGAATTTTAGTTGAATATCAAATGCACATATTTACGGGAAAATTTTTCGAGAGCTCCCCCTAAATGTTTGTTTTCGAGGGAATATGACATGATATATAGCAGATAATTTGCACAAATAAATATGACATGATATCACACAAATGCATTACTGAAGGGAAATTAACATTAATCAAAAGATCAACATCCAGATCAACAACCAACTAACACAATCACAAGCACAAGTTCAACGATAAGCAACTACGATAAGCATAAGCACATAAACAAGTGACCAACGCAAGCACAAGCAAAAGCGCAAAATAACACTAGACTCTCTCCCCCTTTGGCATCAAGACACCAAAAAGGAAGAATCTACGGCAGAAGATCACTCGTCGTCGCCTGAAGGCTGATAGTCATCCTCCTCGCTGTCATCGCCGCTGCCACTGACGCTGCCCTGAGGTGCTGAAGGCTGAAGTCCGAAAAGCTGCTGAGTGGCAGAATCCACTGTAGGCGCATCAGAAGACTCCTCGGACTCACTGGCAGGAATATCTTCACCTTGCTGGCGGCGGTAGGCACGAAACTCACAACGGTGCTCACGCAGCTCTCGATGGGTCTCCTTGACTTGAGTAGACACATCTTAGCATAAACAGAATAGGCATTTAAGCATTCTCTTAATTGTGTCTCGACTAGAACGAGGAGAACCTGAAGGAGAGACTGGAGCGGCAGGAGGAGCTAGTGGAGCGGAAGGAGCCGACCATTGGCACGGTGGGCGACCTGGGGCGCTTCTCCACGAGCTGCAGGGCGTGGAAACCAAGCCTCGGACCTTGTAGGAGAGAAGATCCACATCCTTGACAAAGTCAAGGGCCGAGACATGCTCAATGAGAGCCATGATGAAAGGAGCATACCCGCAGCTGCTTGAATTGCTTAAGGAGTTATAGCGGATGGCCTCCCAAAGAAAATGCACAACATCAAAGCCATGAGTCTTCTCCACCAAATGGAACAGCAAGTTCCGCCCATAGGAACTAATGGCTGAAGCATCTCCCTCCTTGGGCCAAAGAGAAACCCGAAGCAACCTGAGAAGAACTGCAGGCACAGGCTTGAGACCCTTTATTGTGCCAACCACGAAGTCTTTGAAAAGAATCATACAAGTCTTCAAGGCGCTCGCCAGAGCCAAGACCTTCTTGTCATGCAACTTGGCATCACCATCAACCCGACTTGAGCCTCAACACCGCCAAAGTCCTCTTAGTGGCCACATACCACAATATCATCATCCACCAAATAGCATCTTCTTTCTTGTCGAAATACAAGGTCGAGTAGAATTGCATAATAAGCTCATCATTCCAAGAATAAAGAAAACTCATAATGTCTTTCACCTGATGGCGCTCACAAATTTGGATGACTTCATCAAAGATTGGATTATGGGCATCAGTCATGTACATCCAGTCAATCCTCTTCATCTTCATCACAGGACGCTCCATTGGAAGAAGAACCGTCTCATAATAGTCAGATTGGAATCTATTCCAGAACCGCTTGTCCACATAATCATCTTGGTGAAACTCAAGCGGGTCCTTGTTCCTTTGCGCCACGATAGCTTTCCCTTTTCCAGATCCCACTCGATAATCAACCACTCGGCGGCATCATCGGCGGGTACCTCCACATCAGCCTATACTTCTCAATGCCGAGCCAATAGCTTCACGAGATGCAGGCGCTTCTTTTTGCTCACCAAGCCTTGCATGAGCGTCCGCGGGATGCTCTTCGGCTGGATGCTCTTCGGGATCAGCTTGAGCAGGAGATGGAGCAGGAGGAGGAGCGGTAAGCAAGTTAGCACGACCCTGACTGACCTTCCTCACGGTATGCCTTTTCTTCCTGGAAGTGCCGGCAGTAGGGGATGAAGGAGGTGAATCAATAGGGCGCTTGCCGGCACCGGAACCTCCCTGGGAAGAAGCCATCTGAGATGGAGCAAAGATTGGAGTGAAAACGGGTTCGCAAGAAGGAAAGTTTCACAATTTAAATTTTTTGGGCCGAGAGGTATAGCTCAGATATTCCGGGGATTTAGTCCGGATAGTCCGGACATTTAACCCGGATACTCCGGAGTATTTGATCCGGAGTGTCCGGATACTCCGGATAAAATATCCGGAGAGTCCGGATTGTCCAGATTTCAACACAAAAACCTAACTTGTAAACTAACCACAAACTCTAGAAGCACATTTTATGGATAAATCAAGAATATGAATGTGCTCTAGCAAGGCAACCTATTCCTAGGTATTTCAAAGGGCAAAGAGATTTTTAGGGCAAAATAAAAGCTTACCTCAACGAAGAACAAACAAAGGTGAGAATGCCGAGAGGAGATCTCTTCTTCCAACCTCCAAGGATGATTCGGAGGCTACGGAAGGCGAGGAATACACCGTAGATCAAAGAGAAACCGAGGACGGCGGCTAGGGCAACAAGTGAGGAGAGCCGTGCGGTTTGAGAAGAAGAAAGGAGAGAGAAAAGAAAGGGACCCGCACAGCCTTATATAGAGCAGCCACCTCAGTCCGGATACTCCGGACATTTAGTCCGGATACTCCGGACTGTCCGGATAGTCCGGACAATTTGTCCGGAATGTCCGGGCTGACAGCTCGGGAACCACCAGGGAATTTGCAAGGAATGAGAGGAAAGATTGGCTTGAAGCATAGAGAAAAGAGGTCCTAAAGGTCCTTTGCACAATGTGACTAGCGAACATACAATCGAACAATCCATAGTCACACGGCATTGGGCTTGATCCGAAGATCAAATATTTCGATCAACACGAAAAGAATCAAAGAAAAGGACCAAATAAACTTTTCTAAAACATTTTGCAAACATCAATCAATGATGTGCACTTTTCAAGCCAAATTGCGAGAATCAAGAATATTTAGCCCACTGCTCAACTCACAAAATCTTTTCTCATCAAGTGGCTTGGTAAATATATCGGCTAATTGATCATTTGTGCTCACATGTTGGATATCAATATCGCCTTTAGTGGAATGATCTCTCAAGAAATGGTGGCGAATATCGATATGCTTGGTACGGGAATGTTGGACGGGATTGTTGGCAATTTTTATGGCGCTCTCATTGTCACACAAGAGTGGAACATGGTTATAGGTTAGGCCATAGTCATTTAGGGTTTGCCTCATCCAAAGCAATTATGCAACAGACTCCGGCTACTATGTATTAAACTTTGGTTGTGGATAGAGACTCACGAATTTTGTTTCTTAGAGGACCAAGAGATAAGGGATCTTCCTAAGAATTGACAAGTTCGAGGTACTCTTCCTATCCACCTTACATCCGCATAATCCGCATCGAATACCCAACTAATTCAAAAGATGACCCTTTTGGATACCAAAGCCCAAAATGAGGAGTGTGCACTAAATATCTCAATATTCTTTTTACGGCCACCATATGGCACTCTTTGGGAGCGGCTTGAAATCGTGCACACATGCACACACTAAGCATGATATCGGGCCTAGATGCACAAAGATAAAGTAAAGAACCGATCATCGAACGATATACCTTTTGGACGACCGGTTTACCTTCTTTGTCGAGGTCTAGATGCCCATTGGCTTGCATTGGCGTCTTGATTGGCTTGGCGTTCTACATACCGAACTTCTTGAGCATGTCCTTGATGTACTTCGTTTGTCATATAAAAGTTCCTTCCTTGAGTTGTTTGACTTGAAATCCGAGGAAGAACTTCAACTCGCCTATCATGGACATCTCGAATCTTTTAGTCATTATCCTGCTAAATTCCTTGCACAAATGTTCATTAGTGGACCCGAATATAATGTCATCAACATATATTTGACAAACAAATAAATCATCATCAATATGTTTAGTGAAGAGAGTAGGGTCGGCCTTTCCGACTATGAAACCCTGTTCGAGGAGAAAATCGCGAAGACACTCGAACCACGCTCTCGGTGCTTGCTTAAGCCCATAGAGAGCCTTATGTAGGAAGTAGACGTGGTCCGGATGATTTGGGTCTTCGAAACCGGGTGGTTGCTCAACGTAGACCATTTCGGAGAGTGGTCCATTCAAGAAGGCGCTTTTCACGTCCATTTGATACAACTTAAAATCACGGTGAGTAGCAAAGGCAAGTAATATTCTAATTGATTCAAGCCTAGCTACGGGAGCATATGTTTCATCGAAATCCAAACCTTCGATTTGCGTAAAGCCTTGAGCAACTAACCGGGCTTTATTTCTCGTCACTATTCCATTCTCGTCTTGCTTGTTCCGAAATACCCATTTGGTTCCAATCACATTTTGCTTGGACCTTTCGACAAGCTTCCACACTGGGTTCCGTTCGAAGTTATTTAACTCCTCTTGCATAGCCATCACCCAATCTGGATCTTGGAGTGCTTCTTCTACCTTAAGCGGTTCAAGAGAAGAAACAAAAGAGTAAAATTCACAAAATTTTGCAACTCGAGATCTAGTGGATACTCCCTTGTTAATGTCTCCAAGGATGTTGTCGATGGGATGATCTCGTTGCACGCTTTGATGCACTCTTGGATGAGGAACGGTTGCATTTAAACGTTGAATAGGGCCTCCATCATCTTGAGAGGTGTTCGAGCCATCTTGCGCTTGTATGGATGAGGAAGGAGCACCATTTGGAGCATTGTAGTCCGGAATATCCGGGGTTAAGCCCGGACACTCCAGGTTAGTCCGGATACTCCGGACATTATCTCGGACACTCCGGGTAGGGGTGCTCGGGATTTCATCTTGCTCCACTAGTTTCACTTCCCCAATGGCCAATTTCTTGATTGCTTCGCATGGAGGTTCTTCCCTGTCAATCACAGCACGATCAACTTGTTCTACTTGAGAACCGTTAGTTTCATCAAATGTCACACCACGAAATTTTAACCACACCGGAGGTATTGTTGAAAACTCGGTATGCATAGGCATTTGATCCATAGCCAAGCAAGAAACCTTCATCTACTTTAGGAGCAAATTTACAGGACTTAGCTTTCTTGTTGAGGATATAGCATTTACTCCCAAAGACTCGAAAGTAGGATACATTTGGCTTCTTGCGTGAGGAGCTCGTCGCGCGTCTTCTTCAAAATCTTGTGGAGGTATAGGCGGTTGGTCTTTGTGACCTGTGATATTGATGGCCTCCCCCAAAATATATCGGAGACTTTGTATTCGTCAAGCATTGTCCGCGCCATCTCGATGAGAGTGCGATTCTTCCTCTCGGCTACCCCATTCTGTTGAGGGGAATAAGGAGCCGAGAACTCGTGTTTGATGCCTTCTCCATCGAGATACTCCTCGACGCCGGTATTCTTGAGCTCAGTATCGTTGTCGCTCCGAATTTCTTGATCTTCACTTCAAACTCATTTTGAGCCCTTCTTATGAATTTCTTCAAGCTTCCTTGAGCTTCACTTTTATCATGCAAGAAAAATACCCAAGTAAAGCGCGAAAAATCGTCAATAATAACTAAACCATACTTGTTTCCTCCAATGCTTATGTAGGTGACGGGGCCGAACAAATCCATGTGAAGCATCTCCAATGGCCTTGAGGTGGTCATCACGTTCTTCGTGGGATGAGAAGCTCCGACTTGCTTCCCGGCTTGACATGCACTACATACCCTGTCTTTCTCAAAGACAACATTGGTTAATCCAATAATGTGATTGCCTTTAAGAAATTTATGAAGGTTCCTCATACCAACATGGGCAAGTCGGCGATACCACAACCAACCCATGCTAGATTTAGCCATTAAGCATGTTTCAAGACTAATTCTATCCGTAGTGAAGTCTATAAGATAGAGATTTCCCTTTAATCGACCCTTAACGGCTATTGAACCATCATCCCTCTTAATGACATCCACACCCTTATCACTAAACACACAATTGTAGCCCGCTTTACACAATTGAGCAACGGACAATAAATTGTAGCTTAGTGATTCAACAAGTAGAACATTGTTTATATGAAAATCATTTGTAATGAGAATCTTACCTAAACCTACCACTTCACCTTTTCCGTTGTCGCCAAAAATTATACTTTCATTATTTGCTCCATTTACTTCCAAATGCGCGAACATCGCCCTTTCTCCGGTCATATGATGTGTACATCCGCTATCCAAGATCCAACTTGATCCACCGAAGATGTAGGCCTACAAAATGAAATTTAGTTTTTGCTCTTTGGTACCCAAACTTGTTTAGGTCCGCGCACGTTAGTGACAAGTGATTTGGGAACCCAAATAGATCGCACATTAGAGGCACTTTTGGACTTACCCCCAATGTGACAAGCAACTACACGACCACAGTTAGTTCTCTTAAGTACATAGGATGCAAAAAATGTAGAGTGGGTTTTGTACTTAGAGTTTTCCTTGCTCTTAACAAATTGGATGGGCTTGCTTAAAGGAGCAACCACAATATTGCTCTTTTTCCCTTTGGGTGGAATATATCCAAACCCATGCTTCATAGTGTTACCTTGTCGCTTACCTAGGAACTCCTCTAGTCCCTTACTTGCCTTGTAGGACTTTTGAAGTCCATCTTCAAGCATTCCCTTGAGCTTCTCATTTTCATATACTAACACTTGCAATGTCTCAAGGTTAGTGGCATAAGTATCAATATTAACGTTGTAGCATCTAGCGCACCCATTGCTAGTAGAGGGTAATGACGAATTGGAGCTAATGGTTGAGGTAATCGGAGGACTATTCTTAAGATCAACAAGCTTCAACTCAAGAGCCTTGCAAGCGTCCTTTGCCTTAGCAAGTTCCTCTTTAAGTGAAGCGTTGGTGATATCAAGACTAGACACCTCGGATTTGATCAATTTTGAGTTCTTAACCAACTCCTCATTTTTCTCTTTTTCAAAAGATAAGCTCTTCTCTAGCTCACGATTTTTCTCTTTTTCGAGGATGAGCAAATCCTCTTGAGCCTCGAGAGTAGCTTCCTTTTGTTCTACAACTTCCTCCAATTTTTCAATATCTTTTAGAAGCAAATCTAATTTTTGAATGTCAAAGTCCTTAATTGACTTGATTACACAATCATCATCACTATCGTCATCACTATCATCCATACATGAGTCAACAATAGAAGAGGATGAAGTTTTGATTGATACCTTGCCCTTAGCCATAAGGCACATTGGAGCGTTTTTAATCGTCATCGCTCAAATTGTCGAAGAGGCCCTTCGGCGTTAATCGGAGTAGAGGATCTGGCGATGGCGATGGAAGCGATTCCTCCTTCATCGGAGTGGGCTTGCCCCTTATTCTCGTAATGCTTGAACTTTTTGCTTCTTTCCTTGTCCTTGCCCCGGTACTTGTCCTTCTTATATGGCTTGTCTTCTTTCTTCTCTCGTTGTGGGCATTCGGCGATGAAATGGCCGGGTTCTCCACACTCATAGCATTTCCTCGTTGAGTGTCGTCCTCTTGACTTACTCCATTGATTCTTGGAGTGACTTCCCGGTTTGTAGCCCTTCTTTTTAAGGAATTTATTAAATCTTCTCACAAGCAACGCTATGTCTTCATTGGTTAGGGGGCCACTTGGCTCATCATCTTCACTTGTACTTTCCTCAACTTCTCTCACGGTCTTCACGGCCTTTAGGGCAATACCTTTCTTCTTGCAGGCTTGAGTTCTTCAACAACTTGGCTTCCTTTATCATCATCTCGTCCATCATAAGCCGTGATGACATCATGAGGTGTCAAAGTGTCGAAGTTGGGCCGGTCTCGGATTAATTGAACAAGGTTGCGGTTGGTAGGAGTGATCACACGAAGAATTATCTTCACCACGGCCTTGTCCGTAAGATCGGTGCACCCAAGACCCTTAGCTTGATTCACAAGCACCATCAAGCGATCAAACATTTTGGTGTAGGATTCTCCCTCTTCGAGTGAATCGGCAGCTCACCAATAATGAGCTCTATCTTCGATTCTCGGATACTCGAAACTCCTTCATGACTGACCATGAGCCTATCCCAAATGGCCTTTGCTTCCTCGAGTCCATCGACTCTGTTGAACTCAGAATCACTCAAGGTGTTAAACAAAGCATTGACGGCCAAGTCATTGAAATGTTGATCTTTATCTTCTACGGGAGTAAGGTTGTTCGGATCAACGGGCTTGAAACCTGTTTGCACAATCTTCCAAATAGAAGGGTGAAGCGATCTCAAGTGCATCTTCATCTTATGTTTCCATGCGGCATAGTGAGTGCCATCGAAATGAGGCGCTCGACCGGAGGGCACGGAGACATAAGATGAGGAGCTTGAGACACCAAGAGAGGTGTAATCAAATGGAATAGCAACCCCAATACCGGAGCCCGTATCCATGGTTTGGTTACGGCCTTCGGTATGCTTCTGACCATTCGACATCTTATATTCTCCAAGCGGTTAAGCCAAACTACGGAGATTTCGCTCTGATACCAATTGAAAGGACCAGTGATGTCGCCTAGAAGGGGGGTGAATAGGCGGATTAAAAAATTGCAAATAAATAAAATCACCCGAGGGACTAAACCCGGAGTGTCCGGGGTTTTTATCCGGATACTCCGGACTGTCCGGACTATCCGGGGTATTTAATCCGGATACTCCGGACCGAGGACCGCGAAATGGGATTTTAAATCTGAGCAATTTTTAAACAATCTAAATGAATACAAATACTCTAAATGATATCAGATACCTAAGGAATAAGTCGATCTAGAGCTAAACACAGAGCTAGAGTAGATCGAGGCTCCGAAAGTTCCAAGAACAATAAACCCTAGAACAAGCAAATGAAGAACAAGGAAGCCACGAATTTTTACCCGAAGTTCGGATTCTTGAAGGGAATCCTCGTCTCCGTTGAGGAGGCACAAAGCCGGGTCTCCTTGACCACTTTCCTCCGGTGTTGCACAAAGCACTTTCATGGGTCTTCTTCTGCCTCTTTCCTTTGGAGGCGAGACTTGCCTTCTAAACTTCCCGGCTCTCCACACCAAGTCTTGGAGGCTCCGGTGACTCCTTGCCGTCTAGGAGCCCTTCAAATTCCAAGAGTAACAAATCGCCGCTAAATCGCCTTGGAGGATGAAGCTTGTGCTCAAGAATCAAAATGCAAGCTCAAAGCACTTAGATCCCCTCTTTTCTCCCCAAAGATTCAAATCAAAACAAAGATTCAAGTGGGGAAAAGAGGCTAGGGCTCAAGAGAGTGAGAGTGAGAGCTTGAGAGTTAAATCTTGCAATGAATGAAGTAATAGCAGTTAGATTTGGAGTGAGGGCTTAAATAGGCCTCCCAAAATCCAGCAGTTACATGTGAGCTGCAAACCCCGGACTATCCGGACATTTAGTCCGGAGTGTCCTGGACTCAATGAGGTATGCCTTGAGCAGAAGGTGAGTCCGAGTGTCGGACTTAATCCCGGATACTCAGGACCTTTTAACCGGAGTGTCAGGACTAAATGTCCGGATACTCGGACTTATCGAGAAACAGAGGGCCCTAACCGGAGTGTCCGGACTAAATGTCGGATACTCGGCTGACTCCACTCGGCGAAGTATCCTTTTGGTGGAAATGCATTGTTTTGAAAAACTTTCGATATGCAATTTTCATTCTATGAGCACAAGCATATCCTAGAAGCGATTTTCCATCGTATCCCCCTTAATAGTACGGCTATCCTTAGACTCAATAAAATAAAAGATTTACGACTAAAGTCTTGATGCCGCTTTTTCAAATTTTGAATGTGGTGGGGATCTCCTGTCGCTTTCCAACGATGATATCTTCTCGATTACTGCATAGAATCTCACTTGCACCGTTAGTATATAGAATTGTGTTGCCATAAATCACCAAAACACTTTGAGAGGCCTAGATGCACTTTCAAATATATATATATATATATATATATATATATATATATATATATATAAAGGTTTAAAAACCCATTCTTTGTCGGTTTTGGAGGAAAATAGGGTAGAGAGTTATCACTTGCCGATTCTTGAAGAAATGTGGCGATGATACTACTATCACTGCCAATTATTGACTAAAATGTGGCGTTGATAATTACTTATCATTGCCGATTATGAAAGATAACCCGATGATAATTATTATCCTTGCCCGGTGTACAATATGATGATGATAGTGATTATCCTTGCCGATTTACATCTAGCGATGATAGTTCTTGACTATCACTGTCACTTAGATAGTGCTGGGTCCACATACGGCAGTGATGCCGATGTGGACCCGGCAGTAAAAACATATTATGTAGTGGTGTTATAAAGCACTTTAAAAGAAACATGGAGGCTTACGAGTTACAAACCTTTAAGAGGCAGCATAAAACGTTTTTGCTAAAATTCGCTCACAAATTCTTCAACAGATTTCGCATCCCATGGGTTAAGTTTATTTGGCACAGATACTAATATACTAAGCGAACTCAGCCCCATCTGTGACTGGTTAATTCCAAGGGGTCTTTTCGGTGACAAGATGTTAAATTGGATCTTTTCAAATTGATGCTCGGCCACCACAACAAATTCAGCCTTTTATGACAAAAGACCATGTGACAAAAACAAAAAGTGTGATATATAATGAATCTTTTGTGATGATCCTAGTAGTTTTGTCAGAGAGTTAGGGCAGGAATGAGTCGGAACGCATATTTGCCTCTTTAAACAAGCAACCACCCAACAAAAACACACTACTACAGAACAGCACATCACTGCTGGCTCCAAAATGCCATCACTGCCGATTATGGGAGCCGAAAGTGATTGATCAGCTGTGATACTCAAAATTATCACTACCAGCTCAGGAACAGGAAGTGATAAGAGCTATCATTGCCGGTTCGTTGTACAACTGGTAGTGACATTGGACTATCACTACCGGCTCAAACCAAAATCCAGCAGTGATAAGTCCATATCACTGCCGGCTCGAATTAACAACCGGTAGCGATATATGTATCACTTCTTAGTTTCTTGAGCAAGCAGTAGTGACAAGTCATGCACCAAATGTTTTTATTGCATATTTTTCTACATTATATATTTTTATACAATATTTTTCTACTGATGTATTAATATAAAACATCGTTAAATCATAATTTGTTGTACCATATTAATATATTTTAATTACATATTAATATAAAGCATTTTTATATTAATATGGTAGAACAATATAGTATATAAAGCATCGTTAAATCATAATTTAAATATTTTAAATCATCATAATATTTGGTTTTTACAATAGTCTTTACAAATATAGTATAACTACATCTCATTCATTTTGGCTTTGCACCGACTCGATAGAAGGTGTCGAAGTAGGCATGTCACGGGTCGCGATCGAAGGAATGAGGCAATGAGGTTACTTGTGGAACTCGCCGTTTGGATTGATAACCTCATCATGAATGAATCCGACGATCTGTTCTTGAATTGCTAAAATTTTTGTTAGTAGTAACTTATTGGTTCTCATCTTGGAGTGCTGTTATTGAAGAAATGAGAAAATTAATTAATGATGACATATGTTAAATGAAAGAAAAGTAGGCATCAATGTGTAATTATATATCATAGCTTCGATATAGCCGACACTCTCCGTGACAATTGAATGTATATTTGCACATACATAGTATGTACATAAATTGTTTCCATGGTCCTGCCTCATGCATGGAAAGTCGATTATTATTTGAAAATCTTTCTTGTAGGGACGATACCGAATGCTTTTCTTGCAATATCGTGCGAATGCCCTGTGAATGATTTTGAGTACTAATTAAACTTAAATGCAATAGAATGGAATAATGGTAGAGCAATAATGCAACGATCGAGTTTACCCGTTCAGCATGTCCCAAAAGACTTGATACAGATTAGTTGGTTTTCTCCTCGATCCAAGACAAAAATCCTGCTAGCATCTAACGACGAGAACCCAGTGATACCTGCACATATATGTCAACATAGCCCATTAGTCCCACATCGTGTTATGCCAAAATAGTTAAACAATATTAGAAGTAGAAAACTACGTACTTAAAGTTATAGGGTAAAAGTACGGAGGTTTTGTATTGTAGCTTCAAGAAAGTATTAAATAAATAGTCTTCGACATACTGTGGAGAGTCCTTCACAATTTTCTCGTTGATAAGCCCCGGATCGAGAAATACTAACTTATCATTGCCATTTCTTCTACATATCTATATCTCCATTCTACATAAGAAAGAAATTAGACATGTAATTAAATGGTACAAGAATGTACAATAATATACATAGAGACTTACAAAGTCCACAGTCTGAGTATATTCAAGTCCAGGGCATCTTGCTGGTACAATATATACAATTCCTCAAAACCCACCCAGAAGATGTTATCCCCATTGTGAAAATCCGACTCCGTGTATCTGAATGGGAACGCCCCCATACCATCATTGGACTATTGCATGTACCACTGATGGACGCACTGTAGTTGTGTTGTTAGGTGGTCTAAATGAGCTGGTTCAACTAGTAGTTTCTCTATAAAGAACTTCCACCTTAGACCTTACTCATGATCATGATCTCATTGAGCAGCATCTCCTTGAGCTTCCGACCTCAACGCGTCGGCACTAGCCGCCTTCAACTATTGTTTTCTGCAGATGCACTCGTAGTCTAACATTTCACAAGGTTCAGAAGCCCACCTGTCTTTTTCACTTTTCCCATACTTAAGAAAAACTTCTGCTCATTAGTATCAACTTTTGCCTTCTCAGGTCTTTTTGAAGTGAGATGTTACACTAGCGCCTATTTGCTTTTTTGGTTCTTCTTTAGTCATCTTAGCTGGTAATTTCTTCTGAGGTTGTGCTGACTTCATAGATGGCTAAGATTTTCTAGACGACGTTGCCGACTTCCAAGATGGTGCTGGTGTTCGATTCTTTTTAGATGCTAGTGGAGGAGTTAGACTTTTCTTGGGTGGTGCCGGCGGAGGAGTTGAAATTTTCCTAGGTGGTGCCAACGAATGTGTTGGAACTTTTCTGTGTGGTGGCGACAAGGGCGGGAGGTCTCTCTGCGTAGAGTGTGGCTGATCATCATCATCATCTTTGTCATCCACATCGTCCGAGCCAAACTTAATCAAGCTCTTGTGCCACGCGAGGAAGCCATGCACGTTTTCTCCAAGTTTGTTTTTTTCGTCCTCGCTAGGAATATCTACCTCCATTTTACGGTATTGGCAGACTACATTGTCCACTTTGACCCTGGCGAATCCCAACGGTATCAGGCAGTAGTGCAGAACCTGCAAGAAGCTACATGGCCAAGCCCTGCCCTTAGCCACCTTGATGGTAATGCCATGTGCGGACAAATGCAGCTTGCACGATGTCAGTTCTGTGATGTCATCCACTGGAAAATGAAGTCCATGCTCTTCGGGAATCCCTGTGGACACGCAACTGCTCGTACGAGCACCGGGACTGAAGATCCGAGGGCTGTCATCGGGTGGCAATCGTGAGCTGAGAGCTTTTTGTACAGCTTGCTCCGCAACCTTATCCAACTCCACTCTCTGTTCCTCTAACGCTCTCTTCACAACATATTTTATTTGACGGTCCAGTTGATCTTCTCTTATTCTCTTTGGACACCTATACAATGTTGCATCAGCTAGGAAACCCTCTTTCCACAGCACCAAACCAACTCTTCGGGTGCGACCAGGGTGCTCCTTGTTACCCAGGGCTACGGTTAGCTCGTCATTCTCCCTTCGTGGCCTGAAAAAGCCATGGGAAGATTGCACGTGAGCATCTATGATTTTGCACGACACTTCCTAGACTCTATCACTTCTAAAACTTAAGCTGCCATCATGCGAGATAGAAGCCCCCCTCCCAAGCAATTAGTGCTTCGATCGTTCGCTCAACTTTCCCATCGCAGGAATGACACCCCTACGGGTTGATTTTTCTTCACACCTATCCCATGTTGGCATTTTCTTCATATATCTACCTGTGTCTAGTGTGTGAGGATAAATATTTTTATCCGCGTTAGCCTTGTTTTTTTGACTCACTATCTGGGCTTCTTCAGAAGTCTTGTACGCCACAAATTCCTCCCAAAACTCCCTTAACTTTATATACATGTCAAAATTTGGTGTTAGATTCTTCTTCACATAGTTCTTATTCAGTGTTGTCTTCCAATTCTTCCACGTTGTGCAGATGATGCATAGTGCATGTTTCTTTGCAGCCAACTTGGTCCCTTAGGGGAACTGGAACACTTCTTTTAGCTTGTCCCACAGTAAGTCCTTCAGGTAATTGGGAACCACCCATTGGTCACCTTGGCGGCTGATCCATGATCTATAGCTTAGGGGCACATAATCCCTAGCAAAAACCCCGCATGCTGTCCTATATGACCCCAACGATAAGTCGGGTATAGTAGATTTACCGACTGCCGAGAGCTCTACTATATTATAAAGTCCCTTAGGCATCTTGCTCGGACCACGACCTGTGCACCGCCTCTATTCATCAGACATCTGAGCCTGCAATTTGATCTTCTTATTAGTCGTCTGACCCTACAATGTTTTGGGAATCACAATCTACTAATACTTTACCTCACCTACGTTAGTGACATCAGGTTGGTCCATGATAGTGGCGCCAAGTTGCTCCATGTCAATATCCTATAAGTTCAGGTAGTATATTGGGCTATGGTTCAGGCTACCCATTCCTCCTTCATTCATATTTAATAGCCCAACTCCCTCTGGCACTTGTCTCTTATCAGAAGCCATTCCTAGCAAGTTTATCAGAAATTTCAAATTAACAAAGTCATATTTGAAAGACATGTATACATCTTTCAAAAACATATACACATATACATATACAATGTTAACGAAGAAAGATGTAACGAGGAAATAAAGATAGAAGTAACAAATGAGCATAGACGTAAAAACATATGAGCCTAAGTATAGCTGCGTTGCTGGCTATACTAATCTTCTGCTCGTGATGTCGAAAAAATACACATATTTGAAAGACACATACACATCTTTAAAGAACATATGCACATATATATTTTTCTGATCTTTATACACATACATCTTTCAAGGACACGTACAAATATTTGAAAGACACGTATACATATTTCAAGAATATGTACACATATACATTGTTTTTTGAATATGCATGCTGCAGAAAAATTTGACCACGAACAGAAATATACACATACACATACACAGGATATATACACATACACAGGAGATTACAATTACAAGAGTTGATGCAATTTGGTGATTGATTCCAGCTGGATTGGTTTTATGCATCCATGCATGAAGCAACAATACAGAATGTTCCATATATCCAACATATTCGACGTCTAGTGCATATATATGGATTGGAGCCAAATTAGGTGGTGCGAACTCTACCAATAAAGATGTGAGGTTACCTCCTCTCACATATTCATGCATACATGATCAGCACGAGATAATAGAATAGAAATGTGGCATTTTTACATTAGCTATTCTTTTCTTTATTGACATTTATTCATAAATCATCATAATAGCTAGCTAGATAGTAAGTGGATCAACTAGTTCAATGCCCGTGCGTTACTACGAAAAATAAAATTGGTAATGAAACATAAAGGTCAAGCAATAAGACCATCATTGTACTCTGTTACCTTTCTATTTCTCCTTTTTTTAGTTTGTATATGAGGTTCTTTGTTGTAGAACAAGGTTATGTTTGTGCATTTGAATCTACACGCAATGAATTGGTACAAAGTTATGTATTGTCGCTAATTATATTCCATGAGATGAGGCTATTTCAAGTTTTCTGATACTCATTTCAGAAGCCTTGGAGTAAAGGCTAGATGGTAGATAAGTGTGTGCATGGAATAAATAACTTCAGATGTAAACAGCCACTGGAATGAAATAAAGTATCTACAAATTTTCTCAAGAATCCATAAGCAGCTAAAGTCTAAGTAACAGCCATCACTAGACACTAAATCAATAATATGCCACAAAATTGTAATTAGCACAATCAGACTTGTCCAGCATATGCGGCTGAGATTTATTTTACCATTTTGTACAGAAGAATGAATAGGTATTGTCGACGTTTGTTCTCAGTCATAATGAAAATGGGGCTAGGCGTTCGATCCAAACTCGATGGTAGCACAAGACACAGGAATTATACAGGTTCGGGCTCTCGCAGAGGAGATAATACTCTAGTCCTGTGCTCTGGGATTATATGTATCTAGCTTACTGCAGATGATCTGATCTCCATGATGCTGCCTTACCCCCCTTTATATAGCAGAGGGGTGCGGTTACAAAGGAGAGTCCTAATCGGTTACAAGATGGAGATTGTATCTCTTTCCTTATCCGCTAAATATGATAACGGCTAGGATTATAATCATACCCGGTCTAAACAAGGTTGGTTACTATCTTTAGAGTCCTCATATACTTTACGTTGGAAATGGCCCGAGTGGTACCCATCTTCGTGTTGCCAGTCCGGCCCATCTCTTCTTGGTTGGTCCGTTCATCCTGCCTTATAAGCACCCGAGGTCCATATACTCCACAGGTATATTCACCAGAGCACAAAGGGGAAACATTATTCGTCCACATAAAATCCTGTGCGGCCTT
The DNA here is from genome assembly GCA_036346375.1 of Guadua angustifolia. Taxonomy (NCBI): domain Eukaryota; kingdom Viridiplantae; phylum Streptophyta; class Magnoliopsida; order Poales; family Poaceae; genus Guadua; species Guadua angustifolia. The sequence continues at coordinate 555,618 of JAYEVE010000835.1, read as the reverse complement.
CTACCTTGATGGTAGCGGCGTGATCGGAGGCTGTGGCGGCGGGATAGCCAAGCAGCCGAGGAGGGCCGAGGCGGTAAGGAGCCGAGGCGGCGGGTAGGGCCAAGGCGGCAGGCAGGTTAGAGGCGGTGGTCGGAGGCGACGGTGGGGAGGTCCGAGGCGACCGCGGTGCGAGGAGAAGGTGGCGAGAGTGTAACAGTCATGCACCTTACAAATCACATTGCACAAAAGACTGACATACTTAAGCATGCACAATGTTCTAACCTCGAAAAACAAAACATCAACATTCACTTCATTATCTAAACCACTTACACCATCTCAAGCTCCACAAATAGATCAGTTTTGATTTTGATAACAAGGTCAACATGCTTCTACTAATCAATATAGGCCCGAATGTCTAGCTCATACATAGTCACAAAAGAAGTCAAAATGCCAGTATATGAAATATAATGCCAAACATCAGTATTCACTTTAGTATTTAAATACATGCACTTTATCAATCACAAATGCACAGAGGACTAGCTTATTGGATCGTATGAACGAATAGTTGTACAATTTGTAAGGGGAAGTTCTAAAAAAATCAATAATACATTGACAAATGTAGTATGGTTAAAGAGCCTTCGGAAGATGGAAAGCGGCTTACATTTTTCATGCGGAAGAACCGGCAGTGAGGTTGAGAAGAGGCTTGCGTCGCCTAGCCCATTGCAAAATCTCATGATATATCAGAACACTTGCATGTATTCTTGAAATATGACAATAAAGAGCACAACATAGCATGTAAATGAAAATGTTTCCAAAGCAGCTAGGAGGAAAACAACAAAACTTCTAAGCAAGCAGATGCAAAGAATTTTTCTTAAGAGAAGCCTACACAATGAATTGCTCAAGCTCAAAGACATCGTTTTTTTAACCTCTCTAAAACATTTGCTTTTCGGTTCCTTCTCTTAGCTATGTCATCCTTTGAAAAAGGAATATAGGAAACAGTCAGAGACAATAACTCCTTTCAGTAAGTATTTGAACATGAAGTAATGACTATGGTAAAGAAAAATCCAGAATGGATCTGGCAAAAACAGCTGTATTAGGTTTATCCGTTGGAGGCTCTTTTTTAGTTTCATTTTGTCATGTAGGAAATTAACCTTTTTTCCTTTTTACTTTAGTTAGTGTGTAAGCGGCTAAATTTCCCGTCTAAGCCAAGTCTTAAGACAAATCTTCTTCCGAAGAAACATGCATTGCTTGCAGTATTGGTGCACACTGAAAGTAGTATCCGAAACTTCTGCCCAATTCAGCAAACTTCAGTCATAGAAAACAAATGAGGTTCGTATATACAGCTTGGACAAAAGCAATACTTAAAAGAATAGGATGAACGAGAATATACAAAATTGAAAGGCGAGGAAAAAAGTACATGTGTCCATTACAAGGTAAAGAGTATTGTCTATGTCAACAATGGCAATACACTTCAAAGTGTTCTAGGATCTTATGATCTAAGTTGATGGATAATAGAGGCCGACAAGCAAAAAGTCTAGTACCTTAGAGGCTCAAGTGTGCTCTCACCAAAATAAGCGATAGCGACAAAGTGCATGTGACATCAAATGCATTTTACGCAAATATTCTATGAACACGAGGATATGTTAAGGAACATAATATCAAAATAATTTCTTCATCGGATCACATGCATTTTAAATTCTGAATGAAAGATATATCACAACAATATTCAATTATTCCCAAAGACAAGAAATCGAATCTGACTTTTGGATCTCCTAGATCGTTATATACAAACTGCAATCGACTATGCTCTAGAAACAAATTATGAAGAACCTTGATCGCCCCAATATTTATTCTTGAGAGATTGTCCTAGAAACGACACAAATTTATAAGCATTATATAAACTTTCATTACAACATTGCTGAATTTGAGCAAGAAACAACAATGCGAAGCCACGAAGAAGCACCACTATGGGCAATGCAAGCGAAGGGGACTCACAAGCAGGCAGAAGGGGATCAACCAAAGATTCTCAAGCGCTCAGATTTTTTGCCAAGGCAGGAGTTGCTGCCCTCGTGTTACCAGCACGGGAGATAGACGGCATCAGGAATCGGGACCCTCTACGCAATTACAGAAAACACAAGGGCCTTTTTGCAAAACACATGACGTGGCACTGCTCGCGAACTCTTCCAACTTTAGGAAGGTTATAATAACTAGTATCAACTTCAACCAATGCTTTCAGTTGTTTTGAGCTTTGACCATTTTTTCACATGAAGGACAAGTTCTTCCTTAATGTAGCTGACAACTTCTCGACAGAAAAAACAAAAAAACCGCAGTGGTGGGTTGACAAATTGAACTCCAACAACAGTTCAGATACAGTTCAATGAAATATGACATCAAACCCTTTATAGCTGATGCCTGATATGATCAATGTATATGAATTAGACATTATTGTGTGCAGCCAACATTTCAGCATATATCTTCAGCTAAAATAATTGTTTATGTGGAGCCTGATACCAGATTTCACCAAAATAGAAAATAAATTGTGAACACAACTTCAGAGGCAGCTAAAATGAGTGGTATGCAGTCCACGCAGCCAAACCAATTAATCATATTGAACTCTAGGATCCAGTGGCAAAAGTTACTCATTTCAGTTGTTGATGCCATGGTTTTGAACACAAATTTCAACATCCACACACACACACAATCAATAATGTGATGCAAATGGTAGATTATAAATCGTAACACGAAGACGCTTTGCATCATCAATTTGAACTCTTTGCAGCAAGAAGGTACTGATAGTAAATGAGCACAAAAATATTACAGGGCAACAAAAAATATGTGGAACACTCTTATGCTAAAACATCTTGAATACATGACTACAGTACTTTTGAGTCAAGAACACAATATCAGTTAAATAATTCATCGAGCCATGATAAAAAAAAGAACAGACCATCTCACCTAGCGTCGCACATTGAGCATCTCCTTGGCCTCCTCCTGCTTTCGCATACTGCAAGGTGTCATTTAGTGTATTTGCTCAGACTCCCTCTTCTTCCGCTCTAGAACCATCCGCTCAATCTCTTCCTCATCGGGAGTGGCACATGTGCAACAAACTCCCTCGGCTTCTTCTCCTTCTCCCTCTCCCTCTTCTCCTCCTCCACCTCCTCTCCTCCTCAACCTCCTCCTCCACCTCCTCGAACAGCACCTCCCTAGCAGCCTCCCCACCGCGCCCCTGCAGTAGGCCACCTCGCCACTCACAACCCCTTCATGGCCTCCCCGCCGCACCCGCTCCACAGCGGTGCCATTCCGTGATGACCTCCTCACACATCGCTTCTCGGCCACGGCCTCTAGGCGCTCAAGCACGCCGTCCTCGTCGTCGTAGTAACCGTAGTACGGCGTTTATGCGCTTGTGGATCTCGTGGCGGGTGTGATGCTTGCGGATCTCGAGGCTTGTCGAAGAGCTCATGACGCCGGGAGCTTCTTGGTAGCACCAGTAAGAGTAGCCGGCCGTGGCGGAGGGTTGAAGCGGCGGCGATGTTGCCATCGAGGTCGGTCATAAGCGAAGCGTTGGAGCTGCGGAGTGGTTGCGCGACCGCCGAGCTCGGCGATCACGGTGCTCCCAATGGCGCGCTCGCGGAGGAGCTTGTTGATCTCGTCGTTGAGGTCACGGAGGCGGTGCTCACCGAGGCCCTCGTTACGGATCTCGGCGACCTTGGCGCCGATCTCACGGAGGATCTCGGGCGCCGGCGCTTCTGCCGGCAAGGTCACGGCACTCGGAGGCGAGGTAGGGCCGGCGCTCGCGAGGCTTGCGCTTCTCCTCCTACTTCATCGTAATGAACATGTTCAGCATCGACTGCGCCTTCTCCTTGTTGCGATCCATGGTGACGTGTCGTGCGGCTGCGGCGGCAAGGGTCTTGAGCTGGGCAAGGGTTTGGGGAGAGTGGGAGGAAGGCGGGTTCCATTGTGAATTTGGGATTTGTGGGTTGGGTTACGGAAAGAAGCTGTTTTGCACCGAAAGGATCTAAACACGATTTTTAATATTCGGAGGACTTATCTGCGAGAGGCAACACGTGGCACAGCTCACCATTCGGCAATCCTTTGCTCTATTATATAGTCAATATTAGCAAAATTTAAAACTTTCAAATTTATTTTCCGTATTTTTGACTATTAATGATGTTTGTAATATATATACCATTACTATTAATGAAACTTGTAAAAACACCATAGCTTTTGATTCGTACCTTCGATTTTAGTGTTCTTGTGCTTTCTGGAATCACCACACGATGAACTCTCCGATTATATTCTTTTGGGCTCTGATTCTAGTTTGTAAATATAAAATCCGAGCACGTTTGGTAAAATGGCCATAACGTTTGACTCATAACTCCGATCGAAGTGTTCTTTGGCTCGTTGGAAAGATAACGAAAAGTAGCACCCAAATTTCATAAGTGTGCCAAAATTAGATGGTCAGATCTTGATAGTTTGTGCGAGTGCGTGTGCGACAACGGAATTAAAAAAAAACGTCGTTTAGGGCCTCAAAACAGCCTACGAAGTTTTGAATCTGTTTCGGTCGTTCTTTTCAATTATTGCAAATGGAATATTAGTTCCAATTATTTCAAATGCAGTATTATTTAATTTCAATTCTTTCAAATTATAAGGCAGGAGAGGTAATTAGCAATATTTAATTTTTTTTATTTTTTATTATTTCTACGGGTTTCAAATTAAAATCGCTATAGATAATGCATTATTAGTGCGATTCCAAATAAAACCGTCAAAAATAGTCTTACAACCATTTTTTAAAAACGCCACTGGTAATACTATTTGTGAAGTTTCCAGAAAAACCGCCACAAATAGAGTGTCACCTATGTGGAAGCCACCAATCGTATAGAAGGATTCCAATGAAGCCTTGCACTACATCACATGCATCTACCAACCAATCAAGACCTGAACCCTAATCAGTTGACCATGAAAGGACATAAGCAAGAGTTGATAGTGTGTAAGGTGTAACCCACATATGGGCCCACAAGGCCAAGTCGGACAACAAGGCCACTTCGCACAGGGGGGCCTCTAGATATAGCCTCTCGATAGGCCATGCCTCCGTGATGAAAAAGCATATCGTCACCATATAGATATATGTTTGACGTCAGTCCAAGACAAACAACTATTCATTTTCTATGACGATTTGTGTTATGGTTTCATGACGAAATTTTATGTTTCGTCACAAAAGTACATGGTGCGATGGCATCTGATACAATTAATGACGAACATAAACAAGTCGACACAGAAAATAGATTTTCCATGACAAAAGTTGACAATGTCACGACGTTTTCGTCACAGATAATCACTTTTCTTGTAGTGTTGCAAGCCTAACTAATTTCTTCTTATGTAGAATGGTGATATAAAGATGCCGAAGGGACCGTATTTTTGACATAGGCTTCATGGACCCAGTAGTTATCAACAAAATAATTGTTACAGACTACCCAAGCGAAACAGAGACCAACATATACAATGCGCTAATGGGACAAAAATATAAGTCAAACATATATCTACCCTCGCATTTGAGTCGTGTTTTCGTACCTCCTCATTCTACTCCTTTTTAATAACACGATGTTAGAACTAATTAGTTATCTACGTTGACATATATATGTACAGTTTTCATTGGATTTTTCTTATGATCGAGCTAGATCGTAACCTGATCACAGTTATGGACTCGAAAAGGAAACCAGTTAAAAAGTTTTAAAACTTTATCGACATGCTCAACCAGTATTAATTCTTGTTCCTTTCATTATTGTACTAGTTCTATTTCTTTCCATTTGAAATAAATTCTAAGCATGTACAATTCGTAATCACATGTGTAGTGCATTCGCACGGTTCCGTGCTAAAAACAAGGGTGTATTCAAGGAGAAATTTGATATTACAATTGCCTCTCAAGTACGTATATCATAATGCTAGCTTTTTAGTTAGTTAACTTAATTTCCTTGCATCCATTTCACGCTTTCAGCTTTTTTCACCGTAGGTCTTGAGTCAGCCGCCGGGCAACAATTTATGTGGCTACTATGTATGTGAGTTTATGCACACCCAAACTGGAGCTACTGACCACATGCTAAAAAGCGACAAGGGGGTGAGTAAATATAATTACTAGCTTTAATGATGTCTAGGTACTACTTATATCTCTTGTACAAATTCAAGTATTGATTAGTTAACGACTTAATGACAGGTACCTCAATATTTGGCGGAACAAGGTTCAGAACTCTCGCCAGCGCGAGTGAGAGCAATCCAAGAACAACTTGTCAGCTTCATTTACGATGAGGCCATAAATCTGAAAGGCGAGTTTCACGAACCAAATGTAAATAGGTGGGGCCCTTTGATAAGGACTGGTGAATTGTCGGAGTCGACATCTACGGCTAGCAATAGCGATGCACGTAAAAGATCCCGATGAACAGAAGGAAAAGAAAGACTAAAGTTGTAATTAAAGTTGTTAATGAATATGTGATCCCGATGAACAGAAGAACTAATATATGTACATATTGTAATACATTAGTTGTAATTAAATTTGTTAATGAATGTTTAGTGATTTAATTATCAGTCAAATGTGCATGATTGATTATATGTGACTTTAATTAGTTGTGATTTAACACACACACACACACACACTATATATATATATATAGGAAGCCTCTTTTCTACTCCCGAGAGTAATTACTCCCTATGCCGTATCTCACAATGTATAGGGTATGTCAAGCGACGGAGTGTATGTACGCATAGTATATGAGTATATAAGATCATCTAGGTGGTATGTACATTTTTTCAAAGGTGGTATGTATATTTTTTGGACATACTCCTTTTTATGTGCATATATGAAGGTATTTGCAAAATATGCTAAAAATCTTGGACTCCTTGCAATTTTTTCATGTGGCTCACATTGGAGTATCTTATAATTATTGTATGAGTATACCCAAAGTGATAAAGGGATAAAGGAGTATTTCAAGTTCGTTTAGGTAGTATTTCAGGCATCTAATTAGTTTTGGACCATCCAAAAAGCCTGATTTTAGAAAATGCTAAACAAATAGTAAACAAATTCAAAAAAATACGAAATTTAGTTTGTAGCTACATTTCAACAAGATGAAGAAGATGAATGGTTCGGATCGAACATTTTTATCACGGACTTCGCAAACCAGCCCGAAGCACGGGGACGATCATGCTTTGAAGGCGACGGTAGTAAAACTCATATATATATATATATATATATATATATATATATATATATATATACATCGAGTACGGTTGGAGACACCAACAGTCTTGATAAAACCTATAGGGGCTCACGATGCGATGTCATGTGTGACCTTCAACCGTCTTGATACTTTATCGATCTTAGGGTGAAATCTTAGGGTGAGGGAACCGACGGATGTCCTCGAGTATCGATCCTAGATGGCTTGTACTGGTTTAAAAATCGGTACTAAAGACCGTTTTTAACCAGTACTGAAGGCCAGTTCGGTAGTAGTGTTAATTCCGGGTGGTTTCAAAAGTTTTGGATTTGAGGATAGGTCTCCTGTTATTTTTCTTCTTTTTTAACTTCCAACGAATTTGATGGATGAATATGTATGAATAGGGGCAAACGTGCCACCAATCACACGTTAATCACGTCCGTAGTTTATTAACCATTCTCAATTAATTCACACAAAATAAAGAAAAAATAATTTCGAGTGCTGAAAAATGTTTAACAGTACATAGCATATCTTCTGCTGCATGTCATAACGTTTCATTTCAATATCTTCTCCTGGGCAGGGTTCCAAATTTCGTTTTTGTTTATATCTTGCTTCCCACCGAAATCTGAAATTTGGTAAAATCTCATTATTTCGGACAAAATTCAAAAAGAAAAATTCAAATCCAAAATTTTTGAACCAAATTTCGGGTGAAATTTCCGAAATTTCGGGCGAAATTGCCGAAATTTTGACAAATTTCAACTGAACAAAAAAAAATAGTTCAAACGATGTCGAAAAATTTTGAAATTTTTTTATGGAGGTTCCTGATACATCAATGATGTTTCCATAAAACTTTTAGAAGATTATCATGTTTGACAAATTTTTAAAAATTTAAACATTGTTACTGTCCTGATAAAATGCTGACCGGCAAGTTTGAACCAAATAACAAATTGTTCAAAATATGTTAGTAACTTTTGAAATTTTTTTGCATGGTTATGATGCATCATTAATATTGTCATAAAATTTTTAGGTGATGATCAAGCTTCATGAATTTTTTAAAATTTGAAGAGTGCTCTTGCTTTCTGTTAAATGGCTTATCGGCAAACTTGAACAAAATAAAAAATGGCCCAAAACACGTTAGAAAATTTTGAATATTTTTATGGATGGTTCTGATGTAATATTAATATTTTTATAATATTTTTAGATGATAATCATGCATAATGAATTTTTAAAAATTCTGAAGGTGCTATGTTCTAATACAAACCTGATGATCAATCAATACATAGATTTGCTTTAGCAATAAAAAGGTTTAAATTTTTGAAAATTATACAAAATGGTGATAAGGAAATTTTAAGATCTCATAAAATTTTGAATCATGATCACACTCTAGTGAATTTATAAAATTCTTACAAAGAACGATAGCATTTATGTTCTTTCTCTTTCTCATTTTGAAATATAATAAAACAAACGAAGTTCAAAGCTTTCATAGATTTACAGTAGCATTTATGTTCTTTCTCTTTCTCATTTTGAAATATAATAAAACAAACGAAGTTCAAAGCTTTCATAGATTTCATTGACCAAACAAAAAAGTTGAAATTTTTTAAAAATTTTATAGAATGTTACCGAGGCAATTCTTAATCTCTCATAAAAATTTTAGATCATAATTACACTCGAGAAAATTTATAAAAATCTAACAAGGTTCTTGTCCCAACTATATTCATTCTATTTTTTATTTTTTAAAGATAACAAATGAAGTTCAATTATTTTAAAAAATATTTGTATGATTCTACTTTGCTAAAGATAGTACCATAAAATTTTTAAATCATTATCAAGCTTGTACAATTTAATAAAAATCTGAAATTTTCCTACCGAAATTTTAAAATGTCTTAAAAATTCAGTTTTCAGCAAATTCTCATGGAAGATGACTTTCTTAAAGATTATTGGACTAAATCCGGTTTCAAATCCTGAATTTTCGGCCAGTTTGGGCGAAATTTCCCCAAAAAAAGAAATTACTGTAGCAATTTAATTTTTTTTGACTTTTTAATTCGGCTGGTAATTTGGCTCGAATTTGGATTTAATTCGGCTGGTAATTTCTTTATTGCACTAAATCCGGTCAAATCTGGCCATAAAACATCAAAATCCGGTTTCAAATCCCGAAATTTCGTCCAATTTGGGCCAAATTTCGCCAAAAAAAGGAATTACTGTAGCAATTTATTTTTTTTTAGATTTTTTAATTCGGCTGGTAATTTGAATTTTGTGGTGGCCTAAAATCCAAAATTTCGTGAAATTTCACTGGTTTTTGACGAAGTTTTGGACCCTGCTCCCGGGAGACACCTAATTTCAATTATCAGTCCACCACAACTCCTAATTTGAGTAATTTCATTGTAAAAAGAGAATACAGTAATTTCACTGTAAATAAAATTCAATGATTCCGAGGGACCCACAATTTCAGTTGAACAACACCAGGAGCCACACATATCCATCAAATATTCATATAAAAAGGATCGATCTAGTCTTATCGTGCTCATTAGTCAGGATATTACTTGCAGCATGTAAGGTTTCCAGAAGTGCATAGTACAGAACTGTACGGAAATCTTATATGCATTGCTACATGTGTAAACACTAAAGACTAGCTAACTAGCTAGTATTACAAACTGATCAATGTAGACGCTGTAAACAAGTACTACTGTTGTTATGACGCACAAACAAAATACAGCTGCTACTTCCGGTAAAAAATGCCTCAATGGAAAGAGGATAAAATGTTGTTGTGGAGCGGATCCGACAAGTGTTCGACGAGGTTCTGTACAGGGCCCTTGCCAGTTACAGCTGCTTGGATGTAAAACCCGAGCCACGCAACCATTGCCAGGCGACCGTTCTTGATCTCCTTCACCTTGAGATCTTCGAATGCCACGGGATCTTTGGACAGCCCCAAGGGATCGAAAAGTGCTCCTCCTGGGTAGTTTATGTCCCCAGGAAGATATATTCCCAAGGGTTCTAGCGCCTCGATCCCACAGTATCTCGCATATTCTGGCCCAACCTAATAAATCATGAGATGGAAACCTTATCCAGTGTAGTATTTAATCATTTAAAACAAGAACTAACAAGGGAATGATGTAATAGTAGAATATCTTCCAAGGAAAAGGAATTCATGTGAAGTGACTATCTACAATTCCTAAGTGTTTCCACACTACTTACAAAGAAATCACAGAACACAGCAATATTTGAACTGCTGGACACATCAACCACTCGAAAAGTACAGGACGAAAAAAAAAACAAAAACGTTTCATTACCATCAAAAGGGCTTGACAGATAGTGATGACGATAACACCCTGACCACCGGCAATTCGGAACCCAGGAATCCCAAGGTAATCAAGAGTATCACCCTGTAAAATTGACTCAGTAGTTAAAAATTGTAAATTAGCACAGCTAACAAACAATCCATTTGTTAGTAATACAATTTGCTGTGTTTGTTAGTAGAGTATGTATGTACATTAGCTGGCAGCTATCATTCCATGTTGGCAATGTTTATTCTGTCTCACTGCAAGCAAGAAAGCTGAGCTGCCAGACCTCCATTTGGAGGTCCCAAATTCTGTCTGGGATGTGTCAATATGCCTTGAGTAGAGCACAACAGGTCATTATAGGTCACCTTCGTGATCTGGGATTTGCAGTTTTGCACAACACCGAAGATGCTCCATTAGAGTTACCTATGAACTAGCTTTCAGACGAGGAACATGTATTTACCAACAGCTGATTAGGAGTAAATGGAATGAACTTGTGATGTATTCAGAATGTACAAATGTTCTTCAATTCTGTTACAGGAACAGTCAATTCTGTGCTCAATGAATTCAGACATGGGAAACATAAACATGGATATTGTACCTGAAGTTTCGCATAACCAACTTTCCACCAGACAGGCTCAACAAAATGCACTACCTCAAATAGATCTAACAGCTCAGGAACAACAACACCAAGAGCAGCAAGCATGGCCCACCGAGAATGCAAGATCTCAAAGCTGCAAAGAAGGTTGCTGGTGAAAACAAGGAGAGGAAATTGTGTATAGGAAAAAGGAACTTACAACGTTACAACACAAAAGTTAAGATCATGATCTCAGGCAAAAGAAAAAAAAGGTTTCAGAAGCCATTAAAAACAACAAATTAAAATAAACATTTCATTCAGTACACTCCCTATTAAAACTTAACAACACATAACATGGCTGCTGCCCATGCCCTATTAAAACTTACAACACATAACATGGCTGGTGCCAATGCCCCAGTAATGCAAACATTGTCAATAAGGAGCACAACAGAGTCAAAACTAGAAGAGATTAGCTCGTAGTAGTTCAGCTGCACAGGAAATATTTACCATTATGAACTATACATTGGATCAGTTTAACCCAAAAGAAAGAGACATGAATGTTACTAAAAGCAGGCTTATTATAAAGTACTGCAGATAAGCCTACTATGCAGCTTCTGCATTAAGGACCCCTAGTTAAATATAAAGGAACCACAGGCAAAATGATCCACAAAGCATACTTAGCATATTTTGCGTAACTATTTTAATCTAAAGCGCCATGATCAAATTGGAGCAAAAAGACATATCTTTAGTGTTATTATAAGTAACACAGCTTTTTCTAGGAACATCTTTGAATGATCTGATTCCTGCAAACAAGTTACGTTTGTATAGAGTATATTAAGAAAGATACAACATTCTACCACATAAATATTTTTCTTTTGCTACTTCATAAAGTTTCTAAGTTTAGGACATATCATTTGCTGGGAGAATCATAGAAGATATTGCCAGGTTATGTACTAACATGCGTGTGATAGAAGATGCCATAAGATTGTACAACGTAAGGAATTCTTTGCTTTGATTTTTTCACATGGCATCTTGTTATCATTCAAATCAACAAGGAGCAACCTCCTGCACAGCTAGCAAAACAGCTTGTAGCCAGCCAACTATATGAATGCATAAACAACAACCATGATTGGTCGACAGCAAGCTATTCTACATACTAAAAGAAAGCATCAATTATCAGCATTTAACAATGAGTACATAGTGACTATACATAGTGACTATCTGGAGAAGATAAACAATTTAATTGCAATGTGTAAGCTGTCATCAGGTGCTAACAAGAATTCTTGTACTACTTTTCAAAAGGGAAAGAAGTAACCAGAAAGAACAACCGTGACATACTTAAAGTAGTTTGCGAAAGCAACGGGATCCCTGCCCAGACCTGCTACATCGAACCCGTAATCGCCAGGGTACTCTCCGGTCAGATGCTCCGGGTAGTCGTACGGGATGGGGCCCAGCCACCGCGGCCGATCTCCCCCGTACCAAAAGCTTCAATTTTTCCCCAACAATTCGCAGCGTCAGTTGATTCACACAAATTAACAGAGTAACTAAATGTTGTGCAAAGATCAGTTCTTTGATTCTTGCTTGACAAGAACCACCCACACCAAGAACCAAGAACGATTCTTTGATGAGCCGCAATGGGATGGAGCCATGAAGGGTACCTGGAATTGCGTGCGTCACGCGCGGCGGCGCGGAGGGCGTCTGCCTCGGCAGCCGCGGCGGTCTTCCTGGTCTCGAGGCGGCGGCGGAGGAGCTCGCCGAGGGGGCTGTTGGCGATGGCCTTGACGGCGGTGAAGGGCACGGCGGAGAACACCAGCACGCCCGCCAGCTCCTGCCACGACGCCCGCACCGGCGCGCTACACCTCCCCCGCCGCCACCTCTGCCGCCGGCAGACGGCGGAGGGCGGCGCGGGGGCGCGTAGCAGCAGTGGAGGCATACGGGCAATGATGTGGGGCCCACCTGTCGGCCGTCAAGGAAGTAGTGGCCAAAATGCTCGAAGCACTGGCGAGCCGACTCCCTCTGGAAGATTGGGAGGATTAGCAACCGAGGAGGGACACTGAGAGAGCGGAAACTTTTGTATTTTATACAAATAACGACCCGTATTTACATAAATATACAACATTCTCGTATTTACAAAATCTCCATCAATTTCGGGATGTGAAAAGCGAAATCTCAATTTATAATCTGAGTTTTGAAATCAGTGATTTCGCGTTTTCAAATCTTGAAATTGTGGTATTTAGCAATTTCAAAAGCGAAATCCGGTATTTGCGTTTCAAATTGCGAAATTGAAGTGGTATTCCCCATGCGTCCACGTATAAAAATAAAATAGGACTCTAACGACGTCGAAAATTTTTGAAAATTTTTATGGAGATTCCTGATAAATCAGTGATATTACCATAAAAATTTCAAATGATTTAAGATCTGAGAATTTTGAAAATTCAAACAATACAACTGTCACGATAAAACTATTTGGCCGACAAGTTTGAACCGAATGAAAAATGAAACAAACCACGTTAGAAAATTTTAAAATTTTGTGTCCATGGTTATGATGCATCACTAATGTTCCTAGAAAATTTTCATATAATGATCAAGCTCTATGAATTTTTAAAAATTGAGCGAGTGCTAGTGTACGATATGGTAAAATTGAACGATAGCTGCATGCGAATTTTTAAAAATTTATAAAGCTTGATAAAAATTTTATGGGAACAATAGTGATGCATCATAACCATGGACAAAAAATTTCAAAATTTTTACTATAAATCTATGCATTCGAATATAATACGTACGAACTCTATTGCAGACACAGGAATCATCTGAGCTGCTCTCCCAAGTTGAACAAATTGCAACTCAGGCTCAGCCCAGCACTAGTGCCCCACCGGACCGGGTGAGGCAATCCATCGCTTCCAGAGGTGCCGGCTTATTTTAGCACTCAGTGGGCTTGGGTCCTTCGGTCGACCTTCCAGGCGAGACCATGATGTGCCAATCATGGACCTGCAGCGCTCAACGCCGAGAGATCTCTGGCGCCGTCCATCTCGGCGCCGTCGATCCTGGCGCACATCCAACGGCAGTGGCCCCTACATCTGTCATCCCCGACGAGATAACATTGCGGGTTTCTCGGCCCGCCTCAAATCTGCGATGGGAGGCGGTCATTGGTGAGCCCATCTGAGACCCTAATTGGAGCGAGGTAGGGGATTTGTTGGGGAATGTACATGACATAGTCGTACACTCAACTCCTCGGTGGACATGTGGACGGTGGGCATCGGGGATGTCTCGGGGACCTCGCAGCGCGTGCCAGAGCAGCCACCCTACTTATACAAGATGATACATCTTGGTATAACCGAGGACATTGGAGTGGAGGACAATATTTGTTTCCATCCAATCATTATCCCAGCGGAGGATATCGACACATCGCCTCCGGGTACGGATATGGGCCATCCCGATGGCGTCGGCGCCCTAGTTACTGGGAGTTGCCCAGGCCAAATCTGTTGCAACCTCTGGCGAAGATGATGCAATCTACCCATGGAGAGCGGCAGCGCCTCTCTCTGTTGTTGTGCACCTACAAGGTAAACCTCTGGTGTCCACACAATACTGAGATAACACTACCATTTCATGCATCGTTCTTTATTTTCTCGGCACAAGGACCGGTGTTGCTTCTTCCAATGGATCGGCGGTAACGCAGCGTGACTTCAATTTCTCTCCAAGCGCCACGACGCATACCCGCCGCCCAAGAACTTCACCGGTGGGAGGGCGCGGGATATGTCCCTTTTCTAGATCGACGAGCTTAGGGCGGTGGGCAAGGGGCCAACCAATCGGTGAGTTTCATGCGACATACTCATGTTAAACTCACAAATTAGTAGTTCTAAACCGATTCATCGCTACGAAATTCAAAAAAACTTGTGAATTCGCTCAAGTCAAAGGAGAAACCTCCTCCATGGCCACCAAAGCCCGACTTTTGCGAACATGGCTGCGGCGATGGTTGATACCGCCACGATGATCTAGCGGACCGGAGATTCTCTGGGTGCCCTTGGCCGAGGATGAATGGTGCGGCTACTTCAACTAAGCGGACAGGAGGCGTACCACCCACATCTCAAACTTCTGTATGGGATAAGCGGGGAGCAACCCTCTCCGGTGGTGCCACTACGCCTAGAAAAGCCGGACCCGAGTGCGCCTCGGTGTTATTCAACGACCAGCGGGCATCTTGCATTGTTGCGAGGCACGCTTCGGTTGTCAGGATAAGCCCAACACACACCTCCGCACCATATAGTGGAGTGCGAGCAAAGCGAGCAGTGTCTCGCATGTCTCATGTGACACACGAGAGGTGCAAGAGGTTCCTCCTCTCGAAGAAGAAGGACAAGGGAAGCGGTAGCCGAGGTCCGCACCACGCAACAAATCCTTGACGTTCTTGCGAGACCATCCAGGAACCGGGTGGTATTAACATAGGGGCAGAGAATCGGGATGACATGCCCATATGGGAGGCGAAATCCACATAAAAAACCAAAAATTATGTCTTATACACGAAAGCGTCGGCATAGGCCACCCATTCGGCGACAGTTTGGGTGCGCCGGATCACCATGGAGTTCTTTCATAGTAGGGATTGAGCTATGTCAGATGATAAATCGCAAATTTAACACGGTCGGGTAATATCACGAAAATGTGGGACATCATTACATTTGTACCCGGATAAGCGAACGATCATTTGTTCCACCATGACAAAGCGATGCTTTACGTTAGTTAGTTAGTCAAGCAATTTAAATCCTTTGTTGTAATGCCCTTGTAATATAATCTAATCTATTGCTTATTTTATCATCCGAACTTTCGGTGTATGTGCCCTTATATATGTTCAACAAATAATTTAAGTGTTCATAACATGAGTTGTTGTCGACTATAAAATTTTGAAATTTTTGTCCATGGTTATGATGCATCACTAATATTCCTATAAAATTTTTATCAAGCTTTATAAATTTTTAAAAATTCGAGACGATTACTCTTTATGCGAATTTTGCCATATCGGTTTACTAACCTTGTCTAAATTTTTACAAATTCATAGAGCTTGATCATTATATGAAAATTTTATGGGAACATTAGTGATGCATCATAATCATGGACAAAAAATTTTAAAATTTTCTAACGTCAGTTTGTTTCATTTTCATTCGGTTCAAACTTGTCGGCGTTTTATCGGGACAGTTGTATTGTTTGAATTTTAAAAATTGCTCAGATCTTAAAATCATTTGAAATTTTTATGGTAATATCACTGATTTATCAGAAACCTCCATAAAAAATTACAAAAATTTTCGACGTCGTTAGAGTCCTATTTTATTTTTATACGTGGATGCTGGGGGAATACCACTTCAATTTCGCAATTTGAAGCGCAAATACCAGATTTCGCTTTTTGAAATTGCGAAATACCTCAGTTCGCATTTTGAAAGCGAAATCACTGATTTAAAACTCAGATTATGAAATTGAGATTTCGCTTTCATCCCGAAATTGATAGAGATTTTTGTAAATCATGAGAATGTTGTATATTTCTGTAAATACGGTCGTTTTTTTATAAAATACAAAAGTTTCCCTGAGAGCTGGGGTCAGGAGCCACTGGATGCGCGGGATTTTCTGCGCCTGGAGAGCTGTTCGCGCTACTTGCTTAGCGCACTGCTAGATGCCATGATCATTTCACGTTAGATTTTTTGCGACGAGAGAGAGTGTGTTGAACGAAGCGAATGAGCTTGATATCGATGCAAGTAACAAAATTTTTTTTGGAAAACATTAAGGGCATGTACAATACCCTTATCTCTTATAATTGTCTTTAAGGCTTCTAATTTATCTATTGATATTTGACAATATCTACAGTACTTCATCTCTAAAATTATCTCTCTAACTATATTATTTTATTTTTATCATATTTTTCCCTTACACTCCATCACTTTTTTTGCGTTGGTTTCTATGTTTAGGTTGTATCTCACATAAAAGACAATATATTTTCTTTCTTCACCTATATTCTTTTTCACGTAGGATTTTACTGACATAGTATAGGTAAGAGATAGCTGAATTGTCACCATTAGAAATGTCCTAAGTCATTTGAATGGCTTAAATCTATTTCTGCATTTGAAAGGTAAAGCATGATTATTATGGGCTCTTTAGTATCAAACATAAGTAACAAGCTGTAAAGGTGGTTATTTCTGAAGTGACAATTAACCACTCTCTTTCCTCTAGTGCCAAGTTGTGGTATCAAATCATTTCGAGTGCCCTTACGGCCTTATTTAGCCCCTCTTTTGATTGCCGACTATCGATCCTATAGAAACAATCTTCACACTGTGAAACCATGAACCTTAGAAATGAATAGAAACTACAACTAAAGTGTAGAGCTAACGTTGTAGCTAGGAGCGAAGCTAGGCCTCGAACAGGTGGGGTGTGTTTGAGGATTAGGAAGTGGATTGGCCGAAACTATTGCATTTATAGGTATTTTCTTAGCCTTAATGTCTATAGTATTTTATATTAACGAAAACAGCTTAGTTTTTCGTCCAAGGTTTATTGAAACCTGACTCCGCCACTGATGTAGCAAAAAGGGTAGCAAATGTACATGCTTTCGTGAACTTTTCAATTTGCCTAATGCACTGCCGAACAGCTGAACAACTTGCATGTTCATAGAGGATCAGGGAGGACCCGACACAAAATGCAAATACGGACCCTATGATTAGAAGAAATCAAAGCGCTAGGACAACCACCTGTCTAGACGTAGGGACAAAAACGATCCCATGGTTTCCGACGATTCAAATAATTTTTGATAAGAATTCGATTGATTTGAATATTTATCGAATAGTATTGGATTAAAAATAAATATAAATTTTTTTATTGAATACGGATTTAATAGCTCACTATCCGTTGAATACAAATATGGATTAAGATATTCATAGGCTAGATTATCCGAATATGCATGTGGATTAGGCCAAGTCTTTTAGCCTAAAAAGGTATCTGAATTTTAAAATTATTTTCTAATTTAATTAATCCACAAATAAAATTTCAATTATTAAAATTGGCATACCAACTCAAACAATTATAAATTTTTTGGAAAAGTTCCTAACATAATCTATCATTTTAAAAAATATTTTTAAGATTTTATCGGCTTTTAAATTTTCTCAAAATTCAAAAACCTCTGCCCTTAATAAATTTTTTTAAATAAGTAGCTAAAAACATAAAACTCACAAATACATAATTTATTATTTAAACATAATTCAACAAAGAATACAAATCTTGGGTTATTATATGTTCTTCATGAATGTTTGGATCAAATAAATTAGTTACGTTTTTTTTTTACATTTTGTGTGTACAATTTATAGAGTTTTCATCTTCCAATAAATATTTATGACCGTATTGTTTCGATTCGGATTTGCCCCGTATCTGTATTCGATATTATTCATATTTGTATCTGGATTATCCGTATTTGTATCCACATCAGAAAAAAAATATGAAACAAATACGGTAGATCTATTATCCACACGTATTCGATATGTTTTCATCCCTACCTTGATGCCTCATCCTTCTAAATTGTGCTACTTCCCTGTTCTCAAACGTCAAACCCGTCATAATGATAGAAGGATAAAATTTGTCTGCAAGAATAGAGTTTCAGGAGACAATACTACACAGATTGCATCCTCAACATTGGCAGAAGTACATTGACACCAATTACTATGCTCAGGTGAAACACCAAGGACCAAATGAAATGCAGTCAAAAGAAATGTCCATGACATAAATATACAGGTCAGGAGTGAATGCAACATGAATTAGATTCAATCAAGGGAGCCATAAAGCATACCCTGATTCAGATGCCATCACCTTCAAATTCATATGAACACCCTAAACTAATTTATATCTATGAACACCCTAAAAATTTTAAGGGGAAATGAGGTTGACATATGTAAGGAGCAGGTATCAGATGCTAGCAAGAACTCAGTTCCAGAACATTGAAAAAATCCCATGCAATTCTATAACAATCATAGGAAACACAGAACAGTTCGCCCCTAGTAAATCTGCCAAACAACTTATCTACATGGAGAAACCAGTCGTAAAATCTTCTCACAACTAGCCGCATGCAAACTAATCTCATTCTTGATGTCATGTTAGCTCAAATTTACCAGGCAGTCAGACTAACATTGTTTAATAGTGAAAATTCAGAGCTACACAAGTATACATTTGCTCCGGATAGTAGGGGAGTCGCCGACGCCGGTGATAGATGGCGGTAGGGCTAGCCATAAGTGGTAGGAGGTAGAGGGGAGGTAGAGCAGGCTTGGGCAGTGGCCGGCGGCGACGAAGGCCGTCGGATCTGGCGGATCGAGGCGGCAGCTTTAGGCTCAGTGGCAGCATAGATTTAGGTGGTAGTGGCACAAGTGAGTGGGAAAAGAGGTGGAAAGAGTAGAGGGGGTGCCGAAAGAGGCCACCAACAGCCAAGAAGGCCTCCAGAGGCGGTGGATCTAAGCAGGTGGCAACGTCAGTTGGGGAGAAGAGAACACATGCGTGTGTGCACGAGAGAGAGAGAGAGAGAGAGGCGGCTGAGAGGGAGTGAGAGAGAGGTAGGGTTATAAGGGGGAGAGAGAGGGAAGCGGGCATATTGACTAGGGCGAGGCCGAAATGGACCGGTAGTGGAAATAGGACAGCATGGCTGAGAAAGGATCTTCTATGGTTAAACTCTGTATATGCAATACTATGTGTGATGTGTGTGATGTGTCGCCTCGGCACACGCCTTAAGCGCTTTGGTGGCAAAAAAGGTGGTGAGTCGCCTCACCTAGCCTTATCGCTTTAATAAATATGATGATGATAACACAAAACGACAAAAAGTTGCATGTGATCCATGTTGAATGTTCAAGAAGCCTAACATTACAAGTCACAAGTCTATACCTTACAGCCTTTCACTAAACACCACCCATTTTCAGGTAAGTATTGTAGCTGATTATGCATTTTATTATATTTACATAACACAATTACACTTAGACATAGTAATCCAGACTCGACAACAACAATAATAGTTAACCATAGTCCATACCTTTTGTTTTAGGTTTTTCTTCAATCCTATAAATCTATAACGAAAGTGGATAGTGGATACTATAATTGGTATTCTAAATTTGTATGAATTGGGTTGTGCTGGAAATTCAAATTGGTATCTACAATATGACTCTGAACTCAACTTTCAATCACTCAATTTGTCTGTCATGCACGACAAAAGGTATGCTTGAGCAACCAATCATGACAACATGGAAAGAAAGAAACAAGGCAATACCTACCATGCAAAGTTAATTCAGTGACATGTCTTCCATGGTTTTCTTTGATAGGTAACAACAACAGTTAACTGGCCGCATCGACGCTACTCCTTCACCGTGTCACTACTTTCTACCATGTATTCTTAATCTAGTGATGATTTCTCATGTATCAATGCTCTGTTTATAAAGGGGAAATCTGGATCTTCCTATTGTTGACCCAGGGGTGGGCTGGGCTAAGTTTTAATTGGCTAGATATTCCTTTTTTTGTGAATTGATGCACCGTTTATGAAACTGCAAAGGGCCCAGCTGAATTTTAAATGTTCCACAGTCTCTAACTATTCTGTAGAAACTAGAAACCCAACTAAAAAATTATTCTGTAGAAACTAAAAGGGACTGAATGGTCACATCCAATATTTTGTTCTAACTGAAAACATCAAGTCAATTAAAAAAGCTCACAATATGAAGCCATAATATGTATTGAGAACATTCTACTCATGATGGCATAAAGGTAAATAAACAACGGCCTCCAGTTAGCTTTGCAAGAAATGGATACACGTAACTCCTAAGAAACAGTAATCACTAACCAGCTTACCATACTAACATGGTATGTGTGGTGTATGATATCTACTCTTAGGTTGGTTGGACTTTGTGATCACATTTAGCTATCCCTCTCCTGAGTACTGACAAGCGCTTGCTGTATCTGATCAGCAACGATTCTTGCTACTATTGCTGGAGAAAACCTCTCGATCATGTCCTCCCTTGCCTTCTTCCCTTTTCTCCTCGCCTCTGCTCGATCAACAAAGACATGCCTCATCAAAACCCTCAAATGGTTAATTGATGGCTCGGCGCAGAGGTGGCCCTTGAATGGCCCTTCTGTGACCTCAGCCAGCCTGTCCACATCCAATGGGTACCCATTCTCCACAGTCAGGTACTCCGTTGGGCCTGACCAATTCGTCACAATCACTGGCAGTTCCATTGCCATGGCTTCAACCACTGGCCTGCCCCACCCCTCGCCACAGGATGGTAGCACAAATGCATCCGCAGCCTTGTATAATCTTGGAAGAGAAGACTGTGGGACATGCTCATCGATCACCCGGACTTCTGCCCATCCTTCCACTGGCTCCTTAATGCTAGATTTTTTCACAAATCTGCGGATTTTTCCTCTGAACTCCATGTCGGAGTGGTACGCATTGATCAGTACGTAGAGTGCAACATCATCAGCTCCTGAGAACTCCTGCAAGAAGGCTCTCAGCAGCACATCCCAGCCCTTCCTCTGCTCCCATTTGAACACACTAAGAAACACAAAGCCTTTGCCTTCGGAGTTAACAGGGTTCAATGTTGAATCATCGGGCGCCATGACAGACACACCAATTGGCAGTGGAAGAACAGCGTGCTTGGCTGGATCGAAGAACGTGACATCGACGGGCTGAACCACCTTGACGACCTTGGAGCGATCCACCCCGCTCTTCACAAATGTCGACACATGGAAATCTGTGGGTACCCAGATAGCGTCCATCTGGTTGCAGCGCCTGACATGCTCCGGCGAGACACGGTCAGTCTCGAACATTGTCCGGCCAATGACGAATGAAGGCTCGTCGTAGCCAGTGGGCGGGCAAGGCAGAGACTCGTACATGGGCGGGTACCACGCGCCAGGCTCGCTGTGGCAGACAACCACAGCGCGAGAGAGTTCACACCGCGCGGTGGCAAGCCAGTACGCCAAGTTCTTGAACTCCTCCGGCAAGCCGAGCCAGAACTCCGGCGATTCCAGGTCGCCGTAGTGGGCGATTGCGAGCGTGAAGTTCGCGCTGGCGCCAGCGACGGCACGCCCGTCAAGGGAGGCGACGTAGGACCAGGCCTCCGAGCAGTAGCCACCGCCGGAGGCGAAAGGGGCCATCCATAGAACACATGGTGGGCGTCCAGCGTCGGGCGTGGTGTCGCCCACGGGGCCTGGCGCTGTCGGGCGGAGAAGGGGACGCTTTGGCCCGACGAGCAGGCGGAGAAGACGGGGCAGGGGCTTGGTGGAGGTGGCGAGGAGGACGGCGAGGGCGAGGGCGAGAAGAGGCGGCGCCGAGAGGAGGACGCGGCGGTACTTAAGTTTTGGAGGGGGCGTTTGGGTCGGAGGAGAGCCTGGCATGATGGCCAAGAGGAGGCCGCGGTACGCAGGCGATGCCGGCTGCGTGGCTGACCGGCGGCGAGCCCAACCTGAGCTGCGGCGAAGTGGCCGAGGAAGGGCCGAGAAGGGGAATTAAGAAAAAAAAAAGAGTTAAGTTTTTAATGGAAAATTAGCGTAGCCACATGTGGAAAAAATTGTAGAGAGGTGCTTCCTGCCATTTTTTTTTAAGTTTCATAAACATTAAAGTGAGAATGAAAAAGTAGATAATGACCACTTATTTTTTCGTTTGTTTTAAAATTTGTACAACTTATACTGCGTAGAAAAACATTAAAGCACCGCTTAAAACAGTTTTACTCAAAAATCGTATGTGATGAGGGCGTCACAGATGGTTTTTATCTAAAACCGTCTATGACTTCTCATCATAGACAGTTTTAGACAAAAACCATCTAGGATGAGGTGGGGACATCACAGACAGGTTTTAGCCAAAATTGTCTGTGGTGATCATTTTAGAAAATAAGTACAGAGAGACTCGACCTTCCGAGTTATTTTTAAGGTGGTTGCGATTAAGAAGCGGTCTGGAGAAGATACCTTGTATTTGATAGTGTGATTGTAGATCCTTCAGTTCTTGGTCATTTAATGTTAGTAATTGGTTCAAATCCTAGTAGTATTGAATAACCTCCTTTTTAGTTTGTTGGATACAGATTAATAGAGCAATTGGTCTCATTGACTATAACTTTATCACTGATGGTTCTAAGTTTATGATTTGAGTTTATTCCTCTGATGTTCCAGCAAAGAATGTTAAAGTTTTTAGTGTGGTTTATCTAAATAAAAATACTAGAAAAAGGAAAGGCATTTGGGCAGCTAGGCCCCAATGCTTGAGAGGGAAACCCACGCGACATAGGCACAATACAGTAGATACATGGCAATAAGAAGACAATGTCTTGCAGTTAAAGACATAAGAGTATCGAACCACCAACATATCATGGGACAGTTTGAGCACAAAATAGGACATGACAAGAAGCAAAAAACAAAGGCCTCTCTAGTTATATCGCCTCCAAGGGCCCCTACGACTCCGAGCTATGGTGTGAGTCGTCATTGTCAGGTGCAGGAACCACACAGAGATTCACTACCCATTGCTGCATGACGAAGATTGGAGTCTCTGGCAGAGCTAATGATTAGTCCTCTTGGTCCTTCATGAGCTTGTTAAAAAGGTTGTTGGAGATGTCCTGGACCGATAGGATTGAATGAGCTCTTTCTGCAATCTTTCCCTGCACCCTTTGCCCACCGAAGTTCATCTTGACTCCTTTGTGAAGCTACTTGAGTCTAGGGCTTCGCCCAAGAGCAATGGATGGCAAAGGTGTTTTAGCTTTGGAAGGTCTGGGTGGGGGAAGAGGTGCTACCTGAGAAACTGTTGGAATGCTGATTGAGGTGTCTAGAGATTGTTGATCAATACCATCAGACTCCTGTAGCTTTGTTATGACCACTGAACTCTTTGGTCTCTGCAGCTTGTCCCAAACCGCTAAGAATTGAAGGTTGAAAGCCATGCGCCATCAGTGTTTTGGATTGATGCTGGTTGGGTTCATGAGCATAAGAGCGGGAGGAATCGGGAAGCCCGAGCATGCCATCGCCTGTGAAATTTTGTTAGCATTAAAAAGAGATAAAAAAACTTAGAATGTTGCACTGATCATGCAGAACCTGACATTGCTTGGGGGGTGTTCGGGCCAAATGAGAAGAATGATCATTGGAGCTCTGAGAATTGTCTTGCGAAGAATCACCATTGGAAGAGAAAATGTGGCATCCTCGAAAAGCGACCAGGAGGCTTGATCTTCCACAGCTTGTAGAGGCCCATTGTCTTAATGATTCTGAGGTGCTTGGATCCACTGGTCCCATTGTGGATCCCCTTTTGGGATACCTAGTCCTCATGATGCTAGTTTTGGAAGGGTTCATCAGGAGCAATTGGCTGATAAACTTGGTTTGCATGAAAGTATAGAGGTGGGTCCTCATCTGCCAGCAGGACATCTGGGAACTGAGAATTGAGGATGATGATTGGGATCGTCCAAGATTCTCCTTTCCCCTAAGATTTTTTTCCTTTTTTGAGGACTGCACGGCGAGGGATGAAAGCGATGTCCTGCACCAAAACCTTGCAAATAGATTGGTAAAGAGGATTATTTCTAGATCTAGCTTGGTGCATGTAGAACCATTTGTTCTCTGTGATGTAAAGTACTAATTAGTTGTAATTGCATTATACTCAATATGTAGATAGTTACTTAAAGGAATGTGACTTAGGTTAATAATTGATTGTAATTGCATTATATTCAAGGTATATACATCTAGCTTGGTATAGAGAGAATTGAAGATGGTTTCTAGATCTAACTTGTTGTAGATCCATTTGTTCTTTTTTGATCTAAAGTAATAATTGGTTCTAATTGTATTATACTCAAGATATAGATAGCTATGTAAAGGGAGAATCGAGGAGGCTGAGTTTAAATGTAGCTTACACACACACATATAAGTTAATCGGCAAGTTTAAATGTAGCTTATATGTAGCATATGTATGCATGTGCACTCCTAGTGTACTTAATTCATTATTTAACACCTATATTTACATATGTAGTATAAATTGACTGAAGTTGGATGTACACTGAGAACTATGTGAGTGTCGAGTACAATAATGGCGTCTTCGCCTGTAGAGGAAGATATGTTGAACAATGGGGTAGAATTTATGCCTTGTCCATACATTGACTACGAGAATCTAAGGATGTTTTAAAACCCACCACAGATTGAAGCACACTTGATTGTTCGAGATTTCAAAAGGGACATACATGTTGGACCAGTCACGGTGAAGAGCAGATTATGCAGGAAGCAATTAGTACTAACATCGTCGACGAAGTCAACGATACTCCGGATAATATTGACAGTGCTTTCGATAACGATAGGTTTCACGATGAAAATCTGGATTCGATGTTGTGGGATGCAGAAGGTAATCGTGATGAGCGAGAGTACTTAAAATTCTGGGGCTTGATGGACGACTCAGAGAAACCTTTGTTCCTAGGCTGCAAATCCAAATACATGAGGCTGTCATCCGTACTGGAACTGCTAAAATTAAAGGCAAGCAACGGTTGGTCCGACATGAATTTCATAGTGCTGTTAGGTTTGTTAGCGGATATGCTTCTAAAGGGAAACGAGTTACCGACAACCACATATAAAGCCAAGAAGATTCTTTGTTCCTTGGGAATGGAAATAAAAAGAATACATGCCTATTTGAACAACTGTATCCTCTATCGTAAAGAGTATGCAAAATTGCATATATGTCCGGTGTGCAACACATCTCGATACAAGCATAGAGATATATACATCAGATGATGACGTCGAGGGCATCGAGGTGAAGAAAGGACCACCTACTAAGGTGGCGTGGTATCTGCTTGTAATTCCCCATTTGAAGCGTTTGTTTGCAAACCCAAAAGAGGCAAAACTGTTTCAGTGGCACTCGAATGAGCGTAAGAACGATAGAATGATAAGGCACCCTACTAATTCCACCTAGTGAAGAAATATCGATAGGAGGTTTCAAGAATTCACAACGGATCCGAGAAATATAAGATTCAGATTGAGCATAGACGGAATGAATCCTTTCAGTAACATAAGCAGCCGTCATAGCACTTGGCTTGTGAATATCTATATCTACAACTTCCTCCTTGGTTGTCTATAAAGCGGAAGTACATTTTTCTGTCTATACTCGTCCAAGGCTCGAAGCAACCTAGGAACAATATTGATGTGCAAATAGTCTGGGCCTGGGCCGGCACGGCATGAAACACAAATAGGTCGTGCTTGGGCTCGTCGAAGGTGAGTCAGACCGGCTCGGCCTGGCACGGCGAGCACGACGGGCCGTCGCGACTTGGCACGATTCAGGTACGAAGCATGATAGGCCCGTGCCAGACTAGCTCGACCCGGCACGACGCCCACCTCTAATCTAACCAGTTGGAGCATCTTCTTTCATAAATGCACCATGGAAATTGGAGGATATGAATACTGCCCAATGGGCCAGGACGATATACATACATACATATATACATATGTACATATATAGATATGCGTATACGTATACGTACATATACATACATTCATAATATGTGTATATATATGTGTGTATAAACCGTCACGAATAGTTTAATCAAAGTACAATTAACATAATCAAATGATTAATTGACCGCATAATCCGATTAATCAGATATTAATCGGATGTTTTTCAATTAATCATCCGTTTTTCTTGTTTAATCATGAAAATAGATTATTTTATTCACTAAGTATTATAGATTAGTTTATAATATTGTCTGGTAGTGTTCATAGTATGTATCTTTTGGATGAAGTGTAAACAATAAAATGTAAAACATGTTTTGTAGAGTGTAATTTAGAATAACTTTGGGTAACTAAAATATTGCTAATTAATTCTAAATGTAAATAATATAGTAATAAGAATGCATAATCGTCGATAAATTCCGCTTAATCGGTTTGTATTGCGATTAATAAACTTAGCGATACCATATTTCATCCATCGAACGCATACCTTTTTCACAATGTTGATATATATATAAAGGGATCAATTTAATTAGGTAATATATAGGCTACTAGCTAGATGATAATTAAAATTGTTTTTTTTCCAGAGACAGGTTAATTAGAAACGTTAATTAGGCTTGAGTGTGTTTTTCACTTTAACGTACACGCTCATTGACATTCTTAATTTGCCAAGTCGCAACTCGAAACGTACAACAGTGTCATTGAACACTCGTAACCTCAAACGGCCACTCTCGCGTTCATTCATTTCCGTTAGCCACTCCTCTCACAATCTTAACCATGTCACATGCATATAAATTAATTTGCACACAGATGAACATATATATATGTGTGTGCAGGTCCATCCACACAAACACCACATACACGCCAAGATATAGTTAATTAAGATGGCGACTGCCGTCGTCATCGCCGTCGCCGTGCTCGCCGTCCACCTGCCCGCGGCGGCCGGGATGACCATGGCAGACAAGTACAACCACAGCAGCATCTACTACGACATCAAGGTGAACTCTCATTCCATCAAGATATTTGGCACATTCCCTATCTAATTTCGTTTTTATTACACAACTGATGTAATTCTACGGGTTCTTTTTGCTACAATCTTTTTTCAATTTGAAGGTGAAGAACGGGATGGGCGCCAAGGAGACGATGCAGATCGACTGCCGGATCGATTACAGCCTCCACTTCTCCCTCGGCCCGGGCCAGAGCGGCACCGGCACCTTCGACGCGAAGCAGTACTACGTCTACACCCGGCGCGACCCCAACGAGTCGCCCCGCGCCTACTGCACCTGGGCGTACGCCGGCAACTACATGGACCGCGTCGAGCTACTCGACGTGGAGTGGCCGGAGGCGGCGCGGTGCTCCCGTGGCCGTGGCCGTCGTGGTGGTGGCTACTGCACGGTGTTGTTCGATGGCGGGCAGATGTTCGTCGAGGCGCCGGGGGCGCCGAGGCGGCTCCTCGGCGACCTCGCCGTCAAGAGGTGCAAGAAGCACTACTGGTTCTTCGGGTGGGTCGGGTCCGGCTGCTCCCTCCCGCCGCACCAGAATAACTACGTCGGGGTCGTGCTCGACGGATGGTGGGATTACCAGCGAGCCTTGAGTGAAATCAACAACAAGTAGTGGAGCTTAAATAAATAATGAAAAAACATCGATCTATATTCTGAATCATGAGACATATGTGTGAGCTTGAAACTTAGAATGTTAGCAAAACTCTCTGATGTTGGTCAGATTACTTCTCTGAAATAATCCTGAACAACACTCTGTATTGCTGAATTTCCTTCCCGGGAGTAAACGAACTACTACCTGTGTTGTCGGAATAAACTTTGGAGAGAAACAGGCTTCTCCTCTGTATCCGCTAGAAAACTGCAGAATACAGAGAATAGCCTCCGCACATTGAAACAAAACTCACGACAGAAAGTTCTTCAGGCAATGCACAGGTAATATAGAGGCTCTGTTTTTGGTGCTGCGCAATGCAGCGTTTTCTGTTTTTCTCTATTACTTATAAAGCAAATACAGATGCAGTTACACAGAAGAAATTCAGACTTTTTAATTCTAACGGACTCAACAAACTCCTCAAAATTCCTTACCGGATAGAATACTGTTTCGTCTTCCGGCGAGACAACCAAAACTAACAAACTCTGTAGTCTACCTACGATACGATAATTGTTCAGATAAACGCCAACACCTGAACTAAACATCATCTAGACTCAGGGGCGGATCTACAGGGTAT
Organism: Guadua angustifolia; assembly: GCA_036346375.1. NCBI lineage: Eukaryota > Viridiplantae > Streptophyta > Magnoliopsida > Poales > Poaceae > Guadua > Guadua angustifolia. The sequence goes on along the minus strand of JAYEVE010000835.1, from coordinate 526,938 downwards.
GCCAGGTGGGCCATGGCATACCCTATAGATTCGGTCCAATATAGTCCATAATACCGTTATTATCTTATACAGTCAGCTTGTAAAGGTCATAACTTTAAATCCGTAGATCCGATTGAGTTGATTCTTGTTGGGTTAGTTTCAAAATTGAATCTAGTTTCTACAGTTAAAATTTCACATCAATCCAACGGTTTGATCTTTAGAAATTACTGTTTCAGTTAACATGTGTCAGTCTGTTTTTCTGAAACCGAAGCAATTTTTTTATAATTTGTTTAAGGATAATTTGAGAATCAATAAAAATTTGTTTTAGCTTCCGTGTAATCATTCACCCCCTCTGATTGCTATATTAGTGTATATCGATCCTATATGTGATTTGAGTGCAAGACTGCTAATTGATTTATAGAGTAGAAACAAATATAATTGCTACTTTGCTAGAGATTAGAGAGTTGCTTGTTGATGCATTGTTTTTTTTTGTTTGTAAGGTTGTTGAATTATGAAGAGGAATGGAGACATTGCATCTCTTTTCCGGAAACATGCAGCAAAGAAGGCTGCTGCTGCTTCATCTCTTTTCCAGAAACATTGCATCTCTTTTCTAGAAACATTTATTGAACGAGATATTTTTTTTCAAGTTGATGAAAATGATATAATCAAGAGTTTCATGGCTATTAGAAGGCGAATGCCAGACAAGAAGGACAAGAAGTAATATTATATTCTTTGAACTATTGTAGGTGTGTAAACTTCTTTATGCATATTTCATACTTAAAATGTTGAACTATTTATATTGTCATTTATACTTTTATTATCATGTTTTTAGTTATTTTATACTCGTATACCGAATTTCTCGACAACATTTGTAGTTGTTTACCGAATTGTTCATTAGATTTTACCGAATTGTATATTATAGTATTAATTCGGTATACCCTAACCTAAAATCCTAGATCCGCCACTGTCTAGACTACATTATCTAGTCGACTACATAAACTGAAAAACACATCTGAAAACACGACTCTGGAGTCAGTTCGGATGAAACCGAAACTGAGACAAAACTCAAAAACTGACTGGACTCTATTATCTAGCCAACAAAGCTGACGCACGCGCATGCAAACTAACAACTTAGGGCCTGTTTAGTAGAGCTCCAGATTCGACTTCACGAGATCTGAAATTTATATGCTAAAATAAAGTGAATTAAATTTATATTTTAGTCTAAAATGTAAACAAGATGATCCATCTAAACACTCTTAATGTACTCACAGCTTCAGCTTTATGAATCTGGTGAAGCTAAAATTTTCAGCTTCACCAGATTCTCAGAATCTAGAGAAGCTGAATCCCTGCCAAACAGACCCTTAATATTTCTCAAGTTACTCAGCAAGATTATTTCCAACATAGAAGACTTTAACAAAAAAAATTTCCAATTACAAGGAGGACGCACACGCATCACCACACATGCGCACACACGTGAGTACATCCATTTAGCAATTAGCACACGCCTAGATAAGATGGAGATAAATTCGCAACATCATAAAATTCCTATTGAAGCTCATTAACTAAATCCACTAAAATCACAAATATGATGGGATCAGGTATAGACAATGTGTGAAGTTTGAACTGATTACTAAAGATCTCATTCCAGGATATTATCGTAGATGAAGAGATCTCAACTCAACCTCTTAACTCTAATACTATATTGAATTGCATGCATCAATTAGTTTTTCCAAAAGCTTAAGTTGATGGAAAAAGGTGGCAATATACTTCAGCAATACCAAGCCCTTAACTCCATCTTGCGCCAGGCTAGGTACACAGACCCAATCTAGGCTCGAATTTGTGAAAGCAGCGCATCAATCATGTTCTTCTTCCTCAGATGATCTCGAGTATTCTTCCTCAGAGGATCTCAATGAAATTGACCCAACTGAGTTGTACACAATCAAAGATTTCATTGCCGAGTGAGGTTTCTTAGACTCAATCGCTGAGTAGGTCACTTGAAGGCCAATGTTGAGCAAAGAGCCGAATCATCTTGTCGCTGAAGTGATACCAAGAGATACATACGGAGGAACCGTGAACACGCTCATGAGAAGCTCATGGCCAATTAGTTCTTTGCACATCCTCTCTACACTATGAAATGTTATGTGGAGGTTTTCAAATGAGAAGACCCCTCTTCGTAAGAATCATGAATGCACTAGGCGAATGGGATTCCTATTTCACTAACAGGATAGTGTTAGTGATATATGCCCTTGAGGCAATCATGGAGATGATTGTATCATGTCTATGTTTATGAAATATTATGATTATTTTGTTCCTTAAATAAATATCATCAGTATCGATCAATAAGTTAATTTGTGACTTGTTCGTGAAACTCCTGACTCATGTTTTGATATTATTCTGAATTATCCCAGACCTTATATCATCATATGGGACAATTGTGATTTATAGGTCAGTACATGTATTGATTGATGATCATGTTTCATGGTTCATTATGCTACTCCGTAACTGGATAGCCATAAATGTAGTTTTCGGGTTTACTATTAAATATGTGGAGGAATGTGAACGATTAAAATAGAATTTGCTACTCTTATATAACGGGAGAGATATCTATGAATCCTTCGTTGTAGTTGGATTAAGGAAGTTTATGGCTATATCGAATGTGATTGGGAGTCAATTGTAACTAAGTAATCTACTACAGAACAAGTAAAGGATTGAACTACCATAGGATGGCACGTTTCTCGCCTTGAGTTCGATCTGGTATCGTAAGGTAATCGGTACATAAGCAATATAATGGTTCGTTCGATATGATCTTTGTATATTGACGGATACCCGACACAGGTATCCCAATGACGAGAAGGTGTATGGGCAGCGTACCTGGCTTGGGGCCCAAGGTCTCAAACCAAAGTGACCGGGGCGGTCCGACCAAGCATAGCAGGGGCTCCCCGAGCTCTGGCGATAGCGGCTCGGAGATACCGGACCGGCGGGTCAGACAGGCCAAGATCTTCGATCAAACCCAAACCCTCTTCGTCAACAAGCCAGCGTCAAATCGCCGAGCGGCGCGGACCCGGCCACCAACCCCGATCGCGGCGCTTGGTATGACTAAACGAAGGGAGGCGCGCGCCTTCCTAAGCACTCCGTGACACCGGCGTCGGCGCTGACGAGCCCTGAAGCGAGTGCGCCATTTCCGGAGAGCAGTTGCACCCTCGTTCAGCGTCCTCACCGACTTCGGCGCAAGGCCAACCACTATCCGTCGAAGTCAAGTCCGAAGACCCGAGCGAGGCGGAAGGCGAACTCTCGGCGTAAGGAGCCCCATCCATTTTTCCTTTACCGCTCTATGTAACCAGGCTTCTGACTATATAAGGGAGGCTTGGCCCTCCGGCGTGGGGAAGGACGGACGAACATTCGCATACACATAGCGAACATACTCCTTAGCTCGGCGCTTCACGCTCATAGCTCCCTCGTCCGACCATCATACAGCGCTTGCGTAGCCCTCGCTTGTAACCCAGCGAGCTCATCGGCATCAATACAAACACGCACCACCGCCTGGCTGGAGTAGGGCGTTCAGCCCGAACCATATAGATTCTGGACCCTCTTTTTCTCTCTTTTGGGTCTAACCATTCAAAACGAAACGCGGCCCCTCAAGACTTACAAATTTTACTTGCGGTTCTCGAAACCGCAAACAATTAGCGCGCCCGGTAGGGAGCTTCGCGGCGTCTGCTTGTCTCCGGACTCCCATTTGCTTCCTTGATGGATCCCTTCGTCGCGACAATGGCGCTTGCACCGGGCGAATCCGTTTGGTTCCCTCGATTTCTCGCCAACCGACGGAGAGCTCGGCCTCGCTCCGCGCCAGACCGAGCCCGCGGAGTGCCTGCGCCACATCATCCACACCCTCGACGGCCGTCAACTCGAGGCCTCCGCGCCGGCTCCAAGGCGGCGCCCGCTATCGCGCAACCCGCCACCGTGAAGCGCGCTTTCGCGCTGCTTACGGGCGGCATCGCCTCCCGAGCTGCGCTTTGTAGCAATGGCGGCTCTGTGCGAGCTTCCATCCACGAGATCTTGGAGAGCTCCACCGATGGCGACTCCGGTTCCGACGCGGAGCAAGCCTCGAAGGAGCCGTACACCCGCGAGTGCAATGTGGCCGGTGTGAGCGATCAACCGGCCGCAACTTCACCAAGTCAAGAGGACCGCCATCAGCGCTCAGGCCGGAAGGTGGCCCAAACAACACGACCGGGCAGATCATCCCAAGTCCACCCGACCAGCCGCCAGCGGCGGGAGGCTGGAAGCTGAATGGCGGCGGACTCGGCAAAGGCACGGTCGACCAACGGGGCGAGTCAACACGTGCCCCGCCCAACGGCGGCGCTGCGCCGAGTACATCAACGATTGGCGAAAAAGCGGTTAACGCCCCGTGCTTCCCTCTTCCGAGCCAAAACTTCGCCGCGGCCGCGATGTTGCTCCGCGGCATCCCCGAGCCCGAGGCCAGAGCCACCTACCAGCACCTCCGGGAGCTGGTAGAGCCCTGCCGCCGTCTGGCATGTACCGCCCCCGGCACCCCCTCACTTGGGTCTCCTCGGGCCGCATAAGCGGGTTCGCCATGAGCAGGAGAAGGCCGCTTACCGGCGGGCGGCCCCGGGCCTCCTACACCGGGCGTCATCGTCTTGGGCAACACTACATTGCCGCGACACTCTCGATCTTTCGAAGAAGAGGGCCGGCGTCGCGGCTCGTTCCCAGTCGCCGATAAGCGGCCGCCATGTATCATGACCCGACCCACGAGGGCCGGGGCCCCGAGCTTTCTCACGGGAGATCCGGCGGCGGATTTCCGCCGTTCGGCGCCGATAACATCACCAAGTACAGGGAACGAACCCGGCGTTTGGTTAGAAGATTATCGGCTCTTTGTCGGGCCGGGGACTACTGTGACCTCTTCATCATTGATACCTCCCCTCTATTTAGCGGACTCGGCTCGAGCTGGCTCGATACTGCCGCCGGGGCTATCGAGGCTGGGGCGACTTGAAGCGTCTTCGTCGGCAACTTCGAGCACGTACAAAGCGCCAGGAACTCTGAGACTGAAAAGCTGCAGCGGCGGGGCAACCGGGACTACATCCGGCGCTTCTCCCATGATGCAATGAACTCCCAGACATTAGCGGCCCGGCGTCGTTGGGGCATTCATTCTGACACCACATCATAGCCTTGGTCCTAAAGCTGGCATCTCAAACCCGGGACCACCAAGGACACGCTCGACATCGCCACCAACCACGCCTCGGCGTGAGGCGATGGGGGCCATTCGATAAGCGAAAGGCGAAATTTGGCCCCGGCCGGCCGCCCTCGGCCGCCACCGACAAGCGGCGGAAGGAAGCAGTCGCGAGACCACCACGTCATGACATGAGCATACGACAAGCGGCGGTGCGCAACCCCGACCACTTGGCGATGGATAGCCGGTGCGAACCACGGGTACCCGTCGAGCACAAATCTGGGAACTGCGAAGTCTGAGGCGCTTCTCTCCGGAAACCCCGGCCGCGGGCAAAAGAAAAAGCGCGACCCGACACCGAGTAGGGAGGACAAAGGCGGCGCCGGGTTCCCGAGCCAGCGGATGCCTTATGATCTTCGGCGGACGAGAGAGCTACGGCAAACAAGCGCCGCAGGCTTCGCCTCACCGTGAGGTGCACACAGTGACCCGCGGTCCCAATCTACCTCCGTTGGTCGGAAACCCCGATCACCTTCGATCGGGCGGACCACCCCGACCGTATCCCGCACCCCGGGAGATACCCACTCGTCGTCGACCCCATCGTAGGGTTGAAACGCCTCACCAAAGTCCTCATGGACGGCGGCAGCGGTCTCAACATCCTGTATGTCGAGACGCTCGACGCCCTGGGCGTTCCCCGCTCGACCCTACGACCGAGCAAGGCGCCTTTTCACAGCGTCATCCGGGTCATCGAGCCTACCCACTAGGGCGCGGTCGACTGCCGTCACCTTTGGGGACAAAAACTTCCGCAAGAGATCCTGCGCCTTGGTAGTGGGGTTCGCGGTTCCTACCACGCTATCTTGGGAGGCCGTGCTACATCCAAGTTCATGGCGGTCCCCAACTACACCTACTGGTGAAGATCCGGGGCCACGGGGCATCATTACTGTCCTCATCCTTCGGCTTGCTTTCAAGCTGTGGCGCTTGGCGATTGCGAGCTAACCTCGGCGGTCATCGCGTCCGTGAGCTCGGCAACTTCTGGGAGGCAGCCCTCCGAGTCCATCCCGCTCCGGCAAGTCGGGACTGGGTCCTTGAGTCCGCGGAGGACACGAAGATCGCGATCGATCCGAAGACCAGCCAAGACCGTGCGGGTAAGGTCCGCCCTCCGCCAAATAGGAAGGCGCTCGTCGACTTCCTCCGAAAATCGGGATGTCTTCGCTGGAAGACCTCCGACATGCCGGGCATCCCAAGGAGGTCGCCAGAGCACACCGAATATCGACTGGCGCCAGGCCGGTACGGTCATGCTAACCTGCGCCGTTTCGGCGAAAAGCGCGGCTCATAGGGAAAAGTAGCCAACCTTCTCGGCGGGATTCATAAAAAGTCGCCACCCCGAGTGGCTTGCCAATCCGTCCTTGTAAAAAAGAAATCTAGGCAATGGAGGATGTGTGTGGACTACGGGCTGAACAAGGCATGTCCCAGGACCATTTTCCTTTGCCTCCGGATCGACTCAAGTCATTGATTCCACCGCGGATCGCGAGTCGCTCTCGTTTCTAGAAGCGCCTACTCGAGGCTACCACGGTCGATGAAAGAGTCCGACCATTTCGCGACCTCTTTCATCACCCGTTCGGCTTCGTTTTGTTCGTAACTATGCCGCCGGTCACGAAGCAGCGGTAGCGACATACCTGCTTGTGTATGTACACGCCGAAGACCCGGATCGGCTCGTAACATCGAGGTATCGTGGGCGACATCGTAGTCAAATCGAGGAAGGCGGCGACCTGCGTCGCCGACACGGAAGAAAACCTTCTGCGAACCTCGCGGGTTCGCATAAAACTCAACCAGAAATCGTTTTCGGGTCCCCAAGAAAACTCCTCGGATTCATCATATCGAGCAGCGACATCGAGGCCAACCCGGTGAAGGTCTCGCAATCATGAAGATGGGGCGATTCACAGACCTAAAAGCGTCAAAAAGCTGGCGGGATGCCTTGCACCACGAGCCGTTTAAGTGTCTCGCCTTGGCGGCTGCGGATGTCGCTCTACAAGGTGCTCGAAAAGTCCGACCACTTGAGTTGGACGCCACGAGGCTCGAGAGGCCCTCGGCCGATTGAAGGCCTTCAGCGTCACCCGATCTGGCAGCGCCGTCACCGTCGCGAGCCTCTGCTCCTCTACATCGCCGCCACAACCAGTGTGTAGCCTTGGCGCTCGTCGTCGAGCGGGCGGAGGAGGGCCGTGCCCTCAAGGTGCAGCGGCCCGTCTACTTCATCAGCGAAGTACTCTCGGTGTCCAAGGCCCGTTACCCGCAAGTGCAGAAGCTGCTCTACGCGGTGCTAATCGCAAAGAGGAAACTGATCCACTACTTCAGCCAGCACCCCATCTCTGTGGTGACTTCTTCGCCGCTAGGCGAGATCATCCGCAACCGCGATGCTTCGGGAAGAATAGCCAAGTGGGCGCTCGAACTTAACGGCCACGACATCTCGTTCGTTCCCAAGACAGCGATCAAGTCCCAAGCCCTTGCCGATTTCGTTGCGGAGTGGACCGAAGCCCAGGCGCCGCCGGCACTCGAAGACCCCGAATACTGGACAATGTACTTCGACGGGTCCTACACCAAGAACGGAGCGGGCGCCGGAATCGTCATCGTCTCCCCTCGACAGCGAGCTCCGATATGTTGTCCGACTTCTCTTCAGCGCCACCAACAATGTCGCGAATCTGAAGCCCTCATCAACGGTCTCCGAATCTTCGCCGACCTCGTGCGCATAGCGGCTTTATATATATGGCGACTCCAAGCTAGTGGTCGACCCGGTCATGAAGACCTCCGAGCCCGAGACCCACGCATGGCGGCGTCTTGCCACGGTCGCGCAAACTCGAAGAAAAATTCAAGGGTTTGAGCTCCATCCGACTCTGATGCTACTTGGCGAGGCCGACCACCTCGCCAACATTGCCCGCGGGCAAGGACCGTTCCGGCGAATTTTTGCCCACGACCGTCAGCCGTCCGTCGAAACGGACCGGTGATTGATCGGTAGTTCGCTAGCCCGGTCGCCCGAACGAGCACGGACCGCTGGTCGCCGCCCCATCCGGGTCAAGCAAAGGCAGCGCGATGGCGAAGTCCGTGGAGAAGCCTTCGTCGACCGCAGCGGATGGGACTCTCCCGAGATCCGGCCAGGGCGGCGCCTGCGCCGCGCATAAAGTCCTTTGTCTGGTCGGCGAAGACCTTTACAAGAGAGTCCCTCAGGGTTCTCGAAGGTGCATCCTACCGATCGGGGCAAGGAGTTCTTTGCTCGACATCCATGCGAATATCACGGACACCATGCGGCCCCGAGGTCCCTCGTGGGAAAGGCTTTTCGTCAAGGCTTCTACTGGCCGACCGCCGTGGCTGACGCCGAGCAAATCGTTCGCACCTGTGAAGGGTGCCAATTCTTTGCTCGGCAGACGCACCTTCCAGCTCAAGCCCTCCAGACGATTCCCATCACGTGGCCGTTCGCGGTCTGGGGACTCGACCTGCTCGGGCCACTCAAGAAAGCGCCCGGGGGCTTCACCCACCTCTTTGTCGCGGTGGACAAATTCACCAAGTGGATAGAGGCTAAGCCAGTCGCCACCATCACCTCTGCTTGAGTGACGATTTCTTCAGCGGCATCGTCTCCGGTTTGGAGTTCGAACTCCATCATCACCGACAATGAGTGCGCGGTTCTGGGGAAGGAATTTCTCGAGTTCTCTGGCGACTTCAACATCCGTGTCATTGGGCGGCCGTCGCCCACCCTTGAGACCAACGGCGGACCGAAAGAGCGAAACGGCTGATCCTTGAGGCTCAAACCGCGAATCTTCAATCGTTGAAGAAATCGCGGTATTTGGCGGCCGAGCTGCCCTCCGTCCTTTGGAGCCTGCGAACTACCCCAACCAGGTCAACCGGCTTTACACCATTCTTCTTGGTGTTGGTGGCCGAGGTCATCTGCCGACCGACTTGGAATCTGGCGCCCTAGACTCCAAATCTTCAACCAGGCTCGGGGACTCAACTCGCAGCAGGACGCCATCGACTAGCTCGACGAGGCGCGCGATGCTGCCGTCTTCTGGTCGGCCAAATACCAACAAACGCTATGGCGTTATCAGAGTCGCCAGATCCGCGGTCGAACCTTCAACGTGGGCGACTTGGTCCTGCGCCAAGTCTAGTCCAGCGCCGGCAAGCACAAGCTTTCACCTCCGTGGGAAGGCCCCTTCACCGTCGTCGAGGTGATCCGGCCCGGCACCTACCGACTCAAAGACGCCGAGGGCAACGTTGTTTCAAACGCTTGGAACATCGAAAAGCTCAGGCAGTTTTTTCCCTAAGAGCCTATTTCTTTGTTGAACGCATCTATCTGCCTGACCAATCCGAGCGGCGCGAACCCGCTCGGGGGCTTGTAAATCTACGTGACCTTGTTACGTAGCGCCCCGATCGACCGCAAGTCTTCCCCTGAAGAAATCGCTTCGACCCGGCTATCACGGTCTACGTCTTGTAAAAACCCCGGCGGTTTTTTCTTGACTACGGCCGCTAAAGTGACGGCCCGCGGCGCGAAGTGATCTTCGTACGGGTAACCCACGGACGATCCACTAAGGGCTTTTTCGCAAGCATTCGACAAACATCAGACGTTCAGCAAGAAAACGAGCGTAAAAGGCAGGCATTCCATAAACTTTAAGCAAAAGCACATCCATTACAGACAGGAAAATAAGCGAGGTCTACGTCTTATGTTAACCCTAAGGCAGAAAAGAGTGCAAAAATCTGCAAAACAGCAGGCCGGACCCTGAAGAAAGAAGGAGCCGCTCCAGTGCCCGAGATGCCTCGCCTGCACGGCGAGTTCAGGGGGGACAAAGGCGGCGACTTAAGGGTCGGGGCCAAAGAAGGCATCCTCCCCGGAGGCCTCGCTGGCGTCCGTCTCGTCGTCCGAGACCTCCAGGTGCAGCCTTCCCGCCACCGTTCCCGCCGCCTCCCGCACTCTGGCCCGCGCCTGGGCCGCGTCGCCTCGGATGTGGGAGACAGTGGCCGCCGGGTTGAAGGAGCCGCCAGTTGGCGCAGCACGCCAACACGTACTCCGCCGTCGAGCGGCGACCGCTCGCCAGCCGGCGAGCACTCCCGGAGGGCTGAGGCGAGTCCACGCGCCTCGGCCGCTTCGGGTAAGGCAGCGTCTTGCGCCACGATAGTGGCAGCGCTCGTTGAGCTCCACCCGTGACCTCGGACTCCTGCCCATGCTTTAAATGGCGGCGGAGCATGGAAGCAGGGCCCAGCGTGGCGTCGAAGTCCTCGTTCGCGAGCTATCTCCCTCCTCGGCCTCGGCCTCATGCCTTGCCATTGCTGCCCGCCGCCTGCGTCTCGGCGGCTGCACCGCGCCTCCAGCGCCATCACCGCGCCTTGGCGCCATCACCCGCGCCCTAGGGCGCGAAAAAACCCACGAGACACGGTGGCGTGGGACCGCACCAGTGCGTCCACCATGCTAGCCGCCCGATCCTCGGCGGCCGCTCCCTGCTGCCTGGGGCGCTGGAGCCACCTCGGCGTCGCTCGTCGGCACAAGCGCCCGACGATCGGACCTGCAAAAGGCAAAAGGCGGAAAGGCGTCAACTAGGCGCTCGGCAACCCCTCCATGTCCATAACAATCAAGAAGCCTACCAGCGGTGGGGCTCGGATGAAGAACCTCGGCGAGGCGGGTCAAGCCGCCCTCGCGCGCGCCCGGAGCCTCCCTCCGTCCGGCGCTTCTTGGAGGTGAGCCCCGGGGCTCCCTCCACGCTTCGTTCTTGCCCCTCTCGTGCGTCTCCGCGCCGCTTCCGCCATAGCACCGCGAAAAAGTTCCTCGAAGCGGGCTTGAAGACGAAGGGCCAAAAGCGGCCTAGCGTTAGAGTGGGAGTGGTTTACCGCCTCCCCCTCGCCGTGTTATAAGGCGGATTCTCAGCAAATCGCCGCCGCCTCGCGTGCCAGCGGCATCTCTGGCGCGCCCTCGGCCCGGCGCGATACGTCTGCGCATTAAAATCCGCCGCATTTAATGCGCCAAGCGACACGGCTGCGAGGCGCGCCGCTCCCGTTGCAATGACGCGGCAACCGGTCTTCGTCTGAACCGATTATCACGGACATCCTCGAGAACACGCACCAGGCGCTGCGGGCGCCGCCCGTGACCGACCGAAAGAGATAAGTCACCTGACTCCGTTTCCCTCGCAATTTTCTCGAACGACTAGCGTTACGTGCCGACCACACCCTGGTCGCCACGCATCGCTCGGGGGCTCGGGAGCAACGTCGCATACATTATTACAGATCGGCGATTCGACTGACCACACGGCTCCCTAACCAGGCAACCTATCCGACCCAAGCACTCGACCTCGCCCGGTATCACGGTTTCAAGTGGCGCTCGAGAAAGGGTGGCTGTGCAGTCGCGAGCCATAAGCGGTCGAGCGTCGCCCTTTCTGTTCAAAATACGAAATGTGTGCTCCCGTTTCTCAAATGATATTCACACTCATACGGGTCGACGATCCGACCGACCACTCGGCTCCCCTAGCGGATAACCCGCTCGACCCAAGCGCTGCGACCTACGCCCCAGTGGCTACGGTTTCGAAGTAGCGCCTCGCGGTAACGGGTTACCCATACGGTGCGAGCCACGGGTCAGTCGGAAACGTCCCTTTCCCGCTTGAAATGTGAATGGGTGCTCTCGCTTTCCAACGTCATTCATGTTCATATGGGTCGGCGTCCCGACCAACTACTCGGCTCCCCTAGCGGGTAACCTGCCTGACCCAAACGCTGCGACCTACGCCACGGCGGCTACGGTCTCGAGGTAGCGCTTTACGGCAAGGGGTTACCTACGCGGTGCGAGCCACAAGTCGGTCGGGGCCGCTCTTCTCCCGCGTGAGGCTTGAATGAACGCACTCCGACCTCGGGGTCTTTTTAGCCCCTTCTTCGCGCTCCCTTCGGAAAAACGAAAACACCTACGCCCGAAAAAACCCTCCGGCGGTTTCCAGGGTCACGGTCTCCGAGCGCAAAGGAAGGGCTTAAAACTCGAGAACAAGCACGAAAACGAAACCCGATTCATTACATGCCAAAGTTTTTTATATCTACATAAATATCTAACATCATTCGTAATCCCGTGGAGGGCGTTACTGAGGATATCCGATTAAACAATCGCTCGGGCATGGGGCTCGGCTTGGAGTCCGAAGCGCTCGACCTCCTCGTCGGTCCGGTTCCGGGCGATCCCGCTGCTAACTTTGTCCAGGTCAAGACCCTTGTAGAAGGACATGGCGTTAACAAGCGCGGAAGTGGCTCCCAGGGCAGCACTCGTCTTCACCGACTTCTCGACGTGCTCGGCACGGGCCAACTTCGGTGCGGCGAGCTCATACCTCGCCTGACCCCAAGCGATCGGACGCAGACGGTCCGGCCGACCTTCCCCAAGGTCGCCAATTCGGCGATCAGCTCGGCCCGCTCTTCCTCCATCTCTTCCCGAGTCGTCTGAGCCGCCTCCACCGCCGCGTCGCGCTCTTCCACCGCCGAACGCCGTGCCTCATAACCATTGAATCTCTTCGCACTCTGAAATCGGGCGAGAGTCAGAAATGCGCCTACGACGGCATCTTCCGAACCAACCCGGGCGACAACAACGTACCGGACGCGGCATTCTCCATAGCGTGGAGCCTCCCCAGGATCTCCTCGCCGGTCTTCACCGCCACAGCCGCCTCCTCGAGCGCGACGTCCCGGGCGTTGCGGGCCTCCTCCTCGAGCTTCTGCGCCGCCGCTGCGTCCACCTGAGCAACGGTTTTTGCGCTGTTGGCCTCCGCCAGAAGGGCCTCAAGCTCGGATACCCTCGCCCTCAGGAACTCACCCGACCGGCGCTCCTCCTGCAGGGCGTCGTCCTTCTCACTCACCATCCGGCGGGCCTCTTCCGCCGCTGACTGCTCGCGCGCCACGGCTTCCCGAGCCTCCTGCAGCTCGGAGTCCCGTTGGTCGCGACCCTCCTCCGCGGCAGCCCCCTGGCTGTGCAGACGACGGAGGAGCCCAGACTTGCCCTCCGAGCGCACCCGAAGACGCTGCAGCCAGCCACCACTCCATTTCAGGATCCGTCAACATCCGAAAAGGCGAGAAAATTCCAAGCATGACTTACCACGCCGGCCGGATCGATCCCCCCGGCGACCGCGTCCAACGCCCTCCCGGAAGACTCAAGGAGAAGATTCAGGCTCACCCGAATCTGCCCCAATTCGGTCCGGGCCCGTTGGGAACCCTCCCGTAGGGATTCCCACTCTCCAAGCTCCGCCCCATCGTCCAGCGAGAACATCTCGCTGAGTGGATCGCCGCCCGGCCAGACCAGGATGGTCGGGGGCGACTGAGAAAGCTCCCCCGTGGTCGTCCCGGCGGCCCGCTCCGACGGTTGGGCCTCCACCACCACCACCGGCGGATCTGCGACCTCACTTGGCGCCGCCGCGGCTCGTCCCCGGCTGCCCCTTCGGCGACGATGGCGGCACTGCTTCCAGCGCCAGGACTCCTCCGGGAGCTGGCACGCCCGCGACCGGCGGCGCAAGGATCGGCCCGCCCTCCTCGGCCCCGGTTCGTGCCGGCGGGCTCCTGACGGTCGCGTGGGACACCAATTCCACGGACGCCTCCGGCACCGTCACCACCACTCCGTCGCGTCTGCGACCATGGTATGCCGGCGCGCCGCCTCGGCGCTTGCCCTTGGTCGACCGGCATATCTCCGGCTCCCGCCGGCGGGGGTACCGGTGTCGGTCCCGGCGGCGGTTCTGCCGCCTCTGCCAAGGTTTCTTCCGCAAAATCCCTAAAAAGGCCAAGGCGGTCGAGGACACCGAGCAAAATTAGCACGCACGGCAAAGGGGATGAGACTAACCACGTCGGCGGGTGCGAATAACGCGCTCTCTTCGCGGTCTTCTTGGCGAAGGGCCATCTCTTCCCCTCGAGGCACCCGTCGGAGGTGTCCCTGCCGGGGCCCAAGCGGCGATCTCCGTGTCGACGTCCTCCATTGGATCGTCGACCGGCGGCAGCCCGAAGTCACACTCCTCGTATGGATCGCCGAGGTCTCCGCCGTCGCTCGAGGACGACCCCCATCTAGCCGAAGAAAGGGCCGTCGACTCTGACGCCTCCTCGCCGCGTGCGGTCATGGCCCGACGAGCCCGCCTCTTTTCCTTCTTCATGCTCTCCAGGCGCTCCTTCCGAGCGGACTCCCGCAGCTCGGCCTGTTGGCGGATGGCCGCCCTCATCTCCTTCTCCCCCGGCAGCAATGCCCGGCAGATGCTCAGCGGTACTGAAAGGCGAGAACCCTATTCAGGTCGGAATGCGCGGGATCAAGGTACACAAGAGAGGATAGGGGAACTTCCCACTCACCAAGTTCGGGGTTTTCACCGAGAAAGGCTCGAAACGCCGCCTTGCCCGCCACCGTGGCTTTCAATGCCAAGGCAGCGGCCACCCGAGCCTCCACCTCCGACGAGGGAGGTCCGAACCCTCCATCTCATGGGGTGGGGCGCCCCCTCATATCGAAACATCGGGTGGGGCCTGTCCATGAGGGGTTGTACGCGCCTCGCCATGAACGCGCGCACGACAGCGTAACCCGTCAGGCCTCGCCTCTTCTGAGCCGCAAGCTGCTCAAGAATCACCACCATCTTCCGCTTCTCCTTCTCGTCCGCCGGACGACTCCATTCGAGCACCGCCTCGGGCCGTCTCCCGGTGAAGGCCGGGGCGCTGTCTCCTGCATTCCGAATGTAGAACCACTCGGGGTGCCATCCCCGGTTCGAGGTGGGCAGCTTCATGTCAAGGTACTCCCCCGACCGATTAGACCGGAGCTGGATGGCGGCGCCGCCGATTGGCGCCAACGACGCGCCCGACTTGCCCTTCAGCCCCCTCATATGGAAGAAGTATCTCCAGAGGGCCCAATGGGGTTCGATCCCTAGGAAAGCCTCGCACAGCGTGATGAAGATCGCGATGTGCAGCACCCCGTTGGGGTTCAGATGGTGCACCTCCACCTTGTAGAAGTGGAAAGCCAGCAGACGAACATATGCGGGGAGGCGAACCCGCTCAAGAAGGGCGGCTGCGGCGATCTCGCCGTCGCCAGACTCGAACCCTGACCCGTCGGCACCCTCCACCGAGCCACGTCGCGCGGCGGGAGGAACCGTTTCTTCGCCAGGCCGAGCACCCGAGCGTCGAGAATGGTGCACTCCGGCCACGTCATCTCCAAGGGGGCACGACCGTTGGGTGGAGAAAGGGCTAAGGCAAAGAATCCTTCTCTTGGGGTTTTCTTCGATCTTCCTCACGGTCGCCGTCGTCTCTCCTCTTTTCGCAGCGAAGAACAGGACAACGAAGGGGAATCCGCCCTATGGCCCCCCTTCCGCTTATAAAGAGCGCAACGGTCGCCGACCGGACAGGCGTCAACCAAACAGAGCATCGCGAACGGAAACGGCGCCCGTTCCGCTCCCCCGACCGTCAAGACGGTTCAACGGTACGCTGCCCTAATTCTTGATCGCCCTCGCATTTAATCCTTGACAGGACCGCAGCCAGGCGAAAAGGACATCGGGCAGAGAGGCGTACGGCTCCTTGGGCCTCGCCCCCGAACTCCAAGGGTCGCCTTGCGACGGGAGAAAAACATGCAAGGACCGCCACGGTCCCGTAAGCCACGAAAGGTTTACCGACTTATGCTCAGGGCTCGACCAAGTGCTGTGGTCCCCGAACACCCGCCACCGATTGGACGCACGCGTCGCCCCGAGCGAAAGAGGGAAAAACCGAGCGAGGGACGAGGATAAGGCGAGCTCCCAGTGGGCCCTTGTCGGGTCGGCAGACGACCCAATCGCCTTGAGTCGTATTCGAGGCCATACGTCAAACTCTCCCGCGGAGCCCGTCGACGGGTGGCAGCCAGCTGCGCCCCAGGTCGGCGGATGACCTGGGGTCCGACTCGGGATCGAGTAACGAAAGGCTCTTATGGGTCGCCCCCAGTGGGTCGGACGCCCACGACGGGATAACGTCCGCTCGGAAATGGTTCTCCCTCGGGAAACCACCAGGGCCCACTCGAACCACCGCTATCGGCTAAATCCACGAGCACGGCGTTGAGCCTATGTATAACAAGCGCGTTTGCTCACCTCCGAGTCCCACACCGCGGGCGGGCGTATTAAGTGGGAAAGCGCGCGCCTCCTGCTCGAAACATGGGACGGACGCCTTTATCACACCCCGACAAACGGGCGCTTCCTCGCACGGATAAACCCCCGACCAGCTCTCCGACCTGCTCGGGGGCTCCATCCACCGGATGCGCTCGCGTGCACCCGGGCAGAGCCGACCAACCTGTTTGGTCGAGCGGCGGCGAAGAAGCCGCCCTGCCCGACCAACACACTTGCAGGAGCCTGCATGGTCTTCGTCGGGAGTTCGAACCCGATAGCCGGAGCAACCTCTACACTCCGGGTAAACCCCCGACCAGTTCTCCGACCTGCTCGGGGGCTCGGGGGCTCCATCCACCGGATGCGCTCGCGCGCACCGGGCAAGACTAACTAAACCTGGTCGATCGGGCTGCGGCCCGCCAAAAATCCGGCCACCTCGGCGCTACGCTTGCCCGGCATCCACCGATCGAAGCAAACCCCGACCGGCTTCCCAATCCGCTCGGGGCTCGAAACTATTGACGGATACCGACACACGAGTATCCCCAGGCCGAGAAAGGTGTATGGGCATACTGGCTTGGGGCCCAAGGTCTCAAACCAAGCCGACCCGAGGATGGTCCGACCAAACGCAACAGGGCGGGCTCCCCACGGCCTCCGGCGATAGCAGCTCGGAGATACCCGGACCGACGGGTCGAGACAGACCGAGATCTTCGATCAAACCCAAACCCTCTTCGTCAACAAGCCAACGTCAAATCGTCAGAAGCCGGCGCCAGACCCGGCCACCAACCCCACTGATGCGGCGCTTCAGTATGACTAAACAGAGAGGGAGGCGCGCCTTCCTAAGCGCTCGGTGACACCGGACGTCGGCGCTGACGAACCCTGACAGAGAGCGAGTCGCCATTTCCCGGAGGAACAGACTGCACCCTCGTTCAGCGTCCTCACCGACTCGACGCAAGGCCAACCACTATCCGTCAGAAGTCAAGTCCGAGACCAGGGCCGCAGGCGAAGGCCGAACTCTCAGGCGTAGGGAGCCCCATCCATTTTTTCCCTTTACACGCTCTATGTAACCAGCTTCCCCAGCTATATAAGGGGAGGCTTGGCCCTCCGGCGTAGGGGGGGAGGAAGGACGGACGAACATTCGCATACACATAGCCAGAACATACTCCTTAGCTCCGAGCGCTTCACGCTCATAGCTCCCTCGTCCGACCATCATACATGAGGCGCTTGCGTAGCCCTCGCTTGTAACCCAACGAGCTCATCAGCATCAATACAAACACGCACCACCGCACGAACTGGAGTAGGGACGTTCAGCCCGAACCAGTATAGATTCTGGACCCTCTTTTTCTCTCTTTTGGGTCTAACCATTCAAGGAACGGGAACGCGCGGCCCCTCAAGACTTACAAATTTTACTTGCCGGTTCTCGAAACACCGACATATATATTTGGGAGTTGCTGTGCCTTGATACGGACTGCTGCCGACTTATGGGCCAAAAGGAGTTTCTGGATTATGCTTGAATATACATGAACCTAAAGGGTCAGACACTTAATGGGTTGGAATACACTGGTTTGGACTGGATCGTTACTAATAGACCAAGTGGGTTTAGTGGGCTTTGCAATTTGGTTAGGCCCCCAACGTAGGGTAACACCGAGGAGCTATATAAAGGGAGTACGTGATGGCTAAGGTAAGGCAATTGTGGTACCACCACACCCACCAAATCCTTAGTCGTTGCTGATCAGGCCTTGTAGTTGCAATGGGAAGCTTTTCATAAGTTGAGGGGTTAATTGATGAAATTAAAAGAGAAGGAGACTGGATGATATCTTCGGAAATGAGAAAAAAAGTAGTGGTGGAAGTTTTCATGTGAGTATAGGGATCATATACATCATCTCAGGAATACATGACTTGATTGCTCATTTTCAGAGAGTACAGATCTACTGTTCCATCTAGTAAATGGCCCTTTTGTGCAATTATTTTAGCTCTTAGGTCTTATTATATGTGTTATATATGCGTTTCAGGGTAACCTTCCCATGTCGAAGGTGATATAACCTCATATAAAGCTTCAAGGAGTAAGGCCCGGCGATGGCTATTTGGTAATGAGATTCGGGGGTTAACAAGTACCGTATGATACTATGGTGGAAACCACATGATCTGTATCATATCTATGTAGTGTTTGCAGATGAGAGAGTGTTGACAAAAAAGTGATGGTTTGATCATTGGAATCGGTACAAGATCCTAATCTACTAGCAAAACTTACTATGTCTATCTTGTAAAGCACATATGTACTGTACCCCTCAAATATCTGTATTATATTTATGATGTTATGAAATGATTGTACAAAATTATAGAATTATACATATAAAGTGTTCACCCCAACGAAAATTTTTTAGTTCCGTGACTAGTAGTCTGCCCGTATTTCTTCCGATAGATGGCACCATTCAGATCAAATGTTAACCGGAGGTACCAAGATTTCCAATTTACCGGCTGAGCTTTTTTCCCCCAAGCCAGGGTCAGGATGCTGTGCGTCTCAAAAGAAAAAAAGAGAGGATACATTGAAATGGTCCCCAGATGATAATATTGCTTTCAAAATCTTTCCATCTCTTATGCGAAGACCGCCAATTTATCACTTACCGAAGAGCTTACACCTATGCATTGCGCTCCCTTCTTTGTTCCGTTGGGTATTTGGAAATTTGAGCTATATAAAAGAAGCCCCATGCAACAAAGGAGAATAAGAATTTCTTGGAACTACCAACTAAACAGGATGCAACATCACAAACCATGGTATTTGAGTGGAAATAGACAAGAAGCTACCCAAAACCATAAAAACTTTGGATTGGAGTAGAGTTTCAAATACTCTAAAAATACTATAGTATCTACCAAACCATAGTTTTTAATACAGAGCTTTTAGCATGGTAACCAAACATCTTATGGTATAAAATACCATAGTATTCTTAGAAACCATGGTATTGTCTAGAAACTATGAAAATACATTGCTTCCAAACAAGGCCTTAGAGTGTAAACTTGCACTTTCCACTTTCTAACTGGATCACATTGCGCAGAACACCACGTATTATATTTCTTTGCGCAAAGAAATTTAATACATGGTGTTTTGTGCAACGGATGTCCAATTAGGTGGTGAAAAGTTCAACTTTGTCAAGCAAATTAAGGTGTATTATTTCCTCATCAAGATTACTTTTGCATTTCCTGGAAGGTGGGATGACTATAGCGATCAAAAGTTCCCTGCAACTCACCCTTCTGACCGCCCTCCACATTGACATTGGAAATAGCCAATTCTATGGTTGTTAGGGGGCGGCTGGGTACACTAATTATTGCTCCTAAAATACTAAATGAGCTTTACAATTTTAACAGTAATTAATTGTGTTCAAGGGCATCGAACAAGTTCAGGGAAATTGTTAATTCGAAATAATTAACTGAGTATTTTATATATAGAACTCCTTCATAAGTCGTACGTGAATTAATAAACATAGACAGAAGCAAAGTGGGATACGATCAGTTCAGTGCAGTGTGGACAAACCCATATTGGAGTAAAGACTTCAGTCACTGCAGCATCCTTGATACGATCGATCGATCAGAGAATTGAAACATCTGCCCGAAAGAGAGTTCGTAGCAAGTAGGTGGTGACGATGATGACATCGAGCCACGTCGATCTACCTCAGGGCCCTCCAATGGTGCCAAGTGCGGATTTGGAAGCTCCGACGTCAAAGCTCATGGATCCCGAGCTGCTGATGGCGGTGCGCAGCGGCGACTGCCAGCGGCTAAGAGATCTCCTGGGCGGCGAGGAAAGGCAGGCAGCGCAGGTCGTTATGGACATTCACAATGGACTGTTCACTGTCAGCAACGGCACCAACGGAAGCTTGTTGACTCCGCTACAAGCTTCTACCGGTGCAGGCGGAGAAGGTGCTGATCGGTCTGCAGCGTCGTCACTGCTCGAAGGAGTGACCTTTGATGGGGACTCCGCGCTCCACGTTCTGGCGGCATGCCGGAGCTGCTTGGAATGCGCAACCGTGATCTACGACAAGGGCAAGCACCTGTTACACGCGCCCAACAGGAAGGGCGACACGCCGGTGCACTTGGCTGCGAGGGCTGGGAGGGCTAAAATGGTCGAGCATCTCATCGGTTTGGCCAGAGCCGAGGACCGCGAAGACGAGAGGGTGACGACACTGCTCAGGAAGCCAAACGAGCGTGGGGAGACGGCGCTCCACGAGGCGATTCGCTCCGGCGACAGAAGCACGGTCCAGGTGCTCGTGTCGGAGGATCCAGGGTTTTTGGCTCTTGTTTCCGGCGGCATGTCGCCGATGTTCCTGGCCATCTTTCTGGGACATGTGGAGATTGCGCAGCTATTGCATGATGAAAGCCTAGGCAATCTATCATACTGCGGAGCAGATGGGCAGCACGTTTCTCATCTTGCCGTTCTTCGAGGCTGTGGTATGTACATCGATATCATTCCTCTACGTATATCTTGTATCGTAAGTTTCTCTCTTTTGCTCAGCTATAGAGCTACTTTCTCCCGTCACAAATACACTTTGTTTTGAATACCTATACGGTGTCCTAAAAACACAACTTTCACTACCATTTTCTATTATAACATATTTATACAATCCAACAAAATTATAATATTATAAAAGTATTTTCTATAAGATAAATATAGGCGTATGATTTTCATGTATCCCATCAAAATATTTAAAAAGATATAGATAGTCTAAGTTTTAAAAGTCTAACGCATACTCCAAAACAACATATATTTATGACTGGAGAGAGAGTGTGTGTGTATATATATGATTTCATGTTTAAAACGTATACAAACTTTACAGGAACTCCGTACGAAACAATCCAAACAGAGGAATTCCGTACGAAAACAATTCAAATCGCTCGAAATAACCTCAGGCGGGAGTCCTACCTATGTTCCTAGCGGGGCGTAGTAGTCTTGAACCATACAAATGTTTTCTACTTATACATGTTCAGTACTTAATTTGATGAAACAAAGAAACGTGAGAACCTTAGCTGGCAGACATAATAGAAGATACGTACATAGATACGATAAAAAAACTGCAGACATAATACATATGAATGACTGATCTCGAAGAACAATCAAGGGTGGTTGTGATAGACTGATAGTGGAAGCACACACTCGTATAAGCGTCTATGCATTTCACCTTATATGAACCTGAAAGCTGAAGTTAAATAGGGTGGCAAAAACATTGCAAACTGGTTTTCTAGTATGCCGGATACATAGTTAATTAAGCTGATGGTTAGGATGGCATAATTAATTCCCTTTGCAATGTAATTATATATAGAATTATATCTGCTTGTCAGGTTCGACAGTGCGGTCTATACACGCCGCACCCGCCGTCCTGCCTAATGTTAGCTAGCCAGGGTTAAAAGATGGAATTAGTAGTATCTTGGTTTCGGTTATTAGCAGATAGATAAGGATTGCCTAGCAGATAGATAAGGATTGTCTTTCCTCTGTTTAAGGAGTTGCCATGTTTAGTTAGGCTGTATAAATATGCAGCCACGTTGAGAAATAAAGCCAAGCCGCAGGAAAATACCTGTTGCTTTTCATCCTATTGTCGCTCTTTCCTCCCGTTCTCCTGTTCCCCTTGCGGCAGCTACTTCTTCCGCTGGCGCCGTACCGCCGCCAACCGGGGCAACTGACTCACAAGCCAGCGCACGGCTACTTCCTCAGGAGCCGTGCTCATACCAACTTGGTATCAGAGCACATCATTGCTGGCATCATGACCACCAATGAAGGTACACGTTCCGGCGACGACAAACTCCAGGAGATTTTGCAGAAGCTTGAAGCAACGTCAATGGTCCAGGACGGGCAGACGGCGCAGCTCGCCACCATCACCACACGCCTGGATCGACATGATAGCCGTATCGCCAAGGCGGATTGCCTCGTCAGTGCGGCGATGGGATCCGGTGACAAAGGCAAAGACATTGATGAACAAATCTATGTGCCGCCCAGCCGTCGTGACGGCGGAAGCTCAGGGGGTGGCGTTATGACTATCGCCGAGGGGCGACCACCCAAACCCCAGCGATGGGAATTCGCCCTCTACGATAGTACCAGCGACCCACTGTCTTGGCTCAATTCCTGCGAGCTATTTTTTGAGGCGGTTCACGGCCGACAAGGAGAAGGTCAGCCTGGCAGCATACCACATGAGAGGCGAGGCGCAACAATGGTACATGCTGATGGAAGACGAAGATGGAGAGCCGACGTGGACGCGCTTCAAAGAGCTCGTCAACCTTCGTTTCGGACCTCCGACCCGTCGTAACCACCTCATGGAGATCAAACAGCTCCGCCAAACTGGGACGGTGGCCCAATATCAAAGGGAGTTCGAGGCCCTACTTCCACGAGCTAATCTACGGCAAGATCAGAAGATTGAGATGTTCACGGCAGGATTGAAGGAGAAGATAGCCATCGCCGTTGACTTAGCCACGCCGCAAAGCCTTGCCCTCGCCATGAGCTTGGCCCGCGCGCATGAGCGGTTGCAGTAGCCAGAGCTTGAGGGTACCCGTCTGCCGCTAAAGATGGCCGCAAAAGGAAGTGGCGGGGGACACAAGACCGCGCCAGGCGGCAATGGCATGACCGGGGCAGGGGCTCTTCCACCGCCAGCGCCTGGCATCGGCGACGGCAAGGAAGGCGGCACTGGGACAGCAGCCACCAAACTCATCAAGAGGTTAACCCGCGCCCAGATGGAAGAACGACGTCGTCTTGGCCTCTGCTACAACTGTGACGACAAATATGTTCCCGGGCACGTCTGTCAACAGATCTTCCATATGGAAGTGATCCCAGATACTCTGTTCATGGAGGAGGCAGGGATAGCGGCGGAAGTCTTGTCCATCTCACTGCTCGCGCTCACGGGCATCACCCAGCAACCACGATCGCGCGTGCGATTCGATCGGCGGTGTCGGTTCTGACCTTGGTGGACTCCGGCTCTACGCATAATTTCATCTCCGAGTCTGCCGTGACGCGAGCAGAGCTTGCGGTGGTCCGGTCTGTTCTTCCCGTCCGAGTGGCCGTCGCAAATGGGGAACAAGTCGGCGGCGGTTCTGCCAAGGGTGGCCATCCGCATCGGCAACAATGATTTCACCCTTGACTGCTATACCCTTCCACTTCCTGGCGTTGATCTCGTCCTTAGCATTCAATGGCTACGGACGTTGGGACCGATTACTTGGGACTTCCAGGAGCTAACAATGTCTTTCTGGTATGGTAATGATCAGCGCCTTATTGGGGTAGCGACATGTCGACCAACCCTCAAGTCACTAACGGCAGTAGCGACACCGGACTTAATGGAGGCCTTGCTAGCAGAGCATCCGGAGGTCTTCGCACAGCCCCAGGGTCTTCCTCCCCCGCGCACCTATGACCACAGGATTCACTGCGGCGAGTCTTGATCACGATGGCCGTCTTGACCATACCGCTACCCCCAACTGCAAAAAGGTGAGCTTGAAGCACAGTGCCGCGAGATGATGCAGCAAGGTATTATCCATGTTAGCACCTTAGCATTCTCCGCCCCAGTGCTGCTCGTCCGGAAGAAGGATGATTCATGGCGATTTTGTGTCGACTATCGTGCCCTCAATGACAAGACAGTCAAGGACAAATTTCCGATTCCTGTGGTGGAAGAGCTCTTGGATGAACTAAAAGGCGCCCGCTTCTTCACCAAGCTCTACCTTCGCTCTGGGTACCATCAGGTTCGCATGCATCCGGATGATATCCACAAGATAGCCTTCCGTACCCACCACGGCCATTTTGAGTTTCTGGTCATGCCCTTTGGGCTTTCCAACGCACCCGCCACATTCCAGGCCCTCATGAATGACGTTTTGGGGCCGTTCCTTCGCCGCTTTGTGCTTGTTTTCTTTGATGACATCCTGATTTATAGTCTGTCATGGGCCGAACATCTCTGCCATGTGCGGCTGGTACTACAGGAACTATCTCGTCACAAATTGGTGTTGAAGCGTTCCAAGTGTTCCTTTGGGACTTCCTCCGTGGCCTATCTCGGTCATGTCATCTCGGCAGAGGGCGTTTCTATGGACCGGCAGAAGGTGGAGGCCGTGGAGGATTGGCCAACCCCTACAACCGTCCGCCTGATTCGTGCTTTTCTTGGCTTGGCCGGCTACTCTGAGCACTTCATCGAACTATGGCGCCATTCTTTGCACCTTACTCGCTTATTGCGTAAGGAGGCATTCACAGAGTCGAGGCGATCGAGGCCTTTACTACGCTCAAGCGAGCCTGGCGTCGCCCGTGCTCCAACTTCCCGACTTGAGGCGGCCATTTATTATTGAGTCGGCGCCTCTGGTGAACCGGTGCGTTCTTCACCAAGGCGATGGGCCCATCGCTTTCTCTGATCGGCGATAGCGCCCATCATGCCAAACTGGCAGCCTATGAGCGCGAACTTATTGGCCTTGTTCAGGCTGTGCGCCACTGGCGTCCATACATCTGGGGCCGACCGTTCCTCATCCGCACCGACCACTACAGCTTGAAGTTTCTACTGGATCAGCGCTTATCTACTATTCCATAGCATCAATGGGCCAGTAAGTTGATTGGATTTGATTTCTCAGTGGAATATCGGGCGGGTCGCCTAAATACCGTCGCCGATGCCTTATCACGACGTGATGGCCAGGCACCAACGGCTTCCTTGCAGGCCCTCTCGGTGCCATCTTTGACCTTCTTCGACGACCTCCACCGTGACTTGCCATCAGTGGCCGAATGGGCATCCACACTGGCTGCCATTCGTGAAGGGCGTCTCTCGCCACCATGGTCCGTTTGTGATGACTTAATTCTCTACCAAGGCCGCATTTTCATTCCGGCCTCCTCTCCGTTTGTGACCACCATTGTGGCAGCATGTCATACCATGGGTCACGAAGGGGTTCAGAAGACGCTTCATCGATGCGTCGCAGACTTTCATATCCCTCGCATTCGCCATTTTATTCAGAGTACATTCGAGCTTGCGGACTTGTCGGTATAACAAGACGAGCATCTTCATCCGTGAGCCTTCTTGACCGCGGCCATTCCACGATCGTGTGGGCGGACATTGCTATGGATTTTATTTAGGGCCTTCCCAAATCGGGTGGCAAAACGGTTATCCTGACCGTGGTGGATCGCTTCTCTAAGGCAGCCCATTTCCTCCCACTGGCTCATCCCTATACAGCCGCCTCAGTGAGCCATGTTTTCTTTGATAATGTGGTTCGACTGCATGGTATTCCAGCATCCATAAATCCGGCCGTGATGTGGTCTTCACGATTCATACGGCGGAGCTTTTTGGTTGGTGGTGTCCGTTTACACATGAGTTCGGCTTACCATCCTCAATCGGACGGCCAATCTGAAGTTACCAACAAAATTATTGCCATGTACTTGAGGTGCTTTGCGGGAGATCGTCAGAAACAATGGCTTCGCTGGCTTCCGTGGGCTGAATACTGTTATAACACATCATTCCAATCTTCCTTAAAGACGACGCCTTTCCGTGTCGTGTATGGTCGGGATCCGCCCAGTCTCCGTTCCATTGTGAAAGGTGAAGCCTGAACCCCAGCTGTGGAGTCTCAAATGCTTGACCGTGATGAGTTTTTAGCTGAAGTGCGTGACCGTCTTCTTCAAGCCCAAGCGACTGCCGCTACTTACTACAATCGTTCTCATCGGGAGGTCACTTTTGAGGTTGATGACTGGGTTTGGCTCCGCATTACGCAACGCCCCGCTTCATCCTTACCAACAGTGCAGCATGGCAAACTGAGTCCTCGTTTCTATGGACCTTATCAGGTGACTGAACGCATTGGCTCGGTCGCTTATCGGCTTCGTCTTCCTCCTGGCACACGTATTCATGATGTGTTTCATGTGGGCCTCTTGAAGAAATTTCATGGCACACCCCCGCCAATTCTCCCTCCGCTGCCTCAGCTCATCCATGGTCAGGCTGTGCCAATTCACGGCGCGCGCCGTTGTTTGTATTGTCCGCGCTAGCGTCAGGTTCTTATCCACTGGAAGAATCAACCGGCTTCACACGCTACTTGGGAGTACGTCAGTACATTTCAGCAGCAGTACCCGGAGTTCCAGCTCGAGGACGAGCTGTTTTCAGAGGAGGGGAGAGATGTCAGGTTCGACGGTGCGGTCTATACACGCCGCACCCGCCGTTCTGCCTAATGTTAGCTAGCCAGGGTTAAAAGATGGAATTAGTAGTATCTTGGTTTCGGTTATTAGCAGATAGATAAGGATTGTCTTTCCTCTGTTTAAGGAGTTGCCATGTTTAATTGGGCTGTATAAATATGCAGCCACGTTGAGAAATAAAGCCAAGCCGCAGGAAAATACCTGTTGCTTTTCATCCTATTGTCGCTCTTTCCTCCCGTTCTCCTGTTCCCCTTGCGGCGGCTGCTTCTTCTGCTGGCGCCGCACCGCCGCCGGCCGGGGCAACTGACTCACAAGCCAGCGCACGGCTACTTCCTCAGGAGCCGTGCTCATACCACTGCTTTTAGCATAGTGTAACATAAATGATCAAACTTGCAGTGATAACAAAGATGGTGTTAGACTGGAACAAGGACCTCACCAAACAAACGTACAAATATGGGAGTACCCCTCTGCACTTTGCTGCATCAGTCGATGGTCCAGACAACGAAATTCTCAACTCTTTGATCCTCATTTGGAGTCATTTCCGGCAGTTGAATGGCCCGACCAAAATTCTAGTGGATGCTAACAAATCCTCCGCATATCAACCGGACAACAATGGGTTGTTTCCTATACATGTAGCCGCTTCAACAGGCAGGCTCAAGGCTATTATCATTTTGCTTGCAGCATGTCCGGATTGCGCCGGTTTGCGCGACGCCCGAGGAAAAACATTCCTACATGTTGCTGTTGAGAAGAAGAGATGTAGTATTGTTGCCTATGCCTGTCGTAGAACAAGGTTTGCATCAGTTTTGAATGTGCAGGACAATGAAGGGAATACTGCAGTGCACCTAGCTGTACAGGTTGGGAGTCAACAGATCCTGTGCTCTCTATTGCATAACCAGCAAGTAAGCTTAAATTTGCCAAATAACCAGGGGCTAACTGCTCTGGACCTTTCATGGAGCAGTACTCCCAGAGGGTTCTACTATCCATCGGTAATAAGCTTTCTTTGTTTCAACATTATTTCTGGAAAAAAAAATCACTTATTGTTAACATGACAAATCACCTATTGTTCTTGCAGAACCCACGAACCTGGATACGTCAGACATTGACATTTGTCAACGCACTTGATGGTAGCTGCCGACGGGATTACTTTCAAGAACTGTACACTCAGAAAAAAGACGAGCACAAGGATGCAGAGAAACTGACAGAATCGGCACAAGTTATGGGCATTGGTGCTGTGCTTATTGCAACTGTGACATTTGCAGCTGCTTTTACTCTACCCGGAGGGTACAAAGCTGATGATCACACTAATGGCGGCTCCCCAACATTTGCAGGGAGTTACAGTTTCGAAGCATTCATCATCTCCAATGCTTTAGCATTCATTTGCTCATTGTTGGCAACCTTCAGTCTCATGTACTCCGGGGTGGCTGCAATTGAGTTCCACATTCGTCTCCGGTACCTGGACACATCGGTAGTGTTGCTTCACAATTCAGCAAGAAGCTTGATTGCCGCATTTGCCATGGGTTTATATGTGGTGCTGGCTCCAGTTTCTCATAGGACTGCAGTCGCTGTCTGCGTGAGCACTTTTTCAGGATTGCTCTACGGAAACATGGAAGTTTGGCAGACCATTCTCCATGCAAATTCGATACGTACGTGTTAGATTGGGGATTCGGGCAGCAATGATTCAAGGAGCAATAACCATTTTTGGTGTGTTAGCTAATTACTGGCCCTACATAATAATATTTGGCTTGCCAGTATATCTGAAGAACCATAAAACCAATTGACTTGAGGTCAAACAAACGAAAATGCTGATCAAGGAAGATGGGGTTATCAGAGTCTTGAGTGATCCCAGCAAGTAATGGAGCTTGAATAATGTCTGCTATATATTGATAGAGTTTATCTTGTAATTAGGAAAGTTTGTTTAAAAAATATTTGAATAGAGTCCGAGTCGAACGGAAACACTGTTACCGAGTCAGTCTATGAGATCGGGCATGCAGACTATGTAAGTAGTAGTGGTGGTAGTTTGTAAGAATAACAAGAGCATTGAAGCAATGTAAGTCAAAAGAGTTTGATGGTCTAGTTGGTTTCTTTCATGGCCGTGTAAAGTTGATAGGTCGTGGGTTCAAGTCCTGAGACCGTAAATATAAGTTGAAATTTGGTTTTTGTGCAGACTATGTAAGTAGCAGTGGTGGTAGTTTGTAAGAATAACAAGAAAATAAGAAGAAATGTAACACAGAAGAGCTCATAGCTTAGTGGTCTGTTGTTTCTTGAAACCGAAGGTCACCTGTTCGGATCCTCAGTTTTCTGGATTCGAGGAACTGAATACGGTCGGATATATGACGGATTCGGGTTAGAAACAGATAAAGTTATATGGATAATGTATACATACATATAGTAATATCTGTGCAAATAAATCTAGAGCACATTGAAAGCTACAAGGACATAGATTCTATATAACAGAATTTAACTTCTTGTATTTATTGTTCTCTGATCTCCTATCTTACCAATAACCAATATAGATGATGATCTCTCTTTGTTTTGGAGCTCAGGGCCTAGGATCTATGCTTCTGGGTGTACACCTAATAAAATCTAATCTATTGTGAAGGTAGAAACTCTCACAGTTCTAATACATTTGACAAATATTTGCGTAAGAATGTCTCTATTTATATTTCATGCCAAGGTTAATAACCCTATATTTCATGCCAAGGTTAATAACCATCATATCTTACCAATAACCAATATAGATGATGATCTCTCTTTGTTTTGGAGCTCAGGGCCTTGGATCTATGCTTCTGGGTGTACACCGAATAAAATCTAATCTATCGTGAAGGTAGAAACTCTCACAGTTCTAATACGTTTGACAAATATTTGCGTAAGAATGTCTCTATCTATATTTCATGCCAAGGTTAATAACCCTATATTTCATGCCAAGGTTAATAACCATCATATCTTACCAATAACCAATATAGATGATGATCTCTCTTTGTTTTGGAGCTCAGGGCCTTGGATCTATGCTTCTGGGTGTACACCGAATAAAATCTAATCTATCGTGAAGGTAGAAACTCTCACAGTTCTAGTACGTTTGACAAATATTTGCATAAGTAGGTGTAACTATTAACTTCCTGTCTTCTATAACAACTCTTGCCTTCCGAATTGAGTCCTTGCTCAGTGAGATCACTTTGCCTGATCCAGTTCGGAACATTGGTGGCATGCTATCTTTATGCACACCACCTAAATTTCGTAAGATGCAAAGGTGCATTCGTACTGCACAACCTTAACAAAGTATAATTCATGAAAATTATCTAAAATATGCACTTTCTACCTCTAGTCGCAACATCCAATCTGATCTCCACAAAGAAAATAGAGGAAACAAGTATTACCTCTAAATGAAACATCTGTTCCTCTCAATTCACCCTCTAAATCAGCACCATCACCAAACGGCTGATCTGCAGCACAATCGCTGCGGCCATCCCATCAACTTCAATCAGGTTGTTCCAAGCCGCGGATTCCATCAGCAAAAACAAGCCTCTCACCAATTAGACACAATTGCATTCAGTTAACAACACACGTGCAACCACAAGTAGTAGGCAAGCACGCTATCGTTTGCACACGGATGGATACGAGCGATAGGAGATGAAAGGGGATAATACTTTTGGTGAGGAGGTCGGCCATGGACTGGACACGGCATCCAGTGGCAGGGCCGATGTCTAGGGTTTTGAATGAGAGAAATTCGGAGGAACGGGGGTTAGTAATTAGGACCATTTCCCGATCAAAGTGAAGGTGAAGAGAGATATAGATTGAACCTTCGGCGGAGACACGACCACAGCCCATAGGGGCGGAGGTGCTCGGCTAGGAGGAGGCACTTTGGTGGAGTCGCTCGGTCGAGGGGAGGTGCTTGGGCGAAGGGAGACCCTCAGGCGGAGGTGCAATTGGGGAGCAAAGGCATAGCTGGGGGCGGAGGCGCTTGGTCCGGGGTGAAGACGCGGCCGTAGGGGCGAAAGGCGCAGAGGTGCTCGACCAGGGGGAGGCAATCGGGCAGAGTCACTTTGCGCAGGGAAGGTGTCAGGCGTTGTGTTATGGCGAAAGGAAAAGTTCAGAGTTTCGGAAAGACAAGAAGCAGAAGTAACAGAAGTCGGCAATGGAAGTGCATGAGAAGCTGGCTTTACTTAAATAAAAGAAGGACTGGCTTTACTAATGCATTTGTCGTTTTACTATTTACCGTAATGTAATTCCAGAGTTACCAACTGTAACTCTGATACTTGGCTTATAAGCCGATACTTCCAGAGAAAAAGGAATATACGAACAGAACTACATCTTGTGTCTCAAGTAAACTAGTTTGTAGGAGTACTTTTTAGTTTCCTCTGCTCTTCCTTCCCACAAACCATCGATCTTGCAATATTGTCGGATTCGAGTGCTTCAGGGTCCTGACAAAGGTATCAGAGCACATTCGATCTTCGGAGTTCGGATCAAATCAGTGGAGGTTGGTCGCGATTCAATCATCGCCGCCGTAAAATCCCGAAGCTGAAGAAGATCTGGAGTGGCCATCTGCAGACCATCAATCTGAGAGGTGAGCAGTCATACATATGGTCACTACTCGTGCGCAGGATAACATGGCTAGCAAGGAGGAATTTATGGAGGTGAAAGCTGAGATTGCAGCGATCAAGGAAGACTTAGCAGATCTGAAGACCTTGAAGACTGATTTCCAAGAAATGAAGGAACTCCTCAAGAAAATGTGTCAAGCTAGTCCGATCGTGGACGATAATCAGAACCGAGCCAGTGGATCGGGGATGGCAGAAGGAGATGCTGGTGTGGGGGCGACCGATCTGTCATCTGTGGGAATACAGGTAATAAATCCAAATCCTGTTATTATGAGTCGAGAACAAAGTGAAAGAAGATTGGGTAAAAGTCCTTGTGATGACCAATTCATAGGGGAACCTCATCCATTTATAACAGAAGGTAGTTTTGAGTTTAACCCAGGAAATCGACCACCGGTGAATCTTAACTCTAGCCAGGTAACATGGGGAGTCAATAGATCTGGACAGCCACCAGGTAACATGGATGGTCAGGGGATGAGAAAAGTTTCAGGTAGCATGTGGAACAGCTATGGTATGAGATCACATCAACCAGGCGTCCAATGGGTGGATGGTCAAACCCATCAGATTCTTGGAGAAACTAACAATACTGGTCACTACATGGAGGCGGTGATTAAGGGACCAAGGTTAGAAATACCCCTATTTGAAGGAGAAGGAGTGATGAATTGGCTTAAACAATGTGAGAAGTTTTATGAAATCTCTGGCACACCCCTAGAGCAGTGGGTAAACTTGGCTACAACACATTTGACGGGTAGAGCGGCCACATGGTTCAAGGGTGTGGGTATTCCAAGCCGGTTAATGACATGGCCACAATTTGGATCGATGATTTGTGACCGGTTTTCTGATTTATCAGCGCATGATGCTGTAGAAGTGCTACTCAATATCAGACAGCAAGCTTCTGTGTCTGATTACATTGATCGATTTGAGGAATGTATGGCACTAGTAAAGAGGGACCATTCCTACCTGCAAGAACATTTTCTTTTGAGCTGTTTCATTGGAGGTTTAAAGGGAGAAATCAAACATGATGTTAGTGGCCAAAGACCCCAAGGACTGATGGAAGGATATTGGTATGCAAGAGTTTATGAAAAATCAGCAGCTGCCAAGAGGAATCAGGTGAGTGTTAATTACAGTAGATTTGGGGAAGATAGTAGTAAGATCATTCAATTGGACAACAAATCAGCTACTCAGGAACAAATTGAAAATGCAACTCAAGTCAAGATAGAAGAGAGAAATAAAAACCCATGTTGGTACTGTAAAGAACCATGGAACCATGCTCATAAATGCAAAATCAAAAAAGCACTCCATGCTATACTGATGAGAGGTGAGGAGGAAAAAGAATCGATTACTAGAGAGGGTGAACCAGTTTTGGAGAATGAATTTGTGTCTACTCCTGAAAGCCCGGAGGTAGAAATCCATCCATAGAAAGTGTTTCCTTGTTTTGTTCCTTGAGGACAAGAAACTAGTCAGGGAGGGGGAAATGTCAGGCGTTGTGTTATGGCGAAAGGAAAAGTTCAGAGTTTCGGAAAGACAAGAAGCAGAAGTAACAGAAGTCGGCAATGGAAGTGCATGAGAAGCTGGCTTTACTTAAATAAAAGAAGGACTGGCTTTACTAATGCATTTGTCGTTTTACTATTTACCATAATGTAATTCCAGAGTTACCAACTGTAACTCTGGTACTTGGCTTATAAGCCGATACTTCCAGAGAAAAAGGAATATACGAACAGAACTACATCTTGTGTCTCAAGTAAACTAGTTTGTAGGAGTACTTTTTAGTTTCCTCTGCTCTTCCTTCCCACAAACCATCGATCTTGCAATATTGTCGAATTCGAGTGCTTCAGGGTCCTGACAGAAGGTGCTTGGCCCCGAGCGCAATCAGGGGCAGAGGGAGGCACTTGGCCGACTAGCAGAGGGAGGCACTCGGCTAGGGGTGGAGGGAGGTGATTGGCTGGTGGGTAGAGGGAGGCGCTCGGCCGAGGGAGATCAAGCGAATGGCAATGGGATCTGGGATTGGGGGTGCGACGGTGGGGGAAGACGCAAGAAAATTGGATATCCGAATGGGTTAATATCCGATATCCGAATCCTGACCTATATTTCCCAGATACTTCATGCTCCGAATGGTGATGAGATCTGAGACTGGGGTGCTCTTCATGCTCCGTTCCAGACTAGATCTAGAATAGGTGGATAAAATCCAATCCGTTTTCACCCCTACTAACAATTGGTATCAAAGTCTGAGTTCTTGATCAGAGCCAAATTCTTGCTCTGTTTGCCTGAGGCGATGGTAAAGGAGAGTTTCGTTGTATCGTTGCATTATCTGATGCTCACGAAGAGCAATTATGCATCATCGGCAATAAGTTGAAGGTGTATATGAGGGCACAAGGACTGTCGGAAGCGATCGTGGATGACAACGTTGATATGTGCAAGGATTGGATAGCCTTGGCAGCCATCCATGGAGGCATCTCGGAGGAAACGCTCTTCTTGCTGCTGCTGGATGAAAAGGAGATGGCCAAAAATACGTGTGAGACGTTGAAGACAATGCATCTTGGCACCAATCGTGTGGAAGAGGCAAAGATACAGACCCTTAAAGTTGAGTTCGAGGTGCTGCGCATGATGGAGATGGAGTCAATCAACAATTTTGCCATCCGGTTGACGACAATTGTCAACAAAATTAAAGGGCTTGGCGATAAGATGAATGAAAGCTATGTGGTAAGAAAATTCCATAGTGCGATCTCTGGCAGGTTCCTACAAATCGTCTCCACCATTGAGCAGTTCGACGACCTCAAGGTAATGACGATCGAGGAGGTAATCAGTCGCTTGAAGGCTCATGAGGAACGGATTGGAGGATCCGACAGCGGTGTGTTCACCGTCCTATGTTGAGTCTGTCAAACTTGATCTGGAGTGTTGAGGAGATGCGTTCAATGTCCAAAGTCAAGTTTGTCAAAGATGAGTCCGAGATGTTGAGGAGATGTATTCTCTATTCTGTATCGAGTAAATATTGGGTAAGTTATAGTTGAGACCGACTACCTCAACAAGTTAGAATTATGTTATAAGATTAAGGGGATGATTGATACCGTTAATCTTGTAATTAGAAAAGTTTGTTTAGAAAGTATTTGAACTCTGTTACCGAGTCGGTCTGTTAGATCGGTCTGCAGACTATATAAGTAGCAGTGGTGGTAGTTTCTAACAAAATTAAAAATAAGTATGCAGCACAAAAGAGTTCATAGCTTAGTGGTCTGTTTTTTGTATCTTGAAACCGAAGGCCACCAGTTCGAGTCCTCAGCCAGCACATTTTGGTTTTTTTTTTCTGTTCCAACATATTTATGGACCTGGTTTAGCAAGCCTCCATCAGCCAAGATTGCAGTTTTCCTAAAATAATGAAAAAGCATTAATCTATATTCTGAATCATGCGACGTATGAGCACGAAACTTAGAAGTCCTGAATTAATTGCTAACTAAAATCATGAACTGATCAAGTATAGACAACACCTGTGAACTGATTACTAAGATCTCTTCCTAGGATATTATCAGAGATCAAGAGATTCGAGATCTGAAATGCTTGGCACCGCAGCTACTAATTCGTTCATCACCCCTGGTTCAAGCTGCTCTCTTGATTGGAGGGGCCGGCAATGCCATGGTGTGAAAATCCTGAATCCGCGAACGGTGACATTGTAGTATACATTTTTTTTCCTCATTTTGATGATGTACCTTTACTCTTTGAGTGTAACAAAGACAAAGTGCTACTAAGAAACTAGAACATATGCAATATGGGTTTTATTTTGCTGATATCATTCTAAAAAAACAAGATGTTTCAAATGGATTGTGGATCGGATACTCGAGTTTTAAAAGCATAGCCATTTGAATTCTAGAAACACCAACTAACTGTATTTGGCATCCACTGCACCCTTTGCCATGCAGGGGTGGATCCACATGGGCCCAGCATGGTGTATAGGAAGGTGTTGACGCCAAAAACGTGAAGAGGGTCTCTGGATGCAACACACCGGACGAACAACGGGTTCAAGTGTGCGCGAGCGTGCTAATCGATTTGACCCTACAATCGATAAGGGAAATAGTTGTAAAACTCAATCAAGCCGATCCTCGGGTCGAATCGGCTAAGAATCATGAATCAGCCAAAAAGCTGATTACAAGGGTAAATAGACTAGTCGATTAAGACTAATCCGAGGGTAAAAGGTAGATCGATTCTGAAAAGGCGATGCGCAACAAGACAGAATAAATCAAACCTGAAAAAGCCAATGACGATCAAAAAATCGGCGATACGCAACTTTATTTGATCGATGTCGACTTACAGAGGAAAGATTACAATGCTAAAAAGACTAAAAACTACGGAAAGTAAAAGCTGGTAGATGTGTTGATTGTTGTTGTTTCTTCAAGCAGCCTTGGTGCGCCTTATATACCCGCCTAGCCGATCCGAGTCCTGATCCAACACGATAACGTAGTCCGAATCGGCTTCGTAGTTTCCTACCTGGTCTCTAGTTTGCAATTGTTATCTGCACGTCATATGGGATTTCCATGTGTTTATCCGAACTCCTGCAGATATTCTCGTATCCTATCCAAACTCATGCTTTTCTGCCGATTCTTCTAGAAATTTTCAAAACTGGTGCAAACATATGCCCCCCATTTTTGGAAGATACTTGTTATCTTTCAAAAATATGCATCGGCTTTATTGCCCATCGGCTTTGCTCACTACTGATTTAGAGAACCGTGTTAGTAACTGTCGCGCCGTAAAACCTCAGTGCGGTTTTAATGCCAGGTATCGTCTCGAATTCACTTCCCGCCTTTTCACCTTTTCACCGTGCTATATATATGCGGGACCCCCTCTGTCATTTTCACGCTTTCCAGCTTTCGCCACTCCTGCAATCGGCTTTTATTCTTTAATCGGCTTCTACGCTCCAGGCCTCACTGCACCAACAATCAGTCTTCCCTCTTCTCAATAATTTGAATGGATCCTTCTCGATCTTGATCGATTCACGAGTAAAGACCAATACTACCTAGGACGATAGGAACTTATTTCGCGATGCTGTAATTAACGAAGAAATCCTAGACTTCCTTTATCGGCTAAGAATTACAACATAACGGAGTGGGGAAAAAGCTTTAGGGCTTGGCCAACATAGCAAAAAGGTGGAGAAGTTGGTTTATCAGAGTATCGGCCCAAAAGAGGTCTGAATGGGAAAACATGGGTATAGCCGAGTGCCTTCCATTGAGTCTTGCAAACCCTGAAGCCAATGAGCCCTTGGTGGTCACGGCCTGCTATTTTTGGTCGGATACTCTTAATGCTTTCCTTTTAGGATTTGGTCCTATCATTTAACACTTTTAGATGTAGCGAAATTGTGTTGCCTTAGGCCTGACGGTGACCAATTGTCGGCTTTTAGTGGCAAACCACAGTATAAGTTGATCCGATCCAAGGGCGAAGGATGGTCGAAGTATATTCAGCATAATAACAAAGTGAATGGACTGGTATCGGACGAGGAGCATGCAGCTTTTTTGAACTTATGGTTGGATCGGTTTCTCTTTTGTGGCGCATCCCTGGGTCCAACACAAGTTTATCGGCGTTAGCGAGCAAGCGGTGAGCGGCCGTCGGCTTGCACTAGGAAAAATTTTCCTTGGAGTGTTTATCAAATGATGCATGTTATCGAGGAGGCTTTTCTCTGGATTTGGCGGTTTGTAGTCGATAACGTTAGCGACCATTGTGGTTTATCAATTGTGGCTTTATAGCATGTTTGGCGATCGTTGATCTCGGAGCATCTGGAAGACCTGACTTTTCCCGTGAGGACTATCGGAAGGCTCCACTCCTCGTCTGAGCTAGCCGATCATTGAGGAGAGACTTGCGATGTGTACTAGTGGGGATGTCGAAATCACCGGCGATTTCAAGAAATACCTATCCTTTTTCTGCATTTGGATAACACAACTTTTGGTCAACAAGATTTTTTCCCTTCTGATGTCTACGACCGATTTTCAATGGCCTTCATTTCTTCACTTGGATGCTGATAGCTCCTTAATGCCAGCATCGACTTTAGACCTATACCGGATCTTTATTTCACCTTGCATCTTTCATGTCGGCTTAAACTCTCGTAACAGAACATTTCAGCCGTCATATGAATTTTATCACCCTTCAGTATATGCCCGTCAATTAGGCTTTGGTCAAGTGATACCATCCTTGCCGCTTCTTGGTTGTCTCGAGCCCAGAGCTAAAGTGACAAACGGAACGGCCGCAGACTTAATTTTGGAATTAGCTGATGAGTTCCAAATTCTCAGTTTGCCGCACTTTTTTCTGAATTCTCGCCGAGCAAACCATTTCTCTGCTTGGTGGACACTTATATCGGAGGCTCTTTTCTTGGATCGTATACCGTCGGCCATTATAGAAAAATTCCTTCCTGATTTTCACGAGCCGATGGTAGTTCCTAGTAGCGGCAGCTCTAGTGAAGATAGCTCGGATCCTTCCAGCTCATCGGGTTATACTAACTCGTCCGTAGATGTAGAGGTATCGGCTTGTTTCACAAAATTTTATACTTGCAGATTTGTGGCCACTTGTCTTTTAATTACTTAGGTACTTTTGTTTTTGCGAGATCTTTGCCAGTGAGCAAGGTCATCATTAACCCATCGGTGGTGGGTCAAAGGAAACGCCCATTGATCGAATATCTTGATGGGTTACGGTACTCTCGAATAAATGATCCTTCTTTATCGAGCTCGAAAAAGAAAGAAAGCCAAGTAAGTTTTCATTATAGCCGATAAATATTTCCTGTTCATACTTTTGCTCATCCTGTGGTTTGCTTTTCTAGAAAAACCAAAATCTACCAAGGTCCCGGCCAAAAAACAACCAAAGCGCAAGGAACAAAGCGCTGAGAGTTCTCCTCATCCATCGGCTTTGAGTGCGGTAAGAGCCAAACTATTCTTATGCCTACCAAGAGTGATCAACCTTAAGTTTCTGATTTTGTAATATTTTCTCTTCAGCCGATAACATCTATTCAAGTGGCCGGTATGTTGACCGATCTTCAGGGCGCCTCTGCTAGTCTTCCTGCGGCCTCTAAACCTCCAACCCCTCCATCTCCTGCTCAGTCAATTCTTCCATCGCCTGATGTTGTCCCGGATAGCTTGTCCGATCTTCTTGGATTCACCCTGGACGAACTAGTCGACCCAGAGGTGATGGCGACCGATAGCTACCCCGAGGACATCCGAAAAATCCTAGACGTCTCCATGAAGGCATCGGCTTCTGTTGTTAAGTCAGCGCCCAATATGCAAGAAAAGCTAAATCGGCTTTTTATGGAATAACTTCAACGGAGGCGCTATATTAATGGCTATCATTACCATCCGCGACGTCAGTGGTCATTGTTGAGGCCGATCTTCTGCCTTGACAATGGCGCTCTTCTAAATGTGTGCCATTTAGGCGAGAAAAGCGGAAGTTGATGCGGCCAACTCGAATAGCTCGGCGCCAAGCTCGGAAGCCGATCAACACCTTGAACAAGTTGATTCTTTGAAGCAAAAGCTGCGAAAAAGAAATATGATGACAACTGCGGCGTCGTTCATGGTACGCTAAATCTTCTGCAGGAACTGAGTCGACTAAGCGACGAAGAGGAATTAGCTAGGGTGAATCAGCGGTTGGCGATAAACTTGCGATACTAGCGCAATGGCCCAAACTTTGAAAGACCGGAAGATCAACATTGGCCAAGCTGTTGCTCGGGTTAGGGATCAATCGGCCAAGATTGTTCTGG
The DNA here is from genome assembly GCA_036346375.1 of Guadua angustifolia. Lineage (NCBI taxonomy): Eukaryota > Viridiplantae > Streptophyta > Magnoliopsida > Poales > Poaceae > Guadua > Guadua angustifolia. The sequence continues at coordinate 488,309 of JAYEVE010000835.1, read as the reverse complement.
TTCCTGGGGATGCTAAAGCCGATGAAGATCTTGTCTATGGTATTACAGAAACTTTGGCCAAGGCTGCTGCTGCGCTGCCGGGTCTAGGAGCTAGGCTCCTGGATCTGGATTGTAGACCTATCGGTGTCATGTTGAAGCGATGCTTTTGCTTGCTACCTTGTAATATACTTAATCGGTTTGTTTAGCAGATTATCTTTATCTTATTTGATCGGCTTCTTAACCGACTTGTTTCCAAATTCTTTGCATCGAATGTCTAATTACGCACCGATCCAAGCGCTAGGGTAGTACGCTTTAGATACTTCCGTTGATTGCCTTCGGCAATACTAGCCCTTCGAGTGTTTGAGTATATCTGCGTTTCCGCCAACAAGCGATTTATTTTATATGGTCCTTCCCAAGTAGGCGACCATTTACCGAATCGGTTATCCTTAGAACCAATCGGCAATATCGTTTTCCAAACTAAATCGGCTTCACTAAAGCTCTTCGGTACAACTTTTTTATTATATGCTCTTGCAACTCTTTCTTTATTCCTTTTAAGCCGATTCAAAGTAACCAGCCTTAATTCTGCCAAGTCATCCAAATTGTACAGCATCAATTCCTTGTACTCATCGGCCGATAGATTATTCTGCTTTGCTACTCGCATTGATTCAACGTTTATTTCTCTGAGCAACACTGACCTCTTGACCATATACCAAGCGATACGGTGATAACTTAGTCGATCAAGTGAAATGCTAGCCGATAAGCCCATAGAGACTCAGATAGTGTAGTATGCCAAGTTCGAGGCTTTTCATCAATTTTTCTTTTGATCAACTTGATCAAAGTCTTATTAGACGATTAGCTTGTCCATTAGCTTTGAGCATAATATGGTGATGAGTTAAGCAATCGATGCGGACTTTCGCAAAGCTTTTAAAATCGTTAGACATGAACACGGTTCCTTGATCGGTTGTGATAGTCTCGAGGAATGCGAACCGATGGATAATGTGCTCATTAACAAAGCCGATTGCTTCTATCTTGGTGACTTTCTTGGCGGGCAACCCGACCCATTTTGAAAAATAGTCTCATGGTCGCAAGGATAAACTTATGGCCTTTGCTTGATCTTTGGGAATATTTGGCGATTCGTCTATCCCCATCCTCTGAGCGGCCATGGTTTAATAATCGGATGTAGAGCCGATCTTTGGTGCAAAATTGTACATTCCCAAACTTTTGACAACCTTGACACCCTTTATAATACTTGAAGCAATCTTCTAACATAAATCGGCCAAAAGTATCCTGTTCTCCTCAATATCCATTTCATCTTGTAAGCCGATTGATGTGCACCACAAATTCCTTCATGGACCTCACCCATAGCCACTTTTGCTTCTTCGTCGCCTAAACACCGTAGCAGCAATCCTTCCAGTGTCCGATAGTACAATTCTCCTTCGAGCATGACATATTTCATCGCTTTTTGACGAATTTTCCGCGCAGTAGGTTTGGATGGGTCCGTCAGGTAAGTTTTTATTTCTGTCCTCCAATCGGCGTTATCAATACATAGCACTGCTCTGTCGATTAAGTCAAACGTTTCATGTCGGCTATATTCCTTGTAGCTTTGTATTTGCTGAGCTAACATATTGGCTTTACCATTCATTTCCCTAGGCACGTGGCAAATGCGAAAAAATACAAAGGTGCCTATTACTTCAAGGCAATGTTCTAAATATTTTGATAACACCTCATCGTAACACCTAAATTCTCCTTTAATTTGTTGTACTACCAGTAACGAATCTCCGTAGGCCTCCACAGTACTCACTCCGATACTTTCCAATAATTGGAGCCCCCTTAGTAATGCTTCATATTCGGTCTGGTTATTAGAGCATCGGTCATTAAGCCGATATGCGAACTCGGTGCTATACCCTTTTGGTGAAATCAGCACAACACCTATTCCACTCCCTTCTTGGCAAAATGACCCGTCGAAATATAGCATGAGGGCCACATCGACTACTCTGCCGTGGTATCATGTCACGTAATGAAATCGACTCTTTGCTTGGCCCTATGACTTTGGCGATTCATATTGTAGATCGAACTCGGTCAAGGCGTATGCCCATTTCCCAAGTCGTCCTCTCAAAATTGGCGCAGACAAGATATATTTGATGACATCGATTTTGCACACTATTATACAAGTTGATGCCAGTATGTAATGCCTTAACTTGGTGCAGGCGAAATACAATGATAAACATAGCTTTTCTATATAAGGGTACCTGATTTCAGTTTCCAAAAGTCGTCGGCTGAGATAAAATATTACGCGCTCTTTGCCATCGATTTCCTGCGCCAACACGGCCCCGATAGTTTCCTTTTCAGCCGACACGTATAATTTGAAGGAATCCTACGTAGTGCGGCGATCTTGGTGGTGATGCCAAGTATTTCTTGATTTCATCAGCTTTTTTTGATCGGCTCCCACGAACTCGATGATCCTTCAACCCGATAATGGCGTAAAGCTTGGATCCTACGAACAGATTCGAGATAAATCGTCGTAAGTAGTTAATTTTGCCGATCAATTTTGCGCAGTTCATTTTTGCGTTGGAGGCTTGGTGTTTGCTATGGCATTGACCCTTATCCGGCTTACTTGATACCTCTCGATGCACCATGAAGCCGAAAGCCCGACGGTAAACCGCCAAATCGCACTTCAAGGATTCATCTTTAACCCATGAGCTCTTGTGTTTTGAAATACTTTTTCTAAATCGGCTAAGTGTTGCCAGTCCTCCTTAGATTTGACAACCACGTCGTCGATGTAAATTTCAACGATATGTCCGATTAGATTGTGAAAAATTAAATTCATGGCACGTTGATAAGTGGCACCTGCATTTTTCAAGCCGAACGTCATTACTGGCCACTCATATAGCCCTAACGCGCCGGGGCATCTGAAGGCCGTTTTGGGGACATCGGCTTCTGCCATGAATATTTGGTTATATCCAGCGTTCCCATCAAGAAAGCTAATGATTTTGTTACCCGAGGCAGCATCGATAAGCATATCGGCTATAGGCATCGGATATTCATCCTTTGGCGTGGCTTTATTCAAATCTCTAAAATCTACACACACCCGAAGCTTACCATTTTTCTTCATGACAGGAACAATGTTGGACACCCACTCGGCATATCGGCAAGGCCTTATAAACTTGGCCTCCAGCAACCTTTCAATTTCTTCTTTTATTACATTATACAACTCTGGATTAAAGCGACGAGGAGGTTGCTTATATGGCGATACCCGGCAATAAATGCGTAGATGTTCAACTAGTTATCGGCTTAATCCAGGCATCTCATAGTATTCCCAAGCAAAACAATCCCTATATTTTCTAAGTATTTTGACCAACTTATCTTTATATTCTAGGCCTAAACTTGCGCTTATAAAAGTTGGTCTCTTTCTATCACCTTCTCCTATATCAACTTCTTCAAGCATATCGGTGAAGTGAAGCCTTGCCCCAATTTTTACGCTTTGGAAATCTTCAATAGCTTCACGAGAATTTATTCCATGCCGATAGCTCCTTGCTCTGTCTTGTAAAAGTTGGATCATTTTTGACCCCATCTTCTCAAGATTTGTTGCTTAGATCAAAGGTGCACGGTGCGACATCGATCGGCGTAAAAGCTTTGTCTTCCCAATCTTGATGAAATCACAATCGTCTAGTGCCTTACGATATGCATTACCTTCTTCATGTGGCCAATTTGCATCGGAGTGGCCATAGCAATATGAGCCGATGTATCGGTGAGACGACTTCGACTTCATCTCCGTTCCTTTGGATAAGCAATTGGTGCATGGTCGAGGTATCTGACGATTGGCGTGTATCAATCTCGCCCTAGGAGCACCTTGTAGTACCCTTTTGCTTCAACCACAAAAACGCGATGCGGCAAGGTTTTATTGCCGACGGTCGAGTTCGATTACCATCACTCCTTTGGCTTCGGTGGGGTCACTGTGAAGTCATTTAGTACCATGTTTGTTTTGATCAAGTCTTCATCGGTCTTCCCCAACTTTCTGCAGGTACTGAGTGGCATCAAGTTCACAGTAGCTCCTCCGTCCACAAGCATCCTTGATATCGGTTTTCCATTGATGTAACCCTTCAAATACAACGGTTTTAGATGCCGATGCGGATCTTGTGGTTTCTCAAACACTGCATCTTGTGCCCCCAGACACATTTGAGCAAATGCGTCTTTAGCCGATTCAGTTTTAATTCTGAATTCAGCTGGTAGGGTGAACACCATATTGATATCTATGGGAGTGCCATCTCGAATTATTGGTGACATTAAATCATCTGAAGAATCCGACTCATCATCGGCTTGTTGTTTTCTCCTCCACTCCTTTGTGACTAGCCTCATAGGTCGTAATTCATTGAAAGCTTGGTCTCTCTGTTTTTCCTCTTCAGCTTCTCTCATCTCTTGCGTCCTTAGGCGTTGGAGCCGCCTGCGTTGTGATCGGCTAAGCCCAGTCGGGCACCATCTAGGTTTAGGTTCAACTGGTTTGCGGATTCTACCAACCAAGTTCTCAACAGGCTCTTTCTTGTCCTGGTTTAGTACCCCCAGCCTCTCTCTTATCGGCTTCTTATGCCTTGACTCGTCTTGATCTGGTTCTGGCTGATATAGACGTTCTCTTACCGATTGCCTTGGCCAACTTCTTTGCGGGTAGTGCTCCATAGGGCATGCTTTTGAAGATGGCAACGTCATACCTCTCTCCCAACAGAATTGCCAAAAAGGATATCTTTCGTGAGCTCTTTCTGCGTTGCTTGGCCGATGCAGATTATCTGGTCGAAATGCGTTGTTTGGCCGATACGGTTGGCGAGACTGTTGTTTCTGCCGGTGGCTCTCCCTCTCATATTTCTCGAGCAATTGCGAGAAAGTTGGCCTAGGTTTGAATGCCGGCTTTTTGGGCGGAGATTTCTCTGCTTTATACCACCGTCCAACTTGCAACTCTCCCCTTGGCTTAATCGTTCTTGAATTCTTCCCATCTTTGTCGGCTTCAATTTGAAGTGAGCCGATTGTTATCTTCAGTGTCTCCCCTTTTGAACTAGATTCTATGTCGACTTGCCGTGTTGTACTGGGCTTCTTATCGACAATCTGCTTTCCTTTGCCGGAGCATTGGACCATGTTGATTGGGAAAGGGTTGACATCGACTTCCATGGCTGGCTCCTCCGCGAACTTGAGCCGACCGTCTTCAATGGCTGCCTGTATCTGCTGTCGAAAGATATTGCAGTCATTAGTGTTATGGGAAAAAGAATGATGCCACTTACAGTATCGCCGCTTTTTGATCTCATCAGCCGACGGTATGGTATGTCCATCTGGCAACCGTATCAATTTTTCTTGTAGTAACATATCAAATATGCGGTCGCACTTGGATACATCAAAAGCGTATTTTACTTCCGACTTACTCCTAGTCGGCTTAAGCCATGAACAGACGAGTGGTTTTTTAGAACCCTTTATCCATTCGGCTATATTTACGTCTGCTTCATCTTGAGAGGTTTAAGCGAACTATATTCAACCATGTTTACTTTAGCCCTTTCTTTGCCATTATTTAATCTGAGTTTATCTTTGAAATCTTTATTTAAATATCGGCTTTCTTGTCCGATAATGCAGATGAAATAGGTGACTTAAGTCGATAAATTCTTGTCCAACAAGTTTTTCTTTAAGCGGGGAATCAACCCTGGAAGGCTAAATCGGCTAGTTGGTTATCTGGTAATACTACTGCAAGCGGCGATTTACGTACTTCTCTAAACCTTCTAATATACTCGAAGCGATTCACCAAATTTACGCCGACATGACACTTAGATCTGAAATCCTTAACTCTAGGCGCCAGAGAAAAAGTATTCGTGGAATCGGCCTTCTAAATCGTTCCAAAAGTGGACCGAATTTGGAGGCAGATTCGTGAACCAAGTGAAAGCAGTTCCTGATAAAGATAAAGGAAAAAGTCTAATTTTTAATCCATCGAATTGGGCTGCTTCACCACACTGAGCGATAAATCGCCCAACATGTTCCAGAGTGGTGACCGAATCATCCCCCGAAAATTTTGCGAAATCGGGAATCCTAAAGTTATGGGGATACGGCATTCGGTCAATATAATCTGGATACGGCTTTCTATAGCCGATCGTTTTCCCTTTGGGCTGTAGGCCAAACTGGTCCCTCAAGACTGTAGAAATTTGGTCGGCCCAATTGATGTTATTGGCCGATGGAACACTAGGGTTTGGCCAATTGTGCTCACCAGCATCGTGCCCCCCGAGTGCAAACTCGGCCGGTCGGATGTCCTAGCCGATGGGTCTTTGTTGTTGCCACGGTTCGTACCCATTGGCCAGGAGCGATACCTCGGGCAATGGACCAAAGCTGTTACGGGTATGTAACTACTTTATCTGGCGGGTCCCTAACTTGGAATGTTCCTTGGGGCTTGCAATTCCTATCTAGTTCAATCGGCTGAGGAGCCGATTGGCGTGGAAGTTGTTGATACTGATGGATCTATTTTGCCGCGTCAGTATATGCATGGTAGTGAGCAATTGGGTTTGGACGAGGATTTGGTGGTGCTAACACGGTGGGTTGGGTCGGCATTAGCGATGGTGCATGTGCCGACGCTTTGATCGTGCTAGTGTTTGCCACGGAATATACTGGATATGTTGGGAGTGGCTGTAACGGATCCATCAATCCTCCAGATGTCGCCAGTTCTTGTGCAATCGTTTTTACGCTATTTTCTATCATCGGCTTTAAGGTTGTAACCAAAGCCGATGATTGATTAATCAATGCATGATGCAGATTGCTCGATCATAACAGATAATTGACTTGTCTTGGAGATATCGGCTTACGAATTTGTGCAACATCTGTCTCGCCGAAGGGTTCAATGTTGGCGGCGCCATCTTACATGTGACCCCTCGTCGGGTTTTCGATAACAACCCGGCATTAATTCTTCCAAGGCGACCTTCGGTCTTCAATCTCCTTGCGCTGCATTACGAGTCAAATCGTCCAAGGTAGGGACGATTATGGCATCGGCGTCACATCGGTGTGCGGTGGATTTACTGCGATCATTTTGTCGATTTGGTGGTCCCACCGTGTGCAAAAATGTGTTAACGCCAAAAAGCGTGAAGAGGTCTCTCGATGCAACACACCGGACGAACACGGGTTCAAGTGTCTTGTGGCGTGCCAATCGATTTGACCACCGCAATCGATAAGGAAATAGTTGTAAAACTCAATCAAGCGATCCTCGGTCGAATCGGCTAAGAATCACGAATCACCAAAAAGCCGATTAGAAGGGTAAATAGACTAGTCGATTAAGACTAATCCGAGGGTAAAAGGTAGATCGATTACGAAAAGCGATCGCAACAAGACAGAATAAATCAAACTGAAAAAAGCCAATGACGATCAAACAATCGGCGATCGCAACTTTGTTTGATCGATGTCGACTTCTGAGGAAAGATTACAATGCTAAAAAGACTAAGAACTACGGAAAGTAAAAATTTGGTAGATGTGTTGATTGTTGTTGTTTCTTCAAGCGACCTTAGTGCGCCTTATATACCCGCCTAGCGATCCGAGTCTGATCCAACACGATAACGTAGTCCAATAAACCGTAATTTTCTACCTGGTCTCTAGTTTGCAATTGTTATTTGCACGTCATATGGGATTTCCATGTGTTTATCCGAACTCCTGCAGATATTCTCGTATCCTATCCAAACTCATGCTTTTCTGCCGATTCTTCTAGAAATTTCCAAAACTGGTGCAAACAGAAGGACACCAGTCCAATTTCATTTTACCTTGGTGAAGTCGTGTAGATAATATCTGCATAGGTGTGCACCCCACAACCCAAGACTAGTGAACCCACACACATTTGCTAGTATGTATGGTAGCCCCGAGTGGTGTTCGTTCCAGATCCGCTATTGCTGGCATGTGGCCTAGCTGAAGTAGGCAAGTGTGTGAAGCATGCATGCTTATACGGCGTGCGGGTGGCAGATAACATTTTCCAGAATATTCTAGATCAAAGAGTCACATTCAACTTTTAAATGAAATGAAACATTCAGTTGAACACAAAGCTTTCAATGGAATCAAAAGACATGAATTCTCCGCTAAATTCACATAATGATCAAATGGTCAAATGACAATATAGTGAGTTAAACTGTAATGATGTTTGGTATTACCATGTAACATTTGGACCTACTACAACTCATTTATACAAGTTTATAGACCCAAATGAGTCTATTTAAGTTTATGGATCTATGGTACACTTTACTGTATGCAAATTATCCAATGTCTTTTCCACATCCCCACAAGAAATATAATGATCAATCAGATGCAAATTAGTAAACTTACAGTGGAATAAGAAAGAAATAATTTTGCACCTTCTCAACAGCCTTAAGAAGGGCAACCAGTCATTTCTTCTTTCTGGTAAGGTGGCGGTATACCTGCAAAAGGCATTGCTGGTTTTGTGACATGGAAACTGTAAAGAAACAAGAGATCTTACAGATATTGATCTGAATCATTTCAGAAGAAAACAGTCCATGCAAAATATATAGAAAACTAAATGGCACTAGGATTTGGGCAGCTAGATGCATGCCTATGACATAAGGGTTGCAACAAGCTTATCACTACCAATTTAACATGAAAGCATCGTTCTGAAGTCATGTATCTGAACATCGTTCTCTCGGTGACAAAAGCACATGACTCTGGTTACACTACACCATATGAATATGGAAACGTTGCAGTCCAATATTTCATGTAAGGGTTGTGCTTTTGAATGTTTTCCTACATATGCTAAACTCTAGGCAGAGTATATTACATAAATGGCAACGTATCCTGTGCACACAAATATTTGGTGAAAACCTGGTGCACACCAACTAAGAAAAGTTTCAAAAAATTCTGAAAAAAATCATGGATGTACATATCAGCTTACCCCATCTACATATAAAATTTCATGATCAAATTCGTCCTGTGCTAATAGTAATAAAAAAGACAAACTTGATCATGAACAGGAATAGTTCCTGTTCATGATCAAGTTTGTTTTGTAACTTCTAGTATAGGAGAATTTGATCTTTTCTTAGTTGGTGTGCATTCACCAAATATTTGTGTGCAATGATACGCTGATAATTGCAAGTCTGATACCTATCGCATTTTATTACCCTGAAGTGTGCATACAGACAGCCAACATTTTTCTTCCTCCCGCTGTTACTCACTGCAGCAGAAACTTTCTTCAGAAAGTTGCTTTAGGCATGTCGATTCAGGATTTTTTTTTCAAGCCCGACTGGTTCTCAAACGTTGTGTTGTAGCATTTGCATTGCTGCGAGGAAGTGGCACTATGAAGTGAGCTCACATTTGCCAGAGTGCCACAGCCTGTGCTGCTATCTCCAGCGCAATAGTTTTTTTTTTTATGAAGGAAGCTTTATTAATTTCAAGAACATTATATCGAGGAGATACAAGTCCTTGAAAAATTTCTCCCGGTCTCTGCTTAACAAGAAGCACATAGCCCATAGTTGCCACCAGCAGTGCTTTGGATACGATGATTCCATTGCCACAAACCCCATTGCGCTAGGATTATAAGCTGTAGCTGTGGCAATATCTCTGTTGCGTCATTGGAGGCATGCACAGGCATAGACATCATCTTGGTAGCACAGTATATGGAGTGGAGAACTGTAGTTGTCGATGGCGTGGACAAGGCATCCACAGGCAAACCGTTGTCATGGCAACACCGCCGCCTCGAGAGTTAAACACAAGGAATGGGTTGGTGCTGGTGGTTGTGGTGGTACCATTCTCAGACCGTGCCAGCACCGACAACGACATGCTGCCTGCTCTACAGAACAAACGAACTTTTAGAACATAGGATTAAACGGAAATGAATATTTGCTTCCTCAAAAACATAACAGAAGTGCATGTAACAAATGAAGTGTTGGATTATTTGGGCTTGGCCCACTTAATTGAGACAAATAATTCCTAGAAAATCTCAAAGGTCCACTCATGAGGAGGCATGTGCACTATGAATAGTCCCACATTGCTAGCCTAAAGTGGTGAACACTAGTTTATATAGTGGAGTGTGATTCACCATGGTAGAACCATGTGAGAGAAAGGGAGAAAGCCCACACGCGCGCTCGCCTCGCCTCGCCTCGCCTGGCCGGGCTCGGGCGTGCGGCACCTGCGTGAATGGTCGCGAAATCCGGTCCGGGGCCTTGCGCAGACGCAGACTTCCTTTGCGTTTATTCTTTTGCTACTCGGATTAAATCGCGGTTGCGGTATGAGATAAGGACTCATGTGAGACTCCGATCGTGGCACGTCTTGAGTCACGTTGATCACGGTTACGAGTATCCCTATAAATCTTTGCGTCGTGCACCCGTGTAGAAGGATATCTGAACTACGTTGAGTTAGGGTTTTTGCCACCTCTACGCCGCCGCCGCCGTCGTAATTTTCTCCATCCGAGCACCGCGTGCATCTGCAATCGGGAGAGCGGGTCTCCGGAACCCTTCGTCTTGAGATCCTGCACCGAGAGGGCGAATAAGGTTTTGGGAAGCGCTCATGCGGCGCTCAAGATTCGTCACCACGGCTCATCTTCCGTTCTGCTGCTTGGGCGTCGTCGTAGCAGCGCTGCTCTGCGACAACGCCGTCACCAACGTCGACCTCGTCAACACCGCAACCGCACCTACTACGCCAACGCTGCAACGCAACCGCACCGCATAGCGCCGTCATCCTCTTACGCTTTCGATCGTTCAATCTGTTCTAATCTCGTGGTTAATCATGTTTATCAAGATGATCATGATGTTCGTGCTATCTAGTATGTTAGAGATATACATGCTAGTTTCTGTGATGTTGTTCATGATTTATATTCGGAATTTAATCTGAAAAATGTCTAATTTCTCAACATGAAGCACAGGATTGCACCAATAAAAGCAGTCGTTTATGCATTGGTTGACAAACAGCTGCTGAATGAATATATAAATCAACATTTTGTGATGTCATTTGCACCAGACAATGACATGCTGCCAGCTCTACAAGACCAACAATTTTTAGAACATAGGATTACACTGAAATGAACACAGAAGTGCATGTAACAAACGAAGCACAGTATTGCACCAATAAAGCGATCATTTATGCAGTGGTTGACACATGCAGCCTCTGAATGAAAACTCTAAATCAAGACTTCCTGCTTTCAGTTGTAGCTGTCATATTTGCACTAACAGTAAGAGCTATCATGTCTGCATCCAATGAAACAAAAACATAACCAAAAAAAAACTAAAAGTTGCTTGAAGGAAGAAATGTGTCTGCACCCACACTTCTCATATATCCGAAAGTGAAAAAAGTGTTCAGTACACATTTATGAATTACAATATAAAAAGGGAAAAAGAAAAAATGTAATGTCACAAGATCTGAAGTGCAGCAACTACTTTGCTTTGTTGGACCTCGTCAGGACATATTGGGCAAAATTGATGTAATGCCATAGACCACTTAAACATCACATAGGTATCTTCCAGCGATCGAAAAGACAGAGGAGGGTTTTAGGATCATATGTCTTGTAGGATCGGATGGCGTCAATCAGAGGGGGGTGAATGATTGCGCGGAAGCTAAAATCTTATTTTTAAACTTTTTGAAACACCCCAATTCAAACTCAAATTGCTTGAAGACCAGTTCACGAAGTTGGGAGACCATTTAGAAGTGCAGGCGACCATGAGAGCACTTGGGCGACCAAGAGAACACTTGGGCGACCGGTTTGAGCACTGGCGACCAGATGGGACACTTGGGCGAGCAGTTTGGGCACCTGGGCGAGCAGGTAGGGCACCTGGGCGACCAGTAGGACACTTGGGCGAGCAGGTTGGGCACTTGGGTGAGCAGTTTGGCACATGGGCGAGCAGGTTGAGCGACCACGTGAACAGTTGGGCGACCACGCGCACAGTCTGGGCGAGCAGACCGATACACATCTACTAAAATAGAAAATCCCGAAGATCTAGCCATTGGATTGACGTGAAATTTTAACTGTAGACACTAGACTCAATTCACAGCTAACACAAAAAGAATCAGGTCAATCGGATCTACGGATCTAAAGTTATGTCCTTCGCAAGATGACTGAATCTGGGCGACCACGCGAACAGTCAGGCGAGCAGGACATCAATCTGGGCGACCACAAATTACAAAAGATCTAACCGTTGGATTGATGTAAAATTTTAACTGTAGAAACTAGATTCAATTGCAAATCAAACCCAAAAAGAATCAATCCGATCGGATCTACGGATCAAAAGATATTACCTTCGCAAGATGATACCTTTGCAAAGAACCGAACTCCGTGATGAACTTCGTGACTGCTGTGATGAACAAAACTTCAAGCGATCGATCAACTATGTCGAAGCCAAGAGCAAATCACGGCCGCAAGAAGTAGCTCTCTGGAAGATTGATTTTTATTTCATTGTCTAAAGTACTCCAACACAAGAGTACAAACCCTCAAACCTGAACGCACGCTCATCAAATAAACAGGGGACACCTCCCCCTATTTATACAGAGCAAACCCACAGAGATTGACTACAACTCCACTTCCAATATGGAAAGAGTTTGTATCTATCTCAACTTGGCCCAACATGGCCAAAACCAAAACCTTGCACGCATGAACAGCCCACCTGCTGCGCATACGTGACTAACCAGCCTTCATGTGCATGTTCTCTAGCGAGCGTCCCGCATGACATCCTTGACCACCAAGACCTCGATTCCTCCACGAACCTAGTCTCGAACCTCGGTTCCTCCATGAACCTAGTTACGGTCCGTCATCGACCACGTTAAGCCCTCGAGCAACACGCGCACATGAATAAACACAAAAAGCGTGCACGAGCACAAGTCCACGACTTGACTCAAGGTCAATCCATGCAACCACTCACACGAGTGCATTGCATCAAGCGAAATCCATCATGCTATCATCATCTCAACATGGCACATGCACAAGCACCACACATGCTATAATCAAAGTCACTATACAATGCCAATTTCACCATTCAACCAATTTTTCATCACATGATCTCACAATCTCCCCTTGATGAAAACATTGGCAACACCTTTGGACTGAACATTGGCATTAACCTCCAAGAAAAGATTTTAAGAAATTTCATTTTAAAAGCGAAGCGAGGTGATCAAAAAGCAAAGTGAAAAATCTTCCCCTAAAAGGAAACCAAATTGTGTGTGAACTCCAAAATTTCTCTCTTTTTACAATAAAATATTTTACTTCTCCCCCTGAATGTAAGCTTTCTTCTCCCCCTTTGACAATGATTTCAGCAAGGAAAAAAAACAAATGAGTGTCAAGACAAGAACCAATGAGCTTACTTGATCATATAACCTTATAGATCACATAATAAGCATAATACATGAACTTAATATTATTTAACAAGTTAGGGAGTGATATGCATCTCAACCTCAATTTAATCAACTATAGCCAAGTACTAAGCAAAATCTTGATAGAAAACACTAGGCCAAAAAATGAAGCAACTAACAACTCAGAGCAAGCAAGTAGTTTCAACTCCAATCTAGTAGACCAAATTAATCTTGATAACAATAGACTGCATGTGGCATGCTTGAAGCATACTTCTTTTATTTTCAATGAATGGCATGCTTGAAGCATACATCTTATCTTTTAGGGAATGGCATGCTTGTAGCATACATCTTATCTTTTAGGGAATGGCATGCTTGAAGCATACATCTTGAAGCTTTTGCACATTTTGATAATTTTGACAAGTTTCTTGCAGATTTGTGCCCCCTTTTTTTTATTCCCTTTTCTTTTATTGTAAACATGCAAAGTGATTAAATGGTCTATGAAAGAGTAAGGCTGAAAATACACATGCTTCATAGCCCAAATTTGTTAAGACGATTCATTATCAAGCCTATAGAAGCAAGATATCACAAGGTATTAGCTATAGACAGTCAAACCAAGGAATTCCGCAATGTCACTTTTAGTTCAAGTAGCACAATTTAGATTATCATATATAAGCTAAAATACATAATATATAAAGAAATATGATAAAGTAAGCTCACTAAGTAACAGACTTGGCATAAAACTCCCCCTCAAAACAAGCATCTTAAAAACCTTCTACAAAATTATCACCTGAAGAGAATTATTTAAAAACAAAAGACTGAAAGAACAAACCTCCCAAAAAGCAACCGAGAGAAACTTTCACCAAAAAGCATTAACTCCCCCTCAAATGGATAACCAATGAAATCAACAGAGAGGAGATGATGATATACATGTGCTTGAGTTATCATGATATGTTCAGTTAAGCATAAGTATGAATCATGACAAATAAGTTCTGAGCATGAAAGGCATGATATAAGATATAACATTATTGAACATGCCAGGGGATACATATGAGCATATGAACAAACATCTCATCTAATGTCACAATTAGATATATGTGAGTGTAAAAGACATGAGTGTAAAAAAAATAGCTCACAAAGTAGATCAAGAATTATTGCACATGCTTCCTGAAAACCATCTCAAGGGTGAGAACCATCCAAGTCTTGATCTCATCTTGCAAAAGACCAAGATCCACTAAGCTTTTGTTCTCCAACCCATTCCTGAAAACCTACATAGCACAAGAAGATGCCGAGGCCTCGGTACTGGGGTTAGAAATAAAGCATTTAGGAATCCAGTACTGAGACACACGACGAGTAGGCACAATACGAGTATGCTTGTTCACAATATCAGATTTACCCTTTCCCGTGTTTCTTGCAATAAAAGGTGTTTGCATCACTCTAGGCACAACACGAGTATGCTTGTTCACAAAATCAGATTTGCCCTTTCCCGTGTTTCTTGCAACAAAAGGTATTTGCATCACCCTATGCACAAAATGAGGAGTAAAGCGTGCCTGTCTGAAATTAGACCTAGCCTTAGCTTTTTCTTGCTTTTGTTGTTTGGCTAGCCTAAAGCAAAAATCTACTAGACGTCCATCTCTACCACAATGAGTGCAAGTGTATTTAACAGAATGTTTAACTTTAGAAGTAGAAGCAACATTTGCATTCATCACGAGAAGATAATATTCCAAAGAGATTTAAAAACAATTTTCTTAGGCTCATTTGCAATTTCAAACTTTCCACTTTCAAGAACTTTGACAACGGTGGGAACATGTGTTTTATGATGAGCATAAGAATCAAAACCTAAACCTTTGTTATGAGTCTTGACTTTTGATTGATCCAAAATCATGTTTAGGTTTTTCTTTCCTTTAGTGAAACGTTCTAACGATTTTTCCAAGTAATCAACCTTTCTAGACGAGTTAAACAATTATTACGAGGAACGTCCACTATTCCTTTCTGTTTTCGACATTTTGAGCAGAAAGAACTTCATGAGTGAGTAAGGCATCTGTCATTTGAGAAACTCTAGCATTTGCATCATGCAACTTCAATTCGATATGGAGCATTTTGAACACGAAGCGAGAATCATGCGAGATCAATGGTTGAGCAAACTAGCATTTTTCATTTGTTTCTCATTTTCCCTATCTTGCTTTATGAGAGAAGCATGTTCTTTCCTAAGTGAAACAAGCTCATTGTGAATTAAGTCACATGACTTACAGGCATCATCATCAAGAATCAAAGATCTAAGTCTTGCAATTTCAGAATTAGAACTATCATTTTCTAGATCTTTTTCTTTAAGAGCCTTCTAAGCTTTTTTAAGTTCAAAAGCTAATTTAACCATAGCATACTCAAGTTCATCATAAGAAGGTCTTACCTCATCAAAATCAGAATCACTGTCACTATCCCTTTTAGCCATAAAGCACATGCCAGTGAAGTCATCATCAGTATCTCCCTTCTTATCCCGTGGCTCATTGTCACTCTCAAAGTCCACATCACTAAGATCACACTCCTCTATGGCGGCTAAGACTTTCTTAGCAACTTTTCGAAAATTAGAGCGCCTAGGGGTAGTGCGTCTTGAGCTGCGTTGTGATGGTTCCCTTTCTTCCTTCTTTTTCAACTTGGGACAATTTGCTTTGATATGCCCGGGAAGACCACACTCAAAGCAGTTGAAAGGCCCTGAAGTAGTACCTCCACGCCTCCTCATCCTCACATTGTTGAGTGGTTTGACAGTGCGTGAAGAAATGAGCACAAGATCTTCTTGAGGAGCATCTCAAACTGTTCATCTGAAAAAAAAGCTAATGCGAGACAAGGAGACGAAGATGGTAATCCGAAAGGCGTCTTTGGGGTTAGCAACAAGTGCATGTGTAGAGGTTTTATCGACTCTAGGTGATAAAGAATCCATCTCATAAGTTTTCAACCTAGAATCTGATCATCCATGGTCAACGTATCCAAATCAACAGTTTGATTGATTGCAGTAACAACCATCGCCATTCAGAGTCGAGATCTCAAAATCTTACTAGCATTCTCCTCTATAGGATTGTTAACTCCAACACCACATAAATTGCACAAAATTTTCTCAAATCGAGAGTAAAGATCATCAATTGATTCACTGGTTTCATAACAAAATCGAGAAAAGTCCTTTTGATAAATATTTTTGCGTGCTTTCTTAATCTTAGTTGAACCTTCATGATAGTCACATAATGTCTTCCAAACCGAATGTGCGAGCGTAAGCGAAACTTCGATCAAATTCTTTTTGAAATTCCTTGAAAAATCAAGTTTTTAGCTTTAGCATTTAAATCAACGTCTGCTTTATTATCATTAGTGACTATATCGGAACATCATATCGATGAGAGACTTTCGCCAAACATCATTACCTTGTGCTTCAATATCGATTGCATCGACTTTTCGATGAAAAATTTGAATCATTAAGCATAGGAGGACGATTAACATACTTATCGACGCCATACCTCAACCTTGCTCGATACCACTTGTAGGATCGGATGGCGTCAATCGAGGGGGTGAATGATTGCGCGTAAGCTAAAATCTTATTTTAAACTTTTGAAACACCCCAATTCAAACTCAAATTGCTTGAAGACCAGTTCACAGTAGGGAGACCGATTTAGAAGTCAGGTGACGATGAAACACTTGGCGACGATGAGAACACTTGGGCGACCGGTTTGAGCACTTGGGCGACGATGAGGACACTGGCGGCGGTTTGGGCACTGGGCGGCGGTAGGGCACTGGCGACCAGCGAGACACTGGCGAAAGCAAAGAGAACACTTGGCCGAGCAGGTTGGGCACTTGGGCGAGCAGTTTGGCACTTGGGCGAGCAGGTTGAGCGACCACGTGAACAGTTGGGCGACCACGCGCATAATCTGGGCAAGTAGACCGATATACGTGTACTAAAATAGAAAATTCTGAAGATCTAGTCGTTGGATTGATGTGAAATTTTAACTGTAGAAACTAAACTCAATTCCGCAGCTAACACAAAAAGAATCAGGTCAATCGGATCTACGGATCTAAAGTTATGTCCTTCGTAAGATGACTGAATCTGGGCGACCACGCTAACAATCGGTGCGAAGCGGGACATCAATCTGGGCGACCACAAATTACCGAAGATCTAACTGTTGGATTGATGTAAAATTTTAACTGTAGAAACTAGATTCAATTACAAATCAAACCTAAAAAGAATCAATCCGATCGGATCTACGGATCAAAAGATATTACCTTTGCAAGATGATACCTTTGCAAAGAACCGAACTCCGTGATGAACTTCGTGACTGCTGTGATGAACAAAACTTCAAGCGATTGATCAACTATGTCGAAGCCAAAAGCAAATCACGGCCGCAAGAAGTATCTCTCTGGAAGATTGATTTTTATTTCATTGTCTAAAGTACTCCAACACAAGAGTACAAACCCTCAAACCTGAACGCACGCTCATCAAATAAACAGGGGACACCTCCCCCTATTTATACAGAGCAAACCCACAGAGATTGACTACAACTCCATTTCCAATATGGAAAGAGTTTGTATCTATCTCAACTTGGCCCAACATGGCCAAAACCAAAACCTTGCGCGCATGAACAGCCCACTTCTTTGCGCATCGTGACTAACCAACCTTCATGTGCATGTTCTCTGGCTGAATCAAGGAGCGGATGGCGTCAATCGGAGGGGGTGAATGATTGCGCGGAACCTAAAAGCTTATTTTTAAACTTTTAAACCACCCCAAATCAAACTCAAATTGCTTGAGAGACCAGGTTTAGAAGTCAGGCGACCAAGAGAGCACTTAGGCGACCGATGAGAACACTTGGGCGACAGGTTTGAGCACTGGCGACGATGAGGACACTTAGGCGGCAGTTTGGGCACTGGCGGCGGTAGGGCACACAGACGACCAATGAGGACACTTGGGCGACGATAGAACACTGGCGAAAGATGAGGACACCAGGTGAGCGGGTTGGGCACTTGGGCGGCGATGGGACACTGGGCGAGCAGGTTGGGCACTGGGCGAGCAGTTTGGCACTTGGGCGAGCAGGTTGGGCGACCACGTGAACAGTTGGGCGACCACGCGCACAGTCTGGGCGAGCAGACCGATATACGTCCACTAAAATAGAAAACTCCGAAGATCTAGCCGTTGGATTGACGTGAAATTTTAACTGTAGAAACTAGACTCAATTCCGAAGTGAACAAAAGAAGAATCAATCCGATCGGATCTACGGATCAAAAGATATTACCTTCGCAAGATGATACCTTTGCAAAGAACCGAAACTCCGTGATGAACTTCGTGACTGCTATGATGAACAAGACTTCAAGCGATCGATCAACTATGTCGAAGCCAAGAGCAAATCACAGCCGCAAGAAGTAGCTCTCTGGAAGATTGATTTTTATTTCATTGTCTAAAGTACTCCAACACAAGAGTACAAACCCTAATACTGAGCGCTCAAGAATAAGCAGGGACACCTCCCTATTTATCTGAGCAACCACAAAGAGATTGAATACAACTCCACATCCAACATGGAAAGAGTCTCATACATCTCAACTTAGCCCAACGTGGCCAAAAACAACTCTTGCGCGTATGTACGACCCTGCTTTGTAATTTACGTGACTAACCACCTCCATGTGCATGTTCTCTGGCCCGAACGTCCCGCATGACATCCTTGACCACCAAGACCTCGATTCCTCCACTGAACCTAGTCCCGAACCTCGGTTCCTCCATGAACCTAGTTCCGGTCCGTCATCGACCACGTTAAGCCCTCGAGCAACACCGCACATGAATAAACACAAAAAGCTGCACGAGCACAAGTCCACGACTTGACTCAAAGTCAATCCATGCAACCACTCACACGAGTGCATTGCATCAAGCGGATGTATCGTAAATAACGTATGCTATAACCAAAAACACTTTGCAATGCCAATTTCTTTCCTAAACCAATTTTTATCACATGATTTCACAATCTCCCTTGATGAAAACATTGGCAACACCGTTTAGAACAGAACATCGGCATTCTCTTCTGAAAAGTTTTAAGAAATTTCATTTTAAAACAGAAAGCAAAGTGACCAAAAAGCGAGTGAAAAATCTCCCCCTAAAAGGAAGCGAATATGCACAAAATTTTCTCCCCCTTTGACTCAAAAAGTTCTCCCTTTTGTCAAGAAAATATTTTACTTCTCCCCCTGAATGTAAGCTTTCTTCTCCCCATTTGACAATGATTTCAGCAAGGAAAAACAAATGAGTGCCAAGTCAAGAACCAATGAGCTTAATTGATCATATAACCTTATAGATCACATAATAAGCATAATACATGAACTTAATATTATTTAACAAGTTAGGAAGTGACATGCATCTCAACCTCAATTTAATCAACTATAGCCAAGTACTAAGCACAATCTTGGCAGAAAAACTAGGCCCAAAAATGAAGCAACTAACAACTCAGGGCAAGCAAGTAGTTTCAACTCCAACCTAGTAGACCAAACTAATCTTGATAACAGTAAACTGCATGTGGCATGCTTGAAGCATACTTCTTTTATTTTCAATGAATGGCATGCTTGGAGCATACATCTTATCTTTCAGGGAATGGCATGCTTGTAGCATACATCTTATCTATTAGGGAACGGCATGCTCGAAGCATACATCATGAAGCTTTTGCACATTTTGATAATTTTGACAAGCTTCTTGCAGAATTGAGCCCCCCCTTTTTTTATTCCCTTTTCTTCCATTGTAAACATGCAAAGAGATTAAATGGTCTTTGAAAGAGTAAAGCTGAAAAACACACATGCTTCATAGCCCAACTTTGTTAAGAGGATTCAATATCAGGCCTATAACAGCAAGATATCACAGAGCATGTGCTATAGACAATTAAACTAAGGAATTCCACAATGTCACTTTTAGTTCAAGTAGGACAATTTAGATTATTATATATAAGCTTAATTACATAATATATAAAGAAATATGATAAAGTAAGCTCATTAAATAACAGACTTGACATAAAATTCCCCTCAAAACAAGCTCATGGGGTGCAACGCCTTGACTCTCCCCTCAAAAGGCAAATCGAGAAGCATCAAGTGGTTTTGTGAAAATATTAGCAATTTGTAACTTCAGAATCAACAAAATGCAACACAACATCTCCCTTTTCCACATGATCTCGAAGAAAATGATAACGAATATCAATATGCTTTGTTCGAGAATGTTGCCTTTGGATTTTTAGCAATATTAATAGCACTAGTGTTATCACAAAAAGTGGAACACTATTTATAATTAATCAAAATCCTTTAAAGTTGATATCATCCAAAGCACTTGAGCACAACATGCGGAAGAACAACATATTGATTCAGCGATTGAGAGAGCAACGAAACTTGTTTTCTAGATGACCAAGCAACTAAAGATGTACCAATAAAATGACATGTTCGGAGGTACTTTTCCTATTAATTCTACAACCCGCAAAATCAGCATCGAGAAGGCTCTAAGTGATAAACATGATGATGAGGAGTACCATAAGCCAAACTCTAAAGTGGATTGTAAATAGCGAAGAATTCGTTTCTGGCTTGTCGATGAGAAGCACGTGGGGAAGCTTGAAAACGAGCACATAAACATACCGCAAAGTGTATGTCTGGTCTTGAAGCAGTGAGATAAAGAAGCGATCCAATCATGCTTCGATACTCCTTTTGGTTAACCGGTTCTCCTTCTTCATCTGGATCCAAAGTAGTTGTTGTGCCAATAGGTGTGGAAATTGGTTTGCATGATTCCATCTCAAAACGTCGAAGGAGATCTTTTGTGTACTTCGTTTGGTGAACAAAGATACCTTGCCTTGTTTGCTTGACTTGTAAACCCAGAAAGTATGTGAGCTCACCCATCATACTCATCTCAAATTCCCTGCTCATAGTGTCTGAAAACTTGGCAACCAGAGCATGAGAAGTACCACAAAAATGATATCATCCACATAAATCTGAACAAGTAATGAGATCATTGCCATGCTTGAGAGAAAACAAGGTTTTATCAACTTTGCCCATTTCAAAATCATTTTCCAAAAATATGATTTAAGCCTATCATACCAAGCCCGAGGAGCTTGTTTTAAACCATATAAAGCTTTGGACAACTTAAAAACATAGTGCAGGTATTTGGATTTTCAAATTCAGGAGGTTGTTTGACATAAACTTCTTGAAAATAAAACCATTTAGAAAAGCACTTTTGACGTCCATTTGATACAATCTAAAACCTTTAGATGCAGCAAAGGCCAATAAGATTCTAATGGCTTCAAGTCTAGCAACAGGTGCAAAAGTTTCATCAAAATCAAGTCCTTCAATTTGAGAAAAACCTTGAGCAACCAATCTAGCTTTGTTTCTAACAACAACCCCATCTTGACTTTGTTTATTTTTAAAAACCCATTTAGTTCCAATGATATTCTGACCTAAAGGAGGTGGAACTAAAACCCAAACCTTATTTCGCTCAAAATTCTCAAGTTCCTCATGCATGGCATTAATCCAAGACTCATCAGATAAAGCGTGACTTACATCTTGGGGTTCAAAAGATGCAACAAAAGCAGTATGAGCATATGAGGCATTAGTATTGTACCTGTTCCGAAGCACACGCACATTTAACTCACCAATCATCTGTTCAGGAGGATGTCTTCGTTGAATATGCAATGGTGCTGAAATTTCTGAAGTTGCTTGAGGTCCAGTACCATGTGTGTTTGTTGGAAGAATTTCCGAAGATGCTTCCTGATTTTCTTCCTGTGGTTGAATTGGCTGACTCGAGTTGCCAACTTGATTACCACTTTCATCTTCATCTTCATTATCACTTTCTTCCAAAAGATACTTTCGAAATTGCAAGTAACTTGTGTCTCTGAAATTTGGGTCTAGTACCGGGACTAGCCTCATCAAAAGTGACTTCACAAGTCTCAACAATTTTGTTAGTTTCTAAATTCAGCACACGGTAACCACGAGTATGAAGAGCATAACCAAGAAACAATCCATCGAGCATCTTGATTCAAACTTATCAAGGTTTCCATGTTTGAGAATAAAACATTTGCAACCAAAAACACGTATGTGGGAGATGCTAGAGTGCGTCCCAAACCGAAGTTCATAAGAAGTTCTATGAAGCTTTGCTCTAAAAATAATCTATTTGAAATGTAGCAAGCGGTAGAAATAGTTTCATTAAAACTTCCTAGGAGTAGAATATTCATCAAGCATTGTTCTAGCCATCTCAACTAGTGTGCGATTTTTCCTCTCAACAACACCATTTTGTTGAGGAACTCGAGCGAAGAAAATTGATGTTCAATTCCATGTTCGTAATGTAAAGAGGCAAAAGATTGTTCTTGAATTCTCCTCCATTATCACTCCTGATTACTTTAAGTGCTTGAGCAATTCCTTGAGCAACCTTAATGCAAACTCTTGAAACAGTTCAAAAGCTTCATCTTTGGTAGTCATAAAATATACCCAAGAGTACCTAGAGTAATCATCTACAATCACAAGAACATACCACTTACCTCCTGCAGATTTTACTCTTCTTTGGTCCAACCGTGTCCATATGTAGAAGTGACCTAGAGCATTAGTCATAACAATGAAAAATAGGAAAATGTGGTGGTGCAGGTCATTTTTCCATGTTGACAGGAGAGCAAGTCAAATTACTTGTTTTGTCATACTTTAATTCAGGCAAACCTCTCGAGCAAGTTTGATTTACTAATGCGTGAAAGGTGATCAAAACCAATATGACCAAGTCTCGATGCCAAAAGTTAGATCTTTTGAAACATGAGATACAAGACATGTCATTTCAGATGTTGAACATGAAAAATCACCTTTAAACAAGCGACCAATGCGAGTGATGTTACATACTAGATTTTCGAAACATCTAATATCGACAAGAATTTTTCGAAATCTTACCTCAAGATCTTCATCAAGCAAGCCGAGAAACCGAGAGCAGATTATATTTGAGCTTGCTTACCAAAGCTACATCCTTGAGAATGAAGTTTTCATTGACTCGCACAATTCCTCTTCCAAGAATTCTTCCCTTTGAATTGTCGCCAAAAGTGATGACCTCATCACCAGAACTTTGTGTGAGGGAGGAGAACCATTTTGAATCACCAGTCATATGTCTTGAACATCCAGAATCTATGAACCATATGTTCTCCTTCCTCTCTTTCACAGCCTACATAAAAGACAATGTCGATGTCTCAGTACTGGGGTTAGATAAAAGACATTTAGGAACCCAGCACTGAGACACACGACGAGTAGGCACAGCACGAGTATACTTGTATACAAAATCAGTTCCTCCATGAACCTAGTTCCGGTCCCGTCATCGACCACGTTCGCCCTCGAGCAACACCTGCACATGAATAAACACAAAAACCATGCACGAGCACAAGTCCACGACTTGACTCAAAGTCAATCCATGCAACCACTCACACGAGTGCATTGCATCAAGCAGATGTATCGTAAATAACGTATGCTATAACCAAAAACACTTTGCAATGCCAATTTCTTTCCTAAACCAATTTTTCATCACATGATTTCACACGAACGTCCCGCATGACATCCTTGATCACCAAGACCTCGATTCCTCCCTGAACCTAGTCTCGAACCTCAGTTCCTCCATGGACCTAGTTCTGGTCCCGTCATCGACCACGTTCGCCCTCGAGCAACACCTGCACATGAATAAACACAAAAACCGTGCACGAGCACAAGTCCACGACTTGACTCAAGGTCAATCCATGCAACCACTCACACGAGTGCATTGCATCAAGCAAAATCCATCATGCTATCATCATCTCAACATGGCACATGCACAAGCACCACATATGCTATAATCAAAGTCACTATACAATGCCAATTTCACCATTCAACCAATTTTTCATCACATGATCTCACAATATATGCGAGTCGGGAGGAGACGCCAAGGAAAATGGGAATCGGAAAAGTTAAAGAATAAGAAAAATCATATGCTATTGTGTAAATCCAAATGCAGTAATGTGTAATGCCAAGTCTAAACCAAAGCACCATTTTGTCCTAGCAACCAAACACATTAAAATGATGTAAAACACTTGAATACTGAAAAAATCCAAACATTAATCTTCTTTCTATAACATTAAGGAACTCTTTCTTCTTTCTATAACATTAAGGAAAATCTAAACTTTTCCACTTTGTTCTCCCAAATCTAACAAAGCAAAATCAGATCTTTTAATGCTGAATGCACATAAGAACTACAATCAAAATCTGAATCAATACTTTCTTTGCAATTTACAGGTTGGACAATGCGGTAAATAGAGCCCAAATACAAAAGTAATTAATAGAAAGGGTTAGTACTAGATACGTCCCTAGTGATCTATATACATGCAAACGAAAACATTCCCAAAATTAATAGAAAAAGTGAATGGTCCATATTTGAAATTATCAACTAAAACATAAAACAAAAATATGCCATGTCTACAGGGCCGGTCCTGAGTTTTTGAGGGCCCGGGGCAAAATTATAGACGGAGGCCTCCCTAACATAAGTATCAAAATATTTTTATACTACCATGTATCAATTAAAAAGATAATATTCAGTGTATTATAAAAATTGTTACCGATTAATAAATGGAAGTACAAAAGTGAGATTATTTACCTCAAACATTTGTAGAGATCATCTTAGAAAATATCTTCTAACATTGCTAGATGCAAAATCATCAATTATGGCCTCAACATTAATGTCATCCAATAACTTCTTCTCAATATATAAAGTTGCTAGACCATTTAACCTTTCTTGAGACATTGTAGATCTCAAATAGTTTTTTAATAATTTCAACTTTGAAAAGCTTCTTTCAATTGATGCCACAATTACTGGTACAGTAAATAAAATCCGATAAGCAACAGAAATATTACCATAACAATCCACTTTTCTAACAAACTAAAAAATCTCTATAGTAGACATTGGTCTATCTGGTAAAGTCATTTGCAGTATTCTTAACTCAGAAATCAGATTATTTAACTCAAAATCAGATGAATCATCAACAGAGAAAATTTTTGCCAACTTAGTACAATAATCATTAAGTTCAATATAATCCAATAACTTCAAAGTTATTGAGCTTAGAAAAGGCCTAAATATACCTTTGAATACTTAGAGTTCTTCAAATCTGTTTTTCAATGAACTGACCATATGAACCATAATAAAAAAGTAATTAACTTTAAAATTTTTCTTACCTTATAGAATTGCTTCACTACTGTAATCATTTTCATCAAACTATTAAAGATTGCTTCGGTTTCGACAAAAAAACAGATTGACATACGTTTAATAAAATATTAATTCCTGAAGATCCCACCGTTGGATTGACATGAAATTTGGACTGTAGAAACTAGATTCAATTTCAAAACTAACCCAACAAAAATCAACTCAATCGGATCTATGGATCTAAAGTTATGACCTTCACAAATTAATTATACTAATAGATGACAGGACCCGATAGTTTGGGGGCCCGGAGCGGCCGCCCTACTCGCCCTGCCCCAGAAACGGGCCTGCATGTCTAAAACACAAGAATGACTTATGCTCATTGGGCAAAAATAAACATGCAAACGCCAGCGTACAAATAGAAAAAAATGCTTAAAATCATGATATTCCATTTGAATTGTGCAAATTTGTACATAAGTTCTAAAAGAATGTATAACAAATTGAGAAAGCAGAAACCAATAGAATAAGTCGAAACTACATTTTTTTCCCAATTCCATCTTTGGAAGAAAGACATCCCTATTCTCTTTTCTATACTAATACGTCCAATTTTGCTACTTGCACATGATTGAGATGATGATAAGGTAAAAGAACAAAAAGGTGCATGTTATCTATGTTGAACGTTCAAGGAGCCCAACATCACAACTCACAAGCCAGTATATTTCAGCCTTGCACTAAACACCACCCATTTCCAGGTAAGCATCGTAGTTGATTATGCATTTTATTATATTTAGATAACTCAGTTACACTTACACAATAATAGTTAGCCATACCTCATGTTTTAGGTTTTTCTTCAATCCAATAAGGCTATAATGGTACTGGATAGTGGATACTATAATTGGAATTCGAATTTTTTATTAATTGGGTTGTGATGGAAGTTCAAATTAGTATCTTTTTATTCCCATTTTTTTCATTCATTTTCTTTTTCTTTTTATTTCATTTTCTCTTTTAGTGTCAATTTAAACTCTTTTAATACCATTGACGTTGTAACAACCTTTGACTGCCATTTCAATATAATGGTCCTAAGGTAGAGAGCTCTCTACCTTTTTACGTCAAAAAAAAATTAGTATCTGCAATCTGACTCTGAACTCAACTTTCAATTACTCAATTTGTCTGCCATGCACGACAAAAGGCATGCTTGAGCAACCAATCATGACTACATGGAAAGAAAGAAGCAAGGCGATACCAACCGTGCAATGTTGATTGAGTGACATCTCATCCGTCGTTTTCTTTGATAGGAAACAGCAACAGATAACTGGCCGGATTGACACTCCTTCACTGCGTCTCTGCTTTCTTCCATGTATTCTTAATCATGTCATGGTTTCTGATGTATCAATACTCTGTTTATAAGAGGAATTCTGGATCTTCCTTTTGTTGACCCAGGGGTGGGCAGAGATGAATTTTAACTGGCTAGATATCCCTTTTTTAGGAATTAATGCTCCGTTTACGAAACTGCAAAGGGCCCAGCTGAATTTTAAATGTACCGGGCTCTGCAACTATTCTTAAAAAACTATTCTGTAGACATTAAAAGGGTCTAAGTGGTCACATCCAATATTTTGTTCTTCTAACTGAAAACATCAAGTCAATTTAAAAAGCTCACAATATGAAGCCATAACATGTTTTGAGAAAATTCTACTCACGATGGCAAAAGGCAAATAAACTAAGGTCGCAATTATCTCAGCATTGCAAGAAACAGATACATGCATCTCCTCGGAAACAGTAATGATTAACGAGCTTACAAAACTAACATGGTATGTGCGGTTTATGATATCTACTAT
This sequence comes from Guadua angustifolia, assembly GCA_036346375.1. Lineage (NCBI taxonomy): Eukaryota > Viridiplantae > Streptophyta > Magnoliopsida > Poales > Poaceae > Guadua > Guadua angustifolia. Next base: position 461,066 of record JAYEVE010000835.1, on the reverse strand, counting down.
CTGGTTTGACTTTGCGATCACATTTCAGTTATCCGCCTCCTGAGTACTGATAAGTGCTTGTTGTATCTGATCAGCAACGATTCTTGCTAGGATCGCTGAAGAAAACCACTCGATCATATCTTCCCTTGCCTTCTTCCCTTTTCTTCTCACGCTCGATCGATCACCAAAGACACATCTCATTAAACTCGTCAGCCGACAATTGACGGCTCGGCGCATAGGTGGCCCTTAAATGGCCCTTCTGTGACCCCAGACAGCTTGTCCACGTCCAATTGGTACCCATTCTCTTCAGTCCGGTAGTCCGTTGGCTTGGGCCTGACCAAATTGTCGTAACCATTGGCAGTTCTATGTCATGGCTTCATCCACCGGCTGCACAACCCCTCCACAGGGGATGGTAGCACAAATGGATCTGCGGACTTGTATAATCTTGGAAGAGTAGACTGCGGGACATGCTCATCGATCACCTGGGCTTCTGCCCATCCTTCTACTGGCTCCTCAATGCTGGATTTTTTTCACAAATATGCGGATTTTTTCTCTGAACTCCATGTCAGAGTGGTAGGCATTGATCATTAGGTAGAGTGCAACATCATCAGTTCCTGAGAACTCCTGCAAGACGGCTCTCAGCAGCACATCCAAACACTTCTTCTGCCCCCATTTGAACACACTAAGAAACATGAAGCCTTTGCCTTTGGAGTTCACAGACTTTGAATCATCAGGCGCCATGACAGATACACCAATTGGCAGAGGAAGGGCAGCGTGCTGTTGGGAATAGTCCCACATCGGTTGTGGGGGAGAACTTGAGTGTGGTTTATAAGGGCGAGGGAGCACTATCTCATTGAGCTAGCTTTGGAGGGAGATGGCCCAAAAGACCTTAACCCGCTACTCTGGTTGGACCTGTGAGTATACTGCAGTCCAACGACCTGGGGCCCAGACGCTAGTTGTGACGGTCCGGCTAACAATTGGTATCAGAGCCCAGGCAGCCCAGGTGATTCCTAGATAATCTCGTCCCGATGTGTGGGGGGGAGATTGTTGGGAATAGTCCCACATCGGTTGTGGAGGAGAACTTGAGTGTGGTTTATAAGGGCGAGGGAGCACTATCTCATTGAGCTAGCTTTGGAGGGAGATGGCCCAAAAGACCTTAACCCGCTGCTCTGGTTGGACCTGCGAGTGTACTGCAGTCCAACGACCTGGGGCCCAGACGCTAGTTGTGACGGTCCGGCTAACAATTGTGATTTTAATTCACCATCATTCTTAGCATGTTTTTCCTTTATAGTATTTCTTCTCTGTTAAGGTTAGGAAATCACGGCAAATTGATCCCGCATCAATGCACGATTGTATTTTCATTTGTTTCTTATCTTGCGATATTTTGAAGATAAATAGAACCGAAAAGTGGTGTTGGATTGAGCCACGAAAAATACAGCGTCTTGTTTTCTCTGTTCCCAGGCGTGAAAAACTGTAGCTTTTGTCGAACCGGCAGGCTATTGTCGGAACAATTGGTATCAGAGCGGCTACGCTTCGTGGACCTGTGATCACAAGTCGCCATGTCTCGCCATCGATCCATGTCGCCAATACGGCGTCCTCAAGGGGAGGGCAGCGGCAGTAGAAGCGGCATCGGCGGATCAAGTGGCGGCGGCACGGGAGGCAATCTTGTGATCCACCGAGTGACGAAGGAGATCAGCAGCAGCGGCTCCTTCCCAGCATTAACGCGGACCAATTATTACGATTGGGCTGCGCTCATGCGAGTGATGCTGCAGGCGAGGGGCCTGTGGACCGCGGTGACCATCGGCACGGACGATGTCACCGAGGACCGGATGGCGCTTGAAGTTTTGTCAAAAGCTGTACCGGCGGAGATGATGGGCATCATCGCCAACAAGGAAACCGCCAAGCTCGCGTGGGACTCGATCCGGCTGATGAATGTCGGGGTCGAGCGCGTACGTAAGGCGAAGGCGGGAACTCTCCGGCGTGAATTTGACTCGCTCAAATTTCGCGATGGAGAAACGGTGGATGACTTCGGCATCCGCATCAACCGCATTGCGAATCAACTCGCGGTGCTAGGCAACAGTCTCACGGAAGAAGAGATCATTCGCAAATTCCTCCAGGCGCTCCCGGAGAAGTTCGAACAGATCGTCACCTCCATCGAGACTTTGCTTGATCTGAGCGAAATCTCTGTGGAGGAGCTCATTGGCCGACTCAAGGCTACGGAGGAGAGACATGGGATTGGCAAAACCAATTCCATTGCCAACTTGAATCTCACCGAGGATGAGCTTGTTGCGCGTCTATCATCGCGGCTACAACTCACCGGTGGAGGGACCAGCGGAGGAGGCTGGGAGCGTGGTAAAGACCAAGCGTCAAGCCAGAAGAAGAACACGGCCGTGGTCGTGGCGCGCAAGGATTCCAATGAAGAGGCGGCGGAAGTCGGCGCGGAGGAGATGTGGCTGGCGATGAGTGCGGTATTGCGGGAAAAAGGGCCATTGGGCCCGTGAATGTCGCAAGAAGAAGAAAGATGAGGCAGCCCACGTGGTTGGTGGAGGAAGAGGAGAAGCCACTGCTCGTGGGCCAACGCAAATGCCTCTACATCTTCAGCACCGACAGCTCCATCCTCCTCCACAAAATCGCCAGCGATTCATCTCGATGAAAGCAAGTTGTTCGTCCAGCTTGGCAGCAAAAGCGGCCAGGAGCACACCCGTTGGATCCTTGACTCAGGTGCCACTAACCACATGACGGGGGAGCGCGCTGTCTTCTCCGAACTTGACACCGGTGTCCATGGGACCGTCCGTTTCGGTGACGGGTCCGTGGTGGGCATTGAAGGACGCGGGCGGTGATCGCCAAGTGCAAGACTGGCGAACATCAAGCATTTTCGAGTCTACCATATTCCCGACTTCTCGCAAACATCTTGAGCTTGGGCCAACTTGAAGAAGAAGGCTACAAGATTGTCATGGAGAAAGGTTTTCTCGAGAATCTGGGACCCGGCAGCGTGGCGCCGCAAAGGTGGTACCAGGCGAGAATCGTCTGTATGTGTTGAAGTGGAGATTGGAAGGCGGTATGCTTGGTGGCGAGGGACCAAAGACGGCGTGGCGATGGCATGCAAGATTTGGTCACCTTAACCCAGAGGACTAAAGGCGGCTTGCAGAGCGGATGGTACGAGGGCTACCACAAATCGATCAAGTCGATCAGTTGCGATAGTTGTCTCGCCGAAGCGGCGGACGGTGGCATTTACAACCGGCCAAGTATCCGTGCAACAGCGCTGGTGGAGCTTGTCCATGGTGACCTCTGCGGACCAGTGACGCCATCAACACCGGGAGGTAACAGATTCTTCTTCCTCCTCGTCGACGACCTTAGCCGCTACATGTGGCTAATGCTTCTGAACACCAAGGACCAGGCGATGAAGGTATTTGCGGGGTTTCAAACTCGCGCCGAAGTTGAAGCCGGAAGAAAGCTTGGGACCTTGCGCACTGATCGTGGTGGCGAGTTCACAGCACGCCTCTTCATCGACTACTGCGTGCAGGAGGGAATCCAGCGACATTTCACCGCCCCGTATACTCCACAGCAGAACGGGGTGGTGGAAAGGAGGAATCAGACCGTAATGGGTATGGCCAGGAGCATGATGAAGGCCATGTCTATGCCCGGTTGGTTCTGGGGAGAGGCGGTGACCACGGCGGTGTTTATCTTGAACCGGTCACCTACTCAGAGCATCGAGGGGATGACTCCATTCGAGGTATGGTTTGGAACAAAACCGCCGGTGCATTTTCTTCGTACATTCGGTTGTGTTGCACACGTGAAGGCTGGCAGCAAGCAACTCACCAAACTGGAAGATCGGAGCACACTGATGGTGTTCATCGGCTATGAGCAAGGTTCCAAGGCCAGCGCTTCTACAATCCGATCTCACGGCGTGTTCACGTATCGCGAGATGCGGTATTTGAAGAAGATCGACCCTAGGATTGGGGAGCAGACAAGGGTGCCGGACCACATGACGAAGAAGAACCATTCTGCGTCGAGTTCATCACGATGGGTGGAGCACAACGTGGGGCTGATGCAGAGGCTGTGCCGGACACGCCTCCAGCAACGCCTGCTCACCCCACACCAGCATCTGCACCAAGTAACATGGCATCATCCTCAAGTGGGACTGAACCTTGCACTCCAGTAACACCAGCTCCACCAACAGCAGTAGAGTTCGCAACTCCACCATCAGGTGACCCTGATCTTGACGATGATCACGACGACGTGCGCTCGGTTCGGACCATGGACAATCTCCTAGGTCCAAGATCACCACCAGGCTACGCTGATCGGGAGCTCACGGAGGAGCTTCTGGCAGTGATCGGAGAAGAGCCTGCATCGGTGGATGAAGCGAAGGGAGTTCCGGAATGGCGCATGGCCATGCTGGAGGAGATGGCATCAATTGAAGAGAACAAGACCTGGTCACTAGTTGATCTGCCCAAGGGACACCGAGCCATTGGTTTGAAGTGGGTCTTCAAGCTCAAACGTGATGAACGTGGCGAGGTGGTCAAGCACAAAGCTCGGCTTGTCGCAAAAGGGTACGTGCAGCGACAAGGAATTGACTTCGAAGAAGTGTTCGCCCCTATTGCAAGGATGGAGTCGGTGCGTGTGGTACTAGCTGTGGCGGCGCAACGCGGCTGGTTCGTGCATCACATGGACGTTAAGTCCGCCTTCCTCAATGGCGACTGGCGAAGAGGTCTATGTTGCACTGACCACCGATTCACCGCCGCAGACATGAAGAAAGGTGCTCGAGCTTCACAAGGCGTTATGCGGTCTCGTCAAGCTCATGCGCATGGAATACTAAATTGGATGCCAACTTTGCACGAGCTTGGGTTCACGAAGCAAGAGCGAGCATGGTCTCTACATGCGTGGCAAAAAGGCATCAAGGCGGTGGTGGGAGTCTCGTAGATGATTTGATCATTACGGGAGCTCTCTGGCGAAATAACTTCGATTCAAGTCGAGATGAAGGAAATGTTCGGATGAGTGATCTGGGGCCCTGTCTTACTACCTTGGCATCGAGGTTAGCGAGGACGGCGAACATCGAGTACGTGCCAAAGTGCTTATCTTTGTGAAGTCGCCGAGAAGGCAAACATGCGAAATTGTAATGCATGTACGACGCCCATGGAGGTTAGATGAAACTATCTAAGAGGAGCACTTCACGGCGATAGATGCGACTATGTATCGTAGTCTCATTGGAAGTCTTCGATACTCTTGCACACGTACCGAGTCGTCTTTCAGCGTCGGGTATCTAAGCCGGTTCATGGAGGAACCGAAACAGGATCATATGGCGGCCATGAAGCATCTGCTTCGATATGTAGCAGGGACGATGAAAGATCGATAAAGTCGCCTAGAGGGGGTGAATAGGCGTTACAAAATTTAAAACTAATAAGCGGCGAAAACACCGGACTATCCGATATTGATATCATCGGATCGTCTGTATCGATCGGATCGTCTCGATCGGACTATCCGATATGCAAAGTCGGACTATCCGATCGAGCGCAGAAAACCCTAAAAAGTAGATCTGAGAAAATAGAGAGCTATATTACTACCAAAAGAAATTTCTGAGCTAAGGCAACTATCGAGGTGCAAGATCAACCAATTTCTACCACGAGTAGCTACCAAGAACTTGAATCCCGTAAGATTTAACCCAATCACAAAAGGGACAAGAGAAAACTCACAAACCAAAGAGAGGCGATTTGTTCCCGGTTCGGATCTTTGGGGAGATCCTCGTCTCCGTTGAGGAGGCACAAAGCCTGGGTCCCTCTCGACCACGATCCTCCCGGTGTTGCACAAAGCACTCGCCGGTTTCACTTCTTGATTCCTTTCCTTGCGGAGGTGGAATCGGACCTTCTCAAACTCCGGCAGCTTCCCACACTTAGATCGGGAGCTCACCGGTGACTCCTAGCCGTCTAGGAGACCCCAATCTCCAAGAGTAATAAATGAAGTGTAGATCCGCTCTTGAAAATCACCCTAGTGCTCACAAGAACTTTAACGGTTTGCAACAAAGCACTAGAAGGCACTTGCTCAACTCTCTCAACAAATTTCACAAAGACAAACTCAAGAGAGAGCAAGATTTGACCAAGAAAATAGCAAGAGGAGAGTTAATGCACAGTACACTGGGTTGGTGAGAGTAAATGAGGGAGAGAAGGGGGGGTATTTATAGCCAAGACACAAAATATAGCCGTTCTGCCTTGTGTCAGACCCCCACATCGGACTATCCGATGTCCAACATCGGATTATCCGATCAGAGCAAATCTCCAGATCAACTCCACTCGAAAATTCAAACTATGCTGAGAAAAGGCATACATCGGACTATCCGATTTCACACATCGGATGTTCCGATGTTTCCAGAGATTTCAACAGACTCAGCAATAATGGAAAAAATCCTAAGTGTATATCGGACTATCCGATATTGACATCGGACATTCCGATAATACCAGAGAGATCCAGTCCAAGGACTTAGAAAAATTTTCAATTTACATCGGACATTCCGATTTTAACATCGGACTATCCGATGTTTCCCGAGAGGTCCAGGGAAAAGACTTAGAAAATTTTCCAAACAACATCGGACATTCCGATATGAAGCATCGGACTATCCGACATTTCCCGAGAGTTCTCAGACAGGCACCCACACTCACACCGGAGAGTCCGATATTATCGGACTATCCGATGTATACAGCGGATGTTCCGATATTATCGAACGAAAATAAAACAGGTGGCGTCGAGCTAGAAGACTTCAAAACTTGTTTTGTAAAAGATGTTCTTCGAGCACTAAGATCATTTCTAAGACATCTACATCCCATCCCTCTTAATAGTACGGCGTTCCTATTGACTCAATAAAATAAAACAATCTACGCTTAGTCGACGCCGTTCTTCTTTTCACTTTTGAGGGTCACCTTTGCCCGTAGATGCATTCCTTTTGGGACCAATACCTGCTCATACACTTATTTAAGCCATTAGTCCCTTAATCGTTTGTCATTAATCAACCAAAACATAATTAGGGGCCTAGATGCACTTTCAATCTCCCCCTTTTTGGTGATTGATGACAACACGATTAAGACAAGGTTAAAATAATTGAAAAATTGAGTAATGATATTGAGAATGCCCAAGATATGTTGAGCTCCCCCTAAATGTGTGCATTAGAGTTTCAAATAGAGTTAAATGCACAATTTAGAGGTGAAATCCATGAGGAGCTCCCCCAACATCTTGACATACAAGTGAGCGGTCAACAACGAATTAAAGCATTAAAACTGAGGTATATGATATATTAACGCAAAAGTAATACTAACATCCATAACATCCGTAGAGTTTAATATAACCAAACATAGCCAAGTAAACTTTAGCACAACCAAAAACACAACCAAAAGCAAAGCAATAGTGTTCAAGAGTCATGTATCTTGAGACAAATATCTTTTCTCTCCCCCTTTGGCATCAAGGCACCAAAAAGGGAGAAAAAAAACAGCATAAGGATCAATCTTCCTCGCTCTCGGAATCCGCCTCGGACGTGACGGGATTATCATCAGAAGAGTCATCAACAGCCGGTGAGTCGAAGGGATCCGCAGTGGAGTCCTCGCTGCCACTGGAACAAGGAAGGCTGAGATGGCGCTGGATGGACTTGAGCCGCTTCGCGTTCTTCTTCGCCATCTTCACCAGATATTTCAACACTTTCGATGCGTGGGGAGGGAGATGGTGAGAAGAAACAAGCAGGAGCAAATGAGCCAGAGCGAGTCGACATTGCAGACCCGATGGTCGGAGGAGCTTGAGGAGGAGCAGTCTTAATGGGCCTGATCTGCAGTCCAAGGTGCTTAACATCACATTCAAACTTCGCCTTGGAGACACCCAAAATTGCCCTCATGATGTAAGGAGCAAAACCACAGCTGCGCTTGGGATCCAAAGAGTTTGCATGAATCTCGTTCCACAAGTAAAGCGACACCATAAAAGGTCGACCACCAGGCAGCATGCGATGCAGGATGTCACGAGAGTAAGACAGGATGTGGGATGCGTCACCTTCCTTGGGAGCAATGGTCTTGCGAAGAAGTCTGTTGGCGGCGGCAATCATAGGCTTCAAGTTCTTGGTATTGCCAGGCTCAAAGACAGAATCTTCAATGTAAAGATCATTAAGATTCTCTGCAATCAGGGAACGTTTATTATGAAGATCATCCTTGTCCATAGCGTCTTCGGCTCTAAATCCCAGAAGTGTACCAAAACGACCAACGGACATCCTGTATTGCTCTCCTTCGGTCATCCAAGTCATAGTGTCATTGGAGACATGGAGGGTGGCGTAGAATTGAGCAATAACTTCAGTATTCCAATCTTGCTTCATGCCCATGATTCTCTTGATCCCGAGCCTCTCACAGGCTTCAATAACTTCATCAAAGATGGGATCATGACAAGACTCCATATACTCCCAATCCACCCACTGCATACTTACGACTGGATTCTTGCGAGGGAGAATAACAGTTTCATAAAAATCTTGCTGGAAGAAGGTCCAAAAGCGCAAGTCTGAGGATAAGCGCTTTCGGCTGATATAGGGGTCAGATGCCCTAGCTTTGGTGACCATCCCTGACTTGCCCTTATAACTGACAACTGTCCTTTGATGATCAGGATGGCGAGTAGGCTTGGTCATTAATGGATAAAGAACATCTTCTTCTTCTGCCGGAGCCGGACCTTTACCCTTGTTAGTAGCGGTTGGAGCACTAGATGAAGAACCTTTGCCTTTGCCAGACGGAGTAGAGGTAGGACGGGCAGTGGGATTAGCACCTTGTCCACTCTCAGAAATGGTAATTCCCTTGAGCTTGGGATGCGTGACGACTTGCTTCTTGTATCTACCAGCAGGATTTGGAGCAGTAGCAGTTTCCGCGACAGGCACATTTTCCTCAAGCAGAGATGATGAAGAAACCGGAGGAATTCCTTTACTAGCGATAGCCTTGGTTCGCTCACCGGTCGGAGTCTTTCGCTTGAATTGACCGGATGCATCAGTGTGAAGAGCCCTCTTCAGCTTCTCTCCCTTGTCGTCGCCAGTAGCCATTGATCTGAGGTAATCGAGATAGAAGTTGAAGCGACGATTGAAGGAAAGAAAACGAATCACCCACCTTTGCAGTTTTCTGGAAATATCGGATAGTCCGATATTTTGGGTCGGACAGTCCGATGTTAAGGTCGGACAGTCCGATGCCCTCGATCGGATAATCCGACATTTGCGGGAAAAATGCAAAAGCAGATTTCACAAAGATTGACCACGCATTTCGCAATAAACTCGTGGGATATGATCCTAAGGACAAAAGGAACTCATCTACCGAAGAAGAAAAAAAAATCCAAAGGAGATGAGAAACCCTAGATCTATGAGAGGGTAGGGTTACCTTAAGATCAAAACCGAGAGGGAAGGTTAATGGGGATGAAGATCTCCACCAAGAGAGATGAGATCCGCGGAGGGAGACCCTTGGAAGTGGAGGAAGATCTCCAGACCCCAAAATCGCCGGAGAGGAGGAGAACACGAAGAGTTTGAAGAGAGAATGACCGAATGGAAGAGGGAAACACCCTTCGGGCTTCTTTTAAACCTCCCCACATCGGATAGTCCGATAATGACGTCGGACAGTCCGATGTGTGCGATCAATCAGATATCGGACAGTCCGATCTACAACATCGGATAATCCGATATGTGCATATTTACAGAAATCGGATAGTCCGATCAGGAAACCGGATAGTCCGATCTGTGTAAAATTCCAGCACAACAAGAGTTGAGATTGAGGAACAAGATGGAATGACTTGAACACTTTTGCCGTCTCTCCACTTATGATCAGCGAACACCGAAGCACTAGGAGCAATGATCATAAGTGGATTGACACAAACCAAGAGACAAAGATCTAAAGAAATAAATAAGCCTTTTGAAAAACATTTTGGTTAAAACTAGCAAGCAAGGCAAGTAAGCAATCTATCAAGCCAAGTTCCGGGAATCTAAAATGTTTAGCCCACTTCTCAATTCGCAGAATCTCTTCTCATCAAGAGGCTTGGTGAAAATATCGGCTAATTGGTCATTTGTGCTCACATGTTGAATTTCAATATCGCCTTTAGTGGAATGATCTCTTAGGAAATGATGGCGAATATCGATATGCTTTGTTCGGGAGTGTTGGATAGGATTATTGGCAATTTTTATGGCACTCTCATTGTCACACAAAAGTGGAACATGGTTATAGGTTAGGCCATAGTCATTTAGTGTTTGTCTCATCCAAAGCAATTGGGCGCAACAACTTCTGCTGACAATGTATTCGCTTCTACCGGGATGAGACTCTGGAGTTTTGTTTCTTGGAGGACCAAGAAACAAGGGATCTACCTAGGAATTGACAAGTACACGAGGTACTTTTCCTATCCACCTTACAACCGGCATAATCTGCATCGGAATAGCCGACAAGCCCAAAGGATGAACCTTTAGGATACCAAAGGCCGAAGTGAGGAGTGTGCACTAGATATCTTAGGACTCTTTTTACGGCCACCATGTGGCACTCTTTGGGAGCGGCTTGAAATCTTGCACACATGCAAACACTAAGCATGATATCGGGCCTAGATGCACAGAGGTAAAGTAGGGAACCGATCATCGAACGATATACCTTTTGGATGACCGGTTTACCTTCTTTGTCGAGGTCTAGGTGCCCGTTAGCTTGCATCGGTGTCTTGATCGGCTTGGCGTTCTCCATTCCGAATTTCTTGAGCATGTCCTTGATGTACTTTGTTTGGCATATGAAAGTTCCTTCCTTGAGTTGTTTGACTTGAAAACCGAGGAAGAACTTCAACTCTCCCATCATGGACATCTCGAACCTTTTAGTCATGATTCTACTAAAATCCTTACATAAGTGTTCATTAGTAGATCCAAATATAATATCATCGACATAAATTTGACAAACAAATAAATTATTATCAATATTTTTAGTAAAGAGTGTGGGATCGGCCTTTCCGACTACAAACCCTTGACCGAGAAGGAAATCTCGGAGACATTCAAACCATGCTCTCGGTGCTTGCTTGAGTCCGTAGAGAGCTTTGTGTAAGAAGTAGACGTGGTCGGGATGACTTGGATCTTCGAAGCCAGGTGGTTGCTCAACATAGACCATCTCGGAGAGGGGTCCATTTAGGAAGGCGCTTTTCACGTCCATTTGATACAACTTAAAATCGTGGTGAGTAGCAAAGGCAAGTAAAATTCGAATTGATTCAAGCCTAGCTACTGGAGCATAAGTTTCATCGAAATCCAAACCTTCGATTTGAGTGTACCCTTGAGCGACCAACCGAGCTTTGTTCCTAGTCACGATCCCATTCTCATCTTGCTTGTTCCGAAATACCCACTTGGTTCCAATGACATTTTGCTTGGGTCTTTCGACAAGCTTCCACACTTGGTTTCTCTCGAAGTTATTTAGCTCTTCTTGCATTGCCATCACCCAGTCCGGGTCTTGAAGAGCTTCCTCCACCTTTAGAGGTTCAAGAGACGAAACAAAGGAATAAAATTCACAAAACTTAGCAACACGTGATCTAGTGGTTACTCCCTTGTTGATATCACCAAGAATGTTGTCGACGGGGTGGTCTCGTTGAATATTCTGATGAACTCTTGGATGAGGAACAATTGCGTTTGACTTCTGAATTGGTTCCTCATTGTCTCGGGCAGTGTTTGATCCATCTTGAGCTTGAATCGAAGATGATGAAGCTTCATCCAACAATGCGTCTCGAGTTTGAGTCCTAGAGGCTTCTTCTTGCTCAAGAGGTCTTACCTCTCCAATCGCCAACCTCTTGATGGCTTCATGGAGGTTCCTCACCATCAAACACAAAGACGATCAACTTGCTCTACTTGAGAGCCGTTAGTTTCATCGAAAGTTACATCACGCGAGATTTCAACTACACCGGTGGTGTTGTTGAAGACTCGGTATGCATATGCATTGGATCCATAACCGAGTAAGAAACCCTCATCTACTTTAGGAGCAAATTTAGAAGACTTAGCCTTTTTGTTAAGGATATAGCATTTGCTACCAAAGACTCGAAAGTAGGAGACATTTGGTTTCTTGCCGGTGAGAAGCTCGTACGCCGTCTTTTTCAACAATTTGTGAAGATAAAGACGGTTGGAGCTGTGGCACTTGATGTTGATGGCTTCCGCCCAAAAATGTCGGAGACTTTGTATTCGTCGAGCATCGTCTTGCGCCCATCTCGATGAGAGTTCGATTCTTCCGTTCGGCTACCCCATTCTGTTGAGGAGAATAGGGAGCCGAAAACTCATGCTTGATGCCTTCTTCATCGAGAAACTCTTCTACACCGGTATTCTTGAACTCGGTGCCATTGTCGCTCCGAATTTTCTTGATCTTTACTTCAAACTCATTTTGAGCTCTTCTCATAAATTTCTTTAGGGATCCTTGAGCTTCACTTTTATCATGCAAAAAGAACACCCAAGTAAATCGAGAAAAATCATCTACAATAACTAAGCCATACTTATTTCCTCCGATGCTTATGTAGGTGACTGGGCCGAATAAATCCATGTGTAACATCTCCAATGGCCTTGTGGTGGTCATCACGTTCTTTGCGGGATGAGATGCTCCAACTTGCTTCCCGGCTTGACATGCGCTGCAAATTCTATCTTTCTCGAAAACAATATTCGTTAGACCAAGGATGTGATTGCCTTTAATGAGTTTGTGGAGGTTCCTCATACCAACATGGGCGAGCCGGCGATGCCATAGCCAACCCATGCTAGATTTAGCCATTAAGCATGTTTCAAGGTTAACTCTATCCGTAGAAAAATCTATAAGATAGAGATTTCCCTTCAAACGACCCTTGACGGCTATTGAACCATCAACCCTCTTAATGACATCCACACCTTTATCGCTAAACACACAATTGTAGCCCGCTTCGCACAACTGAGAAACGGACAATAAATTGTAGCTTAGCGACTCGACAAGTAAAACTTTATTAATATGGAAGTCATTGTTAATTAGGATGTTACCTAACCCTACCACTTCGCCTTTTCCATTATCGCCAAAGATAATACTCTCGCTATTTGATCCATTGGCTTCTAAATCTTGCTTAACATTGCCCTTTCTCCGGTCATGTGATGCGTGCATCCGCTATCCAAAATCCAACTTGTTCCACCGGAGATGTAGGCCTACAAAAAGAAATTTAGTTTTTGCCTTTTGGTACCCAAACTTGTTTAGGTCCGCGCAAGTTAGCAACAAGAGATTTGGGAACCCAAATAGATCGCACATTAGAAGCATTTTTGGGCTTACCCCCAATATGATGAGCAACTACACGACCGAAGTTAGTCTTCTTAAGTACATATGATGCAAAGAATGTAGAATGAGTTTTGTACTTAGAGTTTTCATTGCTCTTAACAAATTGTATGGGCTTATTTAAGGGAGCAACTACAATATTGCTCTTTTTCCCTTTAGGTGGGATGTATCCAAGCCCATACTTCATATTGTTACCTTGCCGCTTACCTAGGAACTCCTCTAGTCCCTTACTTGCCTTGTAGGACTTTTGAAGTTCATCTTCGAGCATTCCCTTGAGCTTCTCATTCTCATATGCTAACACTTGCAATGTCTCAAGATTAGTGGCATAAGTATCAACATTAACGTCATAGCATCTAGCGCATCCATTGCTCGAAGATGGTAACGAAGAATTGGAGCTAATGGTTGAGATAACCGGAGAGATCAACAAGCGTCAACTCAAGAGCCTTGCAAGCATCCTTTGCCTTTGCAAGTTCCTCTTCAAGTGAAGCCTTGGTGATCTCGAGACTAGTCACCTCGGATTTTGTTGAATTTAGATTTTCAACTAACTCTTCATTTTTCTTCTTTTCAAAAGACAAGCTCTTCTCTAGCTCACGATTCTTCTCCTTTTCGAGGATGAGCAAATCCTCTTGAGCCTCAAGAATAGCTTCCTTTTGTTCAACCACTTCCTCCAATTTTTCAATATCTTCTAGAAGCAAATTTAGTTTTTGAATGTCAAGGTTCTTCATAGACTTAAGCACGGTGTCTATATCATCATCATCGCTATCGCTATTATACTCATCTAGACAATCATTAGCTATAGAGGGAGTGGTGGCAAATGATGATACCTTGTGCCCCTTAGCCATAAGGCATATTGGAGCAACTTCATCGTCATCGCTTAAATTGTCGAAGAGGCCCTTCGACGTTGTTGAAGTAGATGGTACGGCGATGGCGACGGCGGCGATTCCGCCTTCATTGTCGGAATTTGACTCGGAGTCGGAGTCGGATCTGGAGTCGGTGTCGGAGTTCCACTCCTTTCCAATGTAAGCACGACCCTTGCCCTTATACTTCTTGCTCCTCTCCTTGTCCTTGCCCCGGTACTTGTCTTTCTTGTGCGCCTTGCCTTCCTTGTCTTCTTTATGCGGGCACTCGGCAATGAAATGGCCGGTTTCGCCGCATTCATAGCACCTTCTTGAGGAGTGCCTCCCCTTTGATTTTCTACTAAAGTTCTTTGACTGTCCACCTTGATTGAAATTCTTCTTCTTGAAGAACTTGTTGAACCTTCTCACAAATAGAGCCATATCTTCATTAGTCAATGGACCACAAGACTCTTCGTCTTCGCTCGTGCTTTCCTCAACTTGGCGCACAACTTTGGCAGCCTTCAAAGCAATGCCCTTCTTCTTCCCGGACTTAAGTTCTTCTACCACTTCAGCCTCTTTTACCATCATTTCATCCATCATGAGCCGGCCAATTACATCATGAGGTGTCATTGTGTCAAAGTTTGGCCGGTCTCGGATTAGTTGCACAAGGTTGCGGTTGGTAGGGGTGATCACACGAAGAATGATCTTTACCACCGCTTTGTTAGACAGATCAGTGCAACCAAGACCCTTTGCTTGATTCACAAGCACCATCAAGCGGTCGAACATCTTGGTGTATGATTCACCATCTTCCAAGGTGAATCGGCTTAGCTCACCGATAATGAGCTCAATCTTAGATTCCTTCACACTTGATATTCCTTCGTGGGAAACCATCAATCTATCCCAAATTGCCTTGGCTTCCTCGAGACCATCTACTCGGTTGAATTCAGAGTCACTTAGAGCATTGAACAACGCATTGACTGCTAGGTCATTGAAATGTTGGTCTTTATCTTCTGCAGGCGTGAGGTTGTCCGGATCCACGGGTGTGAAACCTGTTTGCACAATCTTCCAAATAGACGGGTGAAGAGACCTCAAGTGCATTTTCATCTTATGTTTCCACGCCGCGTAGTGAGTGCCATCGAAGTGAGGCGCCCGACCGGAAGGCACGGAAACATACGATGAAGAGCTGAGGGAATTATAATTAAGTGGAATACCCATCCTAATGTCGTCGCCCGTACCCGAGATGCGAGTAAGGTCTTCGACATTTGTCCCTGTACGCGACATATTGACTCTCCAAGCGGTTAAGCCCAACTAAGGAGATTAGGCTCTGATACCAATTGAAAGATCGATAAAGTCGCCTAGAGGGGGGGTGAATAGGCGTTTACAAAATTTAAAACTAATAAGCAGCGGAAAACACCGGACTATCCGATATTGATATCGGACTGTCCGATCTGTATCGGACTATCCGATATGCAAAGTCGGACTATCCGATCAGAGCGCAGAAAACCCTAAAAAGTAGATCTGAGAAAATAGAGAGGCTAGATTACTACCAAAAGAAATTTCTGAGCTAAGGCAACTATCGAGGTGCAAGATCAACCAATTTCTACCACGAGTAGCTACCAAGAACTTGAATCCCCAGAAGATTTAACCCAATCACAAAAGGGACAAGAGAAAACTCACAAACCAAAGAGAGGCAGCGATTTGTTCCCGAAGTTCGGATCTTTGGGGAGATCCTACGTCTCCGTTGAGGAGGCACAAAGCCTGGGTCCCTCTCGACCACGATCCTCCCGGTGTTGCACAAAGCACTCGCGGTTTCACTTCTTGATTCCTTTCCTTGCGGAGGTGGAATCGGACCTTCTCAAACTCCCAGCACTTCCCACACTTAGATCGGGAGCTCACCGGTGACTCCTAGCCGTCTAGGAGACCCCAATCTCCAAGAGTAATAAATGAAGTGTAGATCCGCTCTTGAAAATCACCCTAGTGCTCACAAGAACTTTAACGGTTTGCAACAAAGCACTAGAAGGCACTTGCTCAACTCTCTCAACAAATTTCACAAAGACAAACTCAAGAGAGAGCAAGATTTGACCAAGAAAATAGCAAGAGGAGAGTTAATGCACAGATTACCTTTGGGTTGGTGAGAGTAAATGAGGGAGAGAAGGGGGTATTTATAGCCAAGACACAAAATATAGCCGTTCTGCCTTGTGTCAGACCCCCACATCGGACTATCCGATGTCCAACATCGGATTATCCGATCAGAGCAAATCTCCAGATCAACTCCACTCGAAAATTCAAACTATCTTTGAGAAAAGGCATACATCGGACTATCCGATTTCACACATCGGATGTTCCGATGTTTCCAGAGATTTCAACAGACTCAGCAATAATGGAAAAAATCCTAAGTGTATATCGGACTATCCGATATTGACATCGGACATTCCGATAATACCAGAGAGATCCAGTCCAAGGACTTAGAAAAATTTTCAATTTACATCGGACATTCCGATTTTAACATCGGACTATCCGATGTTTCCCGAGAGGTCCAGGGAAAAGACTTAGAAAATTTTCCAAACAACATCGGACATTCCGATATGAAGCATCGGACTATCCGACATTTCCCGAGAGTTCTCAGACAGGCACCCACACTCACACCGGAGAGTCCGATATTATCGGACTATCCGATGTATACATCGGATGTTCCGATATTATCAGAACGAAAAGAAAACAGGGTGAGCGTCGTGCTAGAAGACTTCGAAAACTTGTTTTGTAAAAGATGTTCTTCTGAGCACTAAGATCATTTCTAAGACATCTACATCCCATCCCTCTTAATAGTACGGCGTTCCTATTGACTCAATAAAATAAAACAATCTACGCTTAGTCGACGCCGTTCTTCTTTTCACTTTTGAGGGTCACCTTTGCCCGTAGATGCATTCCTTTTGGGACCAATACCTGCTCATACACTTATTTAAGCCATTAGTCCCTTAATCGTTTGTCATTAATCAAGCAAAACATAATTAGGGGCCTAGATGCACTTTCAGACGATAGACTACGATGCGTTATACGATATACCAAGAACTCGGACTCTTGGGATCTGATGGCAATGACATGGCGGAGATGTCGACGACCGCAAGAGTACAACGGGAGTGCTCTTCTTCCTCGGCAACAACGCTGTAACATGGCACTCGCAGAAACAGCGTGTGGTGGCCCAGTCATCATGTGAGGCAGAGTTCATTGCAGGAGCCGCAGGAGCATGCCAGGCGATCTGGCTCAAACGGCTGCTGGAAATGTGATGGGGGAAAAAACATCTGCGCCGACACTCAAAATAGACAATCAGTCCGCTATCTTACTCAGTAAGAATCCCGTGCTCCATGATCGAAGCAAACACATCGACACGAAGTTTCACTTCATTCGCGATTGTGTTGAAAATGGAGACATCGTTTTGGAGTTCGCTGGAACTCAGGATCAGGTTGCGGATGTTCTGACGAAACCACTCGGAAGGGTCAAGTTTCAGGAATTCCGTGAACATGTTGGTGTCATCAAGCTCAGATGAATGATGCCAGCATTAGGGGGAGATTGACAGTTTTAATTCAGTCATCATTCTTAGCATGTTTTTCCTTTATAGTATTTCTTCTCTGTTAAGGTTAGGAAATCACGGCAAATTGATCCTGTCATCAATGCCTGATTGTATTTTCATTTGTTTCTTATCTTGCTGATATTTTGAAGATAAATAGAACCGAAAAGTGGTGTTGGATTGAGCCACGAAAAATACAGCGTCTTGTTTTCTCTGTTCCCAGGCGTGAAAAACTGTAGCTTTTGTCGAACCGGCAGGCTATTGTCGGAACACGTGCTTCCCCGGGTCGAAGAACACGACATCGATGGCCTGCACTACCTTGACGACCATGGAGCGATACACCTCGCTCTTCACGGGTGTCAATACAGGAAATACGTGGGTACCCAGACAGCGTCCATCTGGTTGCAGCGCCTGACATGCTCCGGCGAGACCATTTGGGTGGCCAATGACGAATGGCGGATCGTGCGGGCAAGGTGAACTCTCGTACATCGGTGGGTGCGAACCCGTACGCCAAGTTCTCGGACTCGTCCGGCAAGCCGAACGCCGCCGGAGGCGAAAGAGGCCATCCAGAGAACACATGGTGGGCGTCCCGCGTCGGGCGTGGTTCCTTCCACAGGGGGTTCGCGCTGCTGGGCGTGGAAGAGATTATTTTATTTTTTATGAAAAATTAGCGTAGCCTCCCCCTTCCGTGAAAAAAAAATTCAATGGTACATGTAATACTAATCGTGTTCATATGCACACATTCTTATTTATCTCTACTATATAAATTAAGAGATTCTTCCCACATTACTTTATCAAAATTACCCACCTTTGCCACTACTCTTTAAATACCCACGTTTGCCCGCACCACTTCATCAAAATGGGGGCATATCTAGTGCAATCAGCAGTTTGGTGCAATCACCGTGCAATCCAACTAAGAAAAGTTTCAAAAAATTCTGAAAAAAAATCATGGATGTACATCTCATCTTACCCCATCTACATATAAAATTTCATGATCAAATTTGTCCTATGCTAGAAGTTACAAAAAAGACAAATTTAGGGTGCATTTGAACTATTCAAGTTTGTCAGAAATTTGTCTTTTTTATTACTCTTAACATAGGACGAATTTGATCATAAAATTTTATATGTAGATGGGGTAAGATGAGATGTACATCCATGATTTTTTTCAGTATTTTGCGAAACTTTTCTTAGTTGGATTGCACGGTGACAGGTAAGATGAGACCACATTTTCGCATGCACATATCACATTCACAAAATACAAACAATTTATTACAATACACATATCACATTCGTTCATAATATAGAATACAAACAAGCTTAACTGTCAGTATGTATGCATATCGCATTCACATATATAATATTGTTTACATATGAACTAGTAGGAGCTTTCAGGATCTCTAAACCTACCATTCTCCAATATAACTTCTACCCAGTACCATTGCCATAAATGGTCTCGTACTTTGTTGAGTTCTTTGCTTTGTAAGCTATTGAGGGGGATATCTATCTTCTGCAAAATAGAAATAAGTGTACTAATTTAAATTTTAAAATTTGTATGTAAAAGACTAAGTGTATTATTATGTATGTACATATACCTTAAAAAAATGTCTGCACTGTCGACCACGAGTAGCATGTGATGCATAATGTAGAAGCCGCACAGGTCGTCAGTGCCCTGTTGATAACACTGTGAAGAAAGAAAAAGAAATTAATACATGAAGAATAGATGATAGAAAAATTAATCCTATATATGCTAGACACTTGTACCTTGAAGCATTTATACTCCAACTTGTAACCCCGTTTGTCATCGTGTCGCCTTCCTTCAGCGACGTAGGATGAGAAACCCCTACATACATTGGAGACATGCTATTGAGTCAAAAAAATAAATGTAGTTAAACACATAAAGTGTTAGGTTAGTGTAATGTACTTCTCCAAAGCAGACTTGATTGCGTAGGCCATCAGTCTCTTCTCGAGTGAATTAAAAGTGTAGACTTTGTTGTCACATGGAGCGAGCATAAGTAGAATCCAATGGTTGCTTATTAAATGGTATGCAGTGCAAGGAAATAAGTTCACATACGTTTAAGTGCGTACAAGTAATTGAAGAGTAAAGTACTACTTACTCCTCTTGGTACAGGAATAGAACGAAGTCCTTTTTCGACTTAGCATGCAATGCCCCCTTGATGTAGCTGACAACAAACTCTGGTTGAAGCTTAGCCATAGTCGTAGACACAAGCTCGAGGTTGACAAACCCAACTAGGTGTTGACCCGTCATAGCTCACTGCCTCACTGCCCTACAACTCGTGCAAAATCCTATAAAAGTCATAAGCTCATGTAGTATGGTTTGATACTCACAGCGTCCAAGATCGTACAGTAGAAATATCAATGGCTATCAATTTTTACAAATGAAATAGATTCTCAAAACTAACTGGGAATGTCCTATTGTCGTCATGGTGGAAATGTCCCCTTCTATACCTCACATTGAAGTCGACATGATGCTCTGCCTCATTCACCATATCAATGTATTATCCATGGAGCATTCAAATCCACTTACCTAGAGCATCCAATTGGTTGGCTGCCAAAGGGGTTTTCTATGTACGTATCCCTTAAAATCTTAAGGGGCCTCTACCGACTTTCCTTTCTGGGCAGAATGAGTCTCTAAGGTCAGGATAGAGGGCTTTTCATGTACTTTAAGGGGTGTTATGGTCTTTGTCAGCTTTGTCTTCTTGACAAAAGGAGTCTCCAAGACCTCCTGTGGTTCTATGGCTGTCATGCTAGTCCTTTTGCGTGCCAGTTCTACACTTTACGTAGGACTCATCATGGTGGTGAGAGCAAGAGCAATCATAGGTATGGTAGGAACCTACGAAGCACATACATATGTAATTGTTGTAGTATGACTAGAATGATAGAGAAGACATGGGGAATTTTTACCTTGACCAATACGACACACGTCTGGGCCACTTGATGAACGACATCCGTGCTTGCCAAAGAGTGGTGATATCTTCGTTGGGGGGAAACTCGAGCATATTTGATAAGAAGTCTTCATGGATGTAGTCCACCTGCACCCTCATAGGGCCCTTCCCCAAAGGTTGGCCATGTATTGTGTCGGCCTCCTTGCATAGAAATGCAACCCCACTTGTAGCCTCTACAGGAAATTAGTCTTCTATCAGGGTGAGCTGGCACTTGACAGGTGCCTGTAAGAAGCGCGTAACTTTAGGAAAAACATTGCGAGAGTTACCCTCGTACCTTTAAGCCAGGAAAAATTAATTATTACCTTTAGTTTTCTTAATTATTATCTTTAGTTGAGGACCAGACTTATCATTTAATAATACCAGCTAGTCATTTTCCATCAACTATTTGACTTTCAGGTCCGTATGGAGGTAGTGCCTCAAGAGGTACGAAGCCGTACATCTGGCAGCTTCGGGGAGAGTAAGGGTACCAGCTTCAGGCTGGAAAAATAGTAGCTTCAAAGGATGGAACTATCAGATTAATCTTGATATTCATTTGCCATTCAGGGCAAGCTTGATAATTTTCCTCTTTGCGATGTCCAACATATCTTATTTCTCTTTATGCAGAATGACTTTTGCTACTAGCAAAATCATTATACTGCACGCTCACCCTTCAATTAGTAAAGTTTGGTCTATATCTATTCAGTAGATAATTATCTAAAAATTTTTAGAATTTTTCCAAGCAATTCCCATAGTTTCTGTTAATCATTCAATAATTTTCAGGATTACCATGTAACACGAAAATAAATTTCAACATATATTAATATGGAATTATGCTAGGACAATAAATCCAGAGATATCGAGCTTTCAATATGCTCTATGAAATTTTCCTAGCTATTTTTATACTTTTCGCTAATCATTAAGCAATTTTCAAAATTACCGATTAACGAGAAAATAACTTCAACATGAAAATAATCATGGAATAATGCTAAGAAAATTAATCTAGAGATATTAAAATCATAATATGCAATCTAAAATTTTCTAGAATTTTTCTAGCATTTTTCATGTTTTACGTTAATTACCAAGTAATTTTCAGAATTACTAAATAACATAAAATAATATGTTCAGCACATATAAATATGAAAAGCATGCTAATAAAATTAATCTAGCAACAAGGCACAGAGCAATGGGTCATGTATAATTTTCCATAATTTTCTAGCATTTTCTGTTAATTACTAAGCAATTTTCAGAATTACTTAATTAACAGAAATCAAATTCCAGCACATAATAAATAAGGGATTAAGCTAGAAAATAAACTCAGAGCATAGTAATTTCAAAGATGTGCCAAAAAATAATTTATCAATTTTTTTACGAAAGCCCGTATCCTAGAAAAATTATTTTTCTAGGATTTATCATTAATTTCAGAATTTATTAATTACCATAAAAATTTGAAATCAATTATTAATACGGGCCGCGCGGATTCTGGCCCATATGGCTGGTCCATCTAGAAAACTATTGGCTTGGCCCATCCAAAAACCGTTGGCTTGGCCCATCCGGAAAACTGGCCGATAGGCCCATGGGGAAACATAGCCGATAAGCCGTTTTTGGCCCATTCGGCCTAGCGCGCACTGGGCGGCTAGGGTCCCTAGCCGCCGCAAGCCTTCTCGCCACTCGCGTATTGCTTGAGAGCCGACGCCAGTGCCGCCTCAAGGGCCGACGTGCGGTGACGGGCACAGGTCCGGTTGGTCGAGGTGACACGGCATCAGGCATGTCAGCGGCGGGAACGAGAAGCGCGCAGCGGGCGGGCCAAGGCTATGCGACGGCGAGCGCGTGTCCGGTGGGTCAAGGCATCACAGTGGTGCATGGGGCCGGAAGGCGAGGCCGCAGCTGGCGGTGGGCGCAGCCGAAGGCGATGCGACGCAACAGCAGGTGCTAATCTGACTGCGCTCAATGCATGGATGAGTGCAGAAGCCGAGAAGCCCGCGAGCATGTTCTTCAGGACACTGCGCAGAAAATGGGACAACGCCACCTTTGGCGGAGTAGACACCGCCGGTGCCATCGATGGTGGGCAAGGAGGTGGGCGGCGCTGCTGAGAAACCGAAGAGCCACAGGGGCGATATGCGCAGCGGCAGGGGTGGATCTAGGAAAATTAGTTGCTGGGGTCATCGCCGACATGCAGCTTACTTTTGGATGACTGGTCAGACTAGATAAGCACTAGAGCTAGTGTCCAAACTAATCTGCCGTTGGGGTCATCAACTGTATTTAGCGTGAGGTATAAGAGACTAACACGAAGGTGCTGGGGTCACCGGACCCCGGCCTAACAACGCCAGGTCCGCCCCCGCGGGTAGCTCGTGGGGACTGTGACGGCCTAGCCGGGACGGCGCCGCAACGGGCGGCACGAGGGGCCGGGACGGCCTAGCCGGGGATGGCACTGCGGCTGGCAGCACGATCACCGAGGAGTCCACAGGCGTGTTCATCAGGCACGGGCACGACTGTCGAGGTGTAGCGCGGGTAAAAAAACACCGAGCATGATCGCCGAAGCGGTGGGCAAGAGGCTTGTGGCTTCAGGCCGGTGAGTAGAAACGCGCAATTTCAGGCTGACGATCAACGGCGCGCCAGCGGCCGTCAGGCATGACCAGATGGAAAATTTGTTTCTCTTAATTATTGATGGATAGAACGGCCTACATGATTCAGTATTAATGATCTACACGATCAATTGCATATAAGCGCTTACATAGGGCTTGTGGTAGCGTAGATCGCGTGTCGCGGGATGAATTCGATGCAGTGTCGATTGTTGTAGGCAGACGATCATCAATCAGCCACGGTAAAACGTCGTGTTCATCTATATATGCAATTCCATAGATTGATCTCTCGTATGAGCGGCATGCAAAATAAACACAAATCAATCCGTGATTAGTATCAAGAAAACAAGATTGATCTACTGTAAATAATATGAAACGACAAACATTGGCTTTAGCCTTGTAGAGTTTCGTACTGATAACGTGTTGTAAAACGTAATCGTTCACCCGCGATTAATCATAGAATTCGTCATCGCAATCACAAGAGTAAGAACAAAGGGACATACGACATAAGGGAACTTCTCGCTCGTTTTATTAGATTGATTGATTACAATAGGAAACACCCTATATATATAGTAATATGATAAAGAAATTTGAATTCGCCCACACCATGAAAAGATAGCATCCTAAACGTAATAAGGTTACTCTCCCTTGTCTCGTAACAGCAATGAGTCTAAAGGCTTGGACCGGAATCGTGTCTAATTCGTCGGATGAGTCCGCTTGGATAGGGATATCTTACTCCACGTCGAGTGCAGGCGATGCTGTTGGAAAATTAGGCACTTTTCGATTAATTTTAATCCAGAATTTATATAACATGATAAAATGAGTGACCATATTGATAAACCAAACAGTACTGAAATACATACTGAACATGTAGTACTTAACATAAGTAGTAGCTAGCATATTCATCGCACATGCAAACAGTACTGAAAACCATAAAAATAACACAATAGAGTTTACGAATTTATACCCTGCAGCAGGACCAGTGCCGGTGACACAGGTGGTGCTTTTCTGCTGATTAGTTGTCATGATAGCAGTTGTTTGGTGTTGTCGATCGAACGTTGATGCAGGAAGATGTTCGCAGTGCAGTCCCTAGATCGGCCACCAGGAAGTAGACGACGAAGTAGTAGATAAACCCAAACAGTCGCGTAGAAAGTGCGCTCCCCAAAAACCTTATCGCCGGCGTATCCCGAGCAGGATCTCACGCAGACGGGGCTTCGGAGGCCTGCTTACTCCGTTCGCCTGTGCGCGCAGGAAAACAGAGCCAGGTATGCAAACGAGCAGCGCTATAGTGGAGAAGGAGAGTTGCGCTTTCTTTAGTATATGCCTGCCCTTTTATAGCGCTAGGAGAGGAAGACTAAGAGCCGGAAGATGAATGTCAAGAGCCGGTAGATGAAAGGGCAGCGTATACTTTTATTCATGTGCCTTGAAATTATAACTGAATTAAATGGGCTTAACTCACCCAATTAATCTAACAGATGCTAGTGACGCAGTTTCTGCCGGAGATGGTGGTGGCGGCGGCTGAGATCGAAGAGAGGCCCGCATTGGACCTGATGGTGGCCGCGGTTGCTGGCGGGACGACGCCACATTGCTTCTGTAAGGAAGCCAGAAGCGGAACGGCTGTGGTTGGGCGGCATCGACGGTGGTGGCGGTTGGCCGGACATGGCTGCCTTTGGCTCCATGGGCTAGATGGAAGACAAAGGTTTAGTTTCGTAGGTTTCTTTGATTTGTTGATTTCTTGCAAAAGGGTGTCGCCTTGAGCATGCCATGGAAGGTAAGGAATTCGAGGCTTTTCTTGGCTTACAGATTTAGAGAAGGATGAACCGGTTGTTTATCAACTGACTTGAGTTAGCCATCATTTTGGGTCAGGTTCAATAATTGGCATCTGTTCAGCTAACCAGCTTCGGTTTTCAACAGACTTCAATTCACATGCTAACACATTCTCACACAAAAACATTAGTTTTGAAAAAAAAACACACATACACACATACACACAACAACATTGTAATAGGCATGCCAAACATGCAGAGCAGACGTGCAGTTCAAGCAATTTCATTTCATACTAACTGAGGGATAGATTTGGACTGAAGTAGAATTTTATTCATCAGTAACAATTATACACTGTAGAACAGCGCCATCTTACTACATGATCGTGAAAGAATCCGGTATCAACTAAATGATAAAATAAGATAGGTTATTATTAGCCACATGTCATTATCAATAATCCAAAATTCAGTGAATGCTACTACAACAACAAAATAGTTGTAACATTAGAATACACTAACTTGGTTGTAATATGGAGCCCATCCTAGGACTATCGGTTCTTTACAGTTCATCTTACAACAGTTGGGTTGTTGATCTAAGAGAATTTCCATGTCATCCAGTTTTCCTTCTCTGTCGCCATCTTTCCTTAATATCAACACTATCTTTTGCTAGAAGATCTTTATTGACATCGCAATTTTCTTCAATATATTGCTCGTCATCTCGTTGTTTGCCATACCACGCAGCCGAGCAGTTTCCGCTATCAGAGCATCTCCAAGAGTGCCCTAAATCCATTCCCAAAACCTGATTTAGGATTTGATTGAAAAAAACATACTCCAACAGTTCCTCATTTGTCCTCCCCAAATTTTGGCACACCCTAAACACGAACCCGGCGTCCTCATTTCTCCGCACCGCGTCCGCATTCTCCCAATCGAAATTTCTCGCCTCCCACGCGCTCTGGGCCCGCCCTGCCCGCGATCTGGTCGCTGCGACGCCTCCTCTGCCGACCTCTCGAACGGCCTCTGTGGTGGAGGCGGCGCCCCGATTCTCGACTGCCGGGCTGGCGCTGACCGCGGCCGGAGGAGCTGTCTCGGCGCCGCTCACCGCGATGGCGTGCGTCTGACGGGGCTCGAGGACCACCGCTCCATGGACAAGATGGGGAGCACCACGTCCGCCGGAAGTGGGGCGCACGTGCTTTCGGGCAGCTGCAAGCAATGGGAGGCGGAGGAGCTGGTGGACTCGCCGCGTCGCGCGCGGGCCCTTCTCTTGATAGGTGCCGCCGGCTCATGGGGACTTCGCCACCGCCGCCGCCGCCCTCACCGAAGGTTGAAGCAATTAGACGTCTGCACTTGTCGCTATGTGACCAATACTTCTATCGAGAGGTGAAGTGCTGGAGCATTTGTTTTTGCCTAGGCGCCGAATTGGCCCTTGGACTACATCTGCGATCGCTCGAGTTATGAGCTCTGTGGATCGATGGAAAGATCGAAAGCTCTTGGATAAGTGGCGCCCAGAAAACTGGAATGTCTGGGCTATATCGGGCAAAATTTCTCATCGATCCGGTTCACCATCTTTTCACAGCTATTGTAAAATTATTACAAAGTGTAGGTGAAAGAGTATAGTTTTTTTTGGTCTAATCTTGGCTTGTAGGTCGGTATCTAGTACCATGGTCTCATTGATTATTTATTTGGAGAAGAGGAAATCCTCATTGCTAGATCAACCGCTTGTATAATATTTCGACACTTCGTGCATTGTATTCAACCAATGTGCACGCGTGTATATATTGAAATCCTCGTCCATGGGCATGTGATGGCAAATGTCGAGAGGTTAGGTAGAACATGGAAATGGAATAGGTGAAACAATGTTGATTGATTTGTTATTGAAGTGTTCGTGTTAGCTTACTTTTTTCACAAGCTTAAAACTGTTTCAGATTTTCTTTTGCAAAGGTTAGCAAGATATTATGATTCTGTGATCACACTTTTTCAGTGAAGAACTGCCTCGCAGATTACAGGAGCCGCTTAAATTATCATGATGTTGCTGACATTTGAATGTCTGCAGGAAAAAGAAGGGAGCTGTTGGAGGATGGGCTTTTTTTTGGGAAAAAGATTTTTGGGAAGGTTCCAATCTAAAGGTATTGGGAGTTAGAATATTGGACACTGTTGGAGATGCTCTCAGGTCATTGACCAGCATCTCGGTTGTCCTTGTAGTAATATAGTCTATATTAAAGAGCCTGGGATTGCCGGCCTCAGGACGCTCCACGTCCGTTTTTTTGCGAAAAAAACCCGGACATTCGGTCAAATCTCGCGGAAACCCCCCGGAGCCCCCAACCGTCTGAACAGTCAACGCCTGGTCCGGCCGGATCTTTGCGTAGAGCCCCTCACGGTTTCACCAGATTGATAGCGGATCCTGGGATCCTTGGTCCGTCCGATCACGGCGCTTGGATGATCCGACCGTCCACGCGCGGCCTACACGCCCGGTGCGCGAGGAAACCCTAAGCTTGAGCCTCCAGCCCCGCGCGCCCCCTTCCTCGCCCCGACTCGCATGGCCTCTCCTCTCCCTTGCCTCCGATCGCTCTCCCTCTCACTTGCCGCCGCGCGTTCCTTCGTCGTCGCCCCCACCCTCCCGCGAGTTCCGCTTGCCCCTTCCGGA
The DNA here is from genome assembly GCA_036346375.1 of Guadua angustifolia. Classification (NCBI taxonomy): domain Eukaryota; kingdom Viridiplantae; phylum Streptophyta; class Magnoliopsida; order Poales; family Poaceae; genus Guadua; species Guadua angustifolia. The sequence continues at coordinate 433,502 of JAYEVE010000835.1, read as the reverse complement.
GCCTTCGACGTCCTCCTGTTCCTTCCCCCTTGAGCGCCGCCACCGCCCCAAGATCTCGACTCAGCGTTCGCCTTCTTCTTCCACCGGCCTGGGCGTCGCATCTTCTTCGTTTGTCCCCCCGGTCCCTCGTCCCTCCGATTCCTCCGCCGATTGCCCGCGTTGCTTCCGTGCCTCTTCTTGCCATCGCCCCTGCTGCGCTCGTGTTCGCCTTGCTCGGCTCGGTTCCGCCGCCTCCGATTCCTCCGCCGATTGCCCGCGTTGCTTTTGTTCCGCCGCCTCCGATTCCTTCGCCGATTGCCCGCGTGCACGCAGTCGCTTAGCTTCTCCGTTTAATAATAATTTCGTCGATGCTCCCGATTTTCCCCTAGCTTGCTCTGTGTATTTCGCCACATATGGGCGCCTTCGGCTTAGCACGATTTTTCCCTAACTGGCTTGCTTTCCTAATGCGGTTGCAGGTTGGGATTCGGTGTGTACTGCGTGTCGGCGCTTGCTTGCCGGCTTCGCTTTGTTTTCAACAGAGATCGTTCTTGATTCGCCTCATTGTGCGGTTTAACGATCGCTAGGTCGCTCTTCGCCTTGTGAGGCCCAAGGCAAGCCCGTCCTTCACTTTTTTTCCTGTCTTGTTGCATACTTTTCGCTTTAGCTGCCTTATTACGTGTTTGTTTCGCTTATTTAGTGCCCGGTTCTTGGTTACCGCCTTCCCCGACATTGTGTGTACTCTTATTCCATTTGTTTGGTGCTCGCATTGCAGCCCCGATAACGCAAAGCCGCGTATGTTTGCTTATAGTGGTAAACGTCGTTGTCTTGCTCATTGGTTTGGCGCTATTATATATGGATTGTTGCATAACTGCATTGCTGCAGTCCGACATAGCTGATAACCGGTTTCTGCTCATAATGCGATACTCTTTGGTGTGCCGTTACTTCGATTCCTCTTTGGAGCTTTCAGAATTCTTCGAAGTTCAATTTATTGGCTGTTAGAATGTCAAACAGCTCCAGTTTATAACTCACACGAACAGATTTAGTCAATCCTGTGGCAAATTGAAATAGCCGTTTTTATGTCGGGAATCGCTAAATTGGTAAAGAACCTGCATTCTTGCTTAGTTGCTTATCAGCGCTCGATGTTCCAAGCATTGATCACTACTCCCATTCATTATTAGTAGTACTGACAGGTACCCTCTTACCACTACTATATATGTTTGAAGTATGAAATTTCAATTCAAAGGATATGATGCCAGTTAACAACAAAAGAAAGATTAGGTTCTCGACTACTAGATGGTTTTGCTACACATTGTGACTTCAGAAAGTAGAGATCTTCGCACCAAAGACTGTGAGCAATAAACTCAACATGTCATTGGAAAGTGATTACGTAAATCAAATAATGGCGGTGGGTTTGTTTGAAATTGGCAAGGTCATCAAAGAGGATAGTTTTTCTAGCCGTGTTTTCTTGTGCACTTTAAGACCTTTCAGAGACGATCTAATTCAATAAATCATATAAGGGTTGTTGGAGCCACATGTAAAATTTTAAAGGTAGGAAACAAAATCATATTTCCTTTTCCATCCAATAGAAATACTAAGTTATAGTTGTAGGATGCGGAAGTGATAGAAAGCGGAATTAGCACTATGCTTCCAATTGGTTGTTTGCGTGTGGCAATAAAACCAAAAATTATTAGTGTAGTGTTGAGTCATTAAAAGAGAGTCGTCTTTTACAACTAATCTAATAGATCAACTGTTACTGTGATTGACCCTTACTTTTAAAGATCGGTTTTTGTTTCTCTGCGATTACTATAATAGATGAAATGTTTGATGGATAGTGGAGAGCTATATGTATGGCATGTTCCACCTGCTGTTCATATTATCTTTCCTTGCTACAGAGATTCTTAACGGGACAAAGCACACTCCTGCTGCTCTACTGGAGAGCAAAGATTTGGGAATTTTTATGAGCTGCTGCCGTCCACAGCGTATGTTCCCTTTGGATGTATGCCTATAAGTTAATCGACAGAGACAATCTATATTTTACGAAGACAGTCTATAATTTATTTAATGTTTGTTCATTTTGCCTAAAGTAAATGTGCGCAGAGGTCATGATATTGTCCTTCAGATGCATAGAATCGATTCACTTTGGTTGCCCCGATTATTATTTTCCTTCAGATACTTTGCATGAATGGAAATTTCAGACTTTTGGTTTGGTTTTTTTCCTACACAGCTAATTTCGTTTCCCTGGTATGTCATTCTCGCACTCATTTCCGCATTTGACCCGTGCTTCCTATCCATTTACGTTGTTTATCAGTCTAGCTCATTTGTGTCGTCTATTGTAGGAGCTCTTTATACAAGAAAGACAGGTGCTACTTTGGTTTGATCTTTTCACCTATGTTATTTCAAGTTTAGTGTTTTTCTTGGAAGTTCACCGAATCTCAATAGATAAATGATATTTCTTGACCAACAAATATGTGATGTTCATATGGTTGCTCCGAAATGAATAAGCCTTGTTGTGTTTGTGCTATGATCATTTGAAAGCCTAAACCTATTGATTCATTCTCCGCCATGTTTCATTAAAATAACCCATCGATCCTATGGTTCGTATCTTGAGTATTCTCCTTGGTTTGTCTTTTGAGTAGTGTAACGCATTGAATCATACAAGATGGAATTATTTCTAAACTATCCTGTCATTTATGAACTTCGATAACAAACTAAATGTTTTATAAACCTTTGCCACTGCTTTCATTGATGAAGTGTATGATTTACATGACGACTGCTTGGTATCGCCATTCGTGACGTTTACTGTTGTAACTGCATTGAATCATACAAGATGGAATTATTTCTAAACTATCCCTGTCATTTATGAACTTCGATAACAAACTAAATGTTTTATGAACCTTTGCCACTTGCCTTCATTGATGAAGTGTATGATTTACATGACGATCGCTTGGTATCACCATTCGTGACGCCATCGATCATTGCTATTTACTCTTTCTATGCTTGGTTCCTTGAGTTTTCCATATAGCACAAGGTGCTCACGACTTCTATTTTCAGTTTCAACTAAAGGCTTAGACCTAACAAGAAGCGACTACTAGAGTCCCTCACTCTCGGGCCAATCCTAGGGTTCTATCCGCGATCGGAAGGTAAAGATTTGGGGATTTTTTCCTTGCTACTCTGCTCCTCCTCATGTTCTCCCCGAATCGCTTTTGTCTTCCAAATTTCCCAATCTCTACTCCTAGACACCGCTTCAAATCTTCTTCAACCAGTTTTTGCACTCAATTTTCCCGATAGGGAAGCAAACCATCGATTCCACCTCCATCACCACCGCCGTTAGTTCCTCAAGATTTAGATCCATTATTTTCTTTTCAGATATTGTTGAACATAGATGGAAGATGGGAGCGCCAAAATTGGTGTTGGGTGTAGCTGCTCTTGTCGTAGGAGTTTCTTATTCTATGATTTTAATTGTTGTAGTAGTACTAGGAGGATCTGTGTCTTGTGTGCTTTTAATCATTTTATTGGCCAGGAGCTATCGTGTTTTATTTGTATCAGCCAACCTTGTGAAGAATCAGTGTTATGTGCATTTGATAGTTCTCATCATCCTGTTGTTTTTTGTTTAGAGAAGTAAAACTGCTTTCTTCTAATGTGAATATATGAAGCAGGGCCTAAAGGAGATTGGGAAACAATTGATTTTTTTAAAGTCTTTATGGGTAGGGAAAGATTAGGTTTTCTTTATGGAGTGTGCTATTTCCTCACTATTTTAGTGTTTTTGTACTAAATAATTTGCCAATGACTTTTGAATATTGGTTGGTTCTAACGATATTTAGTCAGTCTTTGCTTGCCTTCTCAACAACTACTAACTAATTATCTTGACAGTTCTTCCATCACCGGGATATGCATAAATATTCTTTGCAGATGTGTTACTTTTGAGGCCTACAGTCTTTGCTGATACTAAGTCTATGTAACTGCACCTAATGTTTATCACTGGGACTTGAAGCCAAAGAATATATTAGCAATTTCTAACTGCAAACTAAAAATTTGTGATTTTGAACTGGCACAAGTTGGCATTCAATGATACCCCAACAACAATCTTTTGGATAGTATATTTAGGGGAATGCCTATCTTTAACTTGTTCCTTTTCTTTCTTTTGACTTGTTGCGTGTGAGTTGATCATAATGAGGCCTCTTTGTTCATATGCCCTACAGGATTATGTTGCAACAATATGGTACAAAGCTCCAGAGTTCTGTGGAACCTTCTTTTCAAAGGCGAGCTTTGTAGTGCATTATAACATTCTCTTTATTGACATTGAGCCGATAAACCAATCAAGGGCCGCAACTACCAGTCGTGTAAGCTTCCTTGCATTTTAGCATTCTGATACGATATTATAGCACTTCATTCAAACATACGAACATGCGTATGACCAGGTATATTACTTCTGCTGTTTAATTTCAATTATTATGTACCCTGCAAAAATATGCTTGAAAGATAAGATTATCCTAAACTCTGTGCTATTTAGGATATAGATATTACTACCCTCTTCTTACTACGGTTCTAGATGTCTTAGTATTATATATTAAGCACGCTCCCAATAAATAGAAATTTAGATAGCACACCAGTCCGGCGCAGCGTAGCGCGCTTCCCAATCTAGTCCCTCTCAAATACCATGAAATGGGGCGCGGGAGGTTAAATGAGCATGTTCAACAAGCTGATCCAACGTAATGGTAGATCCAACTCTTCCTCTGCCAGCAGTACAAGAATCATATTCTTCCAATGTACATGGATCAAGAGGAAAGCATGCTTCCTTGTCAACGAATAGGGCCTCTATATTCCAGCAACCCTCGAACTTCTTCATAAAACCTGTTCGTCCTTGTATGAATTTTACCTGCAAAAAGTTTTTAACGTGAAGCCACATATCAGGCAGTGTATAGCACGTGTTGCTCAAAGGTTTGTGGAAAAGTTTTTAAGTTTTCACTGTGTGATTTCTTCTGTTCTGGTCAACAAAAACATGTACTGACAAGATGCCAGACCACCAGAGGATTCTCCATATTGCTTCCTGCTTCACTTCAACTATTTGCCTTGATCCTTCATCAAGCAGGACTTTCCTTGATATCACTTCCCGAAAAGTGGAACAATATCTTGTGCATGAGTGCATTGCTCTTGGGTAAGATACCCCAGTACCTTTTCTTCTTCAGAGAAATTTCTTGGATTGTTTACTGTGATAACCCGGGGGGTTATCAGTTTAATTAAAGAGTTAATTAAACATTAAAAACAGTAAAAGCAATTAGGCAAAGAATTAAAATGTAAGGTTTAGGAAAAGTGCCGTCAGTCCCGCAAGGAAACGTATCGCTCATTGAGATACCAGACCTGTCCGGGGCCAGATCGGCACCTCTAATTAGTTTCCGGGATCATCCTTCGGCGCTATTAGACTTACCTGGTGCGATATGCGGGTATCGTTAGTGTTTTAAGTGCCAATGGACCAAAATACCCCTAAGGCCAGCAGAGCACAGTAAAACCCTAAGGGCAGATTGGTCTTTAGCCAAATTACCCAGGGATATAAATTCTGTCTAGCTAGCCAACCAGAAGCCAGCCAAGCTTCATCTGTTCCCCATTCGCACACACACAGCCGAGGCCACCTCCCACAAAAGCTTCCAGCCAAAGCAACATCTTCTTTCTTGTTCCCCACCCAAGAACACCGCAAGAACAGCCAGCAAGCCAACCCCAGCCGAAGCCAGGAGGAGGAAGGGGAGAAGACTAGAAAGGGAAAAGCATCCAGAAGAGTAGAAGGAGAACATCCAGAAGAGAAGGGGAGACGCCCGAAGCTAGGAGGAGGTGACCCAGAAGCAGCTCGACCAGGAAGGGAGCCGCGCCACTGCTACCTCGTCTTCCTCAACACCGATCTACCCTCAGCCGACCCACATTTCCTCCAGACTACCCAGGTACCCTGTAGCTACAGTGCGGGTTTCCATGGGTAGAAGGTAGATCGAGGGTCCAGTTAAGTAATGGGGTAGGGTAGGGGTTGGATCGGGTCCTTCCTCACGGGTTCTCAGTAGGAGGAGGATCATCGGAGTAGTGTAGTTTCTGTTCTTCATTCGCTAGCTCAATCCGTCCCCCATCATCATAGAACCCATCATTCCAAAGCAAATAAGCAAGGAACCAAAATGAAAATGCAAGAGAACAAGAAGGTGGGTAGATCCTTAGCTCGGCAGAGAGAGGAGTAAGGCAGAGCAGTCGGAGGAGGAGGAGAGCAGGCGCTCGGCCAGGGGAGGTGGCGCCGGGCTGGGATGAGCCGGCCGGACCCGAGCCATGCGCCAGGTGCACCGAGTGGGAGGGAAGCCAGGGAGGTAGTCGCAGGAGGAGGGGTGCGCCCAGGAGAGAAGGCGCCAGGGGGAGACCGCCAGGAAGGGGATCGCCAGGGAGAGAGCGCCTGGGAGGTGATGCAGCCGAGTGGAGAAAATGAGAGGAGGAGGCGATGCGGTCCAGGCCAGATGAAGGCTTTGGCCAAATTGCCTGGCTCAGCCGAAGGGAAGAAAAGAGCAGAGCCAGCAAGAAAAGAAATAAGGGAAGGGAAAAGAAAGAAAAAGAGAAGGCAAAAACAGAATGGAAGAAAAATAAGAGTAAAGAGAAGAAAAAAGAAGAAGAGAAAAAGATAAGAAAGTAGAAACTCAATTCGCGTCGCGGACCACGTTGATTCGTGGAATCGACTGTCGGATCGCGAGAAAATCATCAAGTGACTTGTATTCTGTTGTTAATTTAAATCTGAACAACAGATCATTTGGTTGGACGCCAATCTAAAAATAAAAGTGCAGTGCCTTAGTTTATTCTCATTGCTTGTGTCTCGACTGAACCGCCTCGCCAATCGTAACTACTTCGAGCGAGGCCGAGCAGATCAATTCTATAGCAGGCAAGATTTCCTTTGATCGTCCTTTTTAAATGTTTTCAATGATTTTATAGTATTAATCATATCATCAGTGCATCAAAATTTAATTTCAAAAGAGTGAGAGATTAAACTGGAGTTCGGATGAAGGAATGGGTGTGGTGTTGTGTCGTGGAAATGGTGTAGAATGTGAAATGTGATGGTGGAACCGAGTTGCGGTGCGGGGAGATGAGAAAAAGGGAATGTGTTGGGATTAGAGTTCACGAATGGAGTCGTGGACTGTCTATTAGAATTAAGTATGGTGGGTAGAGGGTGCCAGAGAAAAGCAGGAATGGCCTGTGCCGGTGGGCCCCTCTACATGGCTAGCATATAAGGTCAAAACACCTACACTCGGGTAATGAGCCGTATTTCTGTGTCAACCATGACGAGATGAATAGCTGCCAGGAAAGGTTGTCCTATGAAAGTATTATGATCTCCACATTGGGTAAGTATTTATATTGAGCTGGGAAATGCCGGTATGTCCCAGAGGTGAGTGAGAGTATGAGGATGAAATGTGATGATGAAATGTGAGATGGGCGCTATATTTGAAGCCGTGGTGTACTACCGATGGGGACGGAGTACAACTGTATCTACGAGGGTGGGATGACCTAGAGAGTGGCTCCCCCTCTCGGTTACAGGGTTGGAGATCTAATACCGTAGTAGAGGTAAATGTCCTGGAGCCTCTGTTAAAGGGGGCCGTTATGGGTAAAGTGATACAAACCTGCGCAGGGTTAAAATCTTGAATTCAAGCCTGTCTCCTGGATTGGGGACTACGGAAGTTCATTCTGTCTCATATACGGGTGTCAGTAGTCTATTTCTAATAAGTAAAAGTTCTCATCTTTAAAGAAAAACTAAAAACCTAATTTATTAAACTCATATGTGGAGGTAAGAAAGTGGAGGAGGAGAAAAAGTCATCATGTTGCATTCTATTAACTAATGCTTGCTGAGTACGCTGTACTCACTCTTGTATTTCCCCCTTTTCTAGAAGAAGATCCTGATGGATCCGCCTTCGAGGCCGGTGCTGAAGGCTACTCCTGTGCTTACCCCCAGGGTTATCCGGAGGATGGCGCAGAGGGCTATCTTTATCCCGACTACTACTACTATTACCAGGAGGAATAGGTTCTATGTCCCCTATTCTGTTCCTAGAGGATATTTAGTGGAGTTAGGCTATAATAGTAACCTTTTGCTGCATGGAGCGATGTCTTAAGTTATTATGATGGTAACCCTTTTGTTGTACAGGGCAATGTCTTAAGTTATCATGTAAGGAACCTTTAGCCTGCGTGGCTTTGCAATGAATGTATGTTCTTGCAGTCTCTAATTATTGTTCTGCTGTAACACTCTGAACACGGCATAGTAGCTGGTAAAGTATTGATTTCCCAATATATTACCGCGTCTGTGCTTTAGATTCGTAATTATCTTGGGGTGATGACAGGATTACTGTCGCTACCCTAGGCTAATTATGCTGGTCGCCACATTTACCATCAGTGACCAAATTTGGGAAATCATGCAGATGCCACAATTATACAAGATACATGGGCCCACATGTTTTTTGTCATACTATTAAGGAGTCCAATATATGTTTTCCCTACACACTTTGGAAACAAACATGTAGCACTTTGCAACAACACCGGATATCAAGTTAAATCTGTCAATTGACAAACAATAGGCATGGGTATGTTTACAAGACTATTCTAGTCGGTTCTCGGGTTAGTTAATGGATGGACCCCAAGAAATGTATGATAAATGAACATCGTCTAAAAATTTGGGGTGTTAATGCTTAAGCTATAAACAATGGAATACATCGTAACTATTTCATGCCGCACAGTGCCATACAAGAAACAACAACCGACTAGTTCTTCTAACTAGAAGTACAATTGAAAAAAATTGAAATCAAACACATTATATAGTTTATCATCAAACTCAAGTGCAATTGGTAGAAAATTTTCAAGACATCTCAGACCGAGAATAATTAAAAATATAGTTGAAGTGTTCAATTGTTCCTTAACAATCACAAGGCCATTTGAGCTTGGTCATTCGAACAAGTAAAATAACGTCTGTACACACCTTGATATTTTTAAACACTCTTTTGTTCTCTCGGATCAATTATAATATTGTAAATCGCATCCAAAGGCAATCCCGCCTTAAATCTCGATTAAGATTGCAAAGAGAGCCTTCGCACACCACCTGTAATTGTAAAGATTTGATCATATTAAGGTTAGGATCCCAAATTATTTCAACAACCTCATCGGATACATCAAAATGAGGGATGTTCCAAAAAACAAAGTTTCAATCTTTGGAGGTTCTAATGCATTTTATTTTTCGATATTAAGACCATCAATTAACTTTGTAAGGATATCAAAGCCTTCCACCACAATTCGTTACCAAATGCCTTGATTTCGGAGGCTCATCGACCAACTAGTATTGTTCTTCCAATCTTAGAGTGCTTGTCCAAATGATTCTTTCACCTTCCTGACAACATTTCACCTCTACACCACCAATGACCACCACCACTATCCTTCTTCAAGAAAAGCTCAAAATGCACCTATTACAAGATCCAAGCAGCCAATTCACATCCGTACAACCAATTCCAAGCCCACAAAAACAAAGAAATTCTTCGCTGATCAAGAAGCAACCAGCGAACCTTGAGATGGATCACGCGGTCGAAGTCGCTTCTTCTCAATCCTTGAATGATCAAATTTCGTACTTTGCTATTTGCTTCCACATGTGCTCGATTGGCTTCGCTGACTTCATCATTCTCGGGTACTTGATATAGCTTGTAAACCTTCTCTCAAATTGCAAAGCCCTGAGCTTGGATGTACGCCTCCATCTTCGCTTTCCAAAACTGAAAATCAACACCATCGAAAACACAAGGTTTTGTCGAATACCTATCCATCGCTACGGTTTCTAATCACCGGTTAAGATTAATTAGAAAAACCTTGCTCTGATACCACTTATAGGATCGATAAATATTAAACTAGCAATCAGAGGGGGGTGAATGATTGCGCGGAAGCTAAAATCAAATTTTTGATTATTTTTTAAACACCCCGATTAACTGATTCCGATTCGACAAAAATAGAATGATGCACGTCCACTAAAACAGTAATTTCTGAAGATCTAATCGTTAGATCGAAGTGAAATTTCAACTATAGAAACTAGATTCAATTTTCAAGCTAACCCAACAAAAATCAGCTCAATCGGATCTACGGATCTAAAGTTATTTTCTTCACAATTTTACTAAATTAGACACCAGACCAAATAAAAACAGGCTAACACACGTTCTCTAAAATAATAATTCCTGAAGATCCAACCGTTGGATTGATGTAAACTTTTGACTGAAAATACTAGATTCAATTATGAATTTAACACAATAGGAATCAACTTGATCGGATTTATGGATCTTGAGATATTACCTTTGCAAGATGACCAAATCAAATAATGACGGAAATTTAGAATCAACACCGGACCAAAACAGATCAGAGCACACGGTAGAACTTCTGATATTCTCTGAACTTTGCTCGGTAATGCAGCCGCAAATCTTCTGGGAGTCTTCTGGAGGAGCAACAAACACAACGCCTGAAAAACAATCTGCAGAATAGCGCATAACAGATGGTTAGGAGCAAATGATGTCGACAAAGCAAGTCACGCATGCATGCGGCAAAGGAAAAACTCTCAAATAGCCAGGCTCTTGCCGCCGACGCAGAACACAAAGAAAATCACTGCCGCAGGATGTCCAAACTGCCGAGAATTTACGCCGTCACCTTGCGTGTTCTCGCCGCCGCCAACAGGACGTCACCAGTTCTGATCTTCTATTCGCTGTTTTCTAGCCGCTCCTTCCTGCATACATGATCAGCTGCCGTTCTAGTCGCCAGCCCGACATACATGCATGCCACCAGGAAAACAAAGACGCCAGGGATTATCTAGTCGTAGTATATTGCATGCATGCATGCATCAACCATGGAATTAACTAGTCGCACATGCAAGCAAAAAATCACGCCACCAGCCGCCAGGGAAAAAGCTCTTTATGCCGCACGACCGAACGTTGCCGCTGCCGGAAAAGCAAAAACTCATTGTCACATGAAAAACGGCTGAACCTCTAGCCGCTAGAGAAAAGCTCAATTCATTGATCAGGTTTCAAGTCCTTTTATACAACTCAAAACCCTAACACATGTATGCATATCCACTTAGCCCAATACATATGGCCCAATATATACATACAACCCAAAATTCACACATGCACGCGTATGTAAGGACCCGAATTCACCAATTCGGATCCACCGTGTATGCTGCACTATTCCCAGGATCAACGCTAGTGCACACGACTTAACATTGGTAAGCATCACATCATACACAACGATAATAACAATAAGACTTCATTTATTTAATATAACTAGTGTATGATCTTATGATCACTTACATTTATTCGGCCTCATGGGGCAAGACTAAGATAAAATAAGACAAATGCAGCGGAAAATCGTAGAAGACGTAGTGACTCATCAGTACACCACAGGCGACTGACAAGGCTTGGCCTAGTGACTCGCGTCCACCTGAAAGTCCTCCTCAAGCACAGGCGATGACTCCTCCACTGTTGTTGTTTTGTAAGCAAGGGTGAGTACACCAACACGTACTCAACAAGTTGTGCACAGAATGCAAGTCTAACATAACTATATGCAAGGCTTATTCCAAAGGAAAGGCTAAATGGCTCATAAGCAATTAAGCAGCATTTACGAACAATACAGTACATAGATTGAAAAGACAGTAAAACAAATAATAACCAGTAAATAGATTCCATTGTTTCTCAAATCAAACCCAAGTTCTCCATCCTAAATCAAGTTCCATTATCCACATGGCATTTTGCCATCAAGCAGTTGACAAGTTTTAGTTAACTACCCCTTGACTGTAATTCCCGAGCATTGCTCAATACCGTGAGCACGGCTATCCGAATAGATTGTACACTCTGCAGAGGTTATGCACTTTACCCACATGATACAATCATGCACCACATAGGCGAACGATCATAACGAAGCCTTTACAATGCATCCTCTTAACCCAGTGCTACCCGCTAAGGTTTCAACACTGAAGGGCTACGCCGCCACGACAGGGCCCCCCTCTTGCGCCATGTGAGTTTCCCCCGTACACCCGGACTCACACCACCAAGATAGCACTTAAGTTAAGCATTTGCAAATTAGTCAGCTAAGCTGTCCCATTCCAGACATGTGGTTGCAAGTAAGACTCAGGTCAAAGGCTCGCAAGGTTAAGTCCTTAGGATTGATTAAAGCAAGACTTACACATACCCTTTCTCGCCCATCGGGCCCACCCTGGCACCCTTGCCCCTTCCACTTGCTTCAATCTAAAGTGATTATCTCCCGGTTGGTTACCAAGCATCACATGCTTATCACAAATCAACATCGTTGTGTGACCTCCCCGCCACGACAACTCAATCTCTTCGTGCATCCACACATGATACACAAATTAACATCATTGTTCCATATTCCATTAGTCAAGATTATTAACCATTAATTCATGAACATGTGATAACGTAGCATGGCTAAGCGCCCTATTCGATCTATCCATCCATGTTGATTTTCTATTAACCAACTATAATTAACCAACCTAGGGTGACAAGTGGATCATGGCATACAATTATCAAGGTGGGGTATAACTCAAAAGGTACCATAGCTAATCCCAAAGTTAAGTTGAAATTATTTATACGCATGAAATAGCAAGTGATAAAGTAAATCAAAATAGCATGCAATCTAATTTATGGGTGCAACATGATCAAAGCACAACTTGCCTTGGTTAAGTTCCTGGTCTTGGTCTGGAAATAACTCTGAAATGAGAAATCCTTCGAAGCCTCGCACAATTCAACGTCTCACGCGAATCGAGAGAAAAAGCAAATAAAAACCAAAACCAAAGAGCAAACAAATTCAAAAATTCAAATAAAAGACACCATTAGAAAGATCTCAATTTTACAATTTTTTAGGAATTTGAATCACCTCAAACGGAGTTCGTATGCGAAAGTTATGAGGTTTTGAAGTTTGAAAATCCTGAAAATATCCTGAAAATAGAAATTCCGAATTTAGCGAATTATTTTTATATGGAAAAATCCGACTTTTCCGACGTCAGCTGACACAGGTGCTCGCGTGGTGCCAACTCATCGCCACCTCAGCGCCACACGGGCGACTCCGTCGACGTGGCGCCACGTGTTAGCGTTTTATCACCCCACCTCAACCGGCGACGTGGATCAATCTCGGCGCTTCGTTGAAGATCGGACGGCCCACAGAGCTCCCGAGCGACGGATGAAGACTCGGCGGCGCAACTAGCCGGACCTGAGGAAGATGATGCCTCCGGTGACGCTCCGGCGAACTCCGGCGAAGAAGAGATGGCGGCGCAGCTTCTCCGTGACTCGACGAATTCGATCCCACCCTCGAATCGATGGAAGAGAATCTCTAATGTCGGGAAAATGCGGCGCAAACCCTCAACCTTGCTCCGCAACTCCGACGAGCGTTTGCAGCTTCTACGGTGGCTCTCCGGCAACAAGAAAGCAGGGGAAATACGCGACGCGGTGTGAGGATCCTCGAGGAAGTGCTCGGCCTTTATATACCCCGGCGGTAGCGGCAAACAAGGAAGGAACGACGGTGCGTTTGAATCCGAGACGGCGGCGGTGATTTTCCAAAATCAGAGACGATGATCCGGAGCCGTTCGATGCGCAACCAACGGTCATGATCGCGCTAGGGTTTCCTATTCCGCCTGGCCTGCACAGTACACGGGCCGGCCCACTACTGTTCATTCCATATTCTCTCCGAATTTCCTATTTTATTTATTCCGATTAAAGGTTTTGATTTCTTTAAGGCTTTAGAAACATTCTAAAAATTCCCATAAAATTCCCAAAAATATTTTGAGATATTCTGGACTTAAATAAAATATTTTCAGAAAAACTTTATTTTGCAAATCTCTTTTTATAATTATTTCTTGACCAAAAGATAATGTATTTAATTCCAAAGAATTCAAATAAATCTCAGAAAATCCAAATAAATTCAGAAAATTCACAAAATTCATATTTAGCAATAAAATAATATTAATTAATTGAAAAGCTGAAATTTTGGGATGTTACAGCGTACGGCCCGCCTGCCGCACTCACGTGACTAACCAGCCTTCGTGTGCACCGTTCTCTAGCCCGAATATCCCGCATGACATCCTCGACCACGGGACCTCGATTCCTCCACTGAACCGATCCGAACCTCGGTTCCTCCATAAACCTAGTTACGGTCCGTCATCGACCACGTTAGCCTCGAGTAACACTCGCACACGAATAAACAAACAACGATCCGAAAGCACAAGTCCACGACTTGACTCAAAGTCAATCCATACAACCACTCACATGAGTGCATTGCATCAAACAAAATCCAACATGCTATCACCAAAGATAATAATCATCTCAACATAGCACATGCACAAGCACCACACATGCTATAACCAAAGTCACTTTACAATGCCAATTTCACCATTCAACCAATTTTTCATCACATGATCTCACAATCTCCCCCTTGATGAAAACATTGGCAACACCATTTGGACCTGAACATTGGCATTCACCTCACAAGAACAGATGTAAGAAATTTTGTTTATAAAACAAAAGGACAAATAAGGTGACCAAAAGACAAAGAGAAAATTTCTCCCTACAAAGAAGAAACAAAATCTCCCCTTATCTAAAAAGAAATCTCCCCCGATGACAAAGAGAAACTCCCCCTAACAGAAAGAAGAAATGTGTGTGTGAATGTGCAATGTGTAACAAAAAATTCACCCTTTGATTCCAAAATTTCTCCCCCTTTGACAATGGATTCATCAAGAATGCAAAAAGAGAACAAAAGAGAAACTTCTCCCCCTTTATGTTGTTGTTTTCCTTTTTTTATGTACTGAGTATTATGAATCATGCACAAATGGAACAACTTGATCACCAAGTCATGCTATCAACAGTACTTGCACCCTCAAATCTACACATAAACAATGTAGAGTAATCATAACTAGAAAGCAAGTACTATTAACGATTTTTTGCATGCATGATCTCCCTTTCTCAACAATCTTAAAACCTGAAAACATTGAATTTTTGTGCACTTTATTTGTGCTTTGAAAAACTGATTCATTACTTTGATTGCAACAATAACAATTGCAAGGAATTACATGCACCATCAGCCTTACTTTTCAACCATGCCAAGCAATCACAAGCTTAAGGTTTCATGGTTTCGGTCATACACAACCTCTTCCAAGTTCATATCAAAGTGCAATGATAAGCAGTCTCGTAAAGAAGAAGTGCGATAGTACATAACCTTGTTCTTGTATTTGTCAACAATCACTCTTTTAGCTTTAGCATTTAACTTTCATATTTAGCACTTTTTGAGCGGGATCAAGATAGCCAAGAAAGTTCAACCATGACAAGATGTAATTCAAGTTGTCATTCCATTTAAATAGTCATGTCATAAACTACACCATATATGCATAAACATGAAGTTGCAAAGACCTTGTAACATAAACATGGCTTCAAACGACATATGTGTATGAAATACAATGCTCATTACTTTTTCATTGTTTTCTATTTTTTTGTTTTTCGTTTGAGAAGCACACAAAATAAAAAGGATTTTACAAAAATATTACATGGTTTACAAAAACTCCCCCTCAAAACAACCATCTAAAAACACTTCTTCAAAATTGTCACTTGAAGGGAATAATCTTAAAAACAAAAGGCTTGAAAGAACAAAACTCCCAAAAGCAACCGAAAAAGACTTTCACCAAAAATCCAATAACTCCCTCTCAAATGGATAACCAATGAGATCAACAAAGAGGAGATGATGATATACATGTGCTTGAGTTATCATGGTATGTTCAATTAAGCATAAGCATGAATCATGATAAGTGAATTCAAAGCATGAAAAGGATGATATAAAATATAATATTATTGAACATGCCAGGGGATACATATGAGCATATGAACAAGAAGTCTCATCTCATGTCACAATTAAATATCTGTAAATGTAAAAGACATGAGTATATAAGATAGCTCACAAAATAGATGAAGAATTATTGCACATGCCTCTTGAAAACCATCTCAAGGGTGAGAACCATTCAAGTCTTGATCCCATCTTGCAAAAGACCAAGATCTACTAAGCTTCTGTTCTCAATACCGCATCTGAAAAACGTACATAGCACGAGAAGATGTCGAGGCCTTGGTACTGGGGTTAGAAATAAAGCATTTGGGAATCCAGTACTGAGATACACGACGAGTAGGCACAACACGAGTATGCTTGTTCACAAAAACAGATTTGCCCTTTTTCGTGTTTCTTTCAACAAAAGATGTTTGCATCACCCTAGGCACAAAATGAGGATGCTTGTTCATAAAATCAGATTTGCTCTTTCCCGTGTTTCTTGCAACAAAAGGTGTTTGCATCACCCTAGGCACAAAATGAGGAGTGAAATGTGCCTTCCTGAAATTAGACCTAGCCTTAGCCTTTTCTTTCTTTTGCTGTGTGGCTAGCCTAAAGCAAAAATCTACTAAGTGTTCATCTCTACCACAATGAGTGCAAGTGTACTTAACATGATGTTTAGCTTTAGAACCAGAAGTAGCATTTGCATTCATCATAGTAGAAGATAACACACCAAAGACTTGAAAACAGCTTTTCTTAGGCTCATTGACAATTTCAAATTTTCCACTTTCAAGTGTCTTAACAACAGAGGAGCATGCGATTTATGGTGAGCATAAAAATCAAAACCTAAACCTTTGTGATGAGTACTGACTTTTGATTGATCCAAAATCATGTTTAGGTTTTTCTTTTCTGAAGTGAACCGTTCTAAAGATTTTTCCAAATAATCAACCTCTCGAGAAAGAGTTAAACAGTTATTGCATGAAAGAACCTCATGTATGAGCAAAGCATCGGTCATTTGAGAAACTCTACCATTAGCATCATTCAACTTCAATTCAAGTGTGGAGCATTTAGAACATGGAGTTGAATCA
Organism: Guadua angustifolia; assembly: GCA_036346375.1. Classification (NCBI taxonomy): domain Eukaryota; kingdom Viridiplantae; phylum Streptophyta; class Magnoliopsida; order Poales; family Poaceae; genus Guadua; species Guadua angustifolia. The sequence continues at coordinate 416,613 of JAYEVE010000835.1, read as the reverse complement.
TGCAAATCAACAATAGAACAACTAGCATGCTTAACAAGTTTCTCATTTTTCTCTTTTTCAGTATTAATTTGCTCTAACAAGATAACATGTTCTTTCCTAAGCAAAGTAAGCTCATTGTAAATTAAGTCACATGATTTGCAAGCATCATCATCAAGAATCAAAGATTTAAGCCTAACAATTTCAGTATTCAATGATTCAACAACAACATCATGTTTCTTAATTTTCTTGTCGCGTTTATCAAGCAATTTACCAAGACGAGCAACAGCAATAGCTAATTCATCGTAAGAAGGTTCTACCTCATTAAAGTTGCTGTCGTGATCGTCCTCAGTGAAGCTTTCCTCACTTCTAGCCATGAGACACAACCCGGTCAATTCATGCTTGCTTGGAGCTGTTGTGTCATCTTCACTGCTCTCCGAATCCACATCGCTCAAATTGATTTGTTCAAGAGCGGAAAGGACCCGGTGGACAACTTTGCTATTGATGAAGCTCTTCTTCTTTCTATTTCTTGGAGAAAACTTCTTCTTCTCTTTTCTTTTGTCATTGTCCTCCTCCCTTGATGCTTTACCTGCGAGTTTAGGGCAATTTGAACGCATGTGGTTGAGGTCACCACACTCATAGCATTTTGGAGGGCCACCACCAACTCTCTTTCTCATTCTCACATTCTGCAAGGCTTTATTAAAACGAGAAGAGAGTAGTACCAAGTCTTCTTCAGGAAATTCTTCAATCTGTTCATCGATTAGTGAAGACAAGAAAGACAAAGCAAAACTTGAAGAAACATTATTCTGAGACATGCTAGATTGGGAGGTCAATGCAATTGATTTATTACCATTCTTCCTAGCAAGAACATCCAATTCACGAGTTTTTAATTTAGAGAAAAGAACATCTAAAGTAAGTGTACTCATGACAGTTGATTCTCTAATGGATGTAACTTTCATCTCCCAAATTGACATGTCTAATGCACCAAACAATTGTATAGCATTAGCATCATCATCAAAGCTAACTCCAACATATATCAGTGCTAAGAATTTTATTAAAGCGTGCAAAGAAATCATCAAGCGACTCACCTGGTTTCATTTCAAATCGCATATATTCTTTCTTATATATATCCTGACGAACCTCTTTGACAGTGTTAGAACCCTCATGGTAATCACAAAGAGATTTCCATACCTCATATGCAGACTTGAGATGGATCATGCGGTTGAAGTCGCTTCTTCCCAATCCTTGAATGATCAAATTTCGTGATTTGCTATTTGCTTCGACATGTGCTCGATTGGCTTCGCTGACTTCATCATTCTCGGGTACTTGATATGGCGTGTAAACCTTCTCCCAAATTTGCAAAGCCCTGAGCTTGGATGTACGCCTCCATCTTCGCTTTCCAAAACTGAAAATCAACACCATCGAAAACACAAGGTTTTGTCGAATACCTATCCATCGCTACAGTTTCTAATCACCGGTTAAGATTAATTAGAAAAATCTTGCTTTGATACCACTTGTAGGATCGATATATATTAAACTAGCAATCAGAGGGGGTGAATGATTGCGCGGAAGCTAAAATCAAATTTTTGATTATTTTTTAAACACCCCGATTAACTGATTCGGATTCGACAAAAACAGAATGATGCACGTCCACTAAAGCAGTAATTTCTGAAGATCTAACCGTTAGATCGAAGTGAAATGTTAACTGTAGAAACTAGATTCAATTTTCAAGCTAACCCAATAAAAATCAGCTCGATCGGATCTACGGATCTAAAGTTATTTTTTTCTCAATTTTACTGAATTAGATACCAGACCAAATAAAAACAGGCTAACACACATTCTCTAAAATAATAATTCCCGAAGATCCAACCGTTGGATTGATGTGAACTTTTGACTGAAAATACCAGATTCAATTATGAATTTAACACGATAGGAATCAACTTGATCGGATTTATGGATCTTGAGATATTACCTTTGCAAGATGACCAAATCAAATAATGACAGAAATTTAGAATCAACACCGGACCAAAACAGATCAGAGCACACGGTGGAACTTCTGATATTCTCTGAACTTTGCTCGTAATGCAGCCACAAATCTTCGGGAGTCTTCGAGGAGCAACAAACACAACGCTGAAAAACAATCAGAGAATAGCGCATAACGGATGGTCGAGCAAATGATGTCGACAAAGCAAGTCACGCATGCATGCGGCAAAGGAAAACTCTCAAACGGCCAGTTCACCGCCGACGCAGAACACAAAGAAAATCATCGCCGCAGATGTCCAAACCGCCGAGAATTTACGCCATCTCCTTGCGAAGTTCTCGCCGCGCCGGCTGTGATGTCACCGATTCGATCTTCTATTCGCCGTTTTCTATCTGCTCCTTCCTGCATACATGAGCCGCCGTTCTAGTCGCCAGCCCAACATACATGCATGCCATCAGGAAAACAAAGACGCCTGGGATTATCTAGTCGTAGTATGTTGCATGCATGCATGCATCAACCATGGAATTAACTAGTCGCACATGCAAGCAAAAAATCATGCCACCAGCCGCCAGGGAAAAAGCTCTTTATGCCACGCGACCGTACGTTGCCGCCGCCGGAAAAGCAAAAACTCCTTGTCGCATGAAAAACGGCTGAACCTCCGGCCGTCAGAGAAAAGCTCAATTCATTGATCAGGTTTCAAGTCCTTTTATACAACTCAAAACCCTAACACATGTATGCATATCCACCTGGCCCAATACACATGGCCCAATATATGCATACAACCCAAAATTCACACATGCACGCGTACGGCCCGCCTGCCGCACTCACGTGACTAACCAGCCTTCGTGTGCACCGTTCTCTAGCCCGAACATTTCGCATGACATCCTCGACCACTAGGACCTCGATTCCTTCCTGAACCTAGTCCCGAACCTCAGTTCCTCCATGAACCTAGTTCCGGTCCCGTCATCGACCACGTTCGCCCTCGAGCAACACCTGCACACGAATAAACAAACAACGCATCCGAGCACAAGTTCACGACTTGACTCGAAGTCAATCCATACAACCACTCACATGAGTGCATTGCATCAAATAAAATCCAACATGCTATCACCAGCATAATAATCATCTCAACATAGCACATACACAAGCACCACACATGCTATAACCAAAGTCACTTTACAATGCCAATTTCACCATTCAACCAATTTTTCATCACATGATCTCACATAAATCTTGTCCGGGATCTGTATGAGGCTACTGAATCCCAACGCAGGCTTCTGCGGCCGCCCGTCCGCTTGGAGGCTCACCTCCGGTTCTTGATTACTGCTTCCCATCAAGAAACAAATGCGCTGAACAAGTCCCTGGAATATGAATAAACTTCAGATCTTTGCTTCCTTAATCTTTGAGACCTAGCAAGTAAGTGGAAGCACGTAGAAACCGCAAGAACAATATCTAACCGCGGAGGAAATGGAGGCACTGGAGCTGGGTTGTGGTGGCGAATGGGTCCGTATTCCGGAATTGACGGACCCAAGGAAGAACAGGCGCTCCAGTAATCATCGATTCTTTTTTCGCGCTGAGCAAAATCCACTGAGAAACCAGCACAAAAATAAGAACTAGCATTCTTAAGAAATGAAATGTGCTTATGGATGAACTCAATTGGCTTAGCTAAATCTTTCCAGAGACAAATCCCCACAATACATCGCAACACCCACTACGAGAACCTGCACATGCTCATATGCTGAGATACGTTGATGATTGCTACCTCCTTTGTATTTGCGGCACCAGGACAGTAGGCATGGAACTCTCGCCTCGGCTGCTCCGGCAACGCAGGGCCTCGCATGGGCCGGGAGGTCTCGCCGGCTGCTAGTGCCAGAGGAGCGTGGCGACGACATGGCGAAAGCAGAGAGATCGCAGGGAAGCAGCGAGATCATAACAGTGCCCAAGCGTGTGTAACTGTGTGGTCAGTGGCTAGTATTCCGCTTATTATATTAAATTTGCAATAAGTGTTCACAGCACCTTTCCAATGCAAACACATTTGCGAGAAGGCATGCATCCAGCTATGCCTGGGAACTTATAACCGTGCAAGCCGTTAATGAACTCGGCCAATTCCCTGATTCCCCAAAGACGGTCCATGAGCTCGGCGGAATCCGGCCCAAAATACATCAATTTCGGTCTAAAATCCTGAAATTCAGTGAAATTAGTAATTTGAATTTTTTATTTTTTTATTCGTCCAGGATTTATGATCTTGTCCCCCAACCGAAATCTAAAATCTTGGCCAAAATTTTGCCGAAATTTCAAACCTTGCTATAACCTCAAACTAGAATTTAAGAACATCCTCAAAGGGTACTGGTGTCATCTTTTTCATCCATTTTCACCCTACTCGCTTTCCTCCCACTCTAACAAAAAAATTTCAAATTATAAAATTTTAACTCCGAAAATTTTAAACAGAAAGTTTCAACTCGGAAAAAATCAACTGAAAACTTTCAACTCGAAAAAAATTTGAATCAGAAAGTTTCAAACTAGAAAGCTTCAACTTGAAAAAATTTCAAATTAGAAAGTTTCAATCCAAAAAATTTTAAATCAAAATGTATCAAATTACAAAGTTTCAACATGAAAAATTTTAAATAGAAAATTGTCAAATTAGAAAGTTTCAACTCGAAAAGTTTTCAATCAAAAATTTTCAAATGAGAAAGTTTCAACTTGAAAATTTTCAAAATAAAAAAGTTTCAACTCTGAAAAGTTTTAATTCAAAAACTTTCGGTCCAAAAAGTTTCAACTTAAAATTCAATTAGAAATTTTCAACTCAAAAATTTTAAATAAAAAAATTTCAAATTGAAAAGTTTCAACTAGAAAAAATTAAATCGAAAAATTTCAAATTAGAAAAATTTAACTCAGAAAGTTTGAACTTGAAAAATTCAAATAAAAAAGTTCATGTTCGTAAACTTTCAATTAAAAAACTTTCAATTCGAAAAGTTTCTATTCAACAAGTTTTCGGTTAAAAAAGTTTCAACTAAAAAGCTTTCAAAAGTACATGTTCTGAACAACTTGAGGGAAATTTGAAATACAAAACTATTTTGAGTTTGAGAGGAAAAGAATAGAGGAGGAAAGAGGATGACACCACGTATCGTAACGAGAGAGTCTTTGAAGATAAAGGGAAGCAGAGGAAAGAAGGTGGTACCACTTGGTAGCAACTACCAAGCAGAGAGAGCGCATCAAATTAGCAATTCTAATCGCTCCAAGCCTCGGACGAGTTGGGCCTAAGAAGGTCCAACAGCGTCTCACGGGTAGGACTGACTATCGAGTTTAACGAGCTATTATTGAGATTCTTTTGAAATTAACATAGTTCAATGTAAAATCATTTATTTATTATTTAAGTGGTTATTTCAAATTCAAGCTAACAAGACACTATCGAGCCGAGCCATGCCTCGTTAAGTTTTTTCCACTAGAAATAGACTCATTTCAATTTAAACCTACTAGCCACTGTAATCAAAGAAATTTTGTTTCAAGATTTAACCTTTTTTTGGTCAGCCCTACTCATATCTCATGGGCGTTACCTGCTCAAGTTAAACTAAACGTTAATTCGGCTGGTGAGGGGTGGGGCATGGCCCAAAACTGCCATTGATCGTAGCGATACATGAAGAACTGGATTACTAGAAGCAAGCACTTGGCTACTACCTCCAGAGGTTCGAGCTTAATTTGGTGGTTGGCCTTACTAGAATTGGAAGATTGTGTGATGCAGGGTTGTGTAGGAATGGCAATGGGCCTCATTCTCCATTCCCCGATGGGGAATTCCCCCATTAGAGAGCGGGGAGTTTTCTACCTCACAGGGATAGAAAAGGGGAAAACTGTTCTCATCGGAGAATCGGGTTTAGGGGCATTCCATTGCTCCCTATCCCCGATACCTAACCCCCGACCCTGGTTAGTCTCCCACCTCGGGCCACAAGCCCATCACTGGTTCAATCCATTAGGTCGCATACGGCACACATCCTGATTCCTGAATCACCATTCACACAACCCTATCCTGAATTCCCCAATCCTTTGTCCCTCCCCCGCCGCCTCGCATTGTCCCTTGAGCATCTAGATCCGCTGATGACCCGCCAGCCGCCGTAGTCTCCCTTGGTCCCTCCAGATCCGCAACCATCCCAAGTGAAGAAGACTACGAGACTTGGGTCAGAGGGAGGTCAACGAAGGGGTCGAGGGTCAATGCCACCGCCAAGAGCAAGTCAATGGAGGGTTCACTGGAGTCTACATCGTGGGGTTGGGATCTCGTGAAGCTAGGGGGAGCTTGTCTAAGTTGCTTTGGACCTCCCAGTGTCTCGCTCAGGCACACCGTCCCTTCCCCGCCACCTCGCACTACCCCGCCAGATCCATCACTGGCCCGCCACAGTCTCCTTCCAGATCCACCGCCGCATCCCCTCTGTGGCTCCCTTGATCTCCTACTCTCCTTCCTCGGCCTCGAATTTGGTCTCCTTCGTCAGCCTCGAACTCCCAGCCCAACAGAGGCGCCACCATGCTAGTCCATCGTGTCATGCCTGCTGGCTCCGCCACCTTACTGATCTACCTTTGATTTGCCATCTTGCAAGAAATGGAAGCAAAAAATTATCTTCAATTCTGGACCATTCAAACATTCATTGTTTGTTTAATCTCCCAGAATCTACAAATTTGATAATCATGAAAAGCTGCTTAATACTATCTCAACCAGCAAAATATGTTAACAATTGTTTATATGATCTCTTTTAGCTAATCTTAGCACATTCCCCCTATTCTCGGATAATGGAGATTCACATATTAAACATCTTATACACGTATTATCTGCTTTTATTCTTTGGATCGAACCTCCTGATGTCATTGTAGCATCAATTCAAAATGGATGAAGGGAAAGGTTCTTTAGGAACCATGATTGCAACCTTTCTTGAATCTGAGGAAAAGTTGAGAAATGCTGATGGAAATTATGATTGACTCCTTTTGTAGTGAGTTTATAGATGGTTGCCATGCCCTGCTTTCAATGGCATCTTTGAGACTTTGACTACTAGCTCACTTTTTGACAACCTCCTGAAGTCGCTAAGGTCAGTTGATGCACCTCATTTTGTTCTTACTATATTTTGTGTGCTAGTTTTTTTATATAAGATATGGTACATGGTACATCATAAGTTCAATGGTTGTTTTTTTATGTTAATATACGCATAATAATAAATTCAAAAGTCACTATTGTGCAGTTAAGTAAGTAGTGGGTATGGCTTCACGGGATTCAAACACCCGACGGGGTCGGGAACTGGGTGAGATAGCCCCGATATAGGGTCGGGATGGGAATGGGAATTTTCCTCCTGTCGAGAACGGGATCGGGCACCACTTTCCGTCGGGAACGCTTTCCATTGCCATCCCTAGTCAGGTGTGAGTTTACTCTCATGTTGAACAATACTTGTCCTAATTGGAACCTTAAGGAGGAGTTGGTGGCATAGTTATCAATATCGGTACATACCGGCCAATATGGCTGGTATGTACCATCTTGGCTTCTAAACCGGTATGAAGTAGCCCTATGTATCGATCGCCTTGATACTAGCCCAATATCGGCCATAGCGACCTAAAAGCCTATATTGACTTTGATACCGGTTAATACCAGTCATACTGGTAGAATTGATAATATAGCCCATTGAACTATATGTTATATTTCTTAATACTACTATGTATTTATAGTAATATTATAAGTGAACTTTGGTGTACATATAATTAAACATGTGTATACTTATAAATATATATTACTATACTAAACTCAAAACGGTACCCCGTATAGACCGGTACCAAAATGTATTATTTTAAGAGCCAAACCGGTATAGCTTTCGGTACGGTGTTGACAAGTTTGGTTGGTGGTACTATCGTATATCCTACCTTTAAAAAGCACTACAAATATACCAGTAAAAAAATAGAGAAAACCGTCTAAGCTCTGGAATGAGTTGTTTATTAAGAAAATAGAAAATAAAATCAACACTTTCTTATTTTCCTAAAACGTCACTACATATATATTTTTTCCAACAATATATTCTGTAAACACCATCCTTGATGACCAGCAAAATCAAACCAAAATTTCAAAATCCCATTAAAATTCATTTTTAGCAAAAACCTATTTATGAAAGAAATCTAGTGTTGAGCTACCCCAACATGTGCCGAATTCGTGCCCCAAGGGTATATGCAATGTCTCTCCTTTTCCTTTGAGAAAAAAGGGGGTTATGGACTTATGTGCAATCTTTAATTTCAACAAAAAGCAACCCCATGATAAGCGTTATTCAGAGCATATTGCGCTCAATAATAAGCGATCAACCTAGAGCTCGGCTGCACATTTTTGTGCTAAGCAAGCCTCCCAAACTAAAACACTGAGTACTTGGACTGATCAAGTGCTAGATTTCTTGCTGCAATGTGTGCAGCTTGATTGTAGTTCACTTATTTAATGAAGAGTTTTGCTCTTGGAAAAAAAAAGCGATCAACCTATGATTGCACTTATTCTCCAAAGTCTCGAGTATCAGTCCCCATCGTATGAAATCACAAGTGCTTAACATTTTCTATTTCTTTTGTCCAATCCTGGAAAGACAGGCCAGTTACTAAGTCAAATAACATGCGGTCAATGCTTCTCTATTTCTTTCTTTTGAAATTGTGCATTTCAGCTATTTCTTATCTTAACTAATAAAAAGTGTGAAATCATGTGCTGAAAAATTGGTATTGCAAAGTGGTTTTGGTTATGGCATGTGTGGTGCGTGTGCATATGCTGTTTGAGATGTTAAATTGATATGCTGTGATAGCATCATATTGGTTTTACTTGATGCAATGCGCTCGTATGAGTGGTTGCATGAACTGATCTTGTTTTGTTTGATGCAATGCACCCGTGTGAGTAGTTGCATGGATTGACTTTGAGTCAAGTCGTGGACTTGTGCTCGGATGCATTTCTTGTTTATTCATGTGCAGGTGTTGCTCGAGGGCGAACGTGGTCGATGACGGGGCCAAAACTAGGTTCATGAAGGAACTGAGGTTCGGGACTAGGTTCAGAGAGGAATCGAGGTCTTAGTGGTCAAGGATGTCACGCGGGATGTTCGGGTTAGAGAACGGTGCACATGAAGGCTGGTTAGTCACGTGAGTATAGCATGTGGGCTGTACACGCATGCAAGAGTTGTATTTGGCCATGTTTGGCCAAGTTGAGATGTATACAGACTCTTTCTATGTTGCAAGTGGAGTTATATTCAATCTCTTTGTGGTTGCTCTGTATAAATAGAGGGAGGTGTCCCCTGTTTATTCTTGAGCCAGGAATTAAGGTTTGTACTCTTTTGTTTTGGAGTACTGTTAGATAAAAAGAAATAAAAAATCTTTTTTACGTCTCTTGTGACTAGTGATTTTCTTTTTGCCTGGAGGCCGGAAGGCGTCGGGGTTTCGAGTCGCTAATTGCTTCAGGCGGTGGCTGATCTTGGCGAGAGCTCTGGTGGCCACATGCATGCACAACTAACAGGCAGCAACTAGAAGTGCATGGGCGATTAGAAGATTGCTTTTGATCTGGTCATTTGTCACTGCATGCATGCATGAAATAGTGTTCACTGGAAGTTTATGATTGCTCGTTTTTCTTGGCCGTGACAAGAACAAGAAGACCTGCGCAAGGTTTTTGGTCCGGCGTAGCTTGAAGAGTTCGGTCCGGCGTAGTTGGAGTTTCATCTGCAATTTGGTCCGTCGTAGTTGGTTCATTGTCTGAAGATTGGTCCGTCATTGCTTTGATTTTCGTCAGTCTTTGATTCTGTCATCTTGCAAAGGTAATATCTCTAGATCCACAGATCCGATCGAGTTGATTCTTATTGGGTTAGATTCATAATTGAATCTAGTTTCTTGAGTTAAAATTTCACATTAATCCAACTATGGGATCTTCAGTTAATCTCGTTGTTTGAGTTTGGTCCGTCACTAGTTTGAATTTGGTCCGTCGCTGTTAGATCAGTATTTGTTTAAGCCATCTTGCGAAGAACATAACTCTAGATCCGTATGTCCGATTGAGTTGATTCTTTTTGTGTTAGCTTTGGAATTGAATCTAGTTTCTACAGATAAAATTTCACATCAATTTAACTGTTAGATCTTTAGGAATCTTAGTTTTAGTGAACATGTGTCAGTTTGTCTCGTTTGGTCCGGCGTGAATTCATTTGGTTTTGCTACAGTAGGAATTTGGTCCGGCGTACACGCGAAACTCTCTGTCCAAACAGAAGTTTGATCCGGCATACATGTGAAAATTTGGTCCAATATGAATTTGGTCCGCTGCAAGTAAAAATTTGGTCCCAAGAATAAGGTTTTGTTGAATTTGAATCAAGCAATTTGAGTCCAATTTGGGGTGTTTCAAAATTTTGAATTTGGCTTCCGCACAATCATTCACCCCCCCTCTGATTGCTACGTTAGTACATTTCGATCCTACAAGTGGTATCAGAGCAAAGTTTTTCTAATTAATCTTAACTGGTGATTAGAACTGTAGCGATGGATAGGTATTCGATAAAACCTTATGTTTTCGATGGTGTTGATTTTTAGTTTTGGAAAGCAAAGATGGAGGCATACATTCAAACTCAGGGCTTTGCAATCTGGGAGAAGGTATACAAGCCATATCAAGTTCCTTAGAATGATCAAGTCAATGAAACCAATCAAGCACATGTTGAAGCAAATAGCAAAGCACAAAATTTGATCATCCAAGGATTGGGAAGAAGTGACTTCGACCACGTGATCCATCTCAAGTCTACATATGAGGTATGGAAATCTCTTTGTGATTATCATGAGAGATCTAATACTATCAAAGTGGTTCGTCAAGATATATGTAAGAAAGAATACATGCGATTTGAGATGAAGCCTAGTGAGTCACTAGATGATTTCTTTGCACGTTTCAATAAGATTCTCAGTAATTTACATGCTGTTGGGGTTTTCTTTGATGAAGCTACTAATGCTAGACAACTGCTTGGTGCATTAGACATGTCTATTTGGGAGATGAAAGTTACATCCATTAGAGAATCAGCTGTCATGAGTGAACTTACTGTAGATGTTCTTTTCTCTAAATTAAAAACTCATGAATTGGATGTTCTTGCCAGGAAGAATGATAAATCAATTGCATTGACCTCCCAGTCTAGCATGTCTCAGAATAATGCTTTTTTAAGTTTTTCTTTGTCTTTTTTGTCTTCACTAACCGATGAACAGATCGAAGAATTTCCTGAAGAAGACTTGGCACTACTTTCTTCTCGTTTTAATAAAGCCTTGCAAAATGTGCGAATGAGGAAGAGAGTTGGTGGTGGCCCTCCAAGATGCTATGAGTGTGGTGATCTCAACCACATCCGTCCAAATTGTTCTAAACTTGCAGGTAAAGCATCAAGGGAAGAGAAGGACAATGATAAAAGAAAAGAGAAGAAGTTCTCTCCAAGCAGAAGCAAGAAGAGAAACTTTGTAAACCGCAAAATTGTCCACCAAGTCCTTTCTACTCTTGAACAAGTCAATTTGAGCGATGTGGATTCGAAGAGCAATGAAGATGACACAACAAGTCCAAGCAAGCATGAACTGACAGGGTCGTGTCTCATGGCTAGGAGTGATGAAAGCTTCATCGAGGACGATCACGACAGCGACTTCAATAAGGTAGAACCTTCTTACGATGAATTGGCTATTGTTGTTGCTTGTCTTGGTAAATTGCTTGATAAACACGACAAGAAAATTAAGAAACATGATGTTCTTGTGGAATCTTTGAATGCTGAAATTGATAGACTTAAATCTTTGATTCCTGATGATGATACTTCTAAATCATGTGACTTAATTTACACTGAGCTCACTTCACTCAGAAAAGAACATGCTTCTTTGCTTGAGCAAGTTAACGCTGAAAAGAAGGAAAATGAGAAACATGTTAAAAATGCTAGTTGTTCAACTACTGATTTGCATGATTCAACTCCATGTTCTAAATGCTCCATTCTAGAATTGAAGTTGCATGATGCAAATGCTAGGGTTTTTCAAATGACAGATGCTCTGCTCACTCATGAGATTTTTTCATACTCAACTTGTCGCAAACAAAAAGGAAAAGTAGACGTTCCTTGTAATAATTGTTTAACTCTTTCTCGAAAGGTTGATTATTTGGAAAAATCTTTAGAACGGTTCACTACAGGAAAGAAAAACCTAAACACGATTCTGGATCAGTCAAGAGTCAGTACTCATAACAAAGGTTTATGTTTTGATTTTTATGCTCATCATAAATCACATGCTCTCACTGTTGTTAAGGCACATGAAAGTGGAAAATTTGAAATTGTCAATGAGTCTAAGAAAACTATTTTTAAGTCTACTGGTGTTCTACCTTCTTATGCTGTGATAAATGCAAATGTTGCTTTTACTGTCAAAGCTAAACATCATGCTAAGTATACTTGCACTCATTGTGGTAGGGATGGACATTTAGTAGATTTTTGCTTTAGACTAGCTAAACAACAAAAGAAAGAAAGGATTAAGGCTAGGTCTAATTTTAGACAGTCACATTTTCTTCCTCATGAGGTGGTGGCACCTCGCTTTGTGCCTAGGGTGATGCAAACGCCTTTTGTTGCTAGAAACACGGGACATGTTAAAACTGATTTTGTGTACAAGCATACTCGTGTTGTGCCTACTCATCGTGTGTCTCAGTACTGGGTTCCTAAATGCTTTATTTCTAACCCCAGTACCAAGGCCTCGACATCTTCTAGTGCCATGTAGGTTTTTCAGATGCGGGTTGGAGAACAGAAGCTTAGTGGATCTTGATCTTTTGCAAGATGGGATCAAGACTTGGATGGTTCTCACCCTTGAGATGGTTTTCAAGAGGCATGTGCAATAATTCTTCACCTACTTTGTGAGCTATTTTATACACTCTTGTCTTTTACATTCACAGATATCTAATTGTGGCATGAGATGATATGTTTGTTGATATGCTCGTATGTATCCCCTAGCATGTTCAATAATGTTATATATTATATCATGCCCTTTCATGCTTAGAAATTATTTATCATGATTCATGCTTGTGCTTAACTGAACATACCATGATAACTCAAATACATGTATATCATCTCTCTTTGATTTCATTGGTTATCCATTTGAGGGGGAGTTAATGGATTTTTGGTAAAAATTTCTTTCGCTTTGCTTTTTAAGGTGATTATTCTTTTAGTTTGTTTTGTTTTAAAATTAATCTTATCAGGTGATAATTTTGAAAAAGGTTTTTAAGATGGCTATTTTTGAGGGGGAGTTTTTGAAATTTTTGTAATATTCTGTAACATGTTTTTTATTTTGTGTGTTTCTTAAATGAAACAAAAAAAATAAAAAAGAATGAAAAAGTAATGAGCATTGTATTTCATACACATAGGTCATTTGAAGCCATGTTTATGTTACAAGGTCTTTGCAACTTCTTGTTTATACAGATATGGTGTAGTTTATGATATGACTATTTAAATGGAATGACAATCTGAATTAAATCTTGTTATGGTTGAACCTTCTTGGCTATCTTGATCCTGCTCAAAAAGTGCTAAATATGAAAGTTAAGTGCTAGAGCTCAAAAAGTGATTGATAAATGCAAGATCAAGGTTATGTACTGTCGCACTTCTTCTTTACGAGACTGCTTATTATTGCACTTTGATATGAACTTGGAAGAAATTGTGTATGACTGAAATCATAAAACCTTAAGCTTGTGATTGCTTGACATGGTTGAAAAGTAAGGCCGATGGTGCATGTAATTCTTTGCAATTGTTATTGTTGCAATCAATTAATGAATCAGTTTTTCGAGCACAAATAAAGTACACAAAAAATTCAATGTTTTCAGGTTTTAAGATTGTTGAGAAAGGGAGATCACGACATGCAAAACAAATCGTTAATAATACTTGATTTCTAGTTATGCTTACTCTACATTGTTTCTGTGTAGATTTGAGGGTGCAAGTACTTTTGATAGCAAGACTTGGTGATGAAGTTGTTACATTTGTGCATGACTTATAATGCTCAGTACATAAAAAAGACAAACAAAAATAAACAAAAAGATTTTGTTCTCTCTTTTGTATTCTTGATGAATCCATTGTCAAAGGGGGAGAATTTTGGAGTTAAAGGGGGAGAATTTTGGAGATTTTTGGACACATATTGCACATTCACACACATTTTTCTTCTTTCATTTTTTCTTCTTTTTAGGAGGAGATTATTTCTTCTTTTTAGGGGGAGATTTTTCACTTTGCCTTTTGTTTTAAAACAAAATTTCTTAAAACTTTTTCTTGTGAGGTGAATGTCAATGTTCAGTTTTAAATGGTGTTGTCAATGTTTTCATCAAGGGGGAGATTGTGAAATCATGTGCTGAAAAATTGGCAGAGTAATGAAATTGGCATTACAAAGTGGTTTTGGTTATGGCATGTGTGGTGCGTGTGCATATGCTGTTTGAGATGTTAAATTGATATGCTGTGATAGCATGATATTGGTTTTGCTTGATGCAATGCGCTCGTGTGAGTGGTTGCATGGACTGATCTTATTTTGTTTGATGCAATGCACTCGTGTGAGTGGTTGCATGGATTGACTTTGAGTCAAGTCGTGGACTTTTTCTCGGATGTGTTTCTTGTTTATTCATATGCATGTGTTGCTCGAGGGTGAACGTGGTCGATGACGGGACCGGAATTAGGTTCATGGAAGAACTGAGGTTCGGGACTAGGTTCAGGGAGGAATCGAGGTCTTAGTGGTTAAGGATGTCATGCGGGACGTTCGGGCTAGAGAACGGTGCACATGAAGGCTGGTTAGTCACGTGAGTATGGTATGTGGGCTGTACATGCGTGTAAGAGTTGTATTCGGCCATGTTTGGCTAAGTTGAGATGTATACAGACTCTTTCCATGTTGGAAGTGGAGTTGTATTTGTTGAAAGAGATGCGATATTAAGAGCAAGAAAATATAGCTAATTCTAAATAACAACATAATGAAAAATATAAAATCCATGGATGACATAATCTGCAAGATTAAGCCCACTATGAATATTATGTCATTCATGCATTGAAACATATCTCCTACAACAGATTGATGAGTATATGTTCTATCTTGCTCTCAGATTTAGGGT
Organism: Guadua angustifolia; assembly: GCA_036346375.1. NCBI lineage: Eukaryota > Viridiplantae > Streptophyta > Magnoliopsida > Poales > Poaceae > Guadua > Guadua angustifolia. The sequence continues at coordinate 401,593 of JAYEVE010000835.1, read as the reverse complement.
GTAAGAAGATTTAAATCTTCAACTTCTATCATGAATGGGCTAAACAATTAATTGTGCAAATAAGGCCTCGAATCCTTACCACCTTAATATGCACAATAAAGAATTGATAATAAGTTCACTGTTATAAATACCTAAGAATAGATAATGTTCTGGTCAATCAAAGTTTAATTGTCAACCGAACCCTCTGAGAATATTCAGATCAACAACAGGTTAACTTGGCTACAGAGTCAAGCAATAAAATTCAGTTCAGTAGTTATCAATTATCTTTACCGAACGAAGCAGCAGTATCCTGATTAGAAACTAGGAAGTTTCACTAACCGAATCAAACTAAGACCAGAACATGCATAATAGGTAAACACGAGATACAGACAGTAAGCAATAGGAAGCAGTAGCAAATATTGAGAACTGATCAAAACAGTGAATTAATCAAAACTTTTCTAGCATGCAAGTCTACCGATTCAAGGCCTCATTCACAAAATTAATTGTCATATTCATTAATCTACCCAATATCATCACAGAGCACTCGCAATCCCACAATCAACAGAACGTGAGTCACAGCACTGAAGAATACTTACAACGGAACAGTACTCCAAACTATTCAGAAGAGAGGGGCAAGGCACGACAAAGGTCGCTGTCCCAGAAATCCAATTGCTGCCGCTTGTGCCACGGTGAAGCCATCCTGGATTCGGAGATACAGAGCCCCTTCCGCACTTGGGACACACCAAGAACGAAGTCGAGCCTCAATCGATGCTGCTCAAGATCAATTCCTCCAAAAATAGTTACTCCCAAATGGCTGGTGCCAAGAGCCTTATCACAATGCAAACAACACAAAATGATCTCCCTGCACAGCAGACAAAGCAGCCCGCCAAGGAGCACATACACAAGATCCACTCGGCCAAAAACTGGACACAAGGTACCGATGCTTAAATCAACCAAGCATCAAATCAAGTGCCCAAACGCCAAGCCTCAGGATCTAGCCAAATAACCAGTGCTCATAAGAAGCCACAAGAGGAATCAAAATAGTGAGGAACTCCAAGAAATATGAGATTCACATGTGCTAAGAGTTGAAGCCCAAGCACTTGAAAATAGGGGAAGAAGAAGCGCAGCCACTGGAGGCCTGCAACCCAGGTCCTCACCGGATTCCTCCCCAGGCGCCGCTGCAAAGGAATCGGGAGAAGTTGATTTTTCCTGAGCTCTGCCATCCTTTTTCCCTTTTTTTCTCTGCCCTAATGGGCCAGCAGCTAATTACCCAGCTACAGGCCGGCCCACAAGTCCAACTCAAAGTTTCAGATAATCCCAGATTTCACAACAGTATTCAATCACTTGTGGTTGCTCTGTATAAATAGGGGGAGGTGTCCCCTGTTTATTCTTGAGTCAGGAATTAGAGTTTGTACTCTTTTGCTTTGGAGTACTGGTAGATAAAAAGAAATAAAAAATCTTTCTTACGTCTCCTGTGGCTGGTGATTTTCTTTTTGCCTGGAGGCCGGAAGGCGTCGGGGTTTCGAGTCGCTAATTGCTTCAGGCGGTGGCTGATCTTGGCGAGAGCTCTGGTGGCCACATGCATGCACAACTAAAAGGCAGCGACTAGAAGTGCATGGGCGATTAGAAGATTGCTTTTGATCTGGTCATTTGTCGCTGCATGCATGCATGAAATAGTGTTGACTAGAAGTTTTTGATTGCTCATTTTTCTTGGCCGTGACGAGAACAAGAAGACCTGCGCAAGGTTTTTGGTCCAGCGTAGCTTGAAGAGTTTGGTCCGGCGTAGTTGGAGTTTCATCTGCAATTTGGTCCGTCGTAGTTGGTTCATTGTCTGAAGATTGGACTGTCACTGCTTTGATTTTCGTCAGTCTTTGATTCTGTCATCTTGCGAAGGTAATATCTCTAGATCCACAGATCTGATCGAGTTGATTCTTGTTGGGTTTGATTCATAATTGAATCTAGTTTCTTCAGTTAAAATTTCACATTAATCCAACGGTGGGATCTTCGGTTAATCTCGTTGTTTGAGTTTGGTCCGTCACTAGTTTGTATTTGGTCCGTCGCTGTTAGATCGGTATTTGTTTCAGCCGCCTTGCGAAGAACATAACTCATTATCCATAAGTTCGATTGAGTTGATTCTTTTTGTGTTAGCTTCGGAATTGAATCTATTTTCTACAGTTAAAATTTCACATCAATCTAATGGTTAGATCTTCGGGAATCTTAGTTTTAGTGAACGTGTGTCAGTCTGTCTTGTTTGGTCCGGCATGAATTGATTTGGTTTTGTTACAGTAGGAATTTGGTCCAGCGTACATGCGAAACTCTCTGTCCAAACGGAAGTTTGGTCCAGCGTACATGTGAAAATTTGGTCCGGTGCGAAATTTGGTCCGTCGTGCAAGTAAAAATTTGGTCCGGCGCAATAAGGTTTTGTTGAATTTGAATCAAGCAATTTGAGTCCAATTTGGGGTGTTTCAAAAATTTGAATTTGGCTTCCGCGCAATCATTCACCCCCCTCTGATTGCTACATTAGTACATTTCGATCCTACAAAAAGAGGAGTTAACCCTCACACCAATTGGACGATCATGATCCATATCTAATTAATACATTCCCGCCCCCTTCCCTAGCATGAATCTCAAAGAAATAAACTGCAGACAATGTGCATGGAAGTTTGTAATTGTGTAGTCTTCAATTAGAAATTTATGAACTATTTTGCATTCTATAATTGTGTACCAAGTGTGAGTATCGCATCTACTCTCTTAATTATGAAAAGAAACCATGTGCGTTGAGTACACATGCATGGTTTCCGTTGCAATGCATGAGCACCTCATTAGTTCTAGAAAAATTTTGTCTATGGAAATCTATTATTCTTTAATTTGCAAATAATCAATTTTGATATGCAGTTCCGCAAGAGAATGGCCCATGTATTTTTTTTTTAGAAAAGCATGGGCAATGCTCCATGGAGAGAAACTTCGAGCGACAACTCAGCCTTCTCTTTAAGGGAAAGCACAATAAGCTCCATGGAGCAAGCTTTTATCATTAGTCTGCTGACAATCAACACAGATATTTTGCACCTAAAACATGATACTTCACTGATGGCAAAATCTTGAAGAATTAACGAAGTGAACAATCACTGGAACCAGAGACACCTGAAATAACACCACATCAAGTGCTTTGACGAAACACCAGCTCTTCCATACACAAAATCTATTGTTCATTAATTCGCATAACAATCCCTCCGACTGTTGCTGTATGGCAAATCCCATCGCTGACAACTGTGGAAACCAAGCTGATAAGGCAAACCGCGGTGTTGACTGTTGAAAGCAGACCATGACAAATTCACATCATTGACACCTTAAGGAGTGGTCCCTGCTCCACCAACTCTCTGTTTAAGTCAACAACGCTGCTTCTTCACATGGGGTGCACTCCAACAACTTTCATTCAGTGTGATCGTATCCCTTAATAAGTTCCATATCTGTTATCTTCAGCTGGTTTGTTGTGCGACACCCCTTGGTTTGCCATCACATCGTACATTGAACTCATATAATCCATTACAGTCAGTTATATGGCTGTCATCGCTGTGTCTTACAGTGGCCGCTTCATGCAGTTGTACCGGTGTGTCCGATGAGGATACATTGTATTCAGTAATCAGACCATCTTTTACCAACCCATGAGACTCTTGGCATTTTTTCATGGAGTGAAAACCTATCAAAACTCACACGTAAACAAAATAAATGAAGTAACTAGTCATCCAGTGTGGGTTCTGAATTTAGCAAACATCAATATGTTCTAATTTCTAAATGTCTTAGCTCTTCCTTGTTTCCCCATAGTAGAATGCTCTAACCTCTAATATGATAATTTGCCCGGTATAAAATATTTCATTTTTATATCTACGCCAATCAAACTTGTCTAAATTTAACAACTTTGTACTCATGAATATCTAAATTGGTCACAAAGAAATTATATATGCATACTTGCCATTCAAAATACTTACGTAATATAAAGTTGTATTTTTCATCAACACATTATAACAAATGTCATGAGTATAAAGTTGTATTTTTCATCAACACATTATAAAAAATGTCTTGAGCCAAAGTTGTACCCTGAAGACAGTGCAAATAAAAATTTTCATTTTTTTAACCAAAAGGAGTATGCCTTCTTCGCTCATTGTAATATTTGTGAAATTAAGAAGCTGAACTTCTTAATCAGATGTTTAAATTAGGAGTAAAACTATCCAGAGTATCATACCTGTTGTCTCTTCATTAGACACTGGATGCTCAATAGTTGACACATCCAAAGAGGAGCCGGATGGAAATGGTGCACTTGAGCTTGATGCAGAGGAAGAAACATGAGACAAAGACGATGAGATCTGGTGTCCAGTAATCAGTTGTATATTTCCAGTTGTATTTGGCTGAAGCAAGGAATAAGGACATTGGAAATAATTAGCATGACATTATGACATGTTTATCGAAAATCAATTTAGAACATGCAGACCTCTGGAAATTTCTGTAAGATATTAAAAAACTAATAAAAAAGATTGTGATCTGAGTTCTGGTACCCAATTAGATACCTTCACTAAACAAATCAATTTTCAATTTGAGTACAACTACACGAAGGTATTAGTTCTTCAGTGTTTTTAATTGCTAACAACACTAATGGTTCAAGTTTTCTAAATCACCAGGAATCGATCTAGCAAAACTAAAACAAGTGTTGTTGTAAGACATGAATTCAAAGTAAATATCAGATAATTGTTATTATTTACTCTTGAAAACATACATGACATGTTTACCTTAGTAATAACTTCAGGATCTTCACTTCTATCTTCATCTAAGTGGGAGGCAGAAGTCAACTTTTGCTTCAGATTATTCCTCAGATATTCAATTTCAGCAATTTCTGAAACATTTGCTCCTTTTGTAAGATCTCTAATTGCAGGCTCATCAGGAGTGATATCTGAGATATCACTACTTCTTAATTTGACTTTCTCAGCTTGCTCTGAGCGTTGATGAGATTGGGAACTTCCGGAGCTTTGAGAACAGGATCGTACTATACAATCCTGGCACCCAGAAACCTCAAGATTTCGGAGCTTTTTAAGGTTTGGAAGTGATGTAGGTAATGCTTTGAGTCCAAGACATTGTGATAAATTAAGATACTCTAAACTACTAAGCTTGTCGAAGCATGGTGGCAAATGTTCAAGCCTAGGGCAGTTTGAGAGATTCAAAACCTGAAGAGAGGTAAGGTATTCAAAAGATCCAAGAAGTTTAAGATCAGGACAAAATGAAAGAGCTGTTTGGTTCGGTTTTTTTAGTCCGTAACTGTTCCCCGCGTTATCGAATACCATTTGTTTCCGTTTGTTTCGCCGACTCCGTAATGGATCACAGCGCAAACGCATCCCGCTCCTCAGAATCGCGTTACCGCTGCCCAACCAGCGATTTCCGATTCCCCTCGTCGTCCCCTCCCCTCACGACCTCACGCGTCTCCGAAATGCGACCGCGATGCCCCCCTTCCTCCCCCTCCACGTCCTCCCCCCAGCCCCAGCCCTAACCCTAGCCCCGCCTTCTCCTCCTCCCCGCGCCGCTTGCCGCCACCCCGCCCCGCTCGCCGCCTCATCCAAGCCCACGCCGCGCCGCCCGTACCGCCGCCGCCCCGCCCCGGTCCCGGCACCGCCACCGCCGCAGCGACCCCGGAATGCGGCCCCGGGGGACTCGTTCCCGGCCCGCAGCGAGGAGGAGCTTGAGGCGGCGATCTACGACTCCATGCGCCTGTCCGCCAACCCCGGGGCGTTCCTCACCCGCTCCGAGCTCCTCGCCGCGGGCCGCGCCGACCTCGCCGTCGCGGTGGAGTCCAGTGGAGGGTGGCTATCTCTCGGCTGGTCCTCCGGCTCCGACTCGGGGCCGGTCTCAACGGGCGGCGGTTTGCACCCTGACTACCCGCCCAAGCCGACCTCGTCGGCCGGCGGCGTGCCGAGGGGACTTCTGGGAGGTGGGTAATCGAGTTGCTCTGTGCTGCGTCCCTCTAGTGATTGCCCTCTTGCGTCCTCTTCGTCTAAGATCTTGCTGAATTCGGCGCGTTGCAGGCAGGCGGAAGCGTCACCATCTGGGAGGCAGCCGGAGGCGGACGGAACGACGTGGGTGCCTGCTAAATTTCGCTGGTTTATTTGTTATATGCGGTGTTTCCTTGCTCCCTGATGCTTTTTGTGTGTTGCGCGGTGATTGATTGCAGGGAGGCGGGGTTTGGGACAGGCCTGGAAGGGATGCTCACCAGGCTGCAGAGGGAGAGGGAGCAGGCTCGGAAAAATTCCGTCTTTTGTAGATATGGAACAATGCTTATCCTAAAAATCATCGAGGGCAGGAAACAAGTTTTGTTAGGCTTATGTGATGTTTGGCTGTTTGCTTCATTCCCACAAATTATCTGTATGCAAAAGTGGGCTGTATGTGTACTGATAAGGCTGTCATTACCAAATTTTGGTGTCCTCCCATCTTCAATAACTTGCAAAATTGCCCGGTACTCCTCTGTACACTTACTGCTATTGGCATATTTTGGTTTCAGTCGCAATAAACTTAACAATTTTGAAGAATTTCATATCGAAATTTCTGAACCAAAGCTTGCATTCATTTCATATCTGTATGCAGACTCCAATGGTGAACAACCTTGATACCCAATGTTCAGGCTTTCAAATTGATCAGTAATTTTGCTGGCTCTAATGTAATGCAATTACTAAATATACTGAAGCTTAGCTTCCTATGGGTAGGCTTTCAGACTTCAGATCCATCAGTGTTCTTTCTGTGTTCTAATCCAGTTCACATATCGCAATCTTCAGTTGTGTATGAATAGAAGGCTGTATGCTGTCTTTGGATCGGGGCATTATTATTGCTCATCTTAAATTATTTTGTGTAAGCGTCTTTGTTCTGAACTTGTCCATAAATTTTTTATCAGCTGGGTTCTGGTAACGTGTAGGCCATCATATGAAATCAATGGTTGCTGCATATTTTATTGTTTGCATTTCTGTCAATTGAAGCAATGTAGCTTAATCAGCTACAAATTTTGGCCTACGCTTTTCTGTGTGGGGCACCTTTCGAGTTCTATCCAAACTGGGGAAGTATGCATGTAAAGTCATACTGTTTTGGTGCTTACACCTTTGGACAGATATTCAGGATTTTTTTGTTTTGAGCTTTATATCTTTAATATTCCATCAGAGAAAGGATTTTTGTGTAAGCATCTTTGTTCTGAACTTGTCCATACATTTTTTATCAGCTGGGTTCTGGTAACGTGTAGGCCATCATATGAAATCAATGGTTGCTGCATATTTTATTGTTTGCATTTCTGTCAATTGAAGCAATGTAGCCAAACAAGATCAAGGAAATGGTTACTTGTCCCTAGCCAAACAAGATTAAGGAAGTGGAAGACATTACATTAGTGAACCAAACAAATTGAGGTTTCCCTTACATTGGAATGGATAACACTGTGAGCTCATTCCATTACCATTACCTTACCTTCCTTACAACCAAACACCACCTTAGTCCTTTCAAGTATGCAAGCTGGCCACATGATTGGGGGAGTACCTCAAGTTTAGAACATTTTGATAGATTCAAATATTGAAGTGAGCAAATGTTGCAAAAAAAGTCAGGCAGCATTTGGAACTCAAAACCACTTAAGTTCAGATCCACGAGAGAACAAAGGCTAGCAAATGATTCCAATAACCCATTAGGTAATGCGGGAAGCTTAGAACACTCAGAAAGGTTCAAGAAACGAAGTTTCGTAAGATTTTCAAGAGATTCCGGGAAGCTTCTAACTTCAGGACAGCATGACAAGTTTAGGTAATGTAAATCATGCAGCAAATCAAGGTTATTCAACTGTTCAAGTTTCTGGCAACCTTGGAGATTCAAATATTTCAGCCCCTTTAAGTTGCTGATGAAGTGTGGCAACTCTGTAAGTTCAGTTTCTGAAAGATCCAATGTTTGTAGCTTATGAAAGCTACTAATATGGGGAGGGAGTGCTGTAATGGGCGATGCTGAAGCATCAAGGTACCTGAGTTGTTTCAGCTGAAAAACAGGAGCAGGTATTTCCGTAACAGAACATCCACTGAGATCCAAAACACGCAAATACTTGTTCACTGAAAGAACTTCACTGACATGCTCCAATTCTGGACCATTAGTCTTGAAAATTAGTGACCTTGCCTTGTTAGGCCAAGACATGCTATGTATTGACTGTAAGCTAGAAGCAGACACCTGTGCATAACGGTAATCACAATATCTAGTATTGCGCTCATTCTCAGCATCTAAAATCACAAGGATATCTTCACTAGCAACTGACCTAGCAAGATCATGTGCCAAATCATGCATGCGGAGCATTTCCTCTGAAGCATTGGATCTTTCTGCAGTAATCTGTAGAGGAGGTTAATTATCTTATTTACTCTAAAACATAATAACTCCCAACTTATCATGCAACTCGTTAATTGAAATATAATTTTCTGGGCATAGGCTAGTCATGCCCTGGTGCAATTACATTTTAGCTGATCTTAGGGAAGAATAAATAGATTAGTAAATCAACTAGCTCAACAAACAGAAGGGCATAGTTTTTTGTAAGATTTATTAGAATATATTAATACCATGGCAGTTTGATACAAAATATTAAACCATAAGTACATAATATAATGCGTGCGTTTCATCACATTTTGCATTGTGAGAAACTATATTGACCGAAGTTTAAGAAGTACTCCAGATGAGCATGCATCAAGGCACCAACCTGGGTCCTGAATACATTACAGTACAATTTAGGTGTGTTTTATATATGGGTTTCAAGCTAAAGTGAAACAATTATCATAACTTGTAACAAAATGTTCCTATGTGAGCTTATTTCATGGTAAATCTTCTTACCCAAAGCTTATCGACAAGCTATTAATAGAAATAACGATACAAGCTACTATGATCCTTGTGAATTACTTGATTTCTGGAATGCTGGTTCACTAGTTAGGACATTTTTTTTAGATAAAGGGAAGTAAAATCCCGGTCTCTGCAGAATGCATACGACCAAATTACAACTTACAAAGTGTTCAAGACGCAAGCTTATCTCGAAATAAGGAAAACCGATAACTAAACAAATATCAAAGACAAAGTCTATTATTATGTCTCCATCCATTCTTGGCAAAATTTGTAGCGCAACGACTTCGAATGGTACTCGCCAACCGGACAGTTTCTGGAGTTCTCATCTTTTAAGCGTGCCCAAAATCGCAACCAATATGTCCTTTGAAGATAGCTGCAGACAAGAAGTATATTGTTTGTTTTAAAGAGTAAATCATTGCGTGTGCACCAAATAGCCCACAAGAGAGCTGCAACCCCTGCAAAAATCATTCTTTTCTTTGTCTTTTCAAAGCTTGATAACCAATGTCCAAACATGTGCGACATAGAGCGTGGTGCGATTATCCCAAAGAGCAATTTGAATAATTCGCCAAATATCTTTGGCATGCTGGCAATCAATAAATAAGTGTTTGATTGTTTCATTACTGTTGCAAAAACAACACTTATAACTCCCTGTCCAAATTCTTTTAGCTAGGTTATTTTTGGTTAAGATCACACCTTGCTGAACATACCATAGGAAAATCTTAATTTTCAAAGGAACCTTTAGTTTCCAAATGAACTTACTATTGAACGGAATACCATGATTCATTAAATAAGTATACATAGATCTTATTGAAAATTGACCATGGCGGTGTAAATCCCAGGTAAATGTGTCCCTGCCAGATATGAGCTGAGTACTGGCAACTTTTGCTACCAGTAAATGCCACGATGACAGTTTATCCCCCACAAGAGCACGCCGAAAAGTAATTTTTGGTGGCATTTGCGTCATAACACTTGCCACTGTGGTATGAGGACGATTAACAATATTAAATAAACCCGGAAATTGCTCTTTGAGAGGTCTAGAGCCCATCCACTTATCTTCCCAAAACCTAGTTTGTGAACCATCCTGAATATGAAATGTTCCACAACTAAAGAAAATGTCCCTAACCTTTAGGATCCCTTTCCAGAAATGTGAATCTCTAGGTTTGAGTTGAACTTGGGATAAACATTTTGAACTCAGGTATTTATTCCTAAGCAAAGACTGCCAGGTCCCCTCCTCATTAAATAGCTTAAATAACCACTTACATAAGAGACATTTATTCTTGATTTCAAGATTAGCTATTCCTAAACCTCCTTGATCTTTGGGACGACACATAATATTCCATTTTGCAAGGCGAAATTTTCGCTATCGAAATTCCCGCCAAAAGAACCTTGATCGATAAGAATCCGGTCTTTTGACACCCTTTGGGATTTCAAAAAGACATCATGAACATAGGAAGGCTACTCAAAAGCAAATTTAAAAGAATGAGCCCTGCTCAGTAAGAGAGATATTTGGACTTCCATGCACTTAGTTTACGTTTGAATCTATCCTCAATAACACTCCAATCTGCATTGCAGAGCTTATGAAAGTGCATCGGAAGACCTAAGTATCTGAACGGGATAGATCCTAACCCGCAGCCAAACAAATTAGTATACATTTGTTCATAATGTTTGGCTTCCCCAAAGCAAAAAATCTCACTTTTATGAAAATTAATCTTGAGACCTGATAATTGTTCAAACACACCGAGCAATAACTTCATGTTTTAGCTTGCTCAATATCGTGATCCATAAATAAGATCGTTATCATCGCATCTTGCAGAATGGATAAACCATCCTCTATTAGATGGGGAATAACCCCCCTAACCTGACCATCTTCTTTTGATCTCTTAATTAATATAGAAAGCATATCTGCCACAAGATTAAAAAGAATGGGTGACATGGGATCACCTTGCCTGAGACCTTTTTTTGTTTGAAAATAGTGTCCAATGTCATCATTAACTTTGATGCCCACACTACCTCCAGTAACAAACTTTTCGACCCACGAACACCATTGTTGGCAAAATCCCTTCATACGAAAGGTTTGCTGAAGAAAAGACCATTTGACCTTATCATAGGCCTTCTCAAAGTCAATCTTAAGAATCACCCCATTGAGCTTCTTAGAGTGCAGTTCATGAATGGTCTCGTGTAATATCACAGCACCCTCCATAATATTCCGACCCGGCATAAAAGCTGTCTGTGAGGGTCGCACCACTTTGCTGGCCACTCCCATAAGACGATTTGTAGCCACCTTAGTGAATATTTTAAAGCTCACATTTAACAAACATATTGGTCTGTATTGTTGAATCTTTGTTGCCTCAATAACTTTAGGCAATAAAGTAATTATTCCGAAATTGAGACTATACAGAGGTAAGCGATCATAATAAAAATCCGTGAACAATGACATAAGATCCCCCTTTATTATGTCCCAAAACACCTGATAAAATTCTGCTGGGAAGCCATCAGGACCAGGCGATTTATTATGTTCCATATGGAATACCGCCTCTTTAACCTCATTTTCGGTAAATGATGCAACAAGGAAGTCATTTTCTTCCTGTGTTACTTGAGGTAAATCTTGATTCTGATTCTCCACTAAACTGAAATTATTTTCCTCTGGAGGTCCAAATAACTTTTTATAATAGTTTGTGATATACGCTTTCAATTCAGCATCACCCACTATCATTCCATCATCTTGATCTAACTTGAATATATGTTTTTTTCTATGTTTACCATTAGCAACTAAATGGAAATAATGAGTATTATCATCTCCTTCTAAGAGGTGCTTGGTTTTTGCTCTCTCATACCATTTGATTTCTTCTTCCCTTAACAGGTGAACTAATCGCTCATTTAGGTAATGCGTCAGATTTAATTCTTGCTCTGATAGGCTCGTACCCTCTGCCTTTGTATCTAATTCATCAATCATTGAAATTAACTTCTTCTTCTCCTTACTGTTATGGCCAGCTGTATTTTTAGCCCAGCCTCTCAAAAATTGACGAAGACATCTTATCTTATTCTGCCATCGTTCAATTGCATTAATCCCTCTCGACTCTGATTGCCACTTATCAGCAACCAATTCATAAAAACCATCTCTAATCAGCCAGGCCCGTTCGAACTTGAATAGAGGCGCCTTTCTATTATGAGTAGACGCCCCAGTATTCAATAACAATGGTGTATGGTCAGAGGTGCTTCTATCTCTAGCATGTACCCTCGTGAGTGGGAATTTTTGCTCCCATTCAGTAGATACCAAAACCCTGTCTAATTTTTCATAAGTTGGGTTATTCCCACTACTCGCCCAAGTGTAATGCCGACCAGACATATTTAACTCTCTGAGACTTAGAGATTGAATAACCATATTAAAAAGATCTGGCCATTTTTTCTCAAAATTGCCATTATTTTTATCTTCAGGGCGACGCATGATATTGAAATCCCCACCAATAATATACGGCAACGATTCTTTGCTACAGACATGCGCCATCTCTGTTAAAAATGTCTCTTTATGTTCATGTTGTGACGGACCATATACAGCAATTAAGGCCCATTTGAAGCCACCATCCTTATTACGAAGAGTGAACTTCACATAAAAATTCCCTTCGTCGATGGCCCCAATATCATACACCATAAGATCAACCCCGAGAAGCATACCCCCAGACCGACCCTGCGGTGCCATGCAGTGCCATATAAAATCTCTACCACCACATAATTTTCTAAGAATCCTATCTGGGAACTGATCCCGACCCGTGTCCATAAGAGCAATAAAATCTATGTGCTCCTCTTTAACCATGTCCTCCAAATACCCATGTTTAGCCAAGTCTCCAAGACCTCTGCTATTCCAGAAAATCCCTTTCATTTGAGACTTAGTTTTGATGGTGTCTTAGGTTTTTTTGAAGCCCCCATATTAATCTTTCTAAGATTGGTTTTTTTCCTACGGGGCACAGCAGGTAGATCACAGCAAATATGATCAAATCCTGCCTCACTCTCATTCTCCTTAAACTCTCCACAAATGTGACCAAGATTTGTATGCAAAACTTCATCCTCCTCCTCAACCAGGTTAATCTTAGGTGAGGAGTGCTGACTTTGTGATATAGAGCTTTTGGCCGACACCCTAAGCCTATCAATTTCTATGTTTTTAATAGAGGTAACAGAGGAATAAATAGCTGAATTATCTCTACCCATAGAAACACCTAATTTGGCAATTCGGGAAATAATCGTAGAATCAGAAAACGTAGTAAAGGATAAACAATTACCTGGCTCCAATGAATTCTTTTTAGCCACCAGCTTCTGAGCTTTCTCCATAATATGAGCGTCCCCCATTGCCGCAATCCGAGCACTTGCTCTATTCTCCCACATCTTCGGACCAGGCCTAGAATGTAAGTTGATTTCCTCCCACCCAATGATCTTATCCAACAATTTAAGAGCATTCCCCATAGCCATATTGGACATATTAGCACGGATACCATTTCTTTTACATAAAGCTTGCAACGTTTGACGTGATAATCCTTGAAGATTTGGGCCAATACATTCTTGTTTCTCATGAACAAGCAGAGAATGATCACCATCCAGACCCATTTGCACGTTACAAGCAGGAGATAGCTGCACAGGTTCACCATGCACTTCGTCCACTGAGTAGCCAATGACATCCATAGACTTAGCCAATTCGGCATCATGCAGAACTTGCACCAGATCATCACAGAATTTGCCCTGCACATTGTCAGCATGAACAAATCCTGCTGTTGCCGACACTAAACCAGCAGCAATATCTTGACCTTAGGACATGTATAAGACAAAGCAAGTAATAGCATAGGTATGAATCCAAGAACTTACTTGATGCCTTTCTAAAACTTGAAGGAAATAAATTGCTTTAAGTTCATCAATGTACTTCTCAGCAGTTACATCAAGTGGCAAGGTTCCATGTTTGGACTCAATCATGTCAAGTGCAATCCATTGCTGAATAAGTTTTTTCTTATCTATGACAGATCCTTTAGGGAAGATTGAGCAATATACAAAGCATAATCTTCCTAGGGTCACCATGGACATGCTCATGGGGCATATTATAATATATTATATTGAATGATGGAAATAGTGGTGAAATTTTGTCTTCAGGATAATCTTCCTCTATCTTCCACATTTCTTTATCCTTCGCAGCTTGCCAAATCTCACGCCTTTGTCGTTGAGCATTCACCACAGATCCAAGAAAGTTAGCTACCAAGGGTATGCCTTCACACCTTCTAACAATTTCTGCTCCATATTCTCTGAACAGTGGGTCACCATAACCTGTCATTGCCCTTTGAGAGAATACTCTTAAACAATCGTCTTCAGATAAAGCAGACAACTTGTATAGTGGCATTGTCGATATCAGCCCAGCAACTTTATCACTGTGAGTGGTCACTATGATCTTGCTTTCTGTGTGTCTACCCCACAAGCTATCTAATACTATTAAGCAACTATACTTATTCAGTATGGCTTGAACAGCATTCTTAATTGACTGCAATTGCATGTTTCCCTCAATCCTTTCGGTAGTTTGTGAAACAATATCTCGCCCAATTTTTTCAAGGTTGACATTGCCCATGGAAACGTGAACCCAAATCCTGAAGCTGAATGCCTTTGTTCTGGCATCATTGAAAACTAGCTGCGCAAGGCTTGTTTTCCCAAGGCCCACAGGCCCAACTATGGTAATCAATGTTCAAGAGTTCGCTCGGTGGATTCATGGCGGTTAGGCACCGCTAAGCATTAAGGCCGTATTTGCGGTGCAATTGCGGATCTCGGCGTTTTGACCTTCGGCGGCCGAGAATTAATATAATTCATATATATTATTAATTTTATTATGAATAAAAATTTTTAGTTTTCTTTTCTAATTATTTGCAAATTGCAAGACATCAAATATTAAAGTAGACTATTAAACTAAAATACTTAAACACATGCTACTCAATTAATCAACTAATAAACTAAGTAGTAAGTACTATGTTAGTGACTTAGTGTACCTTATTTTGTGGGCGATGACGTGAATCTTTCAATCATGGTCATCAGGTCATGTAAATAGTAGATCAAAATAGTCTCTCTCATAATTTTGTACCAGCCGCCACGCCCGCCAAGGACCGCCAAGACCCGCTAAGGACCGCTAAGGACCCACCAAGGACCGCAATTTCGGCCCAACCGCCAAACAAGCCACCAAGGGCTGAATTCATTGCGTTTATAGCCACCAACTGTAATATTGGCCGCAATATCGCCACCAAGCACCGAATTTTTGAACACTGATGGTAATAATGGAAAGCTCATCTACATTTTTCTGCATTAACATGTCCATGATTTGTTCCAAGTTTCCATCTCTTCCGACAATTGTAATATCATTATTTATGTATGATGTCGTTTGATTCTCATCAAAATTCACCGCTGAGTTAATATGCGAAATGAAATGATATTGGGTAGGTAAGTGTTGCCTTGTCTGTAACAACTCTCTCTTGGATTTCATCTTATAAACCATGCTAACTTTTGAAAGCATTGGATTGGAAAGTGAGCAGAATAATGATCCCTGAAAGTTTACCAACAAAATTACTAAAAAATTAATATCTTTAACAAAAGCTGGAAGCTTGTGATCACAGTGTGAGCGGCAAAAGGCAACTGAAAAAATGATGGTACAATTATAGGCCATGGCACAATGGAAATCTAAAACAATGGGCTAAGATTGCAGTTGCATGATGATTTGTTGCTTCTTATACCAGGAGTGGAAGCAGCACTATCCTTGGTAATAGTTTTCCTGCTGCCTCTCAATGATTTATTCCTTTTTTTTTGGCGAGGCATGAGTCAATACCATTTGGCCACCTTCAAGAAAATTTTCTTGTTCAACTCCAACTTATATGCTCATTATTTTGGATCTATATGTTAAGTGTTCTACATTCACTGCAAAAGTGAAAAATTATCGACCCCAAAACTGAACTGCATAAATATTAAAGCAATATTGTTTGTAGTCGAGTAGTGGGTGGTTGCAAATTAAGCCCCCAATATGCTTTAAAATTTGTGCTTTTTACTTTTTAGGAGAGCATAGAAGCATTGTGACAATTCTCATGTACTTTTGTTGCTCTAAGAAATACCAAGCAATTTTAACAACGGGAAAAAAAAATCAATCATGTGAACAGTGAAGTAATATAAGCCGCATCCACAAAGGTCATCATTGTTGAGTTTTTATGAAGCAACTATCAATCAATTTTGCTGGTGCATGCATCAAGATTTATTGACCTACTAACACATCTTTTCATGAAGGGAAACCAACTAAGACATCTTGTAAATTTAGATCCAAAAATCAATTACATGGATAATAAAAGGTTATCTTCTAAGCATCCTAAGTTGAAATCTATATATTAAACAGGTAGTCCCCAATAACTACAATCAATAATATTTCTCTCCTCTCATGCATCCACATCACCCCTATTGTCCACAACTTTTGGATGAAAATTGATTGTCATAGATGTTCGGTCATTTGCATTGTCTACTAATACTTTTAGGCTCTACCATGTTTTCACCATGATTTGTTCAAACATTACAACCAACAAATTAATTTCTATAAATTCCCGTTGCAAGGCACGGGTATCCTTCTAGTTATGACAAAAGGTTACGTCTACCTTCTGTAATAACCCATACGAATTCTTCAAATTTAGTTGCAATTATACAAGAAAATATCTAATTAGGATAAAATCAAAGCAAAGTCGTGTACCTTTTGAGCATAGCTGCTTCCTTCAAACTGCTCTTTGGAAGAGTAATATCCATCAACGATGTCTTCGATGTCGTAGCTAGGGACTTGATCTGCCCACCAAGGCCGCAAGTTCGCCTGCCGCTCCGAAGGAGTTGTTCTCTGCATCTTCACTGGTTTTCAAGGTACACCAGGTGTCCTTTATGCTCTCCAGATCGTCATCGAAATTGCAGACGCCTTAACCTCACCTGCATGACGCCGATTTATGTCGGTGATCTTCCGGCAACCTGGCTCACCGCCCATGACCACAAGCATCTCGGTGCCAACCATGGTGGGAGGAGGAAGGGGAGGAGACGGTGAGGAGCAAGGGAGCGGTATGACTTATGAGTTATGAGTCGACTAACGACAACCAAAAGGAGGACTGCGGAGGGAACGAGTGATTGGCATCTTGACCTGACTTTTCCAAGTCATCGAGTTTTTTTAATAAAATAAAACAAGGAAAGTTACTTTTTCTTTAAAAAAAAGGAAAGTTACGTTAGAAGTGACACTTCCGCCCTCAAACTTAAAAATTAGGGAATTTTTACAACATATATTTCTGGTAGTAAGGGTGGTAGTAAAAAATAAATTTATTAATTGGTTTTTGAGATATCATGGATTTAAATATATTTTTTCTAAGGGTATTAACAACTTTTTTTTGCTAAACCTAATATCCTCCTGTCGACGATCGGGATCGCCTGACCGCAAAAGTGAAGAGGAGGTTTGTGTGAGTGTAGGACTCAAGAAGCGCTTCGCTCAACAATGGATCGAATGAAGGTCGGGCGTGGTGTCAATGAGCAAGAGACAGCGAGTTATACTGGTTTGAGCCCCCGCGAGGGTAATAGCTCTACGTCCAGTCTTCTCCGGAGGAGGAGGAATTCACTAACTGTGCGTATAATGAGGTGGTTACAACTCGAGCTTGGGTGCTCTGTGCGTGGGTGTCTATGAAACTATTGCCAGTGAGTCCTCTTCAGACGCACGCTCGAAGCGGCCTTATATCCTCCGAATCTTCAGCTCAGAACGGATGGGAGAGATTCTCGGGGGAGTGGCCTTCGTGCGCATTGAAGGTGGGCTGTAACTGCTCCGGAAATGGCACCCACTTTTGCCTTGACACCATTATTCGTGTCTCGTTAGAATCGCCGAGTAAATGCACGCCCCACGCCCCGAGGCGAACCGCCCGACCAAGAGCCGACCTCACGACTCGAGCTTGAGGGAGTCTTGAACGACCCTTGGTCGAGGCGGGCTATAGGTCGTCTTGGGACCGTCGCGACCAGCCGCAATCGAGGCCTTTGCTGGACTGCCCGAGCTAGATACCTGCTGACCGTCTTGTTGACCGGCCAAGGATTGCCCAACCCTCGTCGGCTAGCCCCGAGGCTCTAGGTCGGTGGGCACCAAGCGACCTCGAGCCTCACATTGCGGGCATAGGGAGCAAGCCGCAGGTCTCGATCCTTGGCCGAGGTCGGGCGAAGACCACAAAGTGAAACCTTCGGCCTCGACACCTGGCGACCTTTGATCTTTGCGATGATGGTACGGATGCGAACGGCCAGCGGACACCTGAGGCGCCTCGAGTCCGCGGCCCAGGCCTTAATTGCGCCCGTCAAATCAAGGCTGGCGCGCCTTTTGAGGCGCCGTGGACTGGATTTATCGGCGACGCGGCCCATGAACCCGAGCCCACAGCAACTGCTGAAAAAACTTACGATCCTGCGCTTCGTCTTCCAAGCCTCTTCGCCCGAGCAAGACTACTCTTTGCCCCTCGACCAAATTCGCTGCGATCGCCACGGCCAAGCTGGGGAGGAGCACATTGTCACTGGCGAGGATGAAGGAACTCGAGACCACAGGGTGATTGACCGGTAATATGGCGACACGGGTAGTGAGACCAAGCCGCGCCCTAGGGACGACGAGATCGTCTGCACCGAGCATTACGCTCTCTTCGGTCTGCGGACCCCGGAGAGCGAGTTCATCGCGGCGGTCCTCTCCAGCTGCGAGATCGAACTCATCAACTGGTGCCAAACTCCGTTCTCCTTCTCACCATCTTCTCCCACCTGTGCGAGGGGTTCCTAGGAATCCTTCCCACCCCCTCGCTCTTCTTCCCAGATTTCACCTCTTCCACTCTGGGAAGGACCCCGAGGTCGGATGTCTCTACTTCCGGCTGCGGATAAGGCTCAAGTGGTCCTTCCCAAGTTCCAACCTCGGGACTCCCTCGGCCCATGGTCCGAATCTGGTTCTACTTGAAGAAGGGGAAGTCGGCACGCCGGTGTCTGAGGGACCCCATTACCGGAAGAAGGAGACCACGAGGCGGGCGACCTCGAGGTCGACGAGGAGGCCATCGCCATCATACACATCTGCGCCATCTTGGCTGCCTCACCGGCGGCGATCGCTAACGATTTCTGCGGGCAGGTGTCCCCCTGCGGAGGAGGATCCGTTCTACAAGATCCGAGGGCGATCGACCGACCGCGAGGGCACGCCCGTAAGCCTTCTTGCCTCGAGATTTTGCTCGAATCCGTCCTTCGATCTTCTCTTGATGGTCGCTTCCTTGCAGCGCCAAGGAGTCTGGATCGCCGCTAGGATGAGCGAGATGTTCGAAGTCGGGCGACGACTATGTTATTGACGACCCGTTCAAGAACGTGTTACCGCAAGGCCGAGGTAAGCCACCCGACCAAGCTCTCAACTCGAATGTCCACGAGGCCCTTCTTGAACCTCGCATGCTCGCAGGACCATCAGGAGCTGCTCGAGACAGCCAGGAGGATGCTCCAGCTGCCCGGCGGGGGCAAGAGCAAGAAGGGGAAGAAGAGGTCTCTCCTCAGGAAGCAGGCCGCTAGGAGGTGAAGAAACCCCACATCGAGTGGGGTAACTTGCGCCACGTAAGGATTCCCATGGCCGAGCCCGGGCCCATGCTCACGTCCTTTGTTGCTTGATATGCTCTCTCCTTTGCAGCGAGCGCGACGGCGCCGCCAGACCTCGAGCCCCAACCGCCCAGGCGCCCAAGCTCGGCCCCAGGCCGCCGCCATGATGACGTGGATCCGGCCATGAGCCCGAGGTCCCAGGCGGGGCGCGAAGCGGAGTGCCCCACAAAGATCGGGCAACAAGACTCTGGCTGCCCTCGACAAGGTGGAGGCCGATGACTCATGTAAGTTTTTGGATTTTTGGTTCGCTCCGGCCCCTTCGTGCTTTTCTGGCTTAGTGTTTGTTCTTGATCGCAGACCTCGAGTGCCCGTGCTCGAAACTTGCCCGTTTTGACGATGGCTATTGTCCAGGGAGAGTCCGAGTCCGAGGAGGAGGAGGATTCTCGTCTTGGCCCCGCCGTCCCTAGCCGAAGCCAGACTCCTCTGAGACCCCGAGCTGGGCCCCGGTCGGCGAGTCCGACCAAGGGCTCGACGACTCAGCCGAGGGGATCCAGCCCGCGACCAGCGAGGACTACGGCACTAGCGAGACGGACACCGTCATTGTCGTTGACCCTCCCGTGGTCGACTCGCAGGAAGGTTCCCAGAGTGCCTTGGTCACAGCCGCGGAGACACCCCAGGCTCGCCCGACCACGGCCGCTCCGAACGTCGAGGTCGTGGCGCCACCGGCCACCGAAGATGGCCGCGTTGTGGAAGCAACTCAGGTCTGCCCGACCGAGGCTGCGTCCGACGCTAAGGCCAAAGCACCCCAGGTCACGGAGGTCGACCGCGCAGCGGGAGGTTGCACGGTGGATCCGGTCGTCGTTCCCTCAGTGCCGGAGGCGAGCAGAGCCCTGACCTCACGGGTCAGGACCGACATTGCTGCCGCGTCCGCCCCTGTCGGCGAGTTGTACCCACCGGAAGAGGCGGCAGGACTCCAAGTCGCCACCGGCGCGGAGACTCAAGGTCTTGGCCCAAGCGCGCCGGTGGTGGTCGAGGTCGGCTGCACCTCAGGAGCACCGGGCGACGAGCAGGAAGAGATCTCCCGCGCACGCATCGACGATCACGAAGAGTTCACTCATGCACGCCTCGAGAACCGCCTTTGTGTGGTAAGCCCCCCCTTGCGCACTTCGCAGCAGGTTAGCCTGAGTTCCCTTGTTTCTTTTCTTATTTTGGGCCACCTTTCCTATCATGAAGGCCATCGGCAACATCTCCCAAGGGCTGCAAGGCCTTCAAGAGCACGCCGACGTGCTGAGGGGCCTCCTGAACGTGGTGGAGGCGCGGGAAGTTGAGCGCTCCAAGTTCATCGAGACCATTGAGGTCGAGCAGGAGGAGCTCGAGCAGAAGACCAGGGAGCTTGATGACCTTCACCAGACGATGAGGACGCAGGAGGTAGCCCACGCGGCCGAGCTCGAGGGGACTAGGGACTCCTAGCGCGAGCATGGCTACAAGGGCGTGGAGCAAGAGTGCGCGCGGTCGGCCAAGGCGCTCGAGGCCGAGCAAGCCAAGGTCGAGGCGCTGGAGAAGGCCGCTGTGGAGCAGGCGTCTTCCTCGACGAAGGCGTCCCCCGAGCTCGAGGCCAAGATCTTGGAGCTTGAAGAGAAGCTTGGGCGCGCTTGCAAGGCGCTCGAGGCCGAGCGGGCCAAGGCTGAAGAATGGAGCAAGGCCGCTGTGGACCAGGAAGCCACCACGCCAAGGGCCTCCCCCGAGCTCGAGGCCAAGATTCAAGAGCTCTAGGAAAAGCTGGGTCGGGCGAGCAAGGCGGCCAAGACTGCCTTGGCCTAACTTCAAGAAGAGCGTCGTCATGCCGCCGAAGCCTCCACCAAAGCCCTCTGACTCCAGAGCGAACTGTCGACCTTGAGGGCCAAAGTAGCCGAGCTCGAGCAGGAGATTTCCTGCAAGCTTTGTTGAAAAAACGGTTCAATAGAATACTTGTAATTTTGGCTATGATAAATTAACGCCTCAGTTTGCTTTGTCATTCCTCGCCAAGGAATTTTTCCAATCGTGCACTTAACTTCATCGGTCGTAGTATACCTCGCCACTCGTTAGGCTCAAGGTCGAACAACGCCGCCTTTTGAGCGCAAGATAAAGACCAGCAAAGACCAAGACCTGCAAAAATCGAGAAGGAGCCACAGGAAGCATTACATGGTTGCACGAGGAAAAAGTTAGGATCGAGGGTAAGGCTCGCGCTATAACAACGATTTGCGTGCCACTCGTTGGACCCGGTCAGGAGCTTAGCTCGAACCCTAGCGCAGGGGGAGTATTGTTGCAAAGAGTTTTGGCTTACACGTAACTCGACCACTGGGGGTGAAGGGTAAGCCCCCGATACATAGGCCAAGAGCAAGCGCGCTCATACGTAGGTCGAACACCGAGAGGCGAGTTACATGGAAAAAAGACGCGCAGAGGCCAATCATGACAAATGAACCAGAGCTTTATTGAAATTTGAGATAAAAGGGTTACACATACAACTTGTGAAGCTGGTCGATATTCCACGAGCTAGAGAGCTTTCTGCCATCGGGCATCGCTAGCCGGTAAGCCCCCATGCGATCTGTTGAAACAACTCTATAGGGGCCCTCCCACCGCGGGGATAACTTATTGGTGTTGGACGGAGCCTGAATCCGTCTCAGGGCTAAGTCCCCAACAAGGAGCTCCCTAGGTCATACCGATCGAGACGCATGTCTGCGAAGAGCTTGCAGGTACTACGCCGATCGTAGCAGTGCACGTCATCTTACTTCTTCCGCCAGGCAAGGTCAAGAGACCGTTCTTGCTCAAGTCGATCTGATCGACCAAAAGGCGACTGGCGAGCCAGCGTGACCTCGGGAGGCGGGGCGGCCGTCATCAACATGAGTTGGAAGGGTGTGGACCCTGTGGCTCAGCTTGCCGTGGTACGAATAAACCATAAGACGGTGGGGAGTTCGTCCACCCAGGTCTGGCCGAATTGTTCGAGCTCATCTAACACTCGTTTCTTGATGCCTTGAACGATTTGTCTGTTGGCGCGCTCCACTGCTCCATTACTCTGCAGGTGGGCTACCGAGGCATAGCATTCCTTGGCACCGATGTCTTCGCAGTACTCCTGGAATAGTTCACTGGTAAATTGAGTTCCATTGTCAGTAATGATTCTGCATGGAACCCCATACCTGGTGACCACGAACAAGCGAAAGAATTTGACCATCGCGCGAGCCGTGATGGTTGAGACGGGTTCAGCTTCAATCCACTTGGTGAAGGTATCGATGGCCATGAACAAAAACCTCTTCCCCCCGGTCGCCTGCGGAAAGGGGCCGAAGATATCCACCCCCAGGTCGAGAAGGGCCACGCGAGCGGAATGGTCTGGAGCGCATAGGTGGGCTGATGTGCCTTCCAAGCATGAAACTGGCAAGCTCGACAAGTGTGGACAATGTTGCGGGCGTCCTGAAGTGCCGTGGGCCAATAAAACCCCATGCGGAAAGCTTTCCCGATCATGGTCCTGAAAGAAGAGTGTGCCTCGCATAGACCTGAATGAATGTCATGTAGCAGGTACTTACCCTCCTCTACGGTGACACACTTTGTCAGTATGCCAGAAAGGTTCCTACGATAAAGCTTGCCGTCCACGAGTTTATACGAGCTCGCCCGGCGCTTGATCCTGCTTCTTTCCGCTGGCTCGGCCGGGAGCTCTCCCATCGCCAGGAAACGGTGGATCGGCTCGGCCCAGAAGGGAGTTCCTTCGATGAAGGCGACCGAAGGCCCTTGGTCGGAGATGGAGGGAGACGCCAGGGTTTCCAGTATCACGTCGGGAGGGACTTCGTCGTCGGACGACCCGAGCTTGGAGAGGAAGTCTGCGTCGGAGTTGTCCTTCCGAGCCACGTGTGTGATCTCCAGGTTCTGGAACCACTTCTCTATCTTGCGGGCCTCGATGAGGTACTTGGCCATCGAGTCCTCCGAGCACTGGTACTCCTTGTTGTATTGATTGACAACGGGCTGAGAGTCGCCCGTACAATCAAGCTGGCGCCGCCCGAACGCTGCGAGCCCATGAGCCCGCCAAGAGAGCCCGTGACTACAACGTTGTTGGTCGCTGAAAACCCAAAACGAACCACATACCTTAGCCGGTCGCCGCGCGGAGTAAGGATGAGAATCCCAGCCCCCGAGCACTTGAAGGATCTAGAGCCGTCGAAATACATGATCCAGGGCTTCTCCTCCTCGACCTCGAGTTCGGGAGCGGGAGGGGATGTTTGCTCGACCACGAAGTCGGCGAGCACCTACGACTTGATAGCCGTGCGCACCACGACTTGAACGTCGAACGCCGCCAGCTCCATAGCCCACTTGGCAATGCGACCCTCAGCCTCCGGGTTCCTCAGTATATCCCCGAGCGAAAAACTGCTCGGGACGACCACCGAGTGCGTCTAGAAGTAGTGCTGGAGCTTGCGTGAAGCCATGAGAAGGGCATACAAGAGCTTCTGAACCTGCGGGTAGCGCTCCTTTAGGCCGTGCAGGACCTCGCTGACGTAGTAGATCGGATGCTGCCGTACATCCCGCTCGGCCACCAGACGGCCGGCAGGCGGCTGGGCGGTGGCTGCGAGTAAGCGATGGCACCTCACCCGTGCGGAGTGGTGAGCAAAGGTGGGCTTGAAGATCGCCTTGGTCGTCGAGCGATCACTGCGCCTCGGAGTCCACTCGAAGCTACTTTGCTTGCGCAAGGCCACGAAGAACGATAACTCCACGCCGCCGAGCCTCAAAATGAACCGACCGAGGCGGCCATACCTACGGCGGTGAGGCATTATACTGCTTTCACCGAGGTCGGGGGAGCCATCTTCTCGATTGCCTCGATCTTCTCTGGGTTTGGGCCGACCCCCGAGCCCCCGATCATGTAGCCGAGCACCTTCCCTGAAATAGCACCGAACACGCACTTCTCCGGATTGAGCTTGATATTGTGCTTGTTCAGGTTGGCGAAGGTCTCCCCAAGGTCTTGAACATGGGCGCCCTCGGAAGAGCTCTTGACAATGAGGTCGTCCACGTAGACCTCGAGGTTGCGGCCGATCTGGGGATCAAACGTTTTGGTCATCAGGCGCTGGAAGGTCGCGCCGGCGTTGCGGAGATCGAACGACATGGTCGTGTAGCAGTAGGTCCCGAACGGCGTGATGAGCGAGTCTTGCTCTCATCTTCAACTTCGGTTTGATCTGGTGGTATCGAGTAAGCGTCCGGAAGCTTAACATCCGGCATTAGCGGTGGAGTTAGACGATCGATCGTCTTGGCGAGTGAAAAGTTGTCCTTCTGCATCTTTGAATTCAACCCGTATGGTCCACACATTCTCCACTTTCCGCCCTTCTTCCGGGCGATGGTAGGTTGGCCAACCACTCGAGTAGTCGATCTCCGGATGAACCCACCTTGAGAGCTTGTCAAGGTTTTCTCGATGATGGCGACCTTCTCCGTGAAAGCGCCACGGCTTCAAGGCGCCGCGGACCGGCGATGGGTCGCGACTGCGCACTTGTGCTCGACCACCTCCCTCGGGACACCTGGCATGTCTGCTGGCTCCCAAGCAAATATATCTTTATTGGCACGAAGGAAGGTGACGAGCTTGAGTTCCTATTTGGAACCCAGCCCGGCCGAGATGTGGACGCACTTGGTCGGGTCGCCCTCATCGAGCGGCACAGCCTTCGTAGCCCCACTTGGCTGGATCGCCGCCTTCTGGCGAGCATTCTTCACCGTCGCCTCCGGGCCTCGCTGAGGTAGCATGCCGGCGAGGGCTAGGGCTTGAGTCTCACAGCCGTGCGCCGCCTTGAGGTCGCCGCGCACGGTGATGATGCCACTGGATCTCGGGAGTTTCATGCATCGGTGACCATAGTGGTTGGCCGCCATGAATTTGACCAGGGCGGGACGCCCCAGGATGGCGTTGTAGGGGAGGTTACCCTCGACCACCTCAAAGGTGATCAACTCGGTGCGGAAGTTATCCAAAGCACCGAAGGTGACGGGCAGAACCACCTGCCCTAGGGGAGTGGTCGAGCTCCCAAGCACGATCCCGAAGAATGGAATTGCGATGCTCTTGACCTTCGACCGGGGAATCTGCATCCGGTCAAGCACGCTAGCTAGCAGCAGGTTGAGGGAGCTGCCACCATCAACCATGACCCTCCCGACCATGGTGTTGCTAATGGTCGGGGTCACGACCAAGGCAGTCTTGAGATCCCTCGACATACCTTGGGGGGCATCCTCCGATGTGAAGGTGATCGTCGCCCCTGCCCACTTGCGTGGTCGATCTGCCGGACTTCCCAGCGGTGGCTTCGATAAACCACGTGGCATCTTTGATCTCGCTTTTACCGAGATCGTCTGTAGAAGAGCCACCAAAGATGACGTCGATCTGGTGGTCGCCTTGCTGAAAGTCCAGGTCGAGGTTGGCCTGGTCTTCCCCGGCGTTTACCCTCTCGGGATCATCTCTCTCCTTCGGGAGCGTAGGCATCTCCCCACGCCCGTCGTAGAAGGCCTCGAGCTTGGCTTGCCAGGCCTTGCAGCCCCGTAGGTCGTGGCTCGGAGTCCTGTGAAACAGGTAGAATTTACCTTCATCAAACCGAGGCCACCCCTCAGAGCCTTGTGGGCGGCCATCGGCCTGTCACGACCCAGACCGATGGTCATCTTGCGAGGTGATTGCTGCGCTTCTTTGGGGTCATTGTCGGTTTCTTTGAGGCGGGGCCTCTCTGGGCGAGTCCGTGCTTCCATAACCTCGCGGCGACCGTCATGAAACGTTATTTGAGGCCGACCACCATCGCTTTGTGGTCTCTCTTCGCTTCTTGGCGGCCGTACTGGTCGGCATTTACGGCGATAGAGGACCAGCCTCGCGGCATTGACGCCAAGCTTACCTTGGTCGTAGTCGCGCTTCCAGCGGACCGCGTCGTCCGCGTAGCGCTCTGCCATGCGAGAGAGCTTGTCGACTGTGAGCCTCGCCGTAATCTCCAGATCTTCGGTGAGGCGTCGGTCGCGCACGCCAAACTTGAAGGCCTTGATCACGGCCTTGTCAGACACACTAGGGATCAGATTTCTAGTTAGGATGAACCGCCGCACGAAGTCGCGGAGGGGTTCATTCTTTCCCTGGATCACTCGGTCCAGGTCTTTCTCCCTGCCAGGCCGCTCGTAGCAGCTATGGAAATTCGAGCGGAGGGCGCTCTGGATTTGACGCCACGAGCGGAAAGTACCTGGTTTCTGGTTGAAGAGCCAAGTGCGGGCAGCGCCGTCCAGGACAGTCGGGAGGTAGTTTGCCATCACATACTCGTCGCCTCCCGCGGCTAGGATGGCGGTGGTGTAGATCGAGAGGAATTCATCAGGGTTCTTCGTCCCGTCGAATCGCTCGATCAACGTGGGCTTGAAGCGAGCCAGCCACCGCACCCGTCGGAGGTCATCGGAGAACGCCACGCGACCATACGTTGGGATAGGGGCACGCCTGGGAAGGTTCTCGCTGCTGCTGGAGCTAGACTCCCGATCGCTTTGACATCCCGCCCTGCGACCTCGACGGCCACGGCGATGGGCCCGAGCATCACCCAGAAGGTATTGCAGACGCTCGTGGACCCGCCAACGCCTCGGAGGGACATCGGGAGAGGCAGCTCTTTGGGCGGGAAGTCGCCATCTGCTGGTCGCCGCCGCACCCGTCCCGAGTCACGCTTCGACGACGGCGAGAGCGTCTGGTCGAACCTCGAGGCTGCCGCGCAGAGACCGGCGGGAGTGTTGACGCCTACGCGAGGAGTTGTCGTCGCTCCTCAATGATCGGGACCAGCGAGGGGTCTCGTGTGCGGATGTGCCAGCCTCGGTGACCGCCTTGTCGAGCTCATCTCGAGCTTCGGCGAAAATAACCCGCCGTCGGATCTTGCAGGATCGGTCATGACTTCGTCGCGATTGCTCGGGCCTTCGCTCGAAGAGGGAGTCTGGAGCGTCCTGAGGACGTTCCAATCTTCTCAAGCTCTTCTCGCCGGAGGGCGGTTATGGCCTGATTGATGGCAACCTGAGCCATCCGGCGAGCATCTTCAGGGGTCTTTGGGCTGCGCTCCCCCTTCTCCACGTCCTCGTCATGACTGGCGGCCATGAGAATGAAACGGCCTCGCAGTAGCGGAGAGGGGGAGAACAGGGACGTGGAGCTTCCCTGCTCGATGGCCGCGTTCGAGCTCGAGCTCGTGGAACACGATGTTGCAGAGGACGCCATACCTTGAAAACCTGTGATCTCTTCCGGTTGAATGAAACTCTCGGGCCCCACGGTGGGCGCCAGCTGTCGACGATCGGGATCGCCTGACCACAAAAGTGAAGAGGGGGTTTGTGTGAGTGTAGGACCCAAGAAGCGCTTCGCTCAACAATGGATCGAATGAAGGTCGGGCATGGTGTCAACAAGCAAGAGACAGCGAGTTATACTGGTTCGAGCCCCCGCGAGGGTAATAGCTCTACGTCTAGTCTTCTCCAGAGGAGGAGGAATTCACTAACTGTGCGTACAATGAGGTGGTTACAGCTCGAGCTTGGGCGCTCTGTGCGTGGGTGTCTATGAAACTATTGCCAGTGAGTCCTCTCTGTACGTACACCCTGAGCGGCCTTATATCCCCCCGAATGCTGCTTGTAACGGATGGGAGAGATTCTCGGGGGAGTGGCCTTCGTGCGCATTGAAGGTGGGCTGTAACTGCTCCGGAAATGGCGCCCACTTCTGCCTTGACACCATTATTCAGGTCTTGGTAACCGTCGAGTAAATGCACGCCCCACGTCCTGAGGCGAAACCGCCCGACCAAGAGCTGACCTCACGACCTCGAGCTTGAGGGAGTGCGGAAACGGACCCTTGGTCGAGGCAGGCTATAGGTCGTGCGGGACCGTGCGGACCAGGCCGCAATTGAGGGCCTTCGCTGGACTGCCCCGAGCTGGATACCCTGTTGACCGTGCGCTGACCGGCCAAGGATTGCCCAACCCTCGTCACCTCCCATTCGACCGGCCACCTTCGAGTAATCGAGTCATGCACCGCCGCTGAGGACGTATTCATTGTTGTATCAAACGTTGCCACCAATAGCCAAAGGAATTTGTAATTAAGCGGTAAACTATGTCACAATTCTGCATGCCGTAGCCGGTGCTGTATGATTTCAGGACTATCTCCGACCTTATCGTTGGCACAATCGAATTCTCACTTTATCGGCTAATTATCACAGCTGCAAACAAATTCACTGTTCCAAATGTTGAGTGCTTGCACCCTCTCTATGTCCATGGAGATTGACAGGCATGGACAGCATGAATTTAGTTAGATCCAGAGCTCCCGTTGCTTTCGTATGTTAGAGTTGCAAGTCGGGAGCCAGTAGCTGCGAGTAGGGTGCTAATGGGTTTGAACCAATCTAAGACTTTTGGATTAGGTCAATCCAAAACTGTAAATGGATTGGACTCATTTTGAATCTATAAATATTTGGATCAGATCTAGACTAGATTAGGCTAGTTTTAGATCTTATGTTTTTCTACTAAATCTCTTACCACCAGCCAAATAAATCAATTGATGTTGCCTTTAGCACTAATGCTTTTTGGGCACATTACATGGATAATATGAGAATATGATGTACTAGATAATTGTAGATTACTTTGTTATCTTTCCATAGAATGCTTAAACACTAGTTTGGTTGGATATATTAAAAGATACAATGTTGTTAAGCTCGCTGTCCAATAAATTATCACCATAAAACTATGTCCTAGTAATTACCAGACTAAAAATAGAAGGTTTGGTAATTAGGATTTTGTCGTATAATGAGAGATGTAGAAAACATTTTCATCTTTCGGTGAGTGCTAACTTAGTGAATTTAGTTGAGTAAATTAAGAGTTATGGCCTTTGTAAGCTCGTTGTCCCACCTATAAATCGTGAAAGGGCAGTGTCGCAGTAATTATTAAATTAAAAATAGTATGTGACTGAATTAAAATTCAAGATGCTCAAACGGTCTTCTTTTACTGGTTTATGATAAGTACTAAAATACAAATGAAATTTGTAAGGCTGCGGCCTGTGAGCCACCGCAATTGGACAGTGCCGCTGTAGTTTACGGATTGTAGGATCGAGACGCACCAAGGGAAGGTGAATTGGTGCAAACTAACACCTAAAACTAATTTTTTGTGTTTTTATTAATTCTGGAAATTAACAAAATAATGAATAAACTAATCGAATTGATCTAGAATAATTGATCTAATACTCTGGAAGAAAAACTAGATTAAACAGACATGCTAGAACATGAACTCATATTTGTTGATTAACTCAAACACAGTCAATACGTGAGTTCCGTATAAACCTTAATTACCTTTACTGATTTCCAAATTACATGCGCACTGTTACCTCCTCTATCTTCTTTTTCTTGCTGTTCTGTCGCTTGCTCCAGGAGGCTATTAACTCTATTCTCTTCTGCTGATATGTAGCCTCGCGTACACGCCGCTTCAAAGTAGCATCGATCGTGAGCACTGTAGCTTCAAGTTACTGTAGCATCACGAAGGACAGAAGCGCCGAAGTCCTCGCGTTCTCCTTTTCTTCCGCCGCCTCCTGCTGCGATTCCTCTTTTCCCGTGCGCCACCTCTGTTTTCTTCTCTACCACCGCAAGGCGCTGCGTTTGCCTTATATTTTCTTTGCATGCGCTCGTCTCTCGTTCGACTCGGACACGGGACACGGACTCCACCCGACCCAAGAAAACAGTAACCAAATACAATTTGGACTCTTAACTGATTACAATGCAAATAAACCAGAACTCTGAACCGAACTAGATCATCTAGCCAACAATGCTAACACATGCTAAGGCCGACCTGCCGCTCTCGCGTGACTAGCTCGCCTGCATGATCTGCTGGCCGTCACACTGCGTCGCCCAACTGCATAGATCTCTACGCGTCTCGACTTGCTGCACCTGCGTCCTTCGCGTGCTACGCCTCCTGCACCTGCGATCTCCGTGCCACCTATACCTCTGCGACCTCGCGTGCTGCGCCTGCACCTCTACGATTTTCGCGTGTGCTTCTCTCGAGCTACGCGCTACCTGCGCGGATTCTCCCCAATCTGTAGTGTACGTCCGTCTGTGTTCGCCTGCGCTGCAACGTGCATCTCGCGTCCCTACATTGCACTTCCTGTTGCCTGCGCTGAATCTCCTATCACAAATAAAACAAAACTTCGCAGTATCTTGTTTCATAACAAATATTGTTGTCATATAAATCATCACACATATATTAAATTGTTGTCAAATTAATCATCACAATATAAATTTCGCAAATGGAACTAACAATCTCCCCCTTGATGAGTGATTTGACAATACACAAATAATCCATAATTTGTATCAACAATCTTCCCCTTAATTATCATTCAATAACTCCCCCTTAATTATCTCAATTTAAGCACATTTTAGCATATTATTACTCCTCCTTTGGCAAAACACACATCAAGGATGAATGAAAAATGATATTGAAGCCATAGATAGTTGAAATAAATCTATATATTCAGAATATATCATGAGCAATCAAGTTAAATAAAAATACGAATACCCATTTAACATCTACTCTAATAGTAAGTAGTAGAAAGAAACATTTAAACATCTTGAAACCTTCCACTAGAACATACCTCGTTTCAACTCACAAATCAAAGTAAGCATTTCATTCATACATAAGCAAATGTTAGGACTGCATAATAAATTTTTGTGTAGCATAAGCAAGAACCTTTCTTCAAAATTTTAGAAGGCTATACATAATCATTTTACTCCACCCAGTCACTCACACCACAGGTATTTGTCTAGTATGCCCATAACATTTGTTCACTTTGTACCACTTTGAGGTACATTTTTTTTCTTTTTTTTCGCATCCACTTTGAGGAAGCTTTTTTTTTAATCTGACTACCCCGATTTTTCGAGTTTATAGTCATAAGCTTGACATAGGAACATATTTTCTTGGGCATATGTCGACTATTACCATGGTATTAGAAAGTAATAGAAGTAACTTACATTTAGCATAACCCACTAAATCTTGAGTACTAGAGAACACTCATGGTATCATTAGATGTGATTTTGTGAGATGGTCAAATAAACCATGTTCGTAATTAAAGAAAACTTGAAAAAAATTTATAGACTCTGGAGATGCAATTATTGCTATATTTGGTGATGTATAAAAATAGGTATGAAATTTTTATAGATTCTAAAGATAAATTTTCGTAGACTTTATAGATAGGGGCGGAGCTAGGCCTCGGCCCACTAGGGCCTGGGCCCAAGGCCTAGCCCAAATATTAATGTCCGAGGCTAGCGTTACGGCCTAGCCCAGACCACTAGAGAAGCTTAGGAGCGAGGAGCCCTAGCCATTCGATTCACGCACAGGAGCTCAGGAGCCCTAGCCATCCACGCGCAGCTTGGGAGTCCGCCGTCGGTCGTCGCTCACACCCACTGGCCACCGCCGCTCTAGGCCACGCAAGCCGGCCGCCGCTCCTGCCTTTGGTAGTGCACACC
The DNA here is from genome assembly GCA_036346375.1 of Guadua angustifolia. NCBI lineage: Eukaryota > Viridiplantae > Streptophyta > Magnoliopsida > Poales > Poaceae > Guadua > Guadua angustifolia. Next base: position 369,707 of record JAYEVE010000835.1, on the reverse strand, counting down.
GAATGAGCTTTCGGCTAAGGCCTTTGGTAGTGGTGGGTTGGTGGGTGGGTGTGTGTGTGGGGGGGTGAGTGGACCAGCAGTTGAGATGGTAGGCAAATGTTTTGGAAGGTTTTTGTCATTTTTCATAGTTGCCTTCCTTCACAATCTCCCTTATCACCGTTCGCTCCCTATATCTGGATCTGGTGGTTGGTGAGCACCATTAGTTTAGATCCAGTGGTCGATGAGCATCCTATGTCTGGATCTGGCGGCTAGCGACTTCAACCTCTCCTCCCTCTCTAGCCTTGGTTGGGAAGGCAGCTCTACATTGGAGGGGGAGGCGATGGGAGAGACAAGATCTGGTGGCACTGGGTTGGAGGGAGGTGGACTTAGGGGGTGGGAAGCATTGGCTCTATGGAAGGAGGTGAAACAACAAGCGACGCTGCATTAGCGGGGGAGGCGAGGTTTGGCAGTGCTAGGTCAAGGGTAGGGATGAAAATAGGCCAGATATTTCCCGCCCGATCCGAGATCAGATCTGTTCGGGACTGGATTTAACTATTCGGCTGAATCTGAATACTTGAATCTATGTTCTAGATTAGATTCAAAGCATTTAGTATCTGAATAATATAGGATGGGAGATGGATATTGGATAATTATTCCATTCATATTTCTGGATGATGCCTGGCTGTTGGCTTGCGTCTCCGCCAAATCTCCTTCGCCCTAGTCTCAGGCTAGATCTCATCTTGTGTCTCCGTCGGATCTCCCTGCCCCGGCCGCGTCTCCACCCCCGGCCGCATCCCCACCCCTGCGTCTCTAGCCGATGGCCTCCTCCTGCTGAGCTCCTTTGCTTGAGAGCCTCCCCTGTCGAGCGCCTCCCCCTCAGTGTCGGGCCATTGGGAGACGGCCACAATGGCGGTCAACGTCATCCACGGCAACAACCAGTTAAAGGTAAGCAATGCAACATGTGTATGCCAGGTTCAACATCATCTAGTTTCAGAGCTTCGACAAGGAAAATTTCCTGACAAAACAAAATAGCCAACCCAACCAGTAGCACAAAGTAATATCTTATTGACTGATGAGGACATCTCCACAACGGATACAACCAGTGCTAACTCATCTCACCAAAATGTACAAGGACCACTCACTCGAGCTCGTGCACGCAAATTAAATTATCAGGTGAAGTCGTTCCTAAGTGTTCCTACTAATGACTTAGTGAATGGAATGCTATTTAATTCTTGTGATCATGTTATTCTTATTAGGAACCAGGGTGAAGAGCTACCAAGTGCAAAGAGACTCGAATCCAAGTCGGAGGCTTGAAGGAAGTCCAAGTCAGATTCGGACTCGCAGATAGTATCGACTTCAAATATTCATAACTTTTGATCTAGAGCACTTCTGGAGGCCCACGAGTACAGGATTGAAAGACCTGCTCGTCCTCTTTCAAACGGATCCGAAATCACCTTAAAATTCCTTCGAGTCAGCGAAACTGCAAAACAATGGAGACTACTTTTCCTGTCCGAGTCAGTTTGGGCTGCGGGTTTTCTAATCCGAGTTGTATTAGTTAGGCCCATGTTAAGGCCTGGTGCCGCATGTCCTTGGACTATAAATAGCCAGCCGCCACCATAATTAGGGTTTGGGTTTTGTTTGATTAGGTTTAGCCATTGCTACCGCTTGTACTCGCGCGTGTCGACTAGACCGCCCGTCTACTTGTCATCGGAACCCCAATTTCGAGTGTTCTTGTTTCAGAATCAATCTACATTCATATTCGCAATTGAGTTGCTTGTGATCCCTTGTTCTTGCTGGTTCTTCGATTGCTTGCAGGAACAAAGACCTTCGTGGTCAGGTTGGTGGCGCTTCATGAGATCAATAACCTTCGGAGGGTGGTGTACGGTCGCTAAAGCGCAACGTCGGGTTCGTTGTAGTTGGGCGCCAACCGTCCTCCACCAAATCGGCGTTATCTTATCTCATCGAAAGATCGGGGCCTTGATCTATATCGGGTGGTATCGAGCTCAAGGTTGCTCGGTGAGATCTTCTATCAATTTGCGTTTTCTACCTAGAGTCCAGAAAATTTGCCCTACCAAAAACAAGATTTGTTCCTCTGTCCAAGACTTTTTGTGCCTTGCTTTTACTGCGTAGTTCTCCGCTTGTTGAATTCACGGTTGCTTCGTCGAGTTGGGTTGCTGGTTTTTAGTTTCTGCCCTTAGAGTTTCGAGTTCGAGTCACAGTTTGATCACAGTTGCGTTTCGGTATTGAGTCGGAGTCCTTAGTAGTTATCAGATCCAAAAAAAAGAAGTGTACCCTCGAAGCGCTGCGCCCATCGCGTGCTTGGTCGCTTGAGTGCTGCGCCATCGCGTCAGCGCTTCGGCGGTGTGCGCTCATCACGTGCCTGGTGGCCCGAGTGCTCGCCATCATGTCGCGATGGTCGTCCGAGTGCTGCATCGCCATGAGTGCTGCGCCATCGTGTCTTGATGGTCGCCAGTGCTTTCGCCGCCGAGTGCTCGCCATCGTGTCTTGATGGTCGCCAGTGCTGCTTAACGGAGTGCTCACCATCGCGTGCGATGCTGCTTGAGTGCTCGCCAGTAGCGTGCGATGCTTTCGCCAGAAGTGCTTTCGCCGTTGCGTCGATGCTACGCCCAGTGCTTTCGCCATTGCTGAGCTGGTGCGCCAAGTGTTCGCCCGTATGTATCGAGAGAAGAAAAAAAAGGCAAGTGCAAGTTTCAAAAGCCGCACGAGATCAATTGCAAACCAAAGTTCAGAGAGAGAGAGAGAGAGAGTATCTTTTAATTACCCTTATACCCCTGGTCAAAAAAAAAAAGAGGGTGTGTGTGGTGAGTGTTGTTTGGAGTCCTTGTGAGTCTGTTATTTCAGTTTTAGGGCTCCCGCAAAAAAAAAAAAAAAAAAAGAAAAAAAAGGAGCCCTAGCTGCTTGCTTTGTATTGAGGACGTTCTCATTGCGTTTCTGTGGCATCGTTGGTGATTAGGCTCGCGTCTCTAGCGTGGTTTGAGGCTAGGGCCAGCACCCTACTGTCGTGGAACGTTTATTCAACTTGTTGTGACTATTGTGGTACGAGCTATCCTTTGCTACAATTGCCAGCCACCTATAGCTCCACAGAAAAATTACAACTTACCAGGCTCTTGCGTTTGGCACCTGTACACCACCTCTCCAGGAGATTTGACTTGCGGACGCCGACACCTCCTGCTAAAGCTTGGTAAGAACTGGTAAAAGCTTGGTGATACAAGTTGAGAGTTGAGAGACAGTGCCCTTTCACGCAATTGTTTTTCTTTTGTTTTCTAACCATGTCGAGAGCAATGACGATGATGGACAGCATTCCCTACTTTTCGGGAATCATTCAACATTTCGGCGCCAAGTCAAGCTGCATCTTGAGGGCCTCGATGGTGATGTGCAAGTGGTAAATGGCGGTGGGACAGGTGGAGAAGGCTCAGTTGACACCAACACTAGGTGACAAATTTGGAGGTTTCTGTTGGCACCATCAATACCAACTTTGACGGAGGTATTGCGGCCTTTGAGGACATGGGCTGAGTGCCTCTGTGGCGCTTGTAATGGTGTGTTGGGCGCGAAGTGGATGAGAATGTCGACGACTCGCTGCTGACTCGGAGCTTGAGGAAGACCACGCGGCGTCAACTTCGCCATAGCAAGCAAGGTATGGGTCCTTTGCGCCCCATGATGAGTGCGTGACTATGATGATTCTCTTGGCAAGGTTAAGTTCACCATACCTCCTTTTGATGGTAAATATGATCTGATGCATACCGACATGGGAATTAGTGTAGAACAAAAGTTTGCATGTCATGAGTATCACGAAAACAAAAGAGTTCGATTTGCCACTAGTGAGTTCAGCGATTTTGCCTCTGTTTGGTGGAGTGAGTTTCGACGTAAGAATCGAGATATTTGCACAAAAGCGGGCTGATTTGAAAAGAATCATGCGAGCTAGATTTGTTCCCTCTTATTACCAGCGTGACTTGTTAAATAAACTTCAATTTGCTTAGACAAGATAATAAGGCGTGAGGGAGTACTATCGGGACTTACAAATGGGCATGTTCTGTTGTGGTATAGAGGTGTCGAGGAGGTTGCTATGGCTAGATTTATGGGTGGGTTGAACCGTGAGATTTATGATATTCTTAGTTACAAGGAGTATAACTCAATCACTCGCTTATTTCATCTTGCTTGTCATCTTTGAAAGAGAAGTGCGAGGACAGCATAAATGGTCTATACGAGAACTAATGTTTACTGCAGTCGTGCTAACACTTGGTCAACACGCTCCATCTACAACCACAAGACATCCGGCGCACCGTCCTCCAACAACAACAAGAGTCGACCTTCCTCTTGGCCGATTGCCAAGGCTTGGAGGTAACGAAAACATCTACACGAGAACCCGCCAAGAGCTCGCTTGGTTGCTTCAAGCTGGGAGGGCGAGGATGTGCAATGCCATCAATGCAAGGGTATGGACACATGAGGAGTCAATGTCGAACAGCGTGTCTTGATTGTGCGAGACAATGGTGAGTTTTCTTCGCTAGTGACTTGGATGAAGAAACATATGCTATGCTTGCGGTGACAATGCGAGGGGCGAAGATGATCATGACCGGAAGACCACATTGAGGCTAACCATGCTGACCATTATGAGAGCCTCATTGTACAGCGTGTATTGAGTGTCCAGTTGGGAAGGCCGACCCGAGAATCAGCGGCACAACCTTTTCCAAACCAAGTGTGTCGTCAAGGAGCGATCATGCCGTGTGATCATTGATGGAGGAAGTTGCAACAACCTTGCAAGCGTGGACATGGTGGAGAAGCTTTTCGTTGGAGCGAGACCACACCCCCAACCATACTATGTCCAATGGTTCAATAGCATTGGTAAGGTTAAGGTAACACGCTTGGTAAGAGTACAATTTGCTATTGGTTCCTATCATGATTTTGCTGAATGTGATGTCGTACCTATGCAAGCATGTTCTATATTGTTAGGTAGACCTTGGCAATATGATAAAAATTCTGTGCATGATGGGAGAACCAATCAATATTCGTTTGTGCATAAGGGGAGGAGGATTGTGTTGCATCCTATGACTCCTGATTCTATTATTAAAGAGGACATTGTTAGAGCTAGTAAGCAAAAGATTGATGCAAATGCTAAAACGAAAACATCTAGTTACGGTGGTGATAACAAAAATGAGATTAAATTGAAAGGAGCATGTTATCTAGCTACCAAAGTGATGTGAAGGCTGGTTGTTGATGAATCTGTTTGCTATGTTTTAGTTTGCAAGAATGCTTTGTTCTCAATTGAGGAGGTACTCGCTGCTTTGCCTTCTCTTGTGACTAACCTTTTGCAGGAGTATCTTGATGTTTTCCCCAAGGATGTTCCTTGAGTTTGCCACCAATTCGGAATTGAACATCGATTGATCTCATTCTGGAGCATCGCCGCCCAATCGGCGCTTATAGGACTAACCGGAAGAAACTAAGGAGATACAACGCCAAGTGCAAGAACGCTTGACAAAGAATGCGTCGTGAATCTCTTAGTCCTTGTCTTTGTTCGGTCCTTTTAGTTCCTAAGAAGGATGGATCATGGCGTATGTGTGTGGATTGTAGAGCAATCAATAACATTACCATTAGATATCGTCATCCTATTCCTAGGTTAGATGATATGCTTGATGAATTAAGTGGCTCTCTTGTGTTCTCTAAGGTTGATTTGCGTAGTGGCTACCACCAAATCCGTATGAAATTAGGTGATGAATGGAAACAGCTTTCAAAACTAAGTTAGGTCTATATGAGTGGTTAGTGATGCCTTTTGGATTGACTAACGCACCGAGCACTTTCATGAGACCGATGAATGAAGTTTTGCGTGCTTTCATTGGTAGATTTGTGGTGGTATACTTGATGATATCTTGATCTATAGCAACTCCTTAGATGAACATCTTGCTCATTTCGTGCTGTTTTGGCGCTTTCGAGATGCACGCGTTTGTTTGGTAACCTTGAGAAGTGCACATTTTGCACCGATCGAGTCGCTTTTCTTGGCTATGTTGTTACTCCACAGGGAATCGAAGTTGATCAAGCAAAGGTGGAGGCAATTCAGAGTTGGCCGACTCCTAAAACGGTCACACAGTCGGAGTTTTCTTGGACTTGCGGGATTCTACCGTAAACCGTGAAAGATTTCAGTACGATTGCTGCACCACCGAATGAGTTGTCCAAGAAAGGCATGGTTTTCCGATGGGTCAAGTCACATGAAGATGCCTTTAACTTATTGAAAGAGAAGTTGACTCATGCACCACTACTCCAACTTCCAGACTTTGGTAAGACTTTTGAACTTGAGTGTGATGCTAGTGGTATTGGGATTGGAGGCGTCTTGATCCGGGAAGGTAAGCGATCGCTTATTTGGTGAGAAATTATCTGGGCCTCGTTTGAACTATTCAACTTATGATAAGGAATTGTATGTACTAGTTCGAACATTAGAGACTTGGCAACATTATTTATGGCCCAAAGAGTTTGTTATCCACTCGGATCATGAATCTTTAAAGCACATTCGTAGCCAAAATAAGTTGAACCGAAGGCATGCGGCATGGGTAGAATTCATTGAGTCTTTTCCTTATGTTATCAAACACAAGAAGGAAAGGATAATATTATTCTTGATGCTTTGTCTCGACGATATACCATGCTTTCACAACTAGACTCTAAAATCTTTGGCTTGGAAGCGATTAAAGAGCAATATGCGCTTGATGCTGATTTTAAAGATATTTTGCTAAATTGTAAGGAAGGAAGAGTCCGGAACAAGTTCATTGTTAATGATGGTTTTGTGTTTCGTGCTAACAAGCTATGCATTCAATTGGATCTGCTGTTTGTTGTTGATTCGAGAAGCGCATGGAGGAGGATTGATGGGCCACTTTGGTGTGAAGAAGGCAGAGGATGTGTTGGTCAATCATTTTTATTGGCCAAAGATGAGGCTTGATGTGGGCGCTATGTCTCTCGCTGTTCTACTTGCAATAAAGCTAAGTCACGACTAAACCCACATGGTTTATATATGCCTCTTCCTATTCCTAGTGTTCCATGGGAGGATATTTCAATGGACTTTGTTTTAGGCCTACCTAGGACAAAGAGGGGGGATAGCATATTTGTTGTCGTGGATCGGTTTTCTAAGATGACACATTTTATACCTTGTCATAAGAGCGATGATGCTACAAACATTGCTGATTTGTTTTTCAGGAGATAGTTAAACTTACATGGAGTGCCATCCACAATTGTGTCCGACCGGATGCAAAATTTTTGAGTCATTTTGGCGGGACGCTTTGGAAGCGGGTACCAAGCTCTTGTTTTCTACTACATGTCACCCTCAAACCGATGGCGGTGAAGTTGTCAGCGAGCGTTGTCTACAATGTTGAGAGCTATTTTGAAGAAAAATTTGAAGATGTGGGAGGAATGCCTACCTCATGTGGAGTTTGCCTATAACCGTTCATTGCATTCTACTACCAAGATGACTCCTTTCGGTGGTATATGGTTTCAATCTCGTGCACCCATTGATATTTTACCTTTACCATGTTACGAAAGAATAAATTTAGATCTTGCTCAATGTGCTGAATTTGTGCTGAAATTGCATGAGACTACTAAAGATAATATTGAGCGCATGAATGCTAAATATAGAGCTCTTTAGTAATCGAGGTAGGAAGAATTAACTTTTGAACACAGGAGATCTTGTTTGGTTGCACTTGAGAAAGGATAGGTTTCCTGATTTGCGAAAATCTAAATTGATGCCTAGAGCTGATGGCCCTTTTAAAGTTCTTGCTAAGATAAATGATAATGCATACAAGCTTGATTTGCCTGCAGATTATGGCGTAAGCAATTCTTTCAATGTTGCCGATTTGAAACCATACATGGGTGATGAAGATGAGCTTGAGTCGAGGACGACTCCATTTCAAGAGGGGGAGGATGATGAGGACATCTCCACAGCGGATACAACCAGTGCTAACTCATCTCACCAAAATGTACAAGGACCACTCACTCGAGCTCGCAGCATAAATTAAATTATCGGTGAAGTCGTTCCTAAGTGTTCCTACTAATGACTTAGTGAATGGAATGCTATTTAATTCTTGTGATCATGTTATTCTTATTAGGAACCAGGAGAAGAGCCACCAAGTGCAAAGAGACTCGAATCCAAGTCGGAGGCTTGAAGGAAGTCCAAGTCAGATTCGGACTCGCAGATAGTATCGACTTCAAATATTCATAACTTTTGATCTAGAGCACTTCTGGAGGCCCACGAGTACAGGATTGAAAGATCTGCTCGTCCTCTTTCAAACGGATCCGAAATCACCTTAAAATTCCTTCCGAGTCAACGGGAAACTGCAAAACAATGGAGACTACTTTTCCTGTCCGAGTCAGTTTGGGCTGCGGGTTTTCTAATCCGAGTTGTATTAGTTAGGCCCATGTTAAGGCCTGGTGCCACATGTCCTTGGACTATAAATAGCCAGCCGCCACCATAATTAGGGTTTGGGTTTTGTTTGATTAGGTTTAGCCATTGCTACCGCTTGTACTCGCGCGTGTCGACTAGACCGCCCGTCTACTTGTCATCGGAACCCCAATTTCGAGTGTTCTTATTTCAGAATCAATCTACATTCATATTCGCAATTGAGTTGCTTGTGATCCTTGTTCTTGCTGGTTCTTCGATTGCTTGCGGGAACAAAGACCTTCCGTGGTCAGGTTGTCAGTGGCGCTTCCGAGATCAATAACCTTCAGGAGGTGGTGTACGGTCGCTAAGCGCAGCGTCGGAGTTCGTTGTGGTCAGACCGCCAACCGTCCTCCACCAAATCGACGTTATCTTATCTCATCGAAAGATCGGGACGCCCAGTCTATATCATTGACTTTCAAAGTAGCATGCACTATGCGTTGGATCACCGGCACATACAGTGTAACATTCTTCATAGCAGCACTAGACAAATGGAAAGTTATCATTACAAAAAAGTGAAGAGTAAAGTACATATGTCATAGAACCATTACCAGCAATCTTGTCAGTTTAACTCTATTATTATCAGCATAACCTGTACAGTTTAAAGCCGAAAATCCTCCCAACACTAATGAAGATATGTTTTCTTTTCTTATCCAGAATCAATTTTTGTTTGCCAATCAATGAACTACCAATGATGAATTATTGATTAGCCTTGTCCACGTAAGATATCCAGAACATGTCTTTTCACTAAATAATCCACAACACTTAGCTTGAATCGATGTACACAAATTCTTTGGCTAAAATTGTCATGCCTTCTTTGCGGGTAACCCACAATTACAATTTTTATCCAAGCATCGATGTTATGCCTCTGTCTTAATGTCGTTGTCGGCGTTTATTGTCGGCAATAATGATTATAGGGCTAAGCTACCGGATCCAAACTTCGATGGTAGCACAAGACACGAGATTTATACGAGGTTTAGGCCCTCATAGAAGAGGTAATATCCTAGTCCTATACTCACGGGATTATAAGAATCTATCTTAATGATGATGATCTGATGATGATGTCTTTCCACCCCCCTATATAGTAGAGGGGTGTAGTTTACAAGGAAGAGTCGATCGATTCTGGGATGGAGATTCTATACCTATCCTTTCTTGCGAACCTATTAACAACAGGATTACAATCGTATCCTACCTAATCAAGAATTAGTTACTATCTTCAGGGCTTCCTTGTTGCGCACGGCAGTAGCCTTCGTGGTGATACCCGTCTCCCTGTAGTCGGCTCGGCCCATCCCCTCTTGGATGGTCCTCACGAGCATACACTTGATCTCCGGGTCCATGTACTCCACAGTATCCCCAGAGTGCTTTATGATCGAGTTGCCACCTTTCTGGTTGCATCCCAACTGAGTCATGCTTCATGCTTGAGTGCTTCCGAGTTCTCGTGCAGCTTCTAACGGTTTCCCTTCCATGCTTAGTGCTGCATTTGTTGGCAAATAGATCGTGAAGGACTCAATAGAGCTCCACGCGTTGAATTTTCTGAGTGGTATCCAACCCAATTATTGGGATTCTGACAGTCGGCCCATCTTGGGACGTACCATTAATTAACTTGGCTTTAGCCAAGTGGTACCTGTACCCAGCTGTCGCGGTGTACAGCTGGCGGCCCATCATGGGACGTACCTTGGTTTGGCCGAGTGGTACCTGTACCCGGCTGTCACGGTGTACAGCTGATGGCCCATCATGGGGCGTACCCTCGAAATCAACTCGTGACATCCGATTCTGACTTGTGCGGTAACCAGCAATCGACCCAACATGGGGCATATTACGAGAAGACATTTCAATTTGGTATGGAAAGTACTCAAATCCCATTTGACACAATGATTGGTGGTTGACCCATCATGGGGCATACCATATCCCAAACTAGGTCTGGACAAGAGGTACCTGTACTCAAGCATTGCGGTGCCGCATGGCGGCCAAACATAGGGGTGTACCCAGTCGGACCTAGACAAAATGCGGAAGTCAAGATGCTCTTCCCGCTCAAGGCAAAATTCAGCGTTCCTCCCTTTAAATATGAGGCTTGATGCGAACAAAGAGTTTTTCTCTCTACTACGCGCTTGCCTCTTCATCTTCTAAATCTCAGCATTTCACAGCGTGCTCCGCCGCTAGGGTTAACTGTCACTGCACCCCAAATCTTGTGCCGCCGCCGACCCCTTTGCTGAAGATGTCTTCTCCCTCCTCCAAGGACACCTCCGCGCTGCCCTCATCCAGGGATTGGGCTACCTCGGTGACGACAGAGGGGTGCCTGGAAGAAACGATCTCCACCGGAGTTCTTCCGGCATTGGCGTTGATTTCTGCACGTCCGGCTGCGGGTGAATCCTCTCCCACTCCCCGATCTGAGGAAATCGTGCTCTTTGAATCCTTCTTCCGTAGCAGTTGGCCTCCCCTTGGCCTTTCTTTTAGCGGTCTTCTCAACTTTTACGATATTGAGTTGATCAATTTAAACCCCAATTCCATTATGCAAATTTTCATCCTTGTCCATCTCGGCGAGGCATTCCTTGGTATTCGTCCGTGTTTCAATCTTTTCCGCCACCACCTTTTTCTTCTCAAACCTTACCCGAGCAAGAGCGCCACTAAGGCAATTGGGGGTGCCGGCTTTCAATTACGGGATGGACTGAAGAAGTCCTATTTCTCTATCCCCATCAAAATCTCTAACAAGGGTTGGCACTAGGAATGGTTTTATTATGTCAATCCCGATCCTTTTCTCCCTCCTTTTGCCGGGCTCCCGCCCACATTTTCTCCATCTTGGGTCTCAACTCCCCCGGATAATGAGATGGATCAGGTCGAAGAACTCCTGGAACTAATCAGTAAGCTGAAGGAGGAGGGCCTAACTGGAGTTGGAATCGCTGTCAGCTTCGCCCTTCACCGAGTGTAGCCCCTCAAGGAGCGAGTCCACTTGGGATTTGAATATTGCGGGGATGATGACCCCACTTGAGAAGTGCCCGAGCCAAGCCCAAGAGATGTGCTGTATAACCGGCTTGGCGACTTCTTTGCCCCGGGCACCCAACTCTCCAACAAGGGATGCCCGAGAGCCTTCACCGTGACGCATCTTTCTCCTGAGGTAAATATTTTTATCCGCTAATATCTGATCACTAACCTCTGAATGGTTGTTGGCTGACTTCATGCTTGCCCTTTGTTCTGAGGCGAGTCGCTTTCTTCTCTGACTCTGCTCCCCAACATCCCCGGACACAAGAGTCTTAGGAGCAAAACGACTCTTGACCCTTAGATTGGGGAGCAGTGCCAAGGAAAATAAGCCGGTGGTGAGGGCCTCAAGGCCTCAACGCCCGTTGGGGGCTGACGATCTGGGAGCCCCGACTCTGCTGCAACCACAATTGCCGCCGCCAAGGCGTAGCATGAAGCCGGGTTCCTCTGCAAATGGCTCATCCACTCAGAAAGTGCCCGGAATAAGAATAAAGAAGTCCAACAGGTTAGTTTCCCTATTGACTCTTACTCCTGCTCTGTAGGATCTTGTCCTATTTGCTTCTTCTAACAGGGTGCCGTCGGACGATGTCCCTGTGAATGCGCCTACTGAGACATCTCCGGAAGTCGAACCCGAGGGCACTACAAACCAGGAGAAGATAGCTTTGCTGATGCTACACAGACTGGGGCGCGAAGCAACTCGGATCAGGCCAAACGGCCTCGCCGCATTCTTCTTTGCACCGAGGACGCCAAAGCTATCCCCGAATCGAAGCTGATTTCATCACCGCCGTGCACTATGCCCGAGCCAACCACGAGACCGATGGCCCTAGAGCCCGCCGCCTGCTCCTCCCCTCCAGCGGAAGAAATCCTCTGAGAGCCGCAGTCCCTCCCCCGCCCCAAGTCTCCGCTATGACTCGCGTGGCGCAACGAGGAGGGTGAATGGGAGACCATAGATGATGAGGAGGAGGAGCAATAGATGAGGAAGCTCTACAAGCACTCCATCGAATGCGCCCGACTGGTTCAGGCAAGCCATTAGCTCCTTCCTTCTTTTTGTCCGCAGCAAGTAGCTTGTCTTCATTATTCTCTTTATGCCATCTTTAGAGCTTAGGAGACTGTTCCGAGAAGAGATCCGAATTTCTCCAAAGGATGCTCCCAAAAATCAAAGAGTGTTGAGAATACGAGGCCGACCTCGAGTGGGTTAGGACCGAGAGCAAGGCCGAGCTGCGAGAGCTTCAGGCCCAAATCCAGACCTTGCGGGAGGAGAAGCTAGACCTAGCCAGCTCCCTTCGATGTAAACATTTCTTCAATCATCCTGCTACTGTACTTGATTGTTTGCCTTTTAACTCTTTTTCCTTGCTTCAGTTCGGTATTCCACCATCGCTGGACTTCAGGAACAACTCAAGGCGTCCTAGGAACAGCTCAAGGTGCTGAAGGACTCAGAGTTCTAGGCTCAGACCAACTCAAAAAGGCTGGAGCGAGAGCTGGAAGGTATGTTTCCTAACTCGATTTTACCTTCATCGTACTTGTAGCGCTCTTGATGACAATCCGGCTCGCTTGCAGAGTACAAGAGAAGGACACAGGTGTAGTTTGGCGTTCTCGGTGAGAAGGTTAAGTTTGTGAAAGCGTCATACACCAGGCTTTGAAAAGCCTCCGAGGCAATCTTTGGAGTTCCTCGCCCGGAGAGGCGGTGGCGACAAGGATCAGACCATCTTGCAACTAACGAGAGGGGCAGAAGCTCGGGACCCACATAAGGGAGGCAGCGACCACGGGCCAAGCTACTTCCGCAATCGTGAAGTCCTTCTATCCCCGAGTGGATATTGAAGCTGTCAAGGAGGGCTTCACCTGCACCGTCAACGATGATCAAGTTGCCGCCCTTTTTGATGAAGTTAAGGACATGTCTGCCGCCTTAGTGGAAAATTTAGACTTGACCCCTGTGTGAATGCATGTATGTAGAACTTGGTTGTTAATTATTTCACCGTGTCTCGAGAAGTCCCTGGATGAGATGATAATGACCAATTAACACTTGGCCATAATTGCTCTACCGTGTCCCAAGGAATCCTCTTCAAATTAAAGGTTACGCGCTGTTCGTATCCGGTTCGACTTCCCACGTCAACACGTCTTCGAAACCGTTTCTGCTTCCCACGCCAGCATGTCTTCAAAATTGTTTTGGCTTCTTTGCTCTGGCTATATAATGGAACCACCGCTATGGGAGCAACCACCGATTTTTGAGTCTTCGTTTCTCCAGCGATCTTTGACTTCTTGGCCTGAAAATTTCTAATGGTGTCTCCTCCTCGCTCTGCGTGCCCTCTTGACAAAGTAGTGCGCCTCGCCACCAGCGGCGGTCTTTGGTCTTCAACTTTCGAGGCCGGCGGCGGCCTGGCGATGAAGACCCACTCACCAGGCTTTGGGCGAAATCGACCTTGCTCTAGCCGAGGTCATTGAGCAAGAAGTCACCGCCCGTGACATCGCCGTCGTCGCCATCTTGGCCAAACGCCCGACCATCGCCGAGATTCTTGATGCCATCGTCGAAGCGTTAAGTTTGTCTTGTCGCATAGGTTTATTCACCTTGAAGATATATATGTAAAACTTAGGCAATGTAAAACACTCGCCGGACATAATGTTCGATTGGTTTATATATAATTTTAATGCTATTTGCTCCTTTTCCTTATTGACTTCAAAATTAAATGCAGTGGTTTGTCTCTTTTTCGTTTAAGCACTCTGCCCGACTAGTCTAGCCCCGGCGTCGAAGTCGGCTCATGGCTCTTTCTCCCAAGCAGCGTTTTGGGTGACTAGAGTTCGCCGTTCATGGGGTTGAGCTTCACTACTCGGAATGCATTGGACTCATTACAACCGTTAGGAAAAAAGCAAAAAGCGACTTCAAAAGCAGATGTGCGCATGTGCCGAGTGTGGAGTGTAGCCCCGACTTCTTTGTAGTTGGGCATCAACTAAGTAGCAAGTCAAATAAAACTTTATTCAGAATAACATGATTGAGTACAAGATTTAAGTGTAAAAGCAAAGTAGGCGCTCTATATTCCACATGTTGTTGATGACTCATAGTCCTCGCTGGTTAGGTCTGTAAACCCGGGCGTGTCACCTCGCCGACTATGCGGGACCTGGCAGGGAGAGCTTGTGCTCGCTTTTCTAATTCTTTCTTAGAACGGATCTCCTTTAGAAAGCGGAGCCTCTAACATTGCGATCGTGATAGCGGCGCATAAGCCCTGAAGGTACTTAGCCGACTGGATTGCTGCAATATCCTTGGCCTCTTCTAGTCGGTCGAGATCTTCTGGTCGGCTTTCTTGTGACTCAACTTCCTTGTACTTCCAAACCCGTGGGGATCCGAATTTTAACTCAGTAGGCAAGACCGCCTCTGAACCATACACCAGGAAAAAAGGTGACTGCCCGGTTTCTCTGTTGGGAGTAGTTCTAAGCCCCCAGAGCACCAAAGGCAATTCTTGACCCATCGCGTATCATACGATATAAGATGATCGAATATCCTTGCCTTTAAGCCTTGTAGCACCATGCTATTGGCTCGTTCAACCTGCCCATTATTCCGAGGATGTCCCACGGAAGCAAAGCAGATTTTGATGCCGAGTTCATCACACCAATCTTGAAATTCACTACTTCTGAATTGAGTGCCATTATCTGCGATAATCCTGTTTGACATGCCAAATCTAACCACTATTTCCTGAAAGAATTCTCTAGCCTTGGCGCTGTGATCGTGGCAACTGGCTTGGTTTCAATCCACTTCGTGAACTTGTTGATGGCAACGAAGAGATGAGTGCAACCACCTTGAGCCTTCTTCAGGGATCCAACCATGTCGAGCTACTGCGAATGGCCAGGTGATCAGAATAGTCTGCAGCTCCTACGCCAGCACGTGGATCTGTCGAGCGAAAAACTGACAGCCTTCACATGTCCAGACAATGTCCTCCGCATCTGTTATAGTAGTCAGCCAGAAGAAACCTTGACAATAAGCCTTCCCAACTAGAGTGCTTCATGCTGCATGATATCTGCAAACTCCCGAGTAGATTTCTCTGAGGAGATGCTTCCCTTCTTGCTCTGATGTGCACCGCCTTAGTACGCCGGAGGTACTCTTTCGAAAGAGCTCTTCTCCAACCACTATATAGCTTTTACTTCGACGTGCAATGCAATCTGCCTGTGTGCGATCTTCAAGGAGCTTGTCCTTCAACAAATAATCCAGATAGGGAATTGTCTAGTCAGGGTTGATGACCAAAACTTCCGCCTCGGCCAGCTTTTTCTTCGTCTTGCTCGACTCCTGCTGTCGGCTTATTGTAAGTTTATGGAGCTCTTCAACGAATACGCCAGCCGAAACTATTACCTGACTAGAGCCTAATTTCATGAGTTCATTTGCTGCTTCATTGTCTCGGCGGAGCACATGGATGAGCTCCAGCCCGTCGAATTTGTCCTCCAGTTTGCGTACCTCCTGGCAATACGCGGCCATATTGTCATCGATGCACGGCCAATCCTTCTGCACTTGGTTGATCACCAGCCGCGAGTCCCCGTGAACCGTCAATTGTTAGATACCGAGCGATATGGCGATACAGAGCCCGTGGATGAGTGCTTCGTACTCGGCGGTGTTGTTTGACGTTGGAAAATGGATTTGAAGGACGTATTTCAGCCGTTCCCCTCTTGGAGAGATGAGCACTACGCCAGCCCCGCGCCGCTGAGTATGAGGGAATAATCAAAGTACATTGTCCAATACTCAAGCTCCTCAACGGCTGTGGGATTCTACAGTTCTATCCACTCGGCGGTGAAGTCTATGGGTGCTTGCGATTTGATGGTAGTTCGTGGCTTGAAGGAAATTTCGAAGGCTCTGAGTTCGACTGCCCATTTTGCAATTCTCTCGGTGGCTTCCCAGTTGTGAAGTATGTCCCCAATCGGAAAAAAAGTAACCACCAAAATTGTATGCTCTTGAAAATAGTGCTTGAGCTTGCGAGAGGTAAGTAGTACGGCATACAATAATTTCTGTAACCTTGGACTCGCCCATTCCTCGTTGACAAAATAAAGCTGGTATTTGAACCCTCTGGTGTCCTGCCTCCTCCGCTCCACAACAATTACCTTGCCGACTACATAGTCGTTGCGCTATATAAAGCAAAAGGGGTTCCTCGGGCATTAGTGAAACCAATACCGGAGGTGTGGTCAAGAATGCCTTGAGATCCTCAAAAACTTGCTGTGCCTCGGGGGTCTATTGGAAATTGCCTTGCATCTTGAGGAGCTTAAAAAACGGCATCCCCCGCATCCCCAAGCAAGAAATAAATTTGCCGAGTGCCACCATGCATCCTATGAGCTTCTGGATGTCCTTCTGGTAAGTCAGGGGTTTCATCGTAATGATGGCATTGATCTTCTTCGGGTTTGCCTTGATACCGCGATGAGACACGATGAATCCGATTAGCTTTCCTAAAGGGACTCCAAAGATACACTTATCGGGGTTGAATTTCATCTTGTAGGCCCTCAGGCTCTCAAACGTTTTAGCCAAATCAGAGATGAGGTCCTCCTTTATACGAGTTTTGACGACGGCATCATCTACGTACGCTTCCACGTTGCGTCTGAGTTGAGTGTGAAAACACCGTTATATCGCGTGCTGATAGGTTGTCTGTAACATCCCAAAATTTGGCTATTTTGAATTTTTAAGAATTTTTGGATTTTTTTGGATTTAATTGGAATTTCTGGAATTTAACTCTTCTTTGTAAATTAATTAAATAATGAATAGGTTTTTGCAAAATATAAATGAAAATATTTTATTTGAGTTCAAAATGCTCTAAAATATTTTTTGGAATTTTTCTAGAATTTTTACGATATTTTAAAAGCCTCAAATGATTTAAATGAATTTCGAGAATTATTTTATTGGAAAATCTGAGAAAATCAATGAATAATGTCGGGCCGCCCACCTGTCGTAAGACACTTGGCCAGCGCCCATAACCCTAACGTCGCCGCTTGTCAGCCGTCAAATCCGCATCAAATGGTAAAGAATCATCGCGCCCGCTTCGCCGCACCGCACCATTCGATCGTCGCCGCATGGACGATTCGGATGTATACACGTCGCCCGAGCGTTTTCGCCGCCGCCGTCATTCCCGACGAGTAACCACCGCGTTATTGTGACGTTTGAGCACGCCTTGCGAGGCTATAAAGCGGATGATCATCTTCTGGGACTCTCCTTTGCCTTGTGCTCCTTTTGCCCCATCATACTACGCCGTAGCTTCGCCCGTTTGCCGCGATTGCTTTCGCCGTAGTTCGAGCGCTCGCCGCTAGATTGTGCGCCGTCGTCGTTCTCCGTCGCGTTTGAGGCCATCAGATAAACCTGCGCCTTGGGCCCGCGTCGTGGAACCAACCCGTGTCGCCGGGCGCCACTGAGCAGCTGTCACCGTCGTCATCTTCTTCATCTCTGGCAAGGACTAAGCGGCTGTGCCATCGCATTGCGTCGAACTCCATCAACCATCGGATCTTCGTTCAGCGCCACGATTCATCACGTCGTCGTTGCACCTTGATGAGTTCCATCTTCTAGCAGTGGCGTTAGATTGTGTCGTGTGGTTCATATCTTGCCACGTAGTATTGTGAATCGTAGCCATCGGTTTGTGATAAGAGTGTAGGATTGAATCAATTTAGGCCGTAGATCTGTGGATGAGTGGTCTAGATGTCGCCACGTGCCCGAAGCCAGGATTGCCCACGTGTTCCTTAGATGTGTTAGACCGTGGCCATTAGATCTTTGATATACGGTCAGGATCTAGCCACGTAGTCACGGTAACAGTAAATCTCATTTTCAATTATCACCCGTTGGATCTTGATCGTATGATTCTTGTGTAGCCACATAGTCTAATTAACCGTAGCCGTTGGATCTGTGTTATTAGCTTAGGATTGATTAGATCTAGACCGTCGGATCTTACTTGTGCGGCTTTGATGTGTCGGATCTAGACCGTCGGATCTTACTTGTGCGGCTTTGATGTGTCGGATCTAGACCGTCGGATCTTACTTGTGCGGCCCAGATCGAATCTAACTTACATATCAGGATCTGGAGTAGCCGCGTGGCCGATCCTGATGTGTAAGTTAGATTCGATCTGGGCTGTCCAAATTTGAATGAACGGTAGAGATCTTGCCGCCGTTGATTCCAGCGTGCGGTCGAGATTGAGACGTGTGTCGCCGCGAGACCGAGGGCATCGGCAAATGACCGTGACTCTGTCGGCGTCACGGTTGAATGCGGCCGTCCGATCGGGATCTAAAGGCTGTGGTGAGAACACGTGTTAGATTAAAACCGAAACGTCACATGGATCGTAACCGTTTGATTTGAATTGGATGGACCAGATTAGATCAAGTCTGCAGTTGATAATTCGTCGCCGCGTGTCACGTCCAAATCGTGCCACGTGTCATGCTGACATCATCGATTAGGACCCACATGTCGATCATAGCACGATGAATGATAGCGTCGTGATGATGTCATCTTGGCGCAATAATTCAATTTTTCTTTAGGAAAATAATTTGGTGGAAAATAGTTTCGGTGCTGACGTCATAATTCCGAATTTTCCGTATAAAAATAAATAAAGAAATTCGGTTTATTCTTTTTGATTTATTTTCAAACTTCAAATGATCATAACTTTTGCGTTTTAACTCCGATTTGAGTGATTCCAATTTCTAAAAATTTGTAAAATCAAGATCTATTTATTGGTAAATTTTATGGAATTTTTAGAGTTAAGTTTGCTCTCTGTAAATTATATTTATTGTGTGTATATATGATTTGTGTAGACGTTGATTTGCCGAAAAGTTACGAGGGGGAGTTTCTAGTACAAGATCAAGCTTCGGATCAGGACCAGCAACTTTTTGAAGGTAAGTTATGCTTTGACCATTTTTGCTCCTAAAGTTTTAAAAATATATTTTGATTTAAACTATGCATGCTAATTCAATTAAAAATGGATTTAAATAATTTGGGTGAATTAGTTAATCAACCTATGTGTTATTGCCACCTTGTCACTAATATTTGTATGCCATGATTTCATTTGATGCCTAAGTTTGATAATATTAGTTGGTTGTTAATATTGTTGCCAACACGGGAGGCTAGACCGTGAATAGTTGCTTAGTCTTGCACGTATCGTGAATAATCTTTTTGAATACAAAAGCAACATTGACTAAAGGAATAGTGAATGCATTTTGTTAAAAGGTGAAATAATGTTGGTGATGACATTGGAATGTAGAGACCTGTGTGGTTCTACATGAAGGGTGATTCTTGAGACATGTGTTGCCTTTGTTAAACAACTTTGGGTGGGAAAATATTTTAGGCCAGGGCAAGTGGAGGAAATGTGTGTTAGAAAAGAGCTTTGTGTGGCAAATGAGATGGTGTGAGCGAAATTTTGGGAAAAAGGAAGTCTTGCCCTAGTCACTTTAAGGACTTAACCTTGCAAGCCTTTGATCTGAGTTTTTCATACAACCACATGGCTGGTATGGGACAGACCTTGTTGAGTATGACTCTAAAATCTTAGCACATGAGACCTCAGGTGGTTTTGATATGTGGATGTGGTAAGAAGGGTGTAGTGTCTACCATTGCGGTCTTACATCTCTTCAACGGTATGTGTTGGCCCTGTACTTCTGCTCTGTGAGAGAGAAGGGACAGTGGGAACTATATCGGGAGGGGCAGCGTCTTGAGGATGGAAGTTCGGAAAGACTTTGTTATGGTTACTCGCTGAGTGGTGTTTAAGCTGTTTCATGTGGGTAAAGTGTATAACCTCTGCGAGTGTACAAACTATTGAATAGCCGTGTTCACGGTATTGAACATTGCTCGGGGATTACAGTCAAGGGGTAGATTTTTTTAAAATAAAATAGAATGAGGGGCTATGTGCCAGGGTTGATGATGAAATTGATTAAGGACTGTGTGTCCAAAATTATGTGGAAAAAAATTGAGAAACTTAATATATTATTATGGTTTTATTGCTTTATATCTAAATAGAAAGTATGTTAAAATATTGAAGCAATGCAAAATAAACAATTGAGCCATTCCTTTGTAACAAGCCATGCTTGTAGTAATAGAAGCGCATTACATGCATGACTTGTTGAGTGCGGTGTGTACTCACCCTTGTGGACAAAATTTACGCAGAGAGAGTCTCGCTATATGGGAAGAGGAGTTTGTTGATGGTAGGAGAACTAGGAGCAAACCTCGTCGAGGTACACATGGCGAAGATGAATCATCGTGATATTTTTTTTTCCGCTGTTGAACTCTATTTACTCTGATTATTGTAAACCCTGTGTGGCAAACTATTGTAAGGGACCATAAGGTCGTACAACTCGTTTATATACATGTTTGAAGTACTATTTGCTATTCCGCTGTGTATGTTGTGGTATTTTAACCTTGTTTAGCCTGTGTGCACTAGCGCGATCCTGGACTAGTGCAGATTACACAGAGTGTCCGGATTTGCAGATTCGGGGCACGACATTGTGCCAATATTTTTCACCCTGAATGACATTGTGACATAGCAGAAAGCCCCAAACAGCGTGATGAATGAAGTCTTAATGCAGTCTTCCTCTTTTAACCTAATTTGGTGATATCCCAAGTAGGTATCTAGGAAACTCAGGAGCTTGCACCCGACGGTTGAGTCCACCACCTGATCGATGCGAGGTAACCCAAATGGATCTTTTGGGCATACCTTATTGAGATCGGTATAATCAACACACACGTGCCAACTTTTATTCTTTTTGCGAACAAGAACTAGGTTCGCTAACCAGTCGGAATGATACACTTCTTTAATAAAACCTGCAGCTAAAAGTTTAGTGATCTCCTCCCTAATAGCATCGCGGCGATCTTGCATGAACGGCTGAAGCCGCTGCTTGATGGGTTGAGCCTTCTCGTCAACATTCAGAGCATGCTCGATCACCTCCCTAGGGACACCAGGCATATCAGATGGCTTCCAAGCAAAGATGTCTCTGTTCACTTGAAGGAAGGTGACGAGCGTGTCTTCCTATTTGCGATCGAGCCCTGTCCCAATTAGAGCCGTCTTGGCCAAGTTGGACGGGTCGAGTGCAATCTTCTTGACCCCTTCGTCAGGCTTTATTCCTGACTTGGCCTGCTTCTTGGCTGGGACATCTCTTTCGCCTTGCTGGACCTCAGTCGCTAGTCGAATCTTCTCCCTGTCGGTTGACACCTCCTGCATCTCAGCCAGCTCGTAGCTCTCCCTGTCGCACACAAAGGATTGCATGGCATCACCACGAACCGTGATAATGCCTTTCGACCCTGGCATCTTCAACACCAGATACGTATAGTGCGGCACTACCATGAATCTGGCTAAGCCTGGCCTTCAAAAGATGGCGTGGTATGCTGTCTCGAAATCAGCCACTTCAAAGTTCAGGTACTTGGTCTGGTAGTTCTCCTTGGTCCCAAATGTGACCGGTAGGGTGATCTGCCCAAGTGGTACTGCCGAGGTCCCGAGGATTACCCCGTGGAATAGCGATGAGCCACGCTTCAACTATGAGCGAGGGATTTTCATGTCGATCAAGGTTTTGGAGAAAAGGGCGTTGAGTTTGCTCCTCGTCGACCATCACCCTCTTGAGCTTAGTATTTGCGAATAACGAGGTCTAGGACGGAGGATATCTACAGGTAGGGATCATGGTCGGGGTGATCCGAGTGGTCAAATGTGATCGGAACTTCAGACCACCTCAAGTATTGGAGGGTCGCCGGCATAACTGCATTGATCTCCCAAGCGGTAAGTTTTTGTTTCTGCTTGGAATCATATGCGGCCGAGCCGCTGAATATGTAATTGAGCTCACGCTTAGTAGTCTGGTAGTCATCATCTTTAGGGTGGTCCTGCTTCTTGTTGTCCTCACTCTTGTTTGGGTCCGATCGCTTGTTGCTTTCTCACGTGAATCTTCTCAAGGTGAAGCAATCTTTGGCTGCATGTTTCCCCTTGGGATGGAAAGGACACTAGGCATCTATTACCTTGTCGTAGTCTCCTGTTGTGGTGCTCGGGGTCGGCCGCGATCATACCATGACCCGACTCCTCGCCCTTTCACTTCTTGTCCTTCTGCTTGGAGGACTCGGCATGGTCCTTTTGTCCTTCTCTGTGGGCGATCATCTTGGCGCTTAGCTAGGGTATCGAGGCCATGGCGTGTGATCACTAGTCGCGAACATTTCCTTCCTTTGTAGTCGGCGGCTTTGGGACATCTTCTTGATCAGGTCGGCATCGCTGACTCCTTCTAGAAAGCTGCTATGACAACCACTTCCGAGACATCCCGAATCGTGTTATTCTTACGCATGAGGCCTTGGGATGAATTCGAAGATACTCATTCTTCTTTTGATGGAGTTGATATAGGTCCCACGGGGTTCCGGGCCTCTCATAGGTGCCCTGAAAGTTTGCAATGAATTGCTCACAAATATCTCCCCAGGAATCTATAGAATTCTCTGGAAGTCCTGTAAGCCAGGTCTAAGTCGATGGGGTGAGCGTAACTGGCAAGTAATTTGCCATCACATTGTGGTCACCTCTGACTGCCTTGATTGCGAGGGCGTAAACCTGCAGCCAAGCCTCTGGGTCTTTTTCCCCGTCGAACTTGACAATGCCCTTAGGGTTGAAACCTACGGGCCACACCACTCAGTGAAGCCGAGCGGTAAACGCGCGGACCCCATCAATGGATCCGTCATGACGCCGTGGTGGAGATCAGCGCAGCGGAGTTTTGACTCGACAGTCGTCGTCATCAAGTCGGCCACGGGGGTGGTGATCCCTGTGATCGTTGCGATTGCTGCCCCGATCGTCGCGATCGTCTCGGCCATCATGGTCAATGGCAAAACGCTTGTAGTCGTCTTCGTGCTGGCGTTGTTCATCATCTTCCCGCTCACGCCGCCTGCCATTAAGGTCCAAGCAAAGGTCGTGATTGAGACTTCAGCGGGCGTCTTCGTCACGGTGAGGCTCCTGCCGACTTCGTCTTGATCCATTGCGCGTAGTCCATTGCTAGCGATGCGAGTATTGCATGGTAGCGAAGTCGTCATCCTGCTTGATCTCCCTGGTTGTGCTAAATTGGTGCCACCATCACCATGGCCTTAACTTGGGCTACGATCAAGGCAGCTAGGCTATCAGCCTTGAGCATTGGTCCCAGGGTGTCAAAGAGCATCTTGGAGGTGACAATGTTCTGTTGCGCCCCCATTTTTTCCTGCAAGATGTTTTCATTGACATTGCAGCCTCGGGCTTGGAGAGCCTCGCGCGCGCTTCTTGGGCCTCACGACGAAGACTATCTGCCTCCACAGCTTCTTCGCCCTCCTTTTGGCACTAGGACTCAGTCCGCTGATTTTTTATTACATAGATGCCACGGAAACCATGGCAACTTCCTGCGTTGTTCTCTGACTCGGTTTCCGAACCAGAAGAGTGAGAGGGAGACAAATCAAGCTGATCTCCGAATCCAAGTGGGGTGCTGCTAATGATGCCCACCACCTGGGAAGAAAGCCTCTAGCTTGCTACTTGTGAGTAGATGGTCGTGGCATTCCCCGACCCGAATGGAAGTCTGGATGAAGAACTGACGGAGCCCCTCTCAGATTGGATCTGATCCGAGTCCAAGAGAGTAAGCTTGCCGAGGTTGTCGGCGATGAAGTCCAGAATCCCAAAATGGAAAATCTGGCGTGGAGCGAAGGTGATGGAGATTCTGCCGATTGATGCCATCGAGCTTGATGAGATTGATCTTCGCGCACCCCTACTTGGTGCGCCAACTGTCGACGTTTGTTTTTGGCAATAATGATTATGGGGCTAGGCGCTGGATCCAAACTCGATGTAGCACAAGACACGGGATTTATATAGGTTTAGGCCCTCACAGAAGAGGTAATACTCTAGTCCTGTGCTCTGGGATTATGAGAGTCTATCTTAATGCTGATGATTTGATGATGATGTCTCCCCGCCCCCCTTATATAGTAGAGGGGTGCGGTTTACAAGGAAGAGTCTTGATCGGTTACAGGATGGAGATTCTATACCTATCCTTTCCTGCTAAACCTATTAACAACCGGGATTACAATCGTATCCTACCTAATCAAGGATTAGTTACTATCTTCAGGGCTTCCTTGTTGCATACGATGGTAGCCTTACAGGTGATACCCGTCTCCTGTAGGTCGGCTCGGCCCATCCCCTCTTGGATGGTCCTCATGACCGCCATGAGATACCGGGGTCCATGTACTCCACAGTTGTCCTATTGAGCATTGTTTAAATGATTAGTGTACCCTTCTTCGTGAGCATTACGCCCTCACATACACATGGTGTCTTGACCAAACACTTGGGCATAACAATCTCATGGTTTTTTCTTTCTCCAAACTAGGAAGAACTTGGCATATGCATCAAGTGCTACCACAAGTGTAAGTATTAGTGTATAATCCACAACGCCAAGTCAAGCCGTCCCAACTATAGGTAGTAGGCTTAGTGGCAGTGGCACAAGAGATACTGACCCTACTGATGTACATGCCGTCCTAAGCCGGAGGACACGACGGTAGCGACAAAGACCGCCGAGCTCCGAGACCTCAAGGCGCAGGTCCTGCACAATCACCACCCCTGCACGTGAGGCTCCTCTTCTTATTGCTCAATCTAGGACCTGCCTTGCGGCCCATTATTCTCTGCTTCAATGAGCCTGTTAAAAGAGTAGTTCATCAAGTGTGAAGTTGAATTCTGATTTTGTGATTGCTAAGGATATTCAGTGGAGGCTCCTCTCGATAACAGGCTCTGGACATTCTAATTGTTGGTCCACGTATCTTGAGATTACAAAGCGAAGAATGTAGTATTCCAAAGACATTTGTTTTTTGAAGTAATCATACCTGCTTTCGAGATGACATTATGTGTAGAAGTGGCTCTCACTACATGCAATTGTGCATATTACATTTGCCATTAGGCTGAGCAATAATTGATCTTGATAGTTACTTGATGTGGTAAGTAGTTAACATGCCTTTTGTAACCTGCTAAAATGGTTTGATTGTATTGATGAGAACCTTCTAAAAAACAGAAAGTAACATGAATATAAAACAATACTATACAGTAGTAAGTCATGTGCAAATACTTAAATTTTTTAAAATAGACACTTGATTGTCAATTTATCACGTGTGCATTATCCGTTTTCGACCCGAATCTGTTGTGTATCCATCCCGTATCCGTATCCGAATAACCCATATTCATATTTGTATCTGTCTAGCCTGTATCCGGTTCTGAATTCAAGAAAAAATATGGGTTAGGATAAGGGAAGAAACAATATCACTTTATGTCGACCGTTTTCACCCCTAGTTGGAAATTTGGAGATAGGTGAGACAAAGCCAAGTCGAGGCCCTCGAGGCGAGGTGGTGCGGTCGAGTAGGAGGTGGTGGTAATTGATGCTAATGCCTCCGTGCAATGTGGAAGGGAGGAGGTGTGAATTTATGGTGGGTAGAGAAGGAAGACAGGGGATGGAGTGGTTCGAGAATTAGTTATGGGCGGGAGCTTGACATTGAGGGCCTATGTATAAATGAGTGGAAGGATGGTTCCCTATGTGAGGGTCTGACGGTTTTCAACTTGAGGAATGCACAAATGTTCAAGCGATCAAACAGAGAAACAACTTTCAACGAAAAATATGCCTTTCAACTTGGAAATTTCACTTTCAACATAGGGATTACAACTTTCAACTCGGGGTAGCCACCTTTTAATAAAATCTTTAGTTTCAACTATCCCAATTCCAAAAGTCGGATCTCGACATTCACCTATGGGATTGGAACACTTTCAACCACTTGGGTGCATTGTGGTCAGAAGTAATGATAAAAAGGATAGAATTTCGAAAGTGTTGTAAAACGTCGTTGATCGACCACGATCAATCACAAGTTGTAGACGCAATCACGGGAGCAAGAACAATGAACACACAATGTATGGGGTGAAATTCTCTCTTGCTTTATTGATTCATCTCTTTTACAATGGGGAGCACCCGATATATATAGCAAGATGAGAGAGGTTGATTCAACCACACCATAAAGAGATAGAGTCCTAAAGCGTCACGGTTTAGAGTTCTTATCTCATAACACTCCCCTTGGTTGAATACCGTAATGCATATGTCTCGTCAAAACTCCACTCAAAAACCCAAAGGGGAAAAAGGAGATGGAGAAAAGAGTATATCCTTTCGCACTTTATTTTGCACTAGTTGCCTCATTAAAACCTTCATGTGAAAAACTTCAAGAAAACTCACAAAGGAAAAGAGTACAACTTATAACCTTGAGTTTTACTAGGATCTTCAGGATCGTAATAAGGGTTATGGTTCACGAATTTTCTCCCCCTGAACTCTGCATCTCTCTAAGTCTTCTCATTCCAATGCCTTTAACATATCTTTGAAATGTGGATTTAGGCAAAGACTTAGTGAATAAATCTGCAAGATTTTCACATGACTTAGTTTGTAAGATTTTTATCTCACCGCTCTTCTGGAGTTTGTGTGGATAGAGTAACTTAGGAGCAATATGCTTCATGATGTTGCTCTTCACATAACCCAATTGCATTTGTGCAACACAAGCAGAATTATCCTCATAGATAATTGTGGGGGTATCGACGACGTTAAGGCCACATGACTTCTGGATATGGCTAATCACACATCATGACTAAACACATTCACGTGAGGCTTCATTTAGGGCTATAATCTCTTAGTGGTTGGTAGAAGTTGCTACCGCGTCATTTTACAAGACCGCCAGAAGCAATTTGTACCACGTGAGAAATACAAAACCAATATGAAGTTTGGCCTTTGTGGAGATCGAGACAGGATAGCTAACATCCGTATATCCCACCGTGGTCAAGTCTTGGTTCTTCTAGAAAAACAACCAAAGATCTTGAGTACCTTGGAGATATCTGATGCGATCTTTACACCACTTAATGTCTTACGGTTGGAGGTGAACTATGTCTTGCTAGCAAATTCCTTGTGAATGCAATATCGGGCCTTATGTAGTTTGCAAGGTACATGAGTGCTCCAATAGCACTTAAATATGGGACTTCAGGTCCTAAGATTTCCTCATTTTCCATCATCGGTCTGAATGGATCTTTATCCACTTGAGGATCTTCGACCATGGGGGTTTTGAAGAGATGTGATTTATCCATATTAAACCTCTCAATACCTTAGGGTATAGGAAGGCCGTGAATAAAATTCTTTACGAAATGCTCTAGGCTATGAGCCTAAGCAAAATTTGGTTTTACCCAAATCTTTCATCTCAAACTCCGTCATGAGGTAATCACTTGCTTTCTTTATCTCCTCTGTGGTTCCGATGATATTCGGATCATCGACATACCTTCGAGATAATCTGAGAATCCATTTTGGGATTTCTTTATGAACACATAGGGACAATCATCATTATTGGAGTATCCTTCTTGAGAGGAACTCACTAAGGCGATTATACCACATTCTTCCCGATGTTTTAGCCGTATAGCGATCTCTGCAGTTTGACGCTATACATGTTGCAATTATTAGGATCCGGGACTTTTACTCCTTTAGGGACTCTCATATAAATGTCCGAATCCAGTGACCCATATAAATATGCGGTCACCACATCCATCAACTGCATTTCTAATTTTAAGCCACCGCCATTGATATTAGATATCGAAGCGTTATTCCACTCATCACGAGGAGAATATGTTTCATCATAATCGATGCAGTCTCTGCGTGAACCCTTGTGCTACAAGCCTGCGCTTTATATCTCACCACCTCGTTGTTTTCATTTCTCTCTGGATGAAAACCCATTTTGATCCTCTGAGGAACACTTTAGAAGGTGTCAGGTCAGCAGGACCGAATACTTTCCTTTTATTAAGCGAGTGCAATTCCGCCTCAATTGCTTCTTTCCATTTGACCCAATCTGAGCGCTTCTGGCACTCTGCCATGGACTTTGGTTCTGGATCTAGTTCAAGAGTTTTAGCAATTTTGGAGGCAAAATAAATGTCGACAATTGTAGTCTTTCTTTTATATAATTCTCCTGAGTCTATATAATTGATGGATATTTTTTCATTCATTTCTTCCAGCTCCTCGTGATTTCCCACAATCACGGAGTCTGGGTGTTCTGACTTCCCAGCATCAGATTGTGCGCTCAAATGTTCACTGGGATTTTCATCTTCAGTATGGCTCACTTCAGGGCTCGCTTTGCTCGGTTCTCCGTTTCTGTGGACATCTTCGTGGAACTGAGTCCCGTGCACCTGGAGGCCTCCCCCTCTTTTTGCCATGAGGGGCAAGAGTGGGTTCAATAACTTTCTGGAGTATTTTCACTCTTTCAGGTGCATTTACTGCAGGTATATGAGATTTTGTCACTCCCTTATGATCAATGAAGGCATCTGGCAGGTTATCGACTATTTGTTGCGGAATTATTATCCTTTGAACTTCAAGTTAAGCTTCTTTAATGTGTGGGTCTAAGGGTGAATGCGATGGCACTCAATCTATTTCTGGCATTCTTCAATGTGGTACTTATCTCCCCTAATCTTTGAGAAATTATCCTCATCAAAAATAGAATCAGTGTCTTAGAAAGTGGAATGCATCCTGTTATAGGCTCTAGGTATTAATTATTGACGGAGATTCATAACCTACATAGATCCTCAACCACGGTGAGGTCCTATGGTGGTATCTTGTGGTGGAGAGATTGGCACGTATCTGACACAACCAAATTTTCGCGAGATGGGAAATACTTGGTTCTTTCCCACACACTAGTACGCAAGGGAAATTTCATGGTATCGAGCTTGGTTTGAGTTGAATTAATGATGCAACGTGTAGCACCGCATGGCTAACAAATGGTGGGTAACCTACAATTCTGCAAGTGGCCTAGCTATAAGCTTTACTCTCTTAATTAATGACTCTTCAAGGCTATTTTGGGTGTGGACATAGGTGCATGAATGCTCTACATTATTGCCTAGAGCCATACAATAATCATTGAATGCTTTTGAGAGTAAACTTCATGACATTGTCCATTCGAATGGACTTGATTCTTTCTTTTGGAAAAAGGCTCGTAATTTAATGATTTGGGCAATTAATTTAGCAAAGGCATGGTTCTAGTAGATAAGAGACATACATAGGACCATCTAGTAGAAGCATCTATTAGCATCATAAAATATCTGAGCAGATCTGGCGAGAGGCTGAATTGGTCCTGAGATATCACCTTGAATTCTTTCTAGAAATTGGTGATTCTTCCTAATTTTAAGATGAGAGGACGAACTATCGACTTTCCTTTAGCACATCACAGGCACATAAAAGCTTCAAGTTTGGGAAAGGTCATGTAGTTTTTATATTATGACCGTGAATTATTTATTATTCTTCTCATCATATTCAACAGGATGACCAGACGATCATGTCGGATCTTAAATATTTACGGGGTTTTAACTATGGTTTTCATCGCAACATAAACTTCAGGTCTTATATATGTGTAATATAGCCCCGAGGAGAAGGAAGGAAGTTTTTCGACCACACATTTATTACACCTGTCAAAGTTGGTCATGAGTAGGTATTCAATACCATCCTCATTTTCAGTCTCTATATGGAAACCATTTAGAGCGGATGTCTTTGAAACTTCGAAGAGTCTTGTTGGACTCGAGGTATAATAGGGCATTCTCTATAATTATCCGAGTGGCCATAGGGAGAACTATGATGGCTCTTCCGGTGCCAACAATAAGAGCATCGCTTCCGGCGATGGTCATAACATTTTCAGTTTTCTTAATAAATGTCTGAAAATATTTAGTTTCCCTAAGAATCGTATTTGTGGTGCAACTGTCTACAAGACAGATCTCCTCCTCCGCCATTGGATTATTCATGGAGTTCTATATTAAACAAATAAAATTAATCAAATATTTGTTGCATCGGGAACAAATAATATAGAACGAGCATAGCATGATTACATAAATTTCCTGGGAAAATCACACTTCATTAAATTTGACTGATAATCGCTCAACAGGAGCGTAGACCATTGTTCATTCAGGAACACAAAGACTAAACTGATAAATGAGGCTCTTAAGGAGACTCTAAAGGATAATACGACATCGACTCTAAAGGAAAAACTGGGAGGCTACTCCATGTCTCCATATAAATCATTTATATTGTCCTCCTAGGACATATCTTTATTCTTCTGGAATTCCTTTAGCTCATCCCCAATGAGATCATCCTCCTTCATGGGAATATCACCATAACTAAAGAGGCCCTTTCTGAATTCTTCTATGGGGTCGAAGGCTTGATCATCATCCAACTCCATTTTGTTGTCAACAACAGGTTGAGAAGTGAAGTGCGCCTCCGCCTTATTCTCTTGATTCTTCCGAATCTCGATGGATTTCATGTACAACTCCACCAAATGCTTTGGGGTGTAACATGTACGTGACCAATGACGATACATCCACACCTATAGCATGGTTGTTTAGGATCGTGACATTATTTGTTGGTCCTTTCTTTTGGAAGCGACACGATCCATTTTCTTTTGTTTTCCTTGATTTACCTCTTCCTTCATGATTTTTTGTCATTTTCCATTTATCCCCTTACATTGCGATCATTTGCATGTGCTTCAGTTAATGCATGACTCCACTAGGTAGGACTTGATGATTCTTCATTAGAAGTTCATCATGCTTTTATCTCTCAGCGTAACACATATCAACTTCGTAGTATACGGTACTTTGCATGACGATCATCATGTTTACTCTGTATTCTCATGTTAGGGTGGAATGTGCACAAAGTCTTGTCAATCTTTCCAGCTTCTGTGATCTTTTGGTCACAAAATGCTAGTTTGGCAACAATTTTGTGCATGGTTGAGTTATATGCTGCCTCTGACTTAAAATCTTAGAAGCGTAGGAGGGTCCATTCACGTTGTGCTTACGGCAAAGCGAATCTTTCTTTGGTTATATCGTTCCTTGAGTGGAATTCCATAGAGCTAGCGGGTCCTCCATCAAATATTACGCCTTCAGTCCGCATGGAGATGGTGCCTCGAAAAGTGCAATGACAGACACTTAGCGATTTCGAGGGAGCCGAGCACCACCTTCAGTGGGAAATTGTGGCTCAAGGATCGGTACATCAAGTTGATCTTGGCATCCATTGCCCAAGTGAGGTAATTGCTTCCATTCAGGGCAAGCTCGACAAACTCTTTCTTTGCGATGTCGAGACATATCCTATATGCAAACAAAAGCGAGTTTTTACTTGGTAAAATATTATTTTGCATGCTTTGTTATTGAATCAGTAAAGTATGGTCTATATCTATTCAGTAGATAATTATAACAGATTTTTCAGGATTTTCTTAGCATTTTTTATAATTTTTTCTGCTAATTATTAAGCAATTTTCAGAATTACTAATTAACAGAAGGATAAATTTCAACGTGAAATAAACTTGGCATAATGTTAATTACATCTTACGTAATTCTTGTTGGTTGGGTATGAAATCATGTAATTAATGCCTCCGTCAACATGACTCTTGGCCAGGTCAACCTGCACTGAGGGCTCACATAAGGGAGGAGCACTTCTCGATTAGGGCCTTGATTAAAAACATAGCCTCATGTGTGTTTTCCTTAGACACCAATTGTTATGTATCTGTTCCTTCAAACTCTAAATCGAAACCCAACCACTCATGCCTTCAAGCCCAAAACCGCCCGATAGCACGAATATTTCCAAAATTTTCTAGCATTTCTTTTAATTACTAAGCAATTTTCGAAATTCCTTAAATAATGTAAAATAAATATTCTAGCATATTAAACATGGCATAAAACTAGAAAATAAACTCAGAGCATGGAACCTCCAATGTGTGCTAAATTTTCACAAAATTTATGAGAGCTCATACACATAGAAATTCAATTTATAGTTTTTATTTATCAGTTTATGGAAATTATAAATTAATTCTAAAATTTTAAAAGAAACAGTACAGTCCGTACTGTTATTGGGCTGTGCGGCCAAGATATCGATTCAGCCCCAAAAGGGGACCGACCCATAAGGATGGTGGCCCACATGACCCATGAAGGCGCCGGCCCACACAGCCATCCCGGGTGCTCGGTTTTGTCACACGCAGCAGCCGGCTAGAAGCGGTGGGCCGAGGGACACTCGTGGCCCATGTGCAGCGCCAGGCCTTCGAATATCTGCGCAAAGGCACAGGCGAGCGCCCAGGAAACCCTAGCGCCTACTGCTTTCATCGCAGCCGCCATTATTTTCCAGGCGCGAGCTCCGCCAGCTTCGGGTCCAAGATCTATTTGCACAAAGAGAATCGGCAAGCACGGAGATGCGAAGCTACGAGTGCGGCCTGTCGGCGCAACGGCGAGCGGTGTGTTCGGACGGCGCAGCCGAGGAGCAAGCGTGGCGCGACCACTGAGGCTAGCTCGGTAGAGTTGTGGAGCGGGCCCGTGCACGGCCGCCGAGGCACACGCGGGCACCGAGGCGGAGCTGCAGAGGCGGGCGCAGGCGCGGCTGCAGGCGCGTGATGCGAGGATTCACAAGTGGCTATGGCGAGGCCGGCGCTGCTGCTGGAGTTCCGGATGAAAAGCCTGGGAGTGCTGCCAGCTTCCATGCGGAGAGCTAATGATTGCGCCGTTGCGGGGACCGTACCGATCGCCGCCGGACAAGACTTCAGGCACATCAAGGGCCGATGGCGCCGAGCCGAGATCCGCGTCGGGTGGCCGTTCCTCAGGCACAACTTCGGCCAAGCGTGCTTCGGGCATGCCACTAGAGCATGTTGCTTAAGGTCTTCTGGACCCTTTTTTTTTTTTTTTTTTTGTCGTGTAGGATTTTTTTGGCAATCCGAGTGGGTGTCGGCATGATGACGAATTGATTGTAGATTGGATCGGGCGATCAATCACCGGTAGTAGATCGTTTGTTGTAGTCGACGATCTTCCTTCTTGTGGTAGAGACTCGTGCTGATAACGTATTGTAAAACGTCGTCGATCACCCACGATCAATCACAAGTTGTAGACGCAATCACGGGAGTAAGAACAATGAACACACAATGTAAGGGGTGAAATTCTCTCTCGCTTTATTGATTCATCTCTTTTACAATGGAGAGCACCCGATATATATAGCAGTATGAGAGAGGAGTTCGGATTCGACTACACTATAAAGAGATAGAGTTCTAAACCGATACGGTTTAGAGTTCTTATCTCATAACAACAGTAATGCTTGTAGCCCGTGAACGCCAGCCACGGTCTATTCGGTTTATATATATATATATATATATATATATATATATATATATATATATATATATATATAGGCAGCGTATCACAGTATACAGGCCCTCACAATATACACACCTATGTACACCAACTAAAAGAAGTTGTGAAAAATTCTGAAAAAAATTGTAAACTGTACTTCATTTTCTTACTCTAACTCTATGATATATAATGAATTCAAGATCAAATTCATTATATATAGAGGTTACAAAAAGTAATCTAGACAAGTATATCTAAACAATTTTTTTAGAATTTTTGACTACTTTTTTACATAGGTGTACAATCTATGTACAATTTTGAAGGCCTGTAATGTACAGTGATACGCTAATATATATATATATATATATATATATATATATATATATATATATATATATAAGTTTTTTCGCATTCTCGGGAGTACATACTCCCACCTCTAATATACCACTTAAATAAACGCTTTATACTCCTTTATCACTTTAGTATATACTCCAATAATAATTCTAAGATACTTCAATATAACATGATTAAAAAATTTCATCAGACCTTTATTTTTTGCTACATACCCTTTCTATATGTATAAGGAATATGTAAACAAATTATGCTATAAAGGGTGGATTTTAATGAAATTTTTCATGAAACTCACTTTGGAGTATCTTACAATCGATATTAGAGTATACTCAAAAGGATAAAGAGATATAACAATATCATTTAAATGGTATATTAGAGGTGAAAGTACATACACCTGTGAGTATGTAATCATTTTCATATATATATATATATATATATATATATATATATATATATATATATGAAATATTTGGTGAAAACCACTAATTCCATGAAAATTCCGTGAAAATCACTGTAGAAGTTTTGAAAAATTCTCAAAAAATTATCACATGTAGGGGAGGTGAATCTCTACAAATCCTGCAAAATTTGAAGTTGAAACTCAATCGCATTTGAAAGGTATGAAAAAGAAAAAGTCAGCATGAATAGTAATTTTTATTGTTTTGGCACTATTCTTTTTGTTGTTTGTCTTTTTGTATCTTTCAAATGCGATTGAGTTTCACCTTCAAATTTTGCAGGATTGTAGAGGTTCACCTCCCTACATATGGTAATTTTTGAGAATTTTTCAAAGATTCTAGGTGGTTTCCACGAGTTTTCATAGAATTGGTGGTTTTCACCAAATATTTCGCCTATATATATATATATATATGCAGTCACATATATGTGTGCAAACGTACAATCAAATGATCTGGAGCATCCAATCTCTATCCAACGCTGGCTGTTGGTAGGGGGTATTCAGCAAATTTTAAGGGCAGGGAGAGAAGAGATGGAGGGTGAGGTGGGAGGATTTAAACGTAAAAACAGCAGCCAGCGTTGGATATAAATTGGATGTTCCAGATCGCTTGATTGCACATATATGGGTGATTGCATAGGATATATATATATACATACATACACACACATTGTGTTTATTTGGTGTTCTATAAGCAATTATGTAGGTTCATTGGAATTAGTTGGAAAGTACCTCTTTCTGGCTGGTAGAAGTCTACAAGTGCAAGATATGTTATCGATGGTAATCGGCCTACATCATCGGCGGTATTTTAGGGCATGTTTGGGACAGCTCGGCTCCACCAAAAACTGTGGAGTTGGTGAGGCAGGTATTTCTAGCTCCAAATTTATGGAGCCGAGTCTGAGGTACATTAAGAGTGTTTAGGTAAATCATCTTGTTTACATTTTAGACTAAAAATATAAACTTAATTCACTTTATTTTAGCCTATAAGTTTCAGCTCTGAACTGGAGTTGGGAGCTGGAGCTCTCCCAAACAGGGCCTTAATCCTTAGGACTCACAAGCCGGCTGGCCTCGCCATGCTAGCTAGACTTTTGCATTGTCGCACCGGATTTTGTATGGGCAGCGGTGTGGTCATGGGTAAAGGGGCGCATGCGCACCTTCAAAGCTCCTCCGAGTAGCCATCCGCGAAGTAGAGCTCGATCCGCATGGCAAAGCTTCCCCTCCCATTACTATAAAGGGGGCTATATTAGACATATATCACAGATTTATTTTAGAACAAACTATGCGTGATGTGTTTGAGCACATCACGACGGTTTGCTCCTAAAACCGCTTCTCGATATCTCGATTATCACGTATGGTTTCCAATACTGCACCGTGCGTGATATTTTCTCGAACATCATAGGCGGTTTGTAGATAAACCGCTCGTGATTAAATGAAGTATCACAGATGGGTTTAGCTACAAACCGGCGTGGATGATAGGTATAACTTCATAGGCGGTTGGTGGATAAATCGATGCATGATATTTTCTCATCACGAGCGCCTTTATTCATCTGACCGCTCGTGATCATCAATTGAACACGAGCAATCATGGAAGGCGCTTATGTATGAGGAGCGCGATAACTGGTGATAGAAATATTCGTGTCATTCGAAGTTTCCACAAGGCGCCATGCCCAAGATGCGGACGATACGCGTTGCTAGTGGCGGGAAAGGCGTGGAAGAACTTCAAGAGCGTCCTTGTTGCTAATTACGTTAATAAGGAAGTAACTACGTTCCAGAAATACGGGTTCATCTCTGAAGATGTTTGGGGGCAATTTGTTGAGTTGAAGACGACGGAAGAGTTCATGCTTCAAAGCGTGGCTCACAAGACCGCCGATCAAAAACACACACCCACACAGACTCGGCTCAACTGGGTACGCGGGTAAGATGGCGCAATAGACGAGAGAGGACGAGGAGGCAGTCCAGAATGAGGTCACGTCGCCATTTGCCTCAATCGTGGACCCACGTGCCCGAAACTGGGTAAGAGCGAGGTCACGTCACACTTCTTTAGGCAGCGAGCCCTTTGCATACCCCGCTAATGAGGAAGTGTCCCAATGCCTCATATCGTTGAGCACAGAATCTTTCCAGGGCTCTTTCACTTCAAACAGAGAGAAAGACATGCTCTCCACGGCCTTGGGAAACAAGGAGCACCCAGGTCGCACCAGAGGCCTAGGTGTTTTCGTTCCTTGGAAAATGGGATTCCCATAGGACTCGACCCGCGTCTTAGGAGTAGGAAGAGAAGCAAAGTCGAGCGTGAGGAGCAAATAGTAGCTCTCATTGAGGAAAGGCTTAGAGCGCAGCTCAATGATCACCTCTGAAGCCTCGAGGAAAGGCCGAGCAAAGGGTGGCCGAGGAGAGGTAGGCCTGAGAACATGCTAGCCCAAGAAGCACATGTGTAGTTCACCTTTAACCAACAGTAGGAAGCAATTAGGCCCACCCCGAGGCAGAGGTGCATGAAGCAGATTTCCTCGATGACAACACACGGTAACATGTATGCAATGATCCTTACCTACACTTTTAATGTTGGACTTGTTAGCTAATTACTTATGTACCCTTATGTAGGGGCATCACTGCAATCTGCAAGTGAGGCTTGCCAACAGCTCTGTTCCCCACAGTCGCTTGGGGACAAGCGTGATGCATCCTGGAAGGGGCATTATCCTGATCCATCCATTATAGCAGACTCTGTGAAGGTCAATGTCGATGGTGTACATGAAATTTTCAAGGCCATCTGCTGGACTTCCCCCAAGCGAGATCGTCACACTAGGGGATGCTATCGGCACATTCATCCAATGGCCCAAGAAGGACATCTCCTTCGATGCCCGCCTAGGAGCACCGAAGGTACAAGCAATCCCAGATGCACCACATCATGCGCTGGAGCTACCAACACTACGGAGTCATGCCATGCAGGCACGAGCGCCGCCAAATCAGCTCTGATGTCTCGTCCCGCAGCAAACCGTTCCTGCAGTAAGGGCCCAATCATTTCCTGTGAAGACGAAGCTTGGTAGCAGGGCACGCGGAGACAAGGGCAAATCGAAATATACCACGTCAACCCATGATTTTCCGATTGCCCCATTGGCGCGGCAATTGGAGCTGGGGCAACCATTCGTATCGGCTGACCGCAATGAGACGCTTTCATTATCCTGCTTTAGATTGCAACAATGGTGCATGCAACAAGCCAACAAGCCGGTGGCAGAACGGCAAACGAGTATCTCCGTGACCTTCTCGGAGGAGTATTTCTTACACCAGGCTTTAGATGACGTCTTTGTGGTCGGCTTCAACGACTTGTTCGATCTGTACAACCTTAGAGCGCTCGACGCCTCACTCATAAGACGCTGATCAATGTAAGTGCACCGTCTACATTTCTGACGCACCGATAAATGTCATATATGTATCATCCTTCATTTTGTATATGTAGAATCATGATCCACGAAGCAATAACAAGGAAAGAACCGTGGGTTTCATCGACCCACACATTTTGTCCCACAGAAACCATGGGCGAAGATAAACAATTCGCTTTACGACTACATGCAAAAAAGAATGCGGGCTCATTAGGATAAAAATTCATACTTTTACCCTACAACCCACAAGAAGTGCTTCGTCCCAGATGCTATACTCATTGATTCTACTATATATCTCACCTCGAAGTTAGGTTCAATGACCATGACAACATACCTTTGTAGGTATCCTTTGAGTTCTAATCGTAATTATACCGAGACAAAACTGGGTCATTTATCTTGATTCTAAAAAGGGCGGCACCCACGATTTGAAGCCTATAAGAGATTTTCTCGACACATCGTTAAGTGTCTACAAAATGACGGGAGGGCCACACAAGAAGGGCCCGCCACTCTAAAGCAAATTTTTAACTTTTAGGTATTAGATAGTATGCAATAATCCTTCACACTCTATTATAATACCTTCTAACTAATTAAACTATTTTGTTTTGGCGGCTGCCACAGTGACAAAGGCCATCGACCTATGTGGATTCTATGTTTGCCACAACATGTCACTCCTCATTGGTTCCAAGCAAACCAATGTCATGCAGGTCTATCAATCTTCTAACAAATGTCTCCACTTATTAATTTATATACATGTGAGACTTTACTTTTCTCATTGACAGGCTTGGCAATGCTTCGAAATCTTACATTAGAAACAAAGCTAACCTTTGAAGTATTCAAGAATGACTCAGGCCTTCTTCTTGCGTGAGGTCTTAGATCCAACAGGCAAATGCTACTCAGGACTCAACAATTAATGAGTTTACGAGACATTAATATTAATTTCTAAACCTTCTGAAGTGAATTTATCATTTATACTTCGAATCCAATTTGTTATTATATTTGTTGTAATGTACCATTTGTATCAAAATGCTACTCGGATGATTATACATTTGTTGTATTTACGAAATGGATTGATGTCCCGTGCATATGTTGTAATGTGTGATGTGAGTTGATTCATGAAATGGATCTTTGTATGTTGTGTAACATGTGATTGGAGTACAATTTTTAAATTTGTCATAATAATATGCTAATCATACTACATACTGTCTTCTGTTTCAAAGGGCATGGTTAGCAATTCCTGAGGCTAGCTAATATATTAAATTTAGTATAAAATAGAAAAAAAGCATTACAGACGGTTCTAACGAAGAACCGTCTGTGAATAGGCACAAATCATTGATGGTTTAAAATTGGAACCGTCTGTGATATATTATACTTCATGAGCGGCTTCTTCTTTAAAACCGTCTCGAGATATACCAATCATCATAGATGGTTCGAAAGTGAAACCGCTCGTGATGTTTTACACTTCACGAGCGGTTCTTACTTAAAATCGCTCGAGATATGCCAATCATCATAGGCGCTCAGAATCGAAACCGCCTGCGAGATGATACCACATCACAGATAGTTTGTAAGTGAAATCATTTTTTACAGACGGTTGGAAAACCGTCTGCAATGATTCTTTGTCATCATTGACATTTGCTTACAGACAGTTCAGAAAATCATCTGTGATGAGGTTTCTGAATTTTTAGCAATCCGATTCGAAAGATTTTTATTGTGTATGGCATATATATGGCAAGGTAAAAGGTAGGAGCTATGTCCGAAAAGCAGGAGCGGTACGGACTAGGAGTCCTAGTTGGACCATGCTTGTAACCAGGGTATAAATTATATTGCAATCTTTTGTAACACTGTGTGTTTGGTACAGCTCCAGCTCCACCAGATCTAGATATTACTAGCTTCACCAGATCCGTGGAGTTGGAGCTATTAGTACATTAAGAGTGTTTAGATGGGTTATTTTGTTTACATTTTAGACTAAAAATATAAACTTAATTCACTTTATTTTAGCCTACAAGTTTCAGATCTCAGGTGGAGCTGAGATTTGGAGCTCTACCAAATAGAGCCTAATAGTGAAAAAGAAGCTCCTTGTATGGACTACACCGTCATGATTCGGCTCACAGGGACGTATGCATTGCCGAACCTCGTCCAAATCCTTACGGGGATGTGGGCTATCGCCGGTTCCAACATTCTTGGGTTGAATTTCTTTGCAATCCGATTTGAAAGTCCTTGGTTTGAATTTTATGAAATTCACTTTGAATTTTTTAGAATCGAGTTGAACTTCTTTCGAAACTAAGTTGCAATTCCTTTTAATTGAGTTGAAATTTTTGATTTTTTGTACTAGAATGGGGAAGGAATGGGAAAATGAAGGGTAAGGCATCCGATAGGATGGAGGGGGAATGATGCGATCGTAACCGTGAAGTGGGTTCTCTCACGCCCCGCCACGTATTAGAGAATAGTGTTTTTACTATCCTTTAAAGGTATCATATGGGTCACCAAATTGCTATTAAACTTTTGTACCTTTTGATATTTTCACTTTTAAATTTTTGATATCTCTTGATATTTTCTTAATGTATAATTTAGTGTCTCGTAAAGATGATAAAAACCCCATTCGAGATATTACCTGTTAAAGTAAAACTACTAGCTAGTAAATGTGTCACGTTACTCGGCGTCCATGGCCGCTCGTGATCAATCAATCAAAGGGCTCGGCCGAGTAGCAAATGCACTCTTGAGCCTCGCCTCTCAATAGCGACCTATGAAAAATCAGCACATTTTGGGCTTATCCAAGATGGAAGGTGCTCCTTCAAAAAAAGGAAAAAAAAGAAAAGAAAAGAAGATGGAAGGCGCCGATGCTTACAGCCTATCGCACTATTGGGCGCCGCTTCCCACCAACTTTGGGAGTGGGGATTAATTTATTTGATCACATCTGACTCCAATAATTTACAATTTTTTATTCTTTATTATGTATTGAGACCAAAAAAAATCTTTCCCACTTTGGGGAGATTTTAGAATATGACACTCTTTAAAATTCACATTTCAAGATTTGACACTGCCCACAAATATTGACTCGAGATGGCCCCATATGTCATACACACAAATAAAGAGGCACACTCTAATTGAGTGTCATATTCTCAATATTTCCTTTGAAAGAGGGCACCAAGATTAGCTTGTTCCACATCAAATTGAAAGGACCGATATGTCGCCTAGAGGGGGAATGAATAGGCGATAAAAATTTGTAATTAAATAAAATCTCCCGAGGCACGAGTCCGGACCGTCGAGAATTTTGTTCGGATAGTCCGGACAATTTGTTCGGATAGTCCGGACAAATTGTCTTGATGGTCCGGTTAAATATCCGGAAACTCCTGATCGGACAACTGGAGAGATTTTAAATCTTTGCAAGATTTCGATAATCTAGTCAATACAAAGACTCTAAATGATGTCGTACTTAGTAAAAATATGGATCTAGAGCCAAACACAAAGAGTAAGTAGATCGGGCTTCTAAAATCCAACAACAACACCAAACCCTAGCTCAAGCTAATGAAAACACAAGACAATGATTTTTACAAGTTCGGATTCTTGAAGGGAATCCTACGCCTCCGCTGAGGAGGCACAAAGCCCGTGTCCTCTTGACCCCTTTCCTCCCTTGTTGCACAAAGCACTCATGGATCTTCACTTCTTGCCTCTTTCCTTTCGTGAGGCGAGACTTGCCTTCACAAACGATCGGGCTCTTCACACAAAGCCTTGGAGGCTCCTTGTGACTCCTTGCCGTCTAGGAGCCCTTCAAACTCCAAGAGTAACAAATACGCCGCTAAATCGACTTGGAGGATGAAACTAGTGCTCAAGAATCAAACATGCAAGCTCAAAGCACTTGAATCCCCTTCTTTCTCCCCAAAGAAGCAACTCAAATCAAGATTTTAGTGGGAGAAAGAAGCTAGGGCTTGAGAGAGTGAGAGAGAGCTTTAGACTTGAATGTCAGAATGAATGAGGTTGGTAACGGCTAGAAATGGAGTGAGGGTTTTATAGAGCTCCCAAAATCCAACCGCTACCTTTTGTTCTTCAGACAAAGTCCTGACTGTCCGGACATTATCTTCTGATACTCGGACAATTTCCTGAGTGTCCTGACTAAATGTCCCGAAACTCCGGACTTACTGTGAGAAAGAGCAACCGAGGACCCTAGCTCTGAGTATCCGGATTTAATCCCGGATACTCGGACATTTTCCTGAGTGTCCGGACTAAATGTCCGGATACTCGGACCGACTCTCGGCCAGAGTATCCTTTTAGAGGGAATGCATGATTTTGAAATTTTTTGAGATGCAATTTTCATCCTATGAGCACAAGCATATCCTAGAAGCGATTTTCCGTCAGATCCCCTTAATAGTACGGCTATCCTTAGACTCAATAAAATGAAAGATTTACAAATGAAGTCTTGATGCCGCTTTTTCAAATTTTAAAGTGGTGGGGATCTCCAATCGCCTTTCCAACGATGATATCTTCTTGATCATGACAGAATCTCACTTGCACCGTTAGATACATAATTGTGTTGCCATAAATCCCCAAAACACTTTGAGGGGCCTAGATGCACTTTCAATCTCCCCTTTTGGTGATTTGATGACAACACAATTGAATTTGAAAAAAATTGAATGATATAGCATTTGGAAAACCAAATGCTTGGAGGGTGGAGCCCCCTAAATACGCAGCATTAGAGAAATTTGAGTAGAGATAGAAATGCACATATTTAAGAGAAAAAGGTGCAATAGCTCCCTAAATTGTTGCTTACTTATAGAATATGACAGATAATCAATAAGTAATTTTGCACAAGTAGATATGACATGATATCACACAAATGCATAACGGAAAGGAAATTGATATTAAGCAAATAGTTCGACATCAACAACCAATCATCCAACCACAAGCACAAGCACAAATAAAGGTTTTAACGAGATACGATAAATAAACGACGACAAGCAAAGAAATAAATAAACTTCTAGTTTTCTCCCTTTGGCATCAAGACACCAAAAGGAAGAGTCTACCGCTAAGAACTACTGCCGTCCGCCGAAGGGTCGTAGTCCTCCTCCTACGCTATCGCCGCCGCCGCCATCGTCGCCGCCCGAGGTCTGTAACGAGGAAGGTCAAGAGTGCCGAGTAGCGGAATCCATCGCAGATACATGTCTTGACTCCTCGGACTAGCATTAGCCGGAGATCTCACCTATTTGGCGCGCGGGCGCGAACTCATGGCGGTGCTCACGCAGCTCACGACAGGTCTCCTTTACTTGCTCGCACACATCCTCGCATAAGCAAAAGCAGCACTTGAGCATTCTTTGATGGTGTCGCGGCTAGTGCGAGGAGAGCCTTCTCGAGGGAGAAACCGGAGCGGAGGAGCCGGAGAAGGCGCTCGCTAAGCCGGAGCTGGTGGAGGAGCGAGACGGGCAAAAGACCGAGTCACAGGAGGATTTACCCTGGACGCTTTCCACCGGAGCAAAGCAGGGAGTCGATCGAGGACGGACCTTGTATGGCATATGCTCCACATCCTTCACGGTCAAGCCTCGTGGGCGTGCTCAATCACAGCCATGATAAAGGCGCATACCCTTGTTCGGAGTTGCTCAAAGAGTTGTAGCGATGGCCTCCCGTGATGAAGTCAACCACATCAAATCCATGAGTACGCCAACCAAATGGAATAGCAAATTTCGACATAAGAACTCGATGGTTGATGCATCTCCTCCTTGGGCCAAAGAGTGACCCAAGCAACAAGAAGAACCGCCGCACCGGCTTCGGACCTTTGATAGTGCCCATCACAACCTGCTGAGACGAGTCATATAAGTCTCCAAGCTGCTCAGGAGTCATGACCTTCTTATCATGCAACTTTGGCATCCCCATCCGCCGATCTCAAATGCAATATTCTAGCAAATGTCCTCTTGGTCACCACATACCGTAGTTTATCGGTCCATCCACCAAATGGCATCTTGCTTTTTATCAAAGTAAAGAGTGGCATAGAATTGCATGATTACCTCATCATTCCAAGAATGCATGAAACTCATAATGTCCTTCACATTATGCCGCTCACA
This sequence comes from Guadua angustifolia, assembly GCA_036346375.1. Lineage (NCBI taxonomy): Eukaryota > Viridiplantae > Streptophyta > Magnoliopsida > Poales > Poaceae > Guadua > Guadua angustifolia. Next base: position 326,034 of record JAYEVE010000835.1, on the reverse strand, counting down.
AATCTTGATGACCTCATCAAAGATGGGATTTTGAGCCTCAGACATATAAAGCCAATCAATCCGCTTCATCTTCATCACGGGACGCTCCATAGGCAGAAGAACTATCTCATAAAAGTCAGAGTGGAACCTGTTCCAGAACCGCTTGTCGACATACTGATCCTGATGGAACTCAAGCGGATCCTTGTTCCTCTACGCAACAATCGCTTTGCCCTTCCCGTAACCAACTCGATAGTCAACCACTCGTAGGGGCATCATCATCGCCCAGATATTCCACCGAGGTCAAGCTTTTCAAGGGGCCAATCGCCAACCTTGACTCTTGAAATTGCTTCTTCTTCGCTCCACGAAGCCTAGCATGCTTATCTCATGGATGTTCTTCAACAGAATTTCCTCGATTATTCTCGAGCAGAGCACGAGATGGAGCAACGGAGGCGCGCGTGAGGAGGTTTGCACTGACCTTGAGGAATCTTCTTCACACCCCGCCTTCTCTTCTTTGGAGCGCCTGGGAGAGGAGGAGGCGACTCAATTTGGCGCTTGTCGGCACCGTAACCTCCTTGGGAAGAAGACATCTAAGAGGGAACAAAGATTGGAGTGAGAAACGAGTTGCACGTGAAGCAGATTTCACAATTTATAATTTTGGTCGAGAGGTACAACTCGGATACTCCGGACATTTTGTCCGGACTGTCTCGGTAATTACTCGGGATACTCGGGATTTAGTCCGAGTGTCCGGTTTTGTCCGGATATTCGAATAAAATATCCGGAGACTCCGGTTGGGCGATTAAACCCAAAACCCTAAATTGCAAACAACGTGGGATTTCCAAGAGCACATTTTAGGATTTGACAGGAGGCGAATGTACTCTAACGAGAAGCCCTAACCTAGGAATTTCATTGATCAAGAGAAGATTAGGGCAAAAGGAGTCATACCACAACGAAGAACCGCAAAACGAAGAAAGCGACGAGGGAGATCCTTCCCAAGCCCTCCAAGGAAGATCCGGAGGCTCGGGAGGGTGAGGAACACTGCCGGAGTTGGAGGAGAACCGAGGGCTGCGGCTAGGGCGAAGGTTTGAGGTGGATGCGGTTGAAACAAATGAGAGAAGAGAGAAAAGTGCTCTCAAGACGCTTAAATACACAAATTAACTCGGTCAGGACACTCCGGACATTTTGTTCGGAGACTCGAACAATTTGTCGGATACTCCGACAATTAGTCCTGATCGTCTGAAGGTTCGGATCCAAAGGGAATTTCAAGGAATTGAGGGGATGATTGACTTGAAGAATTGAGAAGAGAAGTCCTAAAGAGACCTTTGTACGATGTGACTAGCGAACACAAAATCAAACAATCCATAGTCACATGTCATTGGGCACAATCCGAGGATCAAATATTCCAACCAACACGAAAAAGAATAGAGAAAAGAGACAAATAACCTTTTTCAACAAATTTTGCAAGCATCAATCAAAAGCGCTCACGCTTCAAGCCAAGTTGCGAGAATCAAGAATATTTAGCCCACCTCAATTCGCAAAATCTCTTTTCATCAAGAGGCTTGGTGAATATATCACCTAATTGATCATTTGAACTCACATGTTGGATATCGATATCGCCTTTAGTGGAATGATCCTTAGGAAGTGGTGGCTAATATCAATATGCTTTGTACGGGAATGTTGGACGGGGTTGTTGGCAATTTTATGGCGCCTCATTGTCACACAAAAGTGGCACACTTGTTATAGGTTAGGCCATAATCATTTAGAGTTTGTCTCATCCAAAGCAATTGCGCACAACAACTCCCTGGCTATATATTCGCTTCGGTCGTGGTTAGGTTACGAATTTTGCTTCTTAGAGGACCAAGAGACAAGAGATCTACCTAAGAATTGACATGTCCTCAAGTACTTTTCTGTCCACTTTACATCCGCATAATCCGTGATCGGAATAGCCGACTAACTCAAATGATGAACCTTTAGGATACCAAAGTCTCAAATGAGGAGTGTGCACTAAATATCTCAAGATTCTTTTATCGCCACCATGTGGCATTCTTTAGAGCGGCTTGAAAACGTACACATGCACACACTAAGCATGATATCGGCCTAGATGCACAAAGATAAAGTAAAGAGCCGATCATAGAACGATGTACCTTTTGGATGACCGGTTTACCTTCTTTGTCGAGGTCTAGATGCCCGCTGGCTTGCATCGGCGTTTTGATTGGCTTCATGCTTCTCCATGCCGAACTTCTTAAGCATGTCCTTGATGTATTTCGCTTGGCATATAAAAGTTCCTTCCTTTAATTGTTTGACTTGAACCGAGGAAGAACTTTAACTCGCCCATCATAGACATCTCGAATCTTTTAGTCATTATCCTGCTAAAATCCTTGCACAAATGTTCATTAGTAGATCCAAATATAATATCATCGACATATATTTGGCACACAAATAAATCATCATCGATATGTTTAGTGAAGAGTGTAGGGTCGGCCTTTCCGACTACAAAACCTTGTTCGATGAGAAAATCGCGACACTCAAACCACGCCTTGCTTGCTTAAGCCCATAAAGAGCGCTTGTGAAGGAAGTAGACGTGGTCCGGATGCTCGGGTCTTCAAACCGGTGGTTGCTCGACGAGACCATTTCGAAAGTGGTCCATTCAAGAAGGCGCTTTTCACATCCATTTGATATAACTTGAAGTCATGGTGAGTAGCAAAGGCAAGTAATATTCTAATAGATTCAAGCCTAGCTACAGAGCGTATGTTTCATCAAAATCCAAACCTTCAACTTATGTGAAAGCCTTGAGCAACCAACCGTGCTTTGTTTCTAGTCACTATTCCATTCTCATCTTGCTTATTCCAAAACCCATTTGGTTCCAATCACGCTTTTGCTTGGGCCTCTCGACAAGCTTCCATACTTGATTCCTCTCGGTTGTTCAACTCCTCTTGCATAGCCATCACCCAATCCGGATCTTGAAGAGCTTCTTCTACCTTGAGTGGTTCAAGAGAAGAGACAAAGGAGTAAAATTCACAAAAATTTGCAAGTCGAGATCTAGTGGATACTCCTTGTTAATGTCTCCAAGTATGTTGTCGATCGGGTGATCGCTTGTATGCTTTGATGAACTCTCTGATGAGGAGTCGTTGAGTTTATACGCTTGGATAGGACCTCCGTCATCTTGTGAGGTGTTGGAACCATCTTGAGCTTTAATGGATGAGGAGGAATCAACATTTTGAGCATCGATGTCCGAATGTCCGGTTAAGTCCGGACATTCCGAGATTTTGTCCTGACATTCTGACATTATCTCGACACTCCGGGTTGGGGTGCTCGGATTGCATCCCGCTCCACCGGTTTTACCTCCCAATTGCCAATTTCTTGATTGCTTCGCATGGAGGTTCTTCCCTATCAATTTCATCATAATTAACTTGTTCTACTTGAGAACTGTTAGATTCATCAAATGTTACGCCACGAGATTTCAACTACACCGTGGTGTTATTGAAAACCCAATACGCGTAAGCATTTGATCCATAACCAAGTAAAAATCCTTCATCTACTTTAGGAGCAAATTTAGAAGACTTAGCCTTTTTGTTGAGGATGTAGCATTTGCTCCCAAAGACTTCTAAGTAGGATACATTTGGCTTCTTCCCGTGAGGAGCTCAGACGCCGCCTTCTTCAAGCAGCCTTGTGAAGATATAATCGGTTGGAGTCGTGGCACGCGGTGTTGACAAATCTGCCCAAAATATGTCGGAAACCTTGTACTGCCAAGCATCGCGCGCGCCATCTCGATGAGGGTTCGATTCTTCCTCTCGCCACCCCATTCTGCTGAGGAGAATAAGGAGCCGAGAACTCGTGTTTGATGCCTTCTTCATCGAGATACTCCTCAACACCGGTGATTCTTGAATTCGGTGCCGTTGTCATCCGAATTCTCTTGATCTTCACTTCAACTCATTTTGAGCCCTTCTCATGAATTTCTTCAAGCTTCCTTGGGCTTCGCTTTTGTCATGCAAGAAAAACACCCAAGTAAAGCGAGAAAAATCATCAACAATAACTAAACCATACTTGTTTCCACCAATGCTTATGTAGGCGATCGGTACGAACAAGTCCACGGTAGCATCTCCAAGGGTCTCGAGGTGGTCATCACATTCTTCGCGGATGAGTAGCTCCAACTTGTTTCAGCTTGACACGCTACACACTCTATCTTTCTCAAAGACAACATTCGTTAGTCCAAGAATGTGGTTGCCCTTAATGAGTTTGTGAAGATTCTCATACCAACATGGGCAAGCCGCGATGCCACACCAACCCATGCTAGATTTGGCCATTAGGCAAGTTTCAAGGTTAACTCTATCCGTAGAAAAATCTATAAGATAGAGATTACCCTTTAAACGACCCTTAACGGCTATTGAACCATCAACCTTCTTAACGACATCCACACCCTTATCGCTAAACACACAATTGTAGCCCGCTTCACATAATTGAGCAACGGACAACAAATTGTAGCTTAGCGACTCGACAAGTAAAACATTGTTTATGTGAAAATCATTGGTAATCAAGATCTTACCTAAACCTACCACTTCACCTTTTCCGTTGTCGCCAAAGATGATGCTTTCACTATTTGATCCATTGGCTTCCAAGTGCGCAAACATTGCCCTTTCTCCGGTCATATGATGCGATATCCGCTATCCAAGATCCAACTTGTTCCACCGAGATGTAGGCCTACAAAATCAAATTTAGATTTTGCTCTTTGGTACCCAAGCTTGTTTAGGTCCACGCACGTTAGTGACAAGTGATTTGGGGACCCAAATAGATCGCACATTAGAGGTACTTTTGGATTTACTTCCAATGGGGCATGCAACTACCCACCATGGTTAGTTCTCTTAAGTACATATGAGGCAAAGAAAGTGGAATGAGTTTTGTACTTAGAGTTTTCCTTGCTCTTAACAAATTGGATGGGCTTGGTCAACGGAGCAATCACAATATTACTCTTTTTCCCTTTGGGAGGAGTATATCCAAGCCCATACTTCATAGTATTACCTTGACGCTACCTAGGAACTCCTCTAGTCCCTTACTTGCCTTGTAGGACTTTTGAAGTCCATCTTCAAGCAATCCCTTGAGCTTCTCATTCTCATATGCTAATACTTGCAATGTCTCAAGGTTAGTGGCACAAGCATTAACATCTATATTGAAGCATCTAGCACAACCATTGCTAGTAGAGGGTAAAGAAGAATTAGAACTAATAGATGAGGTAATCGGAGGGCTATTTTTGAGATCAACAAGTTTCAACTCTAGAGCCTTGCAAGCATCTTTCGACTTTGCAAGTTCCTCTTCGAGTGAAGCGAGGTGATCTCAAGACTTAGTCACCTCGGATTTGGTTACTTTAAGTTCTTAACCAATTCCTCATTCTTCTCTTTTTCAAAAGATAAGCTCTTCTCTAGCTCACGGTTTTTCTCCTTTTCGAGGATGAGTAAATCCTCTTGAGCCTCGAGAATAGCTTCCTTTTGTTCTACAACTTCCTCCAATTTTTCAATATCTTTTAAGAGCAAATTTAACTTATGAATATCAATATTTTTCACAGACTTAAGCACGGTGTTAATGTCATCATCATCACTATCGCTATCGTGCTCATCTAGACATTCATTAGTATGGAGGGAGTGCAATCTTTTGATGATACCTTATGCCCCTTTGCCATAAGGCACATTGGAGCGTTGTCGTCGTCATCGCTCAAGTTGTCGAAGAGGCTCTTCGACGTTGTTGAAGTGGTAGGCACGGCGATGGCGACGAGGCAATTCCTCCTTCCTCGTGGGAATTTGACTCGAGTCGAGTCGGAGTTGAGTCGTGTCGGAGTTCCACTCTTTCCAATGTAGGCACCGACCCTTGCCTTTGTACTTCTTGCTCTTCTCCTTCTCCTTGTCCTTGCCCCGATACTTGTCTTTCTTGTGCGGCTTCTCATCTTTGCCTTCCTTATGCGACACTCGGCAATGAAATGACCGGTTTCGCCAAGATTCATAACATCTTCTTGTGAATGTCTCCCTTTGATTTTCTTCCATAGTTCTTGAATGACCTCCTTGTTTGAAATATTTCTTCTTGAAGAACTTGTTGAACCTTCGCACAAATAGGGCCATATCCTCATTTGTCAATGGACCACTAGACTCTTCATCCTCACTTGTGCTTTCTTCGACTTGACGCACAACTTTGACGGCCTTGAGGGCAATACCTTTCTTCTTGCCCAACTTGAGTTCTTCAACAACTTCACTTCCTTCACCATCATCTCATCCATCATGAGCCGCCAATGACATCGTGAGGTGTCAAAGCATCGGTTGGGCCGGTCTCGATCAACCGAACAAGGTTGCGTTGGTAGGAGGATCACGCTAAGTATAATCTTCACCACGGCCTTGTCGAAAGATCGTGGCACCCAAGACCCTTGGCTTGATTAACAAGCACCATCAAGCGGCCAAACATTTTGGTGTAGGATTCTCCATCTTCAAGAGTGAACTGCTTAGCTCACCAATAATGAGCTCTATCTTAGATTCTCGGACGCTTGACACTCCTTCATGACCGACTAGGAGTCTATCCCAAATAGCCTTTTGCCTCCTCGAGTCCATCGACTTCGGCTGAACTCCTAATCACTCGTAGCGTTGAATAAGGCATTGACCGCCAAATCATTGAAGTGTTGATCTTTATCTTCTTCTCGAGTAAGATTCTCGATCATTTGGCTTGAAACCTGCTTGCACAATCTTCCAAATAGAAGGGTGAAGCGATCTCAAGTGCATCTTCATCTTATGTTTCCATGCCGCGAGTGAGTGCCATCGAAATGAGGCGCCGACCGGGAGGGCACAGAGACATATGAGGAAGAGCTTGAGACACCGAGGAACGATAATCAAATGGAATTACAACCCCAATACCGAGCCCGTGCCCTTATCTTGGTCATGGGCTTCGTATTCTTATCTCCTGCTTATGCGACATAATGATTCTCCAGCGGTTAAGCCAAACTAAGGAGATTTGGCTCGATACCAATTGAAAGGACCGATATGTCGCCTAGAGGGGGTGAATAGGCGATAAAATTTGCAATTAAATAAAATCTCCCGAGCACGTAGTCCTGACCGTCCGAAATTTTGTTCGGATAGTCCTGACAATTTGTTCGGATAGTCCGACAAATTGTTCGATGGTCCGGTTAAATATCCTAAACTCCTGGACCGATACTGGGAGAGATTTTAAATCTTTGCAAGATTTCGATAATCTAGTGAATACAAAGACTCTAAATGATGTCGTACTTAGTAAAAATATGGATCTAGAGCCAAACACAAAGAGTAAGTAGATCGGGCTTCTAAAATCCAACAACAACACCAAACCCTAGCTCAAGCTAATGAAAAACACAAGACAATGATTTTTACCGGTTCGGATTCTTGAAGGAATCCTACGCTCCGCTGAGGAGGCACAAAGCCCGGTCCCTCTTGACCCCTTTCCTCCCGGTGTTGCACAAAGCACTCGCCGGATCTTCACTTCTTGCCTCTTTCCTTTCGGAGGCGAGACTTGCCTTCACAAACGACCGGGGCTCTTCACACGAAGCCTTGGAGGCTCCCGGTGACTCCTTGCCGTCTAGGAGCCCTTCAAACTCCAAGAGTAACAAATACGCCGCTAAATCGACTTGGAGGATGAAACTAGTGCTCAAGAATCAAACATGCAAGCTCAAAGCACTTGAATCCCCTTCTTTCTCCCCAAAGAAGCAACTCAAATCAAGATTTTAGTGGGAGAAAGAAGCTAGGGCTTGAGAGAGTGTGAGAGAGAGCTTTAGACTTGAATGTCAGAATGAATGAGGTTGGTAACGGTTAGAAATGGAGTGGGGTTTTTATAGAGCTCCCAAAATCCAACCGCTACCTTTGTTCACAAGAAGTCCGGACTGTCCGGACATTATCTTCTGATACTCCGGACAATTTCCTGAGTGTCCGGACTAAATGTCCGAAACTCCGGACTTACCAGAGAAAGAGCAACCGAGGACCCTAGCTCGAGTATCCGGATTTAATCCCTGATACTCGGACATTTTCCTGAGTGTCCGGATTAAATGTCCGGATATCTGACCGACCTCCTCGCCAGAGTATCCTTTTAGAGGAATGCATGATTTTGAAATTCTTTTGAGATGCAATTTTCATCCTATGAGCACAAGCATATCCTAGAAGCGATTTTCCGTCAGATCCCCTTAATAGTACGGCTATCCTTAGACTCAATAAAATGAAAGATTTACAAATGAAGTCTTGATGCCGCTTTTCAAATTTTAAAGTGGTGGGGATCTCCAATCGCCTTTCCAACGATGATATCTTCTTGATCGCTGCATAGAATCTCACTTGCAACCGCTAGCATAACGTGAATTGTGTTGCCATAAATCCCCAAAACACTTTGAGGGGCCTAGATGCACTTTCACAAATAATCAACATCTTAACTTTATCACTAAAAAAGGCAAAAATAATCAACACTTAGGGCTGGTTTTGGAAGCCTATTCCCAACTTAAAATCCCTGGTTCATCTATTGAGGATCCCGATCGAATGGGTTTCCCAAACCAAATTTCCTTAGATGCTATATTTCCTCATAAAAAGCAACACATATTTTTTTATGTTAGGTATAGTTCATTCGCTTATTAGGATGACTATACTCTTGTGATTATGTTCAATTCTTCTCTTTTGTGCTTAGGTATATATTATCTATTTATTTATTCTTATAAATATGTATATTTGGAGGCAACTCAGATTCATAACTCAAGTATACCATGCATGTTTTGTTTCTAGAAGAGTATATGCCGGCTTCATCGTGTTAGGGACATAGGGGTAATAATACCTGTTTTTTTTCGAATGAGCAGCAAGAGGATTGCTGCAAAGTTTATTAAGAAGAAAAAAAGATAGAATGGCCTATTTTTTACGGAAAAAACCAGACCCGAAAAAACCTCACAATATAACCACCACTCACTCCACTAAACCTAGGACTACACACCACCCACCACTAGGAAAGACAGTGAGATAAAAGGAAAAAAACAACCCAAGAACTCCGGAGTGAATCTAATCCGTAATGTTCGTCGACCAAGCAAAGCCATGGTTTAACACCGCATCCTTGATCGATATGGCCACTTGTTCAGCTGTTCTAGTTTCCCCTTGAATAATGCGTCGATTTCGCTCTTGCCAAATATTCCACCAGAAGTAGATAATAAGGCCATCCAAATCCTGTCGTCTTTGTGTGTCATATTGGGCTCTTAGCTTGCGCCACCATTTATATACCGAGCCGTTGTGACTCAGGTTTTGCCATTGATCGAGGTTTCCCCAGCGAAGTAGGAGACTCCAGACATCTGTAGTGAAAGGGCAATCTTTGCAAAGATGAGTCGTATTTTCCGGAGAAGCATTGCACAGACTGCAGCTTGCATTACATGGCCATCCCCTTTTGAGCATGTTATCTGCAGTTAAAATTTTGCTATGAAGAAGTGTCCATGCGAAAAAACGGCATTTAGGTTCTGCTTTCACCTTCCATATGGGGCAGAGTTTCATCCTACAGTAAACCGTGTTGAATTACGCTAGGTAGGCAGACCTTGTTGAGTATTGACCATCGGTAGTCCAGCGCCATATTATTTGATCATCCCTCTCCACATTTCTACTGATTCGTCGTATAGCTACATGAAGTGTTACAAACTCAGATTGCATTTGTTGAATTCAAAGGAGTACAACAACGAACCCAGTAGTTGTTTGTTAATGCCTGGTGGACTGAGATTTTTTTTCTTCTTGCTATTTGGAAAAGGTTCGGTGCCATATCTTTTGGTGCTTTGCCTTCCACCTAGCTTGATCTCCAAAAGTCTGCAAGCTTCCCGTTTCCAACTGTGACGACCGTGGAAGCGTTAAAGAGGGATACATCCGTTGCATCGCACGGCAGATCGATCCCGTCCGTGCCCTTTCATTGTTCTTCCATCCAACTAGAGCCACCAAGTCTCAAGGCTCTAGCAAAGCGTTCGAGCATCCAGATACCCGATCCTCCTTTAGCTTTTGGTAGATAGGTAACTGACCACTTGATCAAGCAGTGACCCCCACTACAATTTTCAGGTTCTTTCCCACTCCAAAGAAAACTTCGTCTAAGCTTATCAATGCATCGAATTAGCCATTTTTGTGCTATGAAGACAGTTAAATGATATATTGGTTGCGATGTAAGCACCGACTTCACGAGGGTCTCCCTTCCTGCTTTGGATAGTAATTTACCTTTTCCACCTGCCGCCACCATCGCCAATTTTATCAATCAACGGTTGAATTTTGATTCTTCTTAATTGCCTGAAGTGTAAGGGAAGTCCAAGGTATCTTTCGGGGTCCGGGGAAGTGTGCTAGTTTGCCAGGGAAAATATTAAACAAATCTTGCAGGAGATCATCTTGGCACCTAATCGGGAAAATTTCAGTTTTGGAGATGTTGATTTTTAGCCCTGAGCATCTTCCGAAGACATCCAGTATTCGGCTAAGGGCCGTTAGCTCTATCGTATCGGCATTTAAAAATATTCCAGCATCGTTTGCATAAAGCGAGCAGCGAAGTCTTGCTGTTGCCGGTAGCAAAGGTTTGAGGATACCCCGATTCTCCGCTGCCCCGAGCAGACTTTGTAAGGGGTCAATTGCTAGGATGAACAGAAGAGGGGATAAGGGGTCACCCTGTCTTACCCCACACGCATGTCTTATCGTCGCCGTTGGTTGACCGTTGATTAGAATCTTTGAAGAAGATGTCCTGAGTATTGCAGCCACCCATTCCCTCCATTTAATGCCAAAACCTAAGGCCTGGAGCACCTCGAGAAGATACGTCCAGTTCAGCGAATCGAAGGCTTTTGAAATATCTAATTTAATGAAAAGTGCAGGGGTCTTGTCTCTGTGTAGCTGGCGGATTACTCTTTGAACATATAAGAAGTTGTCATGGATGCATCTCTTCTTTATGAAAGCGTTCTGTGATACCGAAACCAGTTCATCTAGTTTGGGCGCTAGCCTGTTTGCCATGATCTTGGTGCTAATCTTCATGAAACTATATATTTATAAGGCTAATTGGTCTGAATCGTTCCAATCTATCTGCATTGTCTATTTTCAGAAGGAGGACGATGCTTGCTTCATTAAACTTGTGCAATTTTTCATGACGAAGATCGAAGAAGGCCCTTATTGCTTCCATAAGGTCACTTTTGATGATGTGAAGGCACATTTTGTAGAATAGCCCAATATATCCGTCAGGTCCTGGTGCTTTTTGATTTGAAAGTTCCTGCACAGTGCTGATCACTTCATTCTCAGTTATAGGTGTCTCAAGCTCGATGAGATCCCTTGCTGTATAGCCCAAGGAACTCCAAAGGAGCGCTTTGTCCCTCACTCCGTGATCTCCCAAGGCTTTTTTGAAATACTGGTAAGCTTCTTGTAGTTTTTCTTGTTGTGTGAACATCACCCTGTCTTCTCTTTGTAGTACCCGAATTAGATTTCTTCGCCTCCCTGAGCTGGCAATTAGATGGAAAAAACGTGTATTGGAGTCTCCCAGTCGGATTCTTGTAAGTCTTGAGTGTTGTCTAGCCCTGGATTTGTGTATGGCAGCTAGGCCTAGTAGTTTGGTTTTGAGAGCTTTCCGTAGTTCTAGTTCATCAATCGAAAGTGAGCGTCTTTCTTGTGAGCTTTCCAGGATGGCGATTGTGACATGAATTAACATCGTTTGCACCACTATATTTGCAAAAGATTTCCTCCTCCACAACTTTAAAGTCTTAGCTGTTCTGTTCATTTTGACATGCAGCTACAAGATAACATGGATTTCCCGGCGTTTAATCTAAACGCCCCTAATAAGGCTAAAGCCGGCATTTTTTATCATTCAAGGCATTTAATTCCCCGGCGTTTATAAATGCTGGGTTAGAGTCTAGCTACCACGGCGCTTATAAATGCCAGGGAATTCCACTCTATACTGGTGTTTATAAACTCGGGTTAGAGTCTTCCACAGCGCTTATAAACGCCGAATTCCACTTATACCGCATTTATAAACGCCGATTACGATCTTCCACGGCGCTTATAAACGCGTGGGAATTTAATTTATATCGGCGTTTATAACGCCGGTTAGAGTCTTCCACGCTTATAAACGCCGCGTTTATAAGCGGAAGTGAAGACTCTAACCCGGCTTATAAACGTGAATACCACACCGGGAATTTGAAAGAATTGAAATTAAATAATATTATATTTGAAATAATTGAAACTAATATTCCATTTGCAATAATTTCTGTCCAAATATTTCATTTTCGATGATATTTTGTCTAAAATTTTAAATCTTGTCCAAAAATTCAATTTTCGTTGATATTTTGTTTGAAAATTTAAATTTTTTTGACCATCTGATTTTGTGACACTTATCAATTTCAGATGCTACTTTTCGTTATCTTTCCAATGAGCCAAAGAACGCCTTATTGGAGGTACGAGTCAAAAGTTATGTCTATTTTAAGAAATATGCTCAATTTCAGATTTGCAAACTAGAATTGGTGCCCAAAAGAATATAATTGGAGATCTTATCGTATAATGATTTTGCTAATTTGAAATAATTGAAAATCGGTGTTCGAGTATTTAACGGGGTTAAGGGGAGGAGGGACGCATTATATATCAGATGTGATCATACCACCACTAAAGTACTAGATCTTATAAAAACTCTGAAGTTAAGCATGCTTAGACAAGAGTAGTAATAGGATGGGTGACCTCCTGGGAAGTCATTGTGCACATGTGATTTTAAGTGCCATGAATAGAGGGATCCCCGGCGCTTATAAGCGTCATGCTAGATAAAACCCCGGCGCTTGTAAACGCCATAAATAAAGAGAACCCTGGCACTTATAAAGTGCCATGATAGAGGGAACCCCGGCACTTATAAACGCTGGGTTAGAGTCTTCCACGGCACTTATAAACGCCGTGGATAATTAAGCGCCGCCAATTACTTTTCCTGACGCCATGTAAACGCCATCTAAAATCTTTTTAAGGCATTTATAAGGTTTTAAAGGCATTTATAGGCGCCATCGGAAGCCCGACGTGTTGTAGTGGCTTTAGCATGGGATCCGATGTGTGTACTGGTTGTGTCCAGGCGTGTGTCACCGCTTCATGGAACCCCGGCATCTTTGTCCAGCAAGCTTCAAAACGAAACCCTCTAAAGTGTTCGTAGGTTGTGCTGCCTTGCATGAGTAGGGGACAATGATCAGATGTCATAGTTGCCATTGCACAAAGGTCCGCATTTGGAAATGACTCGTGCCATTCTATTGTTGCTAGGAATCGGTCGATTCTTGTCATGATTGGTTGTTCGTGCTCGTTAGTCCACGTGAAGCGGCGACCCTATAGATCAAGCTCCAGTAGCTGCAGCCTATTTATAGTGTGATTGAAGCGTTGCATCATTCTCCTATTTATCGGGCCTCTGTTCTTCTCATTCACATGCCAATGAGGTTGAAATCCCCTAAGATCAACCAACTGGGTAGAACTGATCCATGCAGGTTTTCTAGTTCATCGAGAAAGCTTCTTTTCTCATCGTCTGTTTGTGGTCCATATACACCAGTAATGTCCTAACTCGACCCATCGTAACGAGAAGTTAAAGTCGCTGTGATCGTGTATGAAGTGGTTCTAGGATTTTGGAGGTCGTAAATATCCTCCAACGCTGCCAGCAGGATTCCACCTGAAGCACCATCGGAAGGAATATAGACGGTCTGGACGGCCAGTCTCGTCCCCAGCGTTTCAATTAGCAAGCCTGCTGTCCAATTGTTATTTTTCGTCTCCTGTAGACAGACAATAGTAGCACCACTTGATAGGATAAGCCGCTTAATGCTATTTCTCTTCGCCGGATTATTTAAGCCTCTAACATTCTATGAAAGGATGGTGCAGTTTGCAGACATCAGAAACCATAAAGTCCACTTTCAAGCATAATACAGTACCTAATATATTTGAAGTTCTTAGCCCCATCCAACTGGAGGGGTCCCTGCGATACAACCTAGAACATAACATGTTTGAAGTTGTTAGCCCCATCCGATTAGAGGGGTCCCTACAATACAACACTTCTACGGGGGGATCTGGAGCGCTGCCCCTGTGCCTGGCATCAAGAGGTAAATGTAATCTGGCACAACACCTGAATAACACTCCAGTTTCAAAGGGTTTTAGCCCCAATCGACTATAGAAAGGGCCCCAACGATACACTGGCCTGCTGGCCAACATCTCTACGGGAGTACAATAAACGGTGACCGGGGGAGCCTTACAGGGAAAATGAACTCCACCCTGAACTAGCCAACACTGAGTAGAGTAATTTAAATTTGCTGTTACCATAAGCAAAAGTCTACAAACTCCACTTGCGGCCAGGAACCTGAGATTAGGCCTTTAGGCGCTGCCCTCCATTTGCCAGCATGCTTCCATTCTTGATCCTGCCTTTGTTCTTCTTGATCATGCTCTTGTTCTTGATCATTCCCTGGTTTACCAGCTCCAAGATTGCTTCCACTTTTTCTTTACTGAGAGGTCTTTCGAAGTGCGAAGCTGTAACACCCCAAAATTTCAGCTTTTCAATTGTTAAAAATTATTTTATTGCAATTTATGATTTTTGTATTTATTGGATTTTCTGAGATTTATTTTATTTCGAATTGGTATATATGGCTTTTGTTAAGAAATATTTATAAAAAGAGAAATTTAAAATAAAGACTGCCCAAAAATATTTTAATCAAGTCCATAAGGTCTCAAAGTATTTTTCTTAAATTTCTTTTTCTCTCCGGGTTGGTTCTGGATATTTTTCTTTAAAAACAAACCATGTGGCTAAGGTTCTAGATGGACCATTGTCAGTCGTTATACCCCGATCGAAGCGTTCGTATTTAACTTTATTCCTATCATCAAATCTCAGTCGGGGGATTCTGATCGAACGGTGAGAATCATTGTGTACCGGTTCGGAACTCCAGTTCATCTCGGGCGTTAGTTTAACACGTGTTTGGTTCGGATCAAATTAGCTGGATGGATCGTGACAGTCGGAGGGGTGTGATCGATCGAATTCATCGTGTGAGCATGCTGCGCGTCGTGGAGAGCCGTGTCTGATCGGGAGTAAAAGAACCGGGCGCTGCTTTGTCACCGAGAAGGATCGAGAGTTGGCGTCGGAGTCGGATGCATGTCCAGAAGATTTCGATCGTGCGTACGTGCAGCGTCACCGTGTTCGGCCGGAAAACATGTGCGTGGCTGCGTCCGGACGGGAGAAACGTAGCTGCATTCAACGCCAGCGCCAAGTCGAAGCAGCAGGAACTCGGAGCAGACCCGCGCGGGAAAAAGAAAGCTACGGCTGTGGGCCTGCGCGTGGCCGGACTTGACGCAAAGCTTCCATCCGCGCAGGAGAAGACACGTAGTTGAGTCCTCCATCCGATCGAGCGCGCGGGAAAGGAAGGGCACGGACTTTCCATCGCGCGGAGAAGTAACGTGGCATAGACCGATTCGAATACGTACGCCAGCGCCATAGCCAGGCATCCGCGCGGGAAAACAGCATGTACGTGGCGGCGTTGAAAGAAGCAAGTGGCGAAGGAATATCTCCAGCGTAACCGATTCCAACACGATGGCGTCGTAGACCAGTCGCGCAGGGCTTTCCTTCGTGAACCGATTCATAAACGTGGCGATCCAAATCTCCGAGTTAGCAATAGCACCAAATTTGGCAAGGAATCGGAAGTCTTTCCATGCGGGAGTGCAACACGTATCCGAGTCAGATTCTACCGCCGCCTTACCTTCCGAGTTTAGCGCCGCCGACCGGGTATAAATAGAGGCCCCGACCCCTCCCCAAAACTCACCTTGAGCCACCGCGTTTTTCCTCACGCGCTTCGCCGGAGAGTCGCCCGAAGCCGCCGCTTAGCTCGCCGGAGTTCTCGGCGATTGCGCCAAGATCTACGCCGCCGCCGAGTATCTCTTTTCGCGAGTGGGAAGTGGATTGGAGGCCGCTATGCTGCGCCCGAACCTGTTGCGCCACTTCTTCTTCGTCGGAGTACGCCGGAGCGCCATCGGGAGAATCCGTGAAGAGTTTTCGGCTGGGAGTAGTGCGTGCGCCGAGCCGCCGACTATTTGATCGAGCACTCAGGCGCTCCCGAATCGAAGCGAGTAGCAGGAATTTGCGAGCAAATCGAGGAGTTGCGCTAGCGTTATGGGATTTCGCGAGGAACAGCAGCGTCGGGAGATTTCGAAGCGCGTCTCCGCCGAAGTTGTCATCGAGGTCGCCATCTTCGCCTTCGTGAATTCAAGTCGCCGCCGCCTCGCCGCCAATCGAGCTTCACCACCGTCGGATCGTAATCAAGCACGCGGAGTTTGTCCACATCACCGCTGAAATCGGTAGCGTATTAGATTAAATATTGACCGCTGAAATTTAGATCGGACGATTAAATATTAGGCCACGTAATAGATTTACCCGAACTGCTAGATTGAGTTTATCGGTCTAGATTTCGCCACGCTTGTCCGCATAAGCCGGGCGGAAAATTCGGATTTTCTTTATAAAAATAATTCGAAAGATTTAGAACTTCTAATTCCAGAGTTTAGTTTATTTTCTAAACTTCTAAATGCTATAGCTTTTGCATATGAAATCCGATTTGGGTGATTCAAATTCCGAAACATTTGTAAAATTGAGATCTTTCCAATGGTGAATTTTATTTGAATTTTTGAGTTCATTTGCTATTTGTTCTTGGTGTTTATTTGCTATTTCTCTTGATTCGCGTAGACGTTGAGTTGAGCGAGGTGTCGAAGAAGGATTATTATTTCAAGAGCGCCTTGAGCAATACCGTGAGCTTAAGCAAGGCAAGTTGTGCTTTGATCATGTTGCACCCATAAATTAGATTGCATGCTATTTTGATTTAAATTATCACTTGTTATTTTATGTGTATAAATGATTTCAACATAAGTTTGGGATTAGCTATCGCACTTTTGAATTACACCCTACCTTGCTAGTTGTATGCCATGATCCACTTGTCACCCTAGGTTGGTTCACTATAGTTGGTTAATAATGAAATCAACATGGATGGTTAGATCGTATTAGAATGCTTAGCCATGCCACGCCATCACATGTACATGAAATGTTGATTATTAATCTTGACTAATGGAATATGGAACAATGATGATAACTTCGGGCCATGTGTGGTCGCACAAAGAGATTGAGTTGTTGTGACAACGAGTCACGCAACAATGTTGATTTGTGAAGAGCACGTGGTGCTTGGTAACCAACCGGGAGGGTAATCACTTTAGATTGAAGCAAGTGGAAGGGGCAGGTGTGCCAGGGTGGGCTCGCAGGAGCTGAGGGTATGTGTATGTCTTGCTTTAATCAATCCTAAGGACTTAACCTTGCGAGCCTTTGACCTGAGTCTTACTTGCAACCACATGTCTGGAATGGGACAGCTTAGCTGACTAATTTGCAAATGCTTAACTTAAGTGCTATCTTGGTGGTGTGAGTCCGGGTGTACGGGGGAAACTCACATGGCGCAAGAGGGGGCCCTGCTAGGTGGTTTAGCCCTTTAGTGTTGAATCCTTAGCGGTAGCACCGGGTTAAGAGGATGCATTGTAAAGGCTTCAAGCATGATCGTCTCTTTGTGTGGTGCATGATTGTATCATGTGGGTAAAGTGCATAACCTCTGCAGAGTGTACAATCTATTCGGATAGCCGTGTTTCACGGTATTGAGCAATGCTCGAATTACAGTCAAGGGGTAGTTAATTAAAAATTGACAACTATTGGGATGGCGGGATGCCATGTGGATAATGGAATTTGATTTAGGTTGAGACTTGGGTTGATTTGCAAACAATGGAATCTATTTACTTGTTATTATTTGTTTTACTGTCTTTTCAATCTACATATTGCTTATGTTTGAAAATGCTGCTTTACTGCCTATGAACCATAAGCCTTCCTTTGGAATAAGCCTCGTATATAGTTATAATAGAAATGCATTCTCATGCACAACTTGTTGAGTATCATTGGTGTACTCACCCTTGCTTACAAACATCATCGCTTTGGAGAAGGAGTACCATGAAGAGACGAATGTTTAGGGTGCGAGCCTTGTCGGTTAGTTCGTGGTATACCGAGGGGTTATCTACGCCTTCATTCCGCCGCAGCTCAATTTGTTGTTCAGCCTTGTGAGGCATTGCTAAGTAAGTTGACTATAAGGTCATCCAACCGCTAATATTTAATATATTATGTCTTTATCTTATTTACGCTGTGTATGATTATGATAATCACTAATGTTGAGCTCTGTGTGCACTAGCGTGATCCTCGACTAGTGCAAGATACACAGAGGGTCCTGATTTGCATATTCGGGTCCCGATGTATAAACCGCTCAAATAAATCAACATGTGAGTTATTTTGATGTGTTGATGGGGATAGATCCTCGAGTTTTGTTGCTAGAAGGTCTTGAGCTAATCAGATTGACCTCGGTGGCTCTTAGCTTAGCTTTTGGTTTTTGCACTAGCCTTGCGCTTTTCCTTTGTGTGGGGATATTATGATTTGCGGTTTTGCCTTCGAAAATGGGTGGTTCCTGGACATTGAGGCAGGGTGGCTTTGTTCTGTAATCAATTCATCCTTGTTTGCTATATTTTGGTTTGTAGTTTCAGCGTGTTGTGGCGTTTGGTCACTGTCGACCGGGGTTTTCGGTGTTTGGGACTCCTGCTCTACCAGCCGACAACAACACAGTTCAGTGATTGTTTCTTCTTGAGTGTTGGGAACGTTATTTTGGGATTGTTCTGTGGGAGAGCTGGTGTAACGAAGAAGCTCATTAACACTGTGGTCATGCGAAAGGAACTTAGGACTCGACAACTGAAGTGCTCTCTGGAAACAATTTTGAATTTGTTCAGCTGGAGGGCTAGTCACCTTACTACCACTTTGCACATGCAAAAAATGACCAGGACTCACAACTGGAGGTGTGGAGACACTATTTTGGATTAGTGACCTATGCGGCGCTAGGCTTTGTTCTGTAATCAATTCATCCTTGTTTACTATGTTTTGGTCTGTAGTCCTAGAATGTTGTGGCGTTTGGTGGCTGTGGACCGAGGTTTTCGGTGTTTGGGACTCCTGTTGTACCAGCCGACAACTACTCGGTTCAGGGATTGTTTCTTCTTGATGAGTGTTGGGAACGCCATTTTGGGATTGGTCTGTGTGAGAGTTGGTGTAACGAAGAAGCTCATTCTCAGTCTGGTCATGCGAGAGGAGCTTTGGATTCGACAACTGAAGTGCTCTCTGGAAACAATTTTGAATTTGTTTGGATGCTGGGCTAGGCACCTCACTACCACTTTGCACACGCAAAAAATTACCAGGACTCACAACTGGAGGTGTGAAGACACTATTTTGGATTAGTGACCTGTGCGGCGCTACTGAATCTGAGTGCATTGTCTAAGCTAGCCTAGAGCAGTCAAGCGGTAAAGTATTTTGACATACCTGCACCCCCAGGTGCTCTTTGGCCTCCGAGCAAAACTAAGAGTCCCCATCGCCTTTGTGGTTCTTCATCTGGCCGGTGACAGGCGGATCAGCGAATGTCACCCTCTTCCTCCCCTTCTCTTGCGTAGTCTTCTCTTGTGCAGTGTTCTTTGGCATGGAACCGGTGGTGATGATAGGCTTCTGCTTGAATTGTCTGGGCGATGATAAATCTCAGTAGCGTCTTGAAGATGAACCTGCGGGGCCGCACCAAGAAGAACTGTGGCAATCCTTCACTCCCCCTGCACTTAGAGTTACGTACCCAGCTCGAGACACTACGGTGTCTACGCGCGTTGCAGTGTTGGTCGCTATAGTTGTTGTCGTCATCGTCGTGGTCGTCGAAGCGTCGGTGATGACCAATGTCTCTGTGGAAGCTATGAGACCGGGTATCTAGTTAACGGGCCGACCGGATCAGCCCATGGGGGTGGGCCGGGCCAACCATGTAAAAAGGAGGAGCTTCCGGAAGGTCTCAGCTGCACCAGACGAAAGAAGATCGGGAGGTGCAAGCGACAAGGGTAGGTAGAACAACACAAGATTTTGCAACGGGCGGCGCTGCTCACGATGCTATCGTGCTGGTCGGGCTGCTCACACAGACGGTCTTTCCTCCGCCCCTAATTGCCTCTCTGCCGCTGCTGCTCTAATCGCCTCGTCTGCTTCTCTTAACAACCCCAAAGCACTGTGCTTCAAGCGACGCCTGGCCGGTGTATATAGAGAGAAGGAACCGTGACAAAAGGGAGGATCATCTCAGATTAGAGAGCTTGTAAAACAAGAACACTCATACTTACACTAGAAACAACGAATGCAGGACTAGGGTGTTATCTCCATTGGAGAGCCCAAACCTGGGTAAAAATTGCTCTGTGTCTTGCATTACCATCAGACCTAAATCTTCCACCTTGCCCCATTCTCTCTTCTTCATTGTCACTCACAACCATCGACAGTTGGCGCGCTAGGTAGGGGCAGCGCGAAGATCATCCTCCTTGAGTCTGATGGCGCCACCTAGCGGGATCACCGCTTCGCTTCCCACCAGCCTTCCGCTTTGAAGCTCGACTTCGTCACGACAACTTCAAGAAGCTTGTTCTTCAGTAGCGTGGCTTGGCCCTCCCTAGAAGGATCTCATCGCTTCCTCACCGAGCTCGCCGGATCAAGAAGCATTGCAAAGGCTCGCTTCCCAAGGGCCTTCCGCAACGCCTTCGCGACGAGGACGATCGGACCGACACTCTACACCAAAGAAGAAGCGCGACACGGTGGAGGCGGATCGTCAACGCCGTCGGCGACGCGAAGAGCACGCCAAGTCCTTCGTAACCGGGCGGCGAACGCCAACGAGGAGTTTCGCAGGCGAAGAAGGGGACCAACTGATCTTCCACACGCTGCAGCAGAATATTGTCGCCTCCAAGACGCTGCTGACACTTCGGGCCGATCTCGCCCCGACAAATTTCAAGAACTCGATCGTGGCTTAGGTTAAAGCCATGGTGATGGCGGCAGCAGTCCAGCAAAACCAAGAAGCACCCGCGGAGAAGACATACTCAGCGTCCCGCTAGCCCACGCAGACCGGCGTTAGCCGGATGCGTCAGAGAGCCGCCCAAGGGCGGCAAGCCGAGTCTCGCTTCGGGCGAAGACGCCACGAGCCTCGACCGAGATCTCCGCGTGGATCTCAACGCTAGGCGCCGTGATCGGGAAGAAGGGGAGAGACGCCGACGTGAGGACAAGTATGAGCGCTTCGGCATCGGCTACGATGACCGGATTGATCACGATGGTCGGCGTGTCGATCGCGCTGACCACGGAGGCCATGGCCGTCGGGCCGAGAGTGATGGTGAAGACCACCGGGCTGGGACCCCCCCGCGTCGATCGCCTCGATGACGCAGCTGCGGGCCTATTGATGGGGTCTGCGCCTTCACGCCTCGACTTCGTCGAGTGGTATGGCCCGATGGTTTCAACCCTAGGAGCATCGTTAAGTTTGATGGCGAAAGAGATCCGGAGGCATGGCTGCAAGTGTACGCCCTTGCAGTTAAGGCCGCGGGGGGTGACTAGAATGTGATGGCAAACTACTTGTTTGCCACGCCGCCTCAAATTTCAAGCTTGGCTCACGGACTCCTCAATGGGTTCTATAGATTCCCGGGCGATCTCGTGAGCAATTTATCTCAAACTTCCAGGCACCTTTGAGAGGCTCGGGACCGCATGGGACCTATACCACTCCATCGAAAAAGAATGAGTCCTCGCGAGAGTTCATCCGATGTTTCATGCGAGAAGAAGAATACCGCTCGATCGCCTCGAGGCGGATCGCCATAGCCGCCTTCCGAAGGGAGTCACGACCCGACTTAATCAAGAAGATGTCCTGAGTCCGCCAACCACCGCTAAGGAGATGTTCGCTTGGTCGATCGCTACGCCACGGCTGGACGCCATGGCGAAGCGCCAAGAAGACCGCCAGCAGAAGGACAAAAGGATCACGCCGAGTCCTCCAAACCAAGGGACAAGAAGCGTGGGCCCCGAGAGCTGGTCGCGGTGGCCGAGCTGGCCAGACGCGAGGTCCGCGGGGCAGCGGCTACGACGAGGTAATGGACGCCATTTGCCCTTTCCACCCCTGTGGAGGCATGCGCCAAGGACCGCTATACTCAAGAGATTTGCCCGAGAGCAAAGAATGTATGCACAGAGGCAAGGGCGGCGGCGAAGAAGCAAGACCCACCCGAGGAAGACGGGCGACTACTAAGTGACCGAAAGCGAGCTCAACTATATATTTGGGGGTTCGGTAAGATATGAGTCCAAGCGAAGCGTAAGCTTACACGGGAGGTCAACGCAGAATACCCCCGACACCCCAATACCTGAGGTGGTCCGAGATCCCGATCACTTTTGATCGCTCGGATCACCCCGACTGCATCCCCTTTCCAGGCAGATATCCTCTGGTCCTGGACCCTGTCATACACAGCATTAGGCTCAAGAGGGTGCTGGTCGATGGAGGAAGCGGGCTCAACGTCCTTTTCTCCAAGACCTTTGATGATATGAAGATTCCGTGCTCCGAGCTAAAGCGTGGATCGTCACCATTCCACGGGGTAATCTCTGGAACTTCGACGGTGCCACTCGGGCAAATCACGCTCCCGGTGACATTCGGAACCAAGGAAAACTACTGAACGGAGTACCTAAACTTCGAGGTGGCTGATTTCAAGACGGCATACCATGCCATCTTGGGAAGGCCGGGTTTGGCCAGATTCATGGCTATTCCTCACTCACAGATCTCGCTACTTGAAGATGCCAGGCCAAGCGGTGTCATCACTGCTCGAGGATGTCAAGGCCCTTCATATGCGACAGGAAGGTTGCGACCGCCGAGTCAAGTAAGCGTCCGAGGCCGAGAAAATCGCAGCAGCAACCCTCCCGCTGGGAAGGCAATGTCCCGATCATGGCAAGCTGTAGGGCATGAAGCCCGATGAAGGAATCAAGCAGGTGGTTCTTGACCCGTCCAACTCGGCCTAGACCCCAAATAGGAAGAGGCGCTCGTCACTTTTCTTTGAGCAAACCGGGACATCTTCGCTTGGAAACCATCCGACATGCCCGGTGTCCCTAGGGAGGTGATCGAGCATTCACTCAACGTGGACGCAAGAGCTAAGCCCGTCAAACAGCAACTCAGACGCTTTGCGCAAGACCGCCGCGACGCCATTAGGGAGGAGATCACCAAGCTTCTAGTAGCTAATTTCATAAAAGAGGTGCATCATCCCGACTGGTTGGCAAATCCGATCCTCGTACGCAAAAAGAATAAAAGTTGGCGCATGTGTGTTAATTACACGGATCTCAACAGTATGTGCCTAAAAGATCCTTTTGGTTGCCCCAGATCGACTGTGGTATACTCCACCACGGGTGTGATCTCGTGAGTTTTTAGACGATACTGTGGTACCACCAAATCCAGCTTAAAGGAAGAAGATCGATCAAGACATTGTTCATCACACCGCTCGGCGCCAGATTACACCACAATGCCATTCGGGTTGAAAAATACCGCGCGACCTACCAACGCAGCTATTCAATGTTTTCACACTCAACTCGGACGCAACGTGGAGGCATACGTAGACGATGTTGTGGTTAAAACACGGGTAAAGGAAGACCTCACCTCCGACCTAGCCGAGACATTTGAGAGCTTACGGGCCTTCAAGATGAAGCTCAACCCCGAAAAGTGCGTCTTCGGGGCTCCCTCTCGGAAGCTGCTCGGATTTATCGTGTCATACCGCAGCATCGGTTTAACCCCAAAAAATCAATGCTATTCTCAAGATGAAGCCGCCGACCGCCGAAGGAAGTCCGAAGCTCACGGGTGCATGGTGGCACTCGCCGCTTTATCTCTCTCGGGCGATCGGGAATGCCGTTCTTCAAACTCTTGAAGAAGCAAGACAACTTCCGATGGACTCCTGAAGCGCAGCAAGCCTTCGAAGATCTGAAGGCACTCCTGACCACACCGCCGGTATTGGTCACGCCAAGACAGAAGAACCTCTCAAGTATATAGCAAAGAACGACTCATGTGGTCGATCTTTGCGATTGTAGTAGAGAGGGAGGAGTAGGGACACCTGCAGAGAGTTCAGCGTCCGGTTTACTTTGTCAGCGAAGTATTGGGTGAATCCAAGAGGCGATACCCTCAGGTGCAGAAACTTCTATACGCGGTACTGCTTACCTCCCGCAAGCTCAAACACTACTTCCAAGAACATTCCATTTCGGTGGTAACGTCTTTTCCGATTGGGGATATACTCCACAATCGGGAGTCCACCAGGAGGATCGCCAAATGGGCAGTCGAGCTTGGGGCATTCGAGATCTCCTTCAAGCCCCGAACTGCCATCAAATCTCAAGCGCTCGCCAACTTCATTGCCGAGTGGAGTGAGATGCAAGATCTCGCAGCTGTGGAGGACCTCGAGTACTGGACAATGTATTTCGATAGCTCTCTCACGCTGAGTGGTGTGGGGGCTGGCGTCATGCTGATCTCTCCGACAGGGGAAAAGCTCAAATATGTCCTTCAACTCCATTTTCCGGCATCAAACAATGTCGTCGAGTACGAGGCACTCATACACGGACTCCGTATCGCCATATCGTTCGGTATCCGACGATTGGCGGTTCGCGGGGACTCCTAGTTGGTAATCAACCAAGTACAAAAGGAATGGTCGTGCGTCGATGATAGCATGGCTGCATATTGCCAGGAGGTGCGCAAGCTGGAGGACAAGTTCGACGGACTAGAGCTCACCCATGTACTCCGCTTCGACAACGGCGCAGACAAGCTCACCGAGTTAGGCTCCACCGGCCGCACCCGATCGAGTCTTCGTGGAAGAGCTTCACAAGCCGACTACCGCCGCACGGAGAATCGGCAAATCGAGGAGAAGTCGGCGAGGCGTAAGTGCTTGGTCATCAACCCCGACCGACAAAGCCCTATCTCGACTATCTCTCGAGGGACGAGCTTCCGAGGATCGCATAAAGCCGAGTGTATCGCATCGCGGCTAAAGCTACGCTGTGGTCGGGAGGAGCTTTTTCAAGAGTGCCTCGGGGTCCTAAGCGGTGCATATCGAGCAAGAAGGGAAGAATCTCCTCAAAGAAATTCACTCGGGATCTGTGGACACCACGCGCGGCAAAGCACTCGTTGGCAAGGCCTACCAAAGAAGGATTCTTCGCCGATCGCCACACGGACGCGGAGGAAATCATACGCACATGCGAAGGCTGTCAGTTTTTTGCCCGGCAAATCCATATACCGGCGCAAGAGCTGCAGACTATCCCGATTACTTGGCCGTTCGCAGTCTGGGGGCTTGACATAGTCGGACCACTCAAAAAGGCCCAGGGCGGGTTTGCTTTCCTTTTCGTCGCCATCGACAAGTTCACCAAATGGATTGAGGCCAAGCCGGTCGCAACGATCACCACGGTCAAAGCCAGAGAATTCTTTCAAGAGATCATCGTCAGATTTGGCGTGCCAAACAGAATCATCACCGACAATGGCGCCCAATTCAGAAGCGAAGAGTTCCAAGACTAGTGCGAGGCCCTCGGGATCAAGATCTGCTTCGCTTCCATGGGTCATCCACGGAGCAATGGGCAGGTCGAACGAGCCAATGGCATGGTGCTGCAGGGTCTGAAAGCCGGAATATTCGACCGTCTCAAGCCATATGCAGCGCGATGGTTAAAAGAATTGCCTTCGGTACTCTGGGGGCTGAGAACTACCCCCAGCAGGGCTACCGGGCAGTCACCTTTTTTCCTAATATATGGTTCGGAGGTGGTCCTACCCACCGAAATGACATTCGGATCACAACGGTTCGAACTACAAAGAAGCCGGAGCTCAAGAAGGCCGATCGAAGATCTCGACAAACCGAGGAGGCTAGGGACGCCGATCCATCTAGTTGGCTAAATACCTCAAGGTCTCCGGCGCTACCACGATCGAAACATTCGGGCCGAGCTTTCTCTAAGGAGATCTGGTTCTCGGAAGAATCGAAAAGCGAGCATAAGCTCTCCCCAGATGGGAAGGTCCGTTCGTCGACGGCGAAGTGCCTTGCCGGGGTCTTACCGACTCAAGCGCGAAGACGGCGTGACACTCAGTAACACTTGGAACATAGAACAGCTACGTCGCTTCTACACTTAAAATACGCATTCCATTGTATCGTTGTAATCTTAGCCGTTCTTGACTTACTACTCACTTGATCCTCAATTAAGTAGTAAGTCGGGGGCTACCAACCACCCAACAGTGTCTGAATGCAAAACATTTACCCCTTGTTTTCGAAAAAACTCATCGCTTTTTCCTTAACAATCATGGCTAAATCCTAAAACTATTAACTTTAAGTAGCAAACCCTGAACGATGAAGCCTGGCTACCCGAGTACGTATCTAAGAATTAGCCATGCACTCGGGGGCTAGGCCAGTCGGGCGAAGCATTCAAACAAAAAGACATTGCACATTCGGATAAAACCAGAAAGCCATAAAATATATACATATCATCATAGATAGAACATTATGTCCAATTGCATATTTTTACATAAGTACCCTCTAAAAGCAGCCAAACCTACGCGGCGCGGCGAGCATGGCCCAAGGCCTTGGCGAGGACGTCTGCGACCTCAGCAAGGGCCGGGACAACCTCAAGGAAGACCTCTACGGTGACGGCGTCGCGGGCGACAGCTTCCTCCTCCGCCGCCAGCTCCGCGAGGGCGAGATCGTACTCCGCCCAGAGCTCCTCCTCGGTAACCTCCGAGGCGGGGGCATCATCCCCGAAGTTGAAGATCAACGACGGAGGCGAGGCCAGAGCCGCTTCAGCGCCGGGAACGACGGAGTTCGACGAAGATGCCATCAGAGGATCGCTGAAGAAGCAAAGAGATGGAATTGCGAAAATGAGAAGAATGGGCGATCGCTTCGGTAGCGGTAACGTCCTTATGTACACAGGCGAAGGCAAACAGCCCCCAACCGTACCTCTATGGGAAGTTGGAGCGCCTCTGACGACGCACGGGCACTGAGGTAGTGTTAAAAACCCACTAGCGTGGGAGGTTGAACGAGGTGCTTACAGCACATGGCGCAGGGAAAGCCTCTTCGGGCACGGTGAAGCCACTCATGATCAACAGTAGCAGCGTTAAAAGAAAGGCGGTAATTACAATTCCAAGTCAGCATTTACAAGAGGTCTAATTCTAAATTCTCCACCAAGGAGGAGGCCACGGTTCTGACTTCTTCAAAAAGAGCAACGGCTTGATCATCGTCGACGATACAGGCAAAGCCCTCCTTAACAGCCTCTATTTCCACCCCAGGATAGAGCGACTTTACGATGGCTAACACTTGGCTAGCGCTTGTGGTCGACATCTCCTGGATATGGGCCCTAAGCCTTTCAGGATCCGCCGACAACAACGAAAGGGCCTCGTCATCGCCGCTCGGCTCAACTCCTCCGGGGCTCAGGAACTTGATCATCTCTCTGATGGAGTCGCGGAATCTGTCGTGAAGCTCATGAGCGGCCTTCACCTTCCCATTAAGGGCATCGACCTGCTCCTGCGACTCTCTCTTGACCGCTACAAACCACCAGGATCGTCCTTAAGAGCATTACAGACGCAAGGGACGCGACGCCGAGTGGGGAGATAAATACCTTCCAGCTCTTGCGTCAGCTTTGCGTTGTCGGCTAGAGCCCGGGACTCAGAATCCTTCAGTGGCTGGATTTGTTCATGATGAATGCTCTCCAGCTCCCGCGCCAGTCTGGAGTTATCGGCCTGGGTCCGAGACTAGGAATCTTTCAGCGCCTGGATCTGCTCGTGGAAGCCTAACCAATAGGCGAAGCCAGGAGACAATGAGAACCAAGTCGGCAACCAAGAAGGCAAGAAGACACCCACCTTGAAGCGCCTCAGTCAGAGCTTGGACTTTGGCCCAAAGCTCCAGCTGCTTAGCCTCGCCTTCGCGCTGGACGTGCTCCAAGTTGGCCTCGTACTCCTCATGCTCCCTAACCTTGGGAAGTATTTCCTTGAGGAGGGCGTCCCTCTCCTCGGAGCGTTCTCCCAGCGCCTGGAAGAATTCCGGGAAAATGAGATATGTATACCACTCGGCGTAAACAGAAGGAGGAGAAGACAGCGCACCTGGATCAGCTGAGCACCCTTTACGGCGTTTAGGTAGAGCTCCTCCCTCAACTTCGCCTCCTCCCGAAGGCCTTCCACTTATCCTCATGGCAGAAAAAGATCCGGGGGGAAGGTTGAGGGTTGGATCTGGCGTAGGTGGGGGGTTGTCGAAGGATCTCCTCCACGGGTGGTGAGGAGCCGGCAGCGGCTGGCTCAGATGCCCCCATAGGAGGTGGAGTAGTCGTCCTGGGATCGCCGAACTCGGCAGTTACTGGCAGGACGACAATGCCTAGCCCCGGCGCAGCGCTATCCCCGCTGGACTCCGAGTGTGGCGACGGGACCGCTTCGCCTTGGCCCACACCGCCCGAAGGCGCGACGGACGGGGCCTTCGGGAGGGCTCCTACTCTTGGCACACTGATCATCAAGGGAAAGCTGAGCGCACGCTAAGAAAACAAAGGTAAGAAGCAATGGAGAAACTAACCTGCCCGACCTCCTTATCTTCGCTCTCGGTATTATCTCCACCGCGAGAGCCCGAACTCAGATAATTCACGTGTCTTGTGCTACCATCGAGTTCCCGATCCAAATACTTAGCCCCTTTTAATTATTGCTCAGTAATAAACCTCGGCGCTTGGCGCGCCCGGTAGGGGCTGCGCTAAGATCAATCTCAGCAAGCTTGATGGCAATCTTCAGCGGAAGTTTGGCTTTTTAGGGCGGCGGCGGCCGTTTTTCACGCGATAGAGTTTTTGCTTCTCCCATGGTCAGGACGACACCGCGGTCAAGTTTTTTGGCGAGAGCTTTTGTATCTTGCCTTCCTGGCCGGTCGGCGGCTGTGCTCTTGGCGAAAAGTCCTGGCGACTAGAAGATTGATTGTTTCCAACGAGCTTGCATGCAATGTAAAGAAGTCAGGCCGACTAGATGTTCTTGTGCTGCATGCATGCTTGAGTTCGGGAGATCTCTTGGCCGTGATTTCCTTTGTGTTCTGCTTGGCCGGCGGCTGGGGGGTTAATGCATGCGTAGGGCTGGAGTCCCCTGGCAACTAGAAAAATCAAGGGCGGCCAAAAGCGTTGTTCGACGGCAAGAAGACGGCCGTGCATGCATGCAAAGTGAAGGAGATCATCCAACTAGAAAGAAGTGCATGGCGTGAGGAAAAATCAACAAACTAGGCGTGAGGAAAAATCAGCCGACTAGAAGACCCTGATTTCCTCGTGCATCTTCTGGCGACTAGAAGAGTTGAAAACCAGCAACACAGAAAAGAGACGCATTGGCCGGCGGCTGTGGAAACAAATAAACGAGATCAGTATTTTCCTCCGGCGGTTGGAGCCCGCATGCATGACGGCCACGACTAGATAATTTGCTGGCTTGCGTTTTTGTTCTTGTATATGCAGGAAGGAGCATCGACTAGAAACATGGGCGAGTAGAAGATCAGAGTTTCTACTTGCGCTATTGTTTCTGCAATGATCCTACATTCGATTGACACGAAGACCCATGCATGCATGGCGACTAGAAGTCCGGCGGCTGCGCATGATTTGGAGTATGGCGACCAGAAGGTACTACAATCATCTTGTGAAGGAACATCTCGGATGTGGTCGTCATAGCGGCCTTTCAGAAAGGAGTCAACGACGCCAACTTGATCAAGAAGATGTCCCGGAGGCCACCGACTGCGGTAAAGGAGATGTTCGCATCAGCGGACCACCAGCGCCTGCGCTTAAGCGCCACTCTTCAAGACGGCCACGAAGCCACACTGCGCCCGAAGCCACCTTTTCGACGCCACGAGCCTACGCCGCGCTTCGAAGCGCCACCTTCGCACGGCCACGAAGCACGCCGCTGCTTCGAAGCGCCACCTTCGAAGACGGCCACGAGTTTACGCCGCGCTTCGAAGCGCCACTTTTTCGACGTTACTAGCCACGCTGGGCTGAAGCGCCACCTTTCGACGGCCACGAGCCACGCCGCGCTTCGAAAGCACCACCTCGCGACGCCACGAAGCCACGCCGCGCTTCGAAGCGCCACCTCGCACGACGCCACGAAGCCACGCCGCGCTTCGAAGCGCCATTTTCGCACGACCATTTAGCCTATTACGCGCTTCGAGCACCA
Organism: Guadua angustifolia; assembly: GCA_036346375.1. Classification (NCBI taxonomy): domain Eukaryota; kingdom Viridiplantae; phylum Streptophyta; class Magnoliopsida; order Poales; family Poaceae; genus Guadua; species Guadua angustifolia. Next base: position 296,051 of record JAYEVE010000835.1, on the reverse strand, counting down.
CCTCCGACACGGTCACGAGTTTACGCCGCGCTTCGAAGCGCCACTTTTCGCAGACGCCACGAAGCCACGCCGCGCCGAGCGCCACTTTTCGCCGACGGCCACGAAGCCACGCCGCGCCGAAGCGCCACCTTCGCACGGCCACGAGCCTACACTGCGTCGAAGCGCCACTTTTCGCATAATTAAGTTACGCCGCGCCGAGCGCCACCGCAAGACGACCACGAGTTTACGCCGCGCCGAAGCGCCACCTTTCGCACGGCCACGAGCCACGCCGCGCTTCGAAGCGCCACCTTTTCAAGACGACCATGAGCCACGCTGCGCCGAAGCGCCACCTCGAGACGGCCACGAAGTTTACGCTGCGCGCCAGCGCCACTTTCGCAAGGCTAAGAGCCACGCTCGCGCTTCGGCGCCATCTCCCAAGACGCCACGAGCCTACGCCGCGCCGAGCGCCACCTTTTCGGCTGCGGCCACGAGCCACGCCATGCCGAGCGCCACCTAAGGTTTGGCGCAAGTCTACGCCTACACCACGAGCAAAGACGCACGATCGTCAAGAACGCATGGAGCATAAAGCGCTATGTCTCTTTTTACTCAATTATGTCATTATGAATAAAATTGTTGGCTTTCTTGACTTGCTACTTAGTTAATCTACAACTAAGCAATGAAGTCGGGGCTACACTAATAGTGTCTTGTCGCACATCTTTTTCTGAGTTGTATTTTTTCTTCTACTTAACGATTGCAAATGAATCCGAGTGCGTTAATTCCAAGTTGTGAAGCTCTGACCCCATGAACGGCGAACTTTAGTCACCCAAAACGCGTGCCTGGGAAAAAGAGCCATGAGCCGACTCCCGACGCTCGGGGGCTAGACTAGTCGGGCAGAGTGCTTAAACAAAAAGAGTCAAAACCACTCGGATGAATTCAAAATCAATAAGGAAAAGGAGTAAAAAACTCTAAAGTTATATATAAACTAGTCGGACATCAATCCGAGTGAATTGTTTTTACATCGTCTAAGTTCTGCATATATATGATTTCAGGGCTACTAAATTTGGATGCGACGCGTGGAGCTCTATTGAGTCCCTTGCGATCTCTTTGCCTACAATGGGCACTCGGCTAAAAAAGGAAAACCAATCGGGAAACTACATCAAGAACTAGAAGCACTCGGCGTGAAGCATGACTCAGCTGAGCCGTGACCAGGAAGGCGGCAACTCGATCACAAAGCACTCGGGGGCTACTGTGGAGTATATGGACCCCAGGTATCTGCATGGCGGGCCGTGAGGATCATCCAAGAGGGGATGGGCCAAGCCGACTACATGAAGATAGGTATTGCTCAGGAGGCAGGCCGCCATGCGCAACAAGGAAATCCCGAAGATGGAAACCAACCCTGCTGCGGGAGAATACAATTGCAATCCTAACCGCTATCATGTATAATGGATTAGGAAAGAGATACAATCTCCACCTTGTAACCAATTAGGACTCTCCTTTGTAACCACCCTCCTCCGCTATATAAAGGGGGGTGGGGGAGGAGGAGAGGGAGACGGACAACAACATCAGCTATTAGCTAGCCACATATAATCCCAGAGCATAGGACTAGGGTATTATCTTCACCGCGAGAGCCCGAACCTGTATAATTCCTGTGTCTTGTGCTACCATCGAGTTCCTGATCCAGCGCTTAGCCCCCTTTTAATTATTGTCGGTAACAAACCTCGACAACGGGTCACCCACTGGTTGCCGCAAGACGGAATCAGATATCGCGGAGGGGCTCAATTCAGGGATTACAATGGTGCGCTCCATGACGGGCCACGCTACGCTCTGACAAGATCGGGTGTAGGCATCATCAAACCAATCCTAGGTACGCTCCATGATGAGCCGATCGCCGCACATGTACGGTACCACTCGCCAAGAGCCAAATAATGGTGCGCCCATGACGGGCCATGCTGCGCTCCAACAAGATCGGGTGTTGGCATCATCAAACCAATCCTAGGTACGCTCCATGATGAGCCGACTGCCGTACATGTACGGGTACCACTCGGCCAAGAGCCAAATGATGGTGCGCTCCATGACGGGCCACGCTGCGCTCCGACAAGATCGGGTGTAGGCATCATCAAACTAGTCCTAGGTACGCTCCATGATGAGCCGACTGCCGTACATGTACGAGTACCGCTCGGCCAAGAGCCAAGTAATGGTGCGCTCCATAACGGGCCACGGTACGCTCCGACAAGATTGGGCGTAGGCATCATTAAACCAATCCTAAGTACGCTCCATGATGAGCCGACAGCCGTACATGTACGGGTACCGCTCGGCCAAGAGCCAAATAATGGAGCGCCCCATAGTGAGCCACGCCACGCCCCGACATGAGCGGATAAGGGCGCCCTCAAACCAAACCAAGGTGTTCGCCAGGCTAAGCCGACTGCCACTCACGGACAGGGATACACCCCACGGGCAGAACGATCCCAAAGGCCATGGCAAACCGGGCTACGTACCACTCGGGAAAGTTAGCGCGAGGTAATAGAGTCCTTCACGACCTCCCTTCCAAGCAACACGCTGACGGGAGAGCATTGCGGCGGGCAAAAGGCTGACCTAAAAGGGACGGCTCGGTCACGAAGCACTCGGGGGCTGCTGTGGAAGCTATGAGACCGGGTATCTAGTTAACAGGCCGACCGGATCAGCCCATGGGGGTGGGCCGGGCCAACCATGTAAAAAGGAGGAGCTTCCGGAAGGTCTCAGCTGCACCAGATGAAAGAAGATCGGGAGGTGCAAGCGACAAGGGTAGGTAGATAGCGCCAGTACCTCTGCAACGGGCGGCGTTGCTCCTGCATGCTACTGTGCCTGGTCGGGCTACTACAGGACGGTCTTCCCTCATCGCCTTCAATCGCCTCTGCTTGCTCTGCTGCCCCCAATCGCCTCTCTGCTTTCTCTGCTGCCCAACAACCCTAGCGTGCTGTGCCCAGCGATGCCCTCGGCCGTGTATATAGAGAGAAGGAACCCTAGACAAAAGGGAGGATCATCTGTACTAGAGAGCTTGTAAAACAAGAACACTCATACTTACACTAGAAACAACGAATGCAGGACTAGAGTGTTATCTCCATTGGAGAGCCCGAACCTGGGTAAAAATTGCTCTATGTCTTGCATTACCATCAGACCTAGATCTTCCGCCTTGCCCCATTCTCTCTTCTTCATTGTCGGTCACAACCATCGACAGTCTCTACCTTTGTCCATCTCCACACGTTCCCGCCGCTCCCCCACATCGTCCGGAGCATTGGACGCCCAGACGAATTCCCGGTGTTGTTTGCGGTTGGGAGGGCCGCCCAAACCTCCGCGCCCACGGAGGAAAGATAGGTCCTCCACAATCTCCAAATGGTTGCGAAGGTTGAAAATTTGTCCGCGCTTGAGATCAGAAGGGTCGTCGTAGTGTGGCACCGCTTGAGGTAGGGGAGTGTTGGTTGGAGGAAGTTCTCTGTCAGGCTCTATCACCGTCAAGCTCACTTCCTTTGGAATCGCGCAGGGGTCTGAGCACCATGCCCAGAGATCAAAAGATCTTGTGCGCTCCCTGCGCCTGGTGCACTCTTGCACAAAGTGTATCGCGCAGCTCGGACCTAATGCTCTTGCTGCCACCTCTTCATTCTAGCAATGCACAGGGACCCCTTCTACGCGAACCTTGACATGGTACTCAAAGTTGACATTTGTTGCGTATCTTTGCTCGGACCATGCTGCAAACTTGAAGTCTCAGCCCCGGTATGGCACGACTACAGTGTTCACCACCCTTCTCCTGATCGCCGCCTCGGAGAAGATGACAAGAAATTGCTCCGGAAAGTGCTTGACAAGTTGAAACTCGGCGTGGCCAATGTTGAAGCGGCTGCGCAGCATATCGCTCACAGTGAATGTCTCCACCTCATGGCTGCTCCCCTCGAACCAGCATACTATAGCCCTATCGAACCGAGATAGCGCAATAGGCTCTAGCAGGCCTAGCCTTGGGGTCACCTGGGTATCTCGCCGTCATTTCCCCTCCACCGCAGACAACGTCGCAGAAGGATTTGCCGTGAAAGTTGTGTGGCTTTGTGTGGAAGGAGACTGAGGTTTGTTGAGTTTGAGCTTCTGTCCTCCGGTTGATCTTGTATGTGTCCCGGTTGGTTTTGAATGAGTCTTGGATGGTGGTACTTCTGCTTCGGCAGTTAATGGCTTTGTGCCCAGAACGGAGGCATCGCTAGCACCATGCCAGTTCTCCACAGACTCTAGCAAAATGGTCCGGTGAAAAGCAATTAAAACATCTTCCCTTCAGTATCTGTTTGAAGTAGGCCATGCCGCTGAGCCTTGGGGATGGTTGTTCAGGATTGCCTTCTGGTGTTGAATGAGCCAAAACTTTCCGCCACCAATATTGAGGTTTGACCAGGGTCCATCCATCCGCTTCCACATTTGGTATTCTGGACATCTTGGCGTCCTGGGCATATGTATGCAAGCTTTGATTTCTGGTTATATCCGTTGAGGAGGAACTCGTCAAGGGCTGTTGGATTTCTGCCTGGCACCTGTTGGATCCGCGGCGAAGTGAGCAGGACTCTCGAGCCCCGCACTCCTCGTGTTGAATCCATTGCTCCTTCTTCGAGGCTGGAATCCCGGATTTTCGGATCTCTTCTTCGGCCGCTATCAATGAATGTTGTCCTGAACTCGGGGATTGCTTGTCTTCTCTTCTCACTGGTTGAATGCTCACCTGCCCTGATTCTGAATCCTTTATCGCCAATGAATGAAGCCCTGATTTTGCTTCCTCAATCGCCAATGTCTGTCGATGAACTTTAACTCCACCTTGGGCTTGCCTCTCGGACGAAGGCAGACGAAGAGAAAGGCCTGACGAAGAAAGTGGATGCGGAGAAGAAGGTGAATCTTCCCCCAAATCCCCCTCGTAGTCCTTCTTCTCCGGTGCCACCCGGCCATTTGTCTCCCGCCCAGTTCGTGAGACTTGAAGCGAAACCCGACCTGGGGATAGTAGATCAGCATGCGGGGAAATCGGATCTGTGGTTATTTTGGTTGATTTGTGGAGGGATCGAACGGGATCTGGATCGGAGGGGAAATGTGGTGGAGGAGGCGACATGGTCGCGAGAGCTCCCCTTTAGCCTTAAGTCAGATGTTACTAGCCTACTGGCCACCGAAACTCAGCCGTAACAACACACACGTTTCGCGCTCCAGCTTATTTTCGATCGGTCCTTTTTATTTGTGGTTTTTTAATATAAGATGTTATCTTTTTTCCTTTTTCATACATTTGAAGTCTATATATATGTATTCTCAACTCGGACCATATGTATATCGTGTTTCGTTTCTAGAAGGATTTTTTTTTTGCCAGCCTCTTTCGTAGCAGCACGGGTCTATCTCCATCTATTTAACGCTCCCACCATGCAAAAGTTGTCTACGACTACGAGTGTTCATAGCCCACAATTATCGAAACAGACAAATTCGTGTCAAAACTCTCAACCGTGTGCCGTTGTCGTCATGGCATCTCTGATATTGACGCCAAGAAACGAGCGCGCAGCACACGAGGGCGACAGGAGCTAGCAGGGGAGATAACGACGCCATTCTTAATTTCGTGTTGGACTCTCTGGCTGTGTAGAGAGGAGGAGACGAGGGCAATGACCACCAATGCAGCGGCGTGGTCATGCCAAAGCTTCCCTCCCCGACTTTAAGAAGTACCTCGGTTTGAATTTTTAGCAATCCGATTCGAAAGATTTTTGTTGTGTATGGCTTATATATGGCAAGGTAAAAGGTAGGAGCTATGTCCGAAAAGCAGGAGCGGTACGGACTAGGAGTCCTAGTTGGACCATGCTTGTAACGAGGTATAAATTATATATATTGCAATCTTTTGTAACACTGCATGTTTGAGATGCAATTTCCGCCCACTGGGATCTAGATATTACTAGCTTCACCAGATCTGTGGAGCTGGAGTTATTAGTACATTAAGAGTATTTAGATGGGTCATTTTGTTTACATTTTAGACTAAAAATATAAACTTAATTCACTTTATTTTAGTCTATAAGTTTCAGATCTCCTGAGATCTGAAGCTCTACCAAATAGGGTCTAATAGTGAAAAAGAAGCTCCTTGTATGGACTACACCGTCATGATTCGGCTCACAGGGACGTATGCATTGCCGAACCTCATCCAAATCCTTACGGGGATGTGGGCTGTCGCCGGTTCCAACATTCTTGGGTTGAATTTCTTTGCAATCCGATTTGAAAGTCCTTTGGTTTGAATTTTATGAAATCCACTTTGAATTTTTTAGAATCGAGTTGAACTTCTTTCGAAAATGAGTTGCAATTCCTTTTAATTGAGTTGAAATTTTTTATTTTTTGTACTAGAATGGGGAAGGAATGGGAAAAATGAGGGGGTAAGGCATCCGGTAGGATGGAGGGGGAAAGATGCGATCGTAACCGTGAAGTGGGTTCTCTCACGCCCCGCCACGTATTAGAGACGAAGTGCTCCCGCTAGGATGGACTGCTGCGGGTGACTGCAAGCTAGGCCGCTAGTAGCCTAAATCATTAATTTGAGGACGTTGTCACTAAATTTTTTTGTTGAGAACACCCTCTCGTTGTAACATGAGACCATATCTTCTTTTTTTCCTTACTTTTTTCCCCTTAAATGCTCTGTTATCGGGATATTTGGTGACATCCCCTTTATCCCACATTACCTTTTCCTTAAATTCAGAAAAAAATTTTGTTTTCAAATTTCCCCCTAGGTTTTTTAATAGGAAGTATTTTTAACTATTTTTGACTAGAAAATTTTTGAACCGAAAGTTTTTTGAATAGAAAGTTTTTGAACAAGAAGTTTTTTTGAGCCAAAAGTTTTTGAACCAGAAGATTTTTTAGTCGAAAGTTTTTAAAAAGGAATTTTTTGAATTGGAAGTTTTTTAATCAAATGTTTTCGAACCAAATTTTTTTGAATTGGAAATTTTCAAACTCAAAGTTTTTTTAATCAAAAGTTTTTGGTTTAATTCTTCTAAAAGTTTTGAACCAAAATTTTTTAATTGAAAGTTTTCAAACCAAAAGTTTTTTAGAATCAAAAGTTTTTGATTGAATTCATTTAAAAGTTTCGAATCGGATTTTTTTTATGTTAGTGAAGAATGAAGGGGTGGGAAAGAGAAGAGAAAGGGAGTGAAAGAAGGGACGCCGCTTGGCAACACCAGGATATATCCTCACCAATTTTTTGGTGAGGGCAACCTCAAGTTAGCAATACCCACTAGCAGCTCCTAAAAAGTAACGACAAAACTAAACATATACATATGCACATGGAATTAAAAAAAAAGACATGGCAACTTATTTCTAAATGAAACTTAAATGTACATGACAAACAAAGCATTGGATTATTCCATGCACCTAGTCACCTCCGTTTAGACAATTTGATGTTTATTTCCCCTAAAATAAAATTAAAACACTAACATGGTGACATTAACATGTACAACTAGATTCAACTCTGTGTGGTAGTTATCAATAATGATCCATTTGCCAACTTGTGCTAAAATGTGAACCTGTTTCTTGACCGATGTTGGGTTTGTGTGTCACTGTGTCTGATTGAACATAAGTACGACATTTTTTTTAGAAAACGTCTAGAAATGCCAGAATGAATTATTAACGGGCTGTCGTGAGTCGTGGCAGACAATGAACTGGTGGACAATTAAACACGACATAGCTGATCACAATATATATAACAATAATAATATAAAAGAGGCTAGGTCATCCTATTTTCCGATAATAATCCATTATATCTTTCATACCAAATTACAAAAAGAAAACCAAGAGAAGAGAATCAGGAAAAAAACAGAGCTAAACATACTTCTATATATGTTGAAGAAACCGGTAGTTTAAATCTGAAATCTTGTTTTTGAAAATTTTGAGATAAAAAAGGTCAGATTACCAATCCCCCTTCGAGTCCAGCTTTGAGGCCGGTTCCAATATATCATTGAAACTCAGGGAAAAAGACCAATATCTCCAAGAAGTCCACCTAAGTTTGATTTACCCCCGCAACTTATTTCGTAGCAAATACCTCCACAGATACACACTTACTCCCTCCATTCAAAAATATAAAGCCTATATATAGTTTGAATGATCTTATTCAAAAATATAAGATTTGTATGTAGATTTAATGAGGTTTTTTTCTACTATATCTCTATTTATTCTCTCTCAACTACATGCATTTATTCATTAACACCACACATAAACTATTATCTCTCACCTTTCAAGGTAATTAAGTAGGACATCTAAGTCATTTTTATCGTACCTTTTTTAATTTCACCCTAACCTTAATCCTTGTGCAAACTCAAAATACATCTTATATTTCTGAATGGAGAGAGCATTTGCTTTTCACCAATCCATACTTTTCCAGCTGAATCAGATGGTTTTCGTTGAGCTGGTCTGCTTGGTGTGGCATGTCGAACACGGGGCTTCTAGCCTGGCCCTTAGGGTAAGTGAGCAGCATGGGTCGGGTATGGGCATTCGGCATTCCCTCATTCCGCCGAATCGAAACCAACTTCTGGACTTGTCGTCTAGGCATTCAAGAAGAGTTACTCAAGTACTTAGGTGGAAATTTGGAATTCATTGTTAGATCATGTTTGGACGCATTAGCACTAACAGTGAGTTGCTAAAATTAGTTAAAATGGATCCAAACAGCCTCTTAGTACTTCCGCCGCGCTTACGGCGACGGCTACTTCTGTCGATTCTAGGTGCGCAATTTCTCCTGTGGCCACCATCTAATGAGTAATTAATCGAGGGATCGGAGCTATCAGCTGCTCCATATGCCTACTGCTAATGCTTGGCACTCACATATTAGCATGATTCTGAACATGATTAGCAATTTCTGCTGTTTTGGTTTTTTGCTTCTGTTTCCCCAATGAAGGGTGAGATGACGCTAGCATGCCATTTTAGTTTATCAATTCAAATAAGCAATTCAGACAAGTGATTTCCAAAACATGCCATTACAAGTGTCACATTGGTTGGCAGGAACCTGGAATTGAGGCAGAATTTGCTAGCTTTGAATTGAAGAGGTTCTTCAAAATGGCATTGATTGTTCAAACCACAGGTTCTTCTTCAATGTCCCTTAAGAAAATACGGGCAAGCAATAAGCAAATAACACTACCTTCTTGGCTCTCCGAGGAAGATATCAGTTACCTAGCAGGTGTGTATGCAAAAACTGGCTTTGCTGGTGGGATTAATTACTACCGCTGTTTAGACCTACAAGTCTGTTAATTATTTAAAATTTCTTTAGCAAGAAACTAAACCATCATCTACACGATTCATACATGTCACATTATCCCAAAACCATCCTGCACACCTGCACATACTAAACTGCTGAACCACATATATATAATATTCTACTTGTTTATTTGCTATTGTCATCATTTTCAGAAGTACTGCAAACCACTCAAGCAAAGTAGCAAAGTTGACTAGACAGAAGAATCGTTATCGAAGTGAGAAGTAATTTTATCTAATACGGGTTGTCAAGGCACAAATCCATCGACTGATTTCAGGTATTCTATTAATAGTCTTGAGTATCTAAGTACCGGATTATGCTACTGTTTAGTCAGTTTACTCAATTGATAAAGCCATTTAACACTGGTCGTGTCCATGCAGGGATGGTGGATTCATATCATTAGAGAACCTCATCTTTTTCGCTAGGAACTACTTGGACGAGATGAGAATGCGTTTGATCACCCGTACTGCGTGGCCTTTCATCTACTCGATGCTCAGTGGCTTGTGATGCGTGCTTCGTATATAGAGTTCAATGTATGGCAATGCAAACATCCTTGGACCGCGAGGTGTTCTCTCTAGCTTTATGTAGTTCCCAAAATAAACGAGTGGCAAGATAAGCTGAAGCCAGTGGATGATACATATGGCTTTAGAGTGTTATGGACAACCAGTATTCAGCTGTCTTTGTTATTTCATCTGTCAGAATCAAAGACTTGTAATCAAACGAGGAAATTGTATCTAGCATTGTTCATTTCTGAAAGCATATTAGTTGATTACTAATTCTTGTATAGTTATACTTTGAGAATGCTTCCAATCTCCATACGGGAGTGGGGTAAGTTTTGAACAAAAACAGAAATACTTGATGGCATACTGGACAGTAGTTTTGTAGGATAACCTGCTGTGCTATTAACTTACTTACCGACATCGGTGATCAAACGTCTATTTCGTAAAAAAAAGCTTATAATCAAATACTATGATCCTTGTAGTTCGCAGATGCATCAGTAGGATACGAGGAAACTGATCGGACTTATCAGTGTATGTGTGTACTCCATTCAGCTTCAAGCGGGAGGTAACCTTACCATCTCATGTAGGAGGGCATTAACTAACCAAAAAATATCTCTTGAATGCAAGCATCCCTCATCCTCCCTCACACATTCAACAAAATATATGTTCAGCTCAGTTAAGATTAACACATATATCCAAGGGGAAGTACATGGTGAAAGTAAGCATAGGGTTAAATCATGAAAGTAACAAATAGAGATATTGGATCAAACTTGAATGATTCAGGTCTAGATGGAATCCCACCTTCTCACTTAAACACGTTTTACACATAACCCCCTAGAAAAATTACAAAATTCCACACTTTAAGTGGAGAAGGTAGGATTCTACCTAGATCTGAACCATTCAAGTTTGATCCAATGCTTCTGTTTGATTACTTTCATGATTTCACTATATGTCCATTTTCACCATATACTTCCTCTACATCCAACCAAACAAACTATCTTCTATCTACTCAGCCTGTTTCCCACCAGCTCATATAGCTCATACGAGTCAGGTTAGGGATATACAAACAGTGTGACCCGAGAAGTCTTGTGTCGACGAGAGCTATGTATGGCAACCGCAGGGGCCGCCGTCGATCGGCTCCTACGCAGGCTAGCCGATGCTTGTGGGTGGGAGCTACCCTCCAGCGTCAACGAAGATATGTCGCATGTGAAGAAAATTCTGTCCAATTTGAGCTATGCGCTGACCGGTTTGGAGGCTCAAACCATTGAGATGAGCACGGAGACCAGGAAGATAAGGCAGATAGCCTTTGAGATTGAAGATTTATTGGACGAATTTGAAGATCATAGCAGTGTCAAATCTCCGAGGAGCGGCTGGTTCGGAACGGTAATTTATAACTCCAATCTTTCAAGGAAACCTTTCCGTGCTGTGGTTGTGGCTCCAACGCCCAAGATGCCTTTTTTTTCTTTTCTTTTTTTACGAAAGGGAGCATATTAGCTTTGAGCAGGATTACATCCCTATAAAAAATCGCAACTTTACTTTTTTTTATTCGACACACGGTGCGCTTGCACTTCTTATATGCTCCGTCCGGTAAAAAGAAGCTACCACTTCAATATCCATGTTGGTAAAACATTTCTAATTCAGGCCAGACACATCTTTATAAATTTCTAGATCGCTCACAAGAAAATTACACGAGCTATTTGTTTTAAAATTTTATTTCATAATATATATTTTTGCATATTTTTACCAACACAATTTGGTAAATAACAATAGTCAAATTTGCACACGAGCGTGTAGAAAATGTATTTTTTTCTGGACAAGAGGAAATAAGCAAGTTTTATAGTTTCTTTCTTCCCAGCTTTTCTGTATGTATTTTTTAGAGAAAATTGCTTATTTGCCACTGAAAGTTGGCCGGTTCCCCAAAATACCATCGCGAAGATTGTCTTCCCTCCATTGCCATCCGATCTCAAATTGCCTTCCCAAAATGCCATCGCCGTCCAGTTGGCTGTGAACTCCCCGTTTGCTGGCACGCGAAAAGACCGAGTTGCCCCTGTGTGCTAACTTGGACGGCGAAATGAATTCAAAACATTTAAAAGCCTAGAAATATTTTATTTAAGTTCTAAATAACCCAAGGAACCACTCCAAAAAATTTCATAAATTTTTGAATTTATTTAGTGCTTCTAAAAAATCAAAATTTAGATTCTTTCATTTAGACAGAATCGCTAAAAGATTTTTCCAGAAAATCACAGAGCTGCTCATGCTCTCACATTTTTACAGAAATGTTAGTACTCTCTTAAGATCATCTCCAAAATTTTTCATAAAATTCTAAGCACATTTGATAGATTTAAATGAGGATGAAGATGGGCAATTCTTTCATTAAGACAGAATCACTAAAAGATTTTTCCAGAAAATCACAGAGCTTATCATGCTCTCAAATTTTTATAGAAATGTTAGTACTCTCTTAAGATCATCTCCAAAAATTTTCATAAAATTCTAAGCACATTTGATAGATTTAAATAGGGCAGCACACTCAAAAGGAGGGCAATTTGGTCTTTTCGCGTGTCAACTAACGGTGGTTTCACAGCCAACTTGACGGCAATGGCAAAATGGGAAGGCAATTTGAGATCGGATGGCAATGCAGAGAACGGCATTTTCGCGATGGCATTATGGGGAACCGGCCAACTTTCAGTGGCAAATAAGCAATTTACTCCATTTTTTAGGTCTTGTTTGTTTAGGCTTAAGACTTTTTGACTTATAACTTAAAGGCAGTTTGTTTGGTATAAACAATTTAAAAGATAATGGCTTTTGTACGCGATAGAGATGGGTAATTTTACCTAACTTTAGTGTTATTAGTCTAAAACTAACCATCAATAAGCCAAAAAAACCCCTCTCTAGTGGCTTTTAGTTTTTAGTTATACGGAGACTTATGGCTTTGAAAAGCCTAGATAAAAACTACTCGTTTGTTTAGGTTTTAACTTTTTATTTTTTAAGTCGTAAAAAAGTCCAAACAAACAGGGCTTTATCCAAATATGCACTAAGGGAGTGTTTAGATGACGGGGTATTGTTTCGGAAGATTTTGGGGATTCAAAGTTTCAAACATTCCATGTCCTATCCAAACAGGTCCAAAGAGTTGTAACTCTTCACGTCCATGGAACGGTTAGCAACACATCAACAAATAATTGTGTGTTTCCAACTTTGCATGCACGGGACATTTCACTAATCCTTGGAGTTGTTTCAAGGACTTTTTTTGCATCTAATCACCTGAGCTGCTGCTCGAATTGTTGTATGCCATTTTAGTGAGATCAGAAGACAAGGTACTGCAAGAAATATTTACACTTGCTTAGTCATGCTCCATGTAAACATATTAGACCATTTCAACAAGACTGGATTGTTAAAGGGAGAAAGAGGGATCCCAAACCTCATGACTAATTTTTAATGTCTGTAACCATTAAATTAGACTTTTTTTTGAATCAATCCAATGAATTACACGAGACATTTTACATTGTTGAAGTAATCTTGCAGTACTTTCTTTCTCTAGAAAGTAATTTTCACATTCCAAAATATTTGGTCACTACTATTTACATCCGGAAATAATTGAAACTAAATTTGCAGGCAACATTCTTCTGCTCGTGTAGACCATTTATCTGGCATAGTTCTTTGGCTCATAGGATGAAGGCACTCAGAAGAAAAATGGATTGTATAGCAGAAGACTCTGTAGTATTCAGTTTAATGGATATTAATAGATCGACGGTCGAGCAGTTTAATGTCCAACTAGTGTGTGATGGAACTGCAGTCTTTGGTAGAGATAATGACAAGAATAATGTGAAAAACTTGCTCCTTCAAAATGAAAGAGAAACATTTTCCATTATTCCCATAGTCGGCCTTGGGGGAGTGGGAAAAACCACTCTCGCCAGGTTCATTTTTGACGACAAAGGAAAAGGCTGGAACTTTGATGTGCGTATATGGGTCGATTTGAGTAGGAACTTAGACCTAAAAAAAGTTGCTGCTGATATGATCTCACAAGCTAGTCAAACAGAACGACTCTCAGAAGTAGATGTGAATGATCGAACTCAGGAGAGCCTCCAGGTGCTAAAGATTTGCCTTCGAGAAGTACTTTGTAACAAAAGCTGTCTAATTGTCTTGGATGGCCTGCGGAGCACAAACGAAAGCCTGCTTGCAGACCTAAAGGAAATGCTGAGAGGAACACAGAAGTGCACCAAGATCATAGCCACCACTTCTAGTGAAAGAGTTGCAGAGTTAATGCATACTGTTCAGCCATACAGATTGGGTCATTTGTCTGAAGACAACTGTTGGACAATATTTTCCCGAAGCGCATTTAGAAATGGAAACGAAGGACTTAACTCAGGCTTCAAAGAAATTGGGAAGGAAATTGTAAGAAGATGTGAAGGTATGCCTATAATAGCTCGTTATCTTGGCTCAATGGTGCATAATAAAGCGAATGATGTTTGGTTGGCTGCAAGGGATGAAGAAATATGGAAGTTGGAGAGAAGATTTTCTACTGAAGTTGATCTGTTTGCATCATTCAAGCAGATATATTACAATATGACAGCAGCACTGAAGTCATGCTTTTCATATTTATCTGTCTTCCCTAAAGGGTGCGGTATCCATATGGAAAAACTTATTCGGCAGTGGATTGCACTTGATTTGCTGGGATCAAAACATGGGACCTTGCCTAGTTATGTGCAAGGGGAGATGTACATTCATGAACTTTTATCAGCATCCTTCCTCCAAGTCCTAGAGACATCCTGGGTATGTTGTTACAAATGTACTAAGCTGAAGTTCTTTCCTAACTTCCATGAAGTATGTGTTTTTCTGGCACGTACGTAAATATTTATAAATTTGAGAGGTGTTTCCATGCTTTTCCTTTTTACAGTTGCACAAATATTAAAGCATGAATAAACGGTAGATGGTGATTACTTACCGTCTTACCCTTCCGCTTGCTTAAAAATTTATGCACCTTGTATTGGAAGGGAAAGCATTAAAGCACTGCTCAATTTATAAATAGCACTCACTGACAATGCTGGATATTCAATATCTTCAACTTTATTTTTCCTTTATTATCAGCGGAAAATGGAAATGCTTATGTACTCTTCTAAAATGAAAACATCAATGATACTAACATACCATGTGAAGCTTTGGTAAAAGAGATCCTAACTAACACAAAATTGTAAAGTAGAGGGACTTATTTGTGTTGTTTGAAAGTAGGGGACTAAGACTTGATCGACATGAAAGTAGGGGACCAAATGTTTCATTAAACCTAATTTACATGCTGATTTATTTTAAATTTTTGTGAACATATGACATGCTTTGCGTTCTTTTGGTAGGAAAACAGCATTGAGCAACTCAGTAGATGTCACGCAAATAGAATTAATCAACTGGTAATTAAGTTGATTACCTCTTGAACTTTTTTAAAAAATAATCCTTTTACAATCTTATTTCTAAAACTAAAACCATCCGAAAAATATTTTTATAAAATTAACCCTGCTTGCAACACATGATTGTGTATGTCAGCATCTACTCCAATATGCACTAACGAATAAGTTCTTGTGAGTACTTATTTCTTTAGGAACAGTCATTTAGGGTGTGTTTTAGCCAAGGATCTTTGATGGCCTAGCTAAATGGCTGATAACTAGTCTGACTTTGTACACTAGTCTTGGTGCTAAATGGCTGATAGCTAGTCTGATTTTTTTAGAAGTACTAGTCTGAGTCCAAACGGGCTATTGGTTTGAAGAAAGTTATGTGATTTAGTTTTGTTTCGCTTTTCAGGTTATTGGGATCAATCACACTGATTCTTCTATGGTACTCCGTGTTCCTAACTTGGTATATGACTTTGCAAAGTATGTTGCTCATGAAGATCTCCTAATTTTGGATGGTCGAGAGGTGCCCAGTGGGTGTACAGAAAAGACGAATTACTGCTATGGAGCGGTGATCAATGACACTCTGCAATGGGCATTTCGGAAAGGTTTACTCAAGAGGGCAAAAGCAGTATCTTTCATGAACTGCGTGGCAGCAAAGCCTCTCGCAGAAGCTTTCTCAGTACTTAAGCACTTGCGTGTCTTGGATCTTAGTGGTTGTTGCATTGTAGAATTATCTGCTTCCATTAGCAATTTGAGGCATCTGAGATACCTTGATGTCTCCAACTCAAGGATTCGGTCCTTGCCAAACCAAGTTACTAGTTTGAGAAATTTGGAGGCATTGGATCTCTCAGAAACTTGTCTTGAGTTGTTACCATCTTCCATTGCCATATTTAAAAAGCTAAAATACTTGAATTTACATGGATGTGATAAACTTCAAAATTTACCTCCATCCCTTGGTGATCTCAAGAGGCTAGAGCATCTTAACCTGTCACTCTGTTCTGGAGTTAGCGAACTACCTGAATCTCTTTGTGAACTTCATGAACTTCAGACTATGGACCTATCAGGTTGCACAGAGCTTCAACAATTGCCTCATTCATTTGGTAACTTAGGAAGTTTAGAAGATCTAAACCTGTCAAGTTGCTCGAGACTCAAGCAGCTACCTGACTCTTTTGGTGATATTTGCCACCTTCGATTTTTGAACCTATCAAGTTGCTCTCAGCTTCAGAAGTTGCCAGAATCTTTCAAAAAACTTGTAAATTTGGAGCATATTAATCTGTTAGATATTGCAGACAGCGTGGATCTCCATCAAGTACAACATCTACAATCCATAGGCACTCTCAAGGTGATTTCCAGTGAAGAAGTGGGAGGGGGCACACGATTCCAAACATGTCTGGAAGCTGATGATCGTGCAGAAATTAATAAGGTAGTATCATCTTATCGTTCTGCAACTGCATACAATACATAGTGTAGGTTGTTTACGGATTTTCGGAGTTTGATCTTGTTAGTACTACTATTTATCGGGAGGAAATATTTATGTCGATCTGAGTTTAGGGAAAAACTCACATAAAACGTTCTCTATTACAGAAAGAATCAAATATCTTGCATTAAGTCAACATAATTGTCGTGAACCTTAGTCCATGACGGGTAACAACTACCATGTGGAAAGTGGCCGGACACTGACAACACAAAGAAGAACGGGTGGCTGAGTGGCTCATAGGAGGGGTGCACGGCCCAGAGTAGGATTGAGTGCTTGGCCGAGAGAGGATCATAGACTTGAGAGACTTGAACAAAATGCAATCCGCCTTCCTCTTTCTATAGAGTTTGGCTTCAAACAACTTGATATAACGAGATAACAATAACGGCTGATCTATCCAAACCATTCACCTAACACATTGATAATACTGAAGGACACCTATGAGATAAGTCGTTGCCGTGCAGAGCTGGGCTGTTGCAGTTGTTGTGGACCTGCTGCTTGCATGGCTGCTTTGTCATGTATGTATAGGGAATTGATGTTTAAACTGATGTTGTGGCATAGAAGGGAGCAATGTTGTTATTCTTTTTAACAAAGAAAACTAACAGAAGTAAGCCATATTTTTTAGAACTTACGTATATAAGGCCATCGCTGTGCAACAAAGCCAGTCGCATGTATAACTGAATCAGGTTTGCATATTTTTGGAAAGGTAAGGTTATCTTCATGCATTCTTACTAGATTGTATAAGGAAGTATCCACGCCCACCTCCAAAAGGGGAAAAAAACACGTGATGACTATTTGCTTTACATTTCTAGGATGTTATGGGGTAATTTGGTAATGCTGTGGTAAGCTGCCAAATGTTGTTAGTTTTAGCGAGTCTGTTAATTAGTTAATGTATCCAATGGTAGTATTTTTTTTAAAAAAAAAAAAACCACCAAACTGCCAAACACAACCATTAATGGACTGAAAGCTCCCTTTCAGCACAGTGCCAAACCTCGATTATCATTTTGACCCTTCAAAAGGGAAATAAATAATAGCTACACATCCAAACACACGGCAATCAGGCCTTCAGGTGTCTACTTGGGCCGGCGCGGCAGAAGGGGTGGCGTGAGTGTGGTGTTTGCTTTTGCGTTTCGGCTGTGTCTGAGTTTGGGGCCCACTTGTTAGGGTCCTGTGAGGGTGAGTATAAATATTGAGATCATGTTCTGTAATAGGCGGCGAAGAACTGAATCCTGAATCCCCTTTCTATCCTGAACCCCAAAAGCTTTCTTGTTCCTTAATCTTGTTCTCTCTTTCGCCCAGATTTTCCAATATACTCTGGTTCTTCTGCTTGTTGATTCTTCTATTTGTCTATGAGATGAACTGAACGCAACATTTGGTATCAGAGCTGGTGCGAGCACTTCAGCCGGAGTAGTAAAATCCCAAGCAAGGGTTGGAGCATTTGGGAACGAGCGATCGTACCTGAATATTTCCGCGAAAACCTTGGTTACCTTGTCTGGTTAACTCTGCTGTTGGATTCGCAACTTTGGGGGTTCAAGTGTCGAATCTTCGTCCTGGCGCCAAAGAAGAAGCAGGTGCAGTTGGAAGAGAAGGTGACTGCGGCATTCACTTCAATGGAGAATCAATTCGAAGGTATTAACGTTCTTCTGAAACAAATCCTTGATGATCTGCATGGGGTGAAGGCCGAGGTGGGGGAGGTGAGATCGGTAGTGGAAACGGTTCGGGGGCGAGTTGAAGTGCTGAAGACACGACCCAAAAATGATCAAGGAACGGCGCATGCAAGGGGTGTGTTACCAATGACTTCGCCCGGAGATGGTGAGGCAAATGCTTCAGGTGTGCAAAATACAGAAACACACCGGGATCATATGAAGGGAATTCTGGGAGCTGCACCTGCAACATTTGTTGGAGGTAAACAGGAAGGAAGCTATGCCGTACAAGTGTTCGACCCCAGAGCGGCAGACGGAATGGTGATGAACAACGGACAAGGCTTGGGACCGAATTGGCCGCCGCGGCCATCTGTACCCAAGATTGAGTGTCCGAAATTTGATGGTGAAAATCCCAGATTATGGAGAGAGAGGTGCGAAACTTATTTTGATGTATTGGGAGTACACCCTAGCATTCGCACCCGGTTAGCAGCGTTGAACTTTACTGGGAATGCAGCACTCTGGCTTCAGCATACAGAGGTGAAGGGGCGGTTTGAGGAATGGGAGGCTATGTGTGAAGCGGTTGAGAAAAGATTTGGGAGTAATCTGTACCAAAGATACATGGGTCAAATGATAAGTCTGAAGCATACAGGTTCTGTGTCAGAATATGCAGAAAAATTTGAACGATTGCAACATCACTTACTGCTGTATAATCCCTCACAAGATGATGTGTTTTTTGTATCACACTTTTTGAATGGTCTGAACGAGGAAATTCGAAAGGCCATAATACTACACAAGCCAGAGACTGTAGATGCTGCAGTGTCCTTGGCGTTACTGCAAGAAGAGGAATTGGAGAGTAGAAAAAGATCCTATTACAAGTCCGACAACAAAGACTATGGTAAAGGAGGGACTAAGTTTGAACGGCCCCGGGTTTCCAACAAGTTGGAAGAGGGTCAAAGATCTGAGGAAAACAAGAAGCAGTTGTATGGGCGCACTGATGAGAAGTTAGAAGCGTTGAAGGCCTACCGTAAGGCAAATGGGCTGTGTTTCACTTGTGGGGACAAATGGGGACGAAACCACAAATGCCCTGATCAGGTGCCACTGCATGTAATTGAAGAGTTGTTGGAGGTGTTGCAGATGCAATCAGTGTCTAGCTGTGGCCTTGATGATGTAGAAGACAAATCAGAAGAGGAACTGTTGTCTGTCACTGCAACACAAGACAATGTGAAATTGAAGCGTAGAACGTTGAGGTTGCAAGGGATGATTGGAAAACAAGAGATACTGATTTTGATCGACTCTGGGAGCACTTATTCTTTTATCAGTGAAGAATTAGTGAAAAAGTTACAGCACCCAACAACAGAGATCACACCAATGCGGTTGACCATTGCAGATGGCCGAATCATGGAGTGTAACAAGGTAGCCGAATCACTAGCTTGGTGGATTCAAGGTCACTCGTTCCAGCAGGATGTTCGAGTACTGGCATTGGGGTGTTACGACATGATTCTTGGGGCTGACTGGTTGGAGGAACACAGTCCAATGTGGGTGCATTGGAGGGACAAACGCATGAAGTTTACTCACAACAATAGAAGAGTGCAATTGCAGGGCATTCGGGATGAGCAGCTCAGGAGTGAAACAATTACTGAAAGAGAACTCAAGGGCCTGCTGAGAAGGGGAGCGATCACACATATGGTGCAAGTGCACATGAGTATAGATGGTGAAGAGGAGAATAAAGAAAGAGTTCCAGAACCCATACTGCAGCTACTTCAAAACTTTGAACATCTGTTCCAGGAGCCCGAGCACTTGCCTCCTAGACGTAATTGTGACCATATGATTCCTCTAATTCCTGGTGCTCAACCTGTGAATGTACGACCCTATCGGTATGCTCCCAAGCAAAAGGATGAAATAGAAAAACAAGTTGCTAAGATGATGAAAAAGGGGATTGTCCAGCAGAGCTCTAGTCCGTTTGCCTCACCGGTGTTATTGGTGAAAAAGAAAGACGGCACATGGCGCTTTTGCGTGGACTATCGCAAGCTTAATGATCTTACAGTCAAGAACAAGCATCCTCTTCCGGTGATTGATGAGCTCCTTGATGAATTAGAGGGAGCCAGCTGGTTCACTAAATTAGACCTGAGGTCCGGGTATCACCAAATTAGAGTGGCAGCAGGAGAGGAGCCCAAGACAGCATTCCGAACTCACCAAGGACTGTATGAATTTCTGGTAATGCCTTTTGGCCTCACGAATGCTCCGGCAACCTTTCAAAGTGTGATGAACCAGATTTTTCATTCCTTTTTGCGCCGATTTGTGTTGGTGTTTGTGGATGATATATTAATATACAGTGCTACTCTAGAAGATCACTTACAACATTTGCAGATGGTGTTTGAAGTGCTAGAACAGCAGCAACTGTTTATCAAGAGAGAAAAGTGTTCCTTTGGACAAAAATAGTTGAACTACTTGGGGCATGTGATTACTGCAGCAGGGGTTGCCACGGATAAAACCAAGGTTCAGGCCGTACTAGATTGGCCTGTACCGAAGAATGTGAAGGAATTGCGAGGGTTTCTCGGTCTCACGGGATACTACAGGAAGTTTGTGCGAGATTATGGAGTCATCAGCAAACCTATTACAAACCTGTTGAGGAAGGATGTGCTGTACCAATGGACTCCGGTCACAGAGTCAGCTTTCAGAACCTTGCAGCGCGCACTGGTGGAGGCTCCAGTATTGGCCTTGCCGAATTTCTCCAAGACTTTTGTAACATCCCAAAATTTGGATTTTCAAAAATTTATATTAAATTAGCTTTCCAAAATTTTTCTTCAATCTTATTTGATTAAAGAAGCTTATATCTCACTGAGAATTTTATCATGTCTTCCTCATAACATACTTAACTCATGGTAAAAATATCAAAAACTAATAATTACTTTTATTGCCGTTTAAAATTCAAAAACAAATATCACTTAAATCTGAAATCTGCAATGTCAGAATTTTTATTAAATAATGGAGTAAGGTTTTGAGCTGAAAATTTTACAGAAGCATCCTTAGCTCAAATTCAATTGAAAAACAATGTTTCAGAAATAATAGACTTTATTTACTCTTAAAGAAAAATCAAAAACAGTAACAAGGATTTGGTGCAGTCAGTCTTTTAATTGCCAAATCCAACACCTTAATGAAACTCAAAGAAAACTCAAACAACGTGCTATATCAAATAATTTTGTAAAATAATAGAGTCCAAATGGAGAATAAATATAATTTTTCTAGAATTTTTCAACACCATTTAGATATCTCGAAAATTCAAAAACAGATTGAAAACTAGTCTAGTTTGATGAATTACTGTTCTTAAATGACAATAGATATTGAGATGAAACCAAAGAAAATGGAAAGTAGAACCTTTGCACTGCCTACTCAAATATTTGCAGAATTTTTCAACCAAGTCTTCACCCCTTACCAAGTCTGCCCAAATGACATGTCAACTCAGCCCTTAAAATCGCAAGCTGCTGATTTCAGCCGATTCACTCGATGAATCCTCGGGCTAAGCCTCTGGCAGGTGGTCCCACATGCGCCTGGGCCCACTGGCCAGCCCCTCCTTCTTTCTCTCCTCCACTTCTCCCTCTCCAGCTCTCTGCCCAAGTGCTGCCGTGCTCACCTCTTCCCTGCGCCATTGGCCGGATGGGGCGGTGCCCAGCTCACCTCTTCCCTGCGCCATTGGCCGGAAGGGGCGGTGCCCAGCTCACCTGCATCCCTGCGCTGCAATAAAGCCAGTAGACCAGCCTCCTCACTTCCTTTGCTCACTGCTGCTGCTCACCTTGCTGTGGATCTCGCCCAGCCATGAAGCACCGAGCCAAGCTGCATTCAGGCGAAGCGCAGCCGAAGCCAACCGTGAAGCTCTTCTCCTTGCCGCAGACTCAACCAAGCAGAAGCAATCAGTGAGCCACCTCTCCCAGCTCTCCTTGCTCGCTGCCTTCTCCTTGCCGTAGGCGACTTCTTCACGGCCAAGAGCGAGCCACCTCGCCCTGGTGCTGCCCAGCTCAACCGAGCCAACCCTTAGCTGCAGCTACCGCTACGGCCGCCACTGCCAGCTCCGGTGACCGCCGCCGACTCCCAGGAACCTCCCCAGCCGAGCCATCTCATCTCCTGCAGGTCACCTCCTCAAGTCTGCCAACTGAACCGAAGCCAGAACCCATCGCCATTGTTGGATTCGTGGAGGTCTAGGGTTTGTAGAGGTAAGGCTAAGTAATTGAGCATGGGCCTTATTCACAAGACAATGCATGGCGCAGTGGTTAAGGCACTAGTGTTGGAATCTGCAGATCCTGTGTTCGATCCTCACTTCTGCGTTTTATTTTTTTTTTCTTATTTTTGTCTCGCAATAAAACACTTATAACTTTTGCTGTGAATCTCCGATTAATGCAAACTCAATTCCTAAATTTGAGTTATTTAGTAAGGATTCAGAATATGCAATAAAAGTTATATGTTGCTTGCAGTAAACTTATTCAATTTGAGTTTGAAGGAAAGTCACATTTTAAGCATTATGAAGCAACTATATGATCCCTTGCTCCATAAATCATGAAATAAATATAACATGTTCCTGCAACCTTAAATGTTCCATTTTTGCATAAACATTTAGATTTCAATGTGATTTGGATCAAAAATTAAGTGTAGAAAGCCTTTCTTTCATGCAAGACTCAAATGGTTAAAATATGTATCAAATGAGCTCAAAAATTGGTGAAACCAGTTTAGTTGCACTTCTGGGATAGCATAGATCACAAATATATAAAAATATTTAGATTATTCATTAGTTTGCCCTATTTGCTCATTAGCCAAACATGCAATCGGTAAAATAAACAAACAGTCGTAACTTTAGCAAACGGACCTTAAATTCGACAAAACCAACTTCTATGACCCTAAAATGATATGTCTTAGCTTGCCATACAAAAATAACATCAGTTTGATCAACTTCGAGTTCAGCTCATATTAAGCCGAAATCACTATTCATTAGAAAAACACCATGAACGAATGAGAAATATCATGAATCAACTTTAAAACACTCTTAGGATATTCCTAATAACCCTGAAAAATGGTTACATTATCCCATTTGGTGCAGCCGCAAACAAAGAAAGAAAACTGAACCGTAATAGCGCTAAAAGTGTGGTCGTATAAGCCTTTTTCGCGCATCAGAGAATATTGCATATAAATATAAAATCATGAGGAATAACGGAAAACATTATCTGATATATATACTACCATATTCTAAAAAAATGTATTAATTATAACTTGCTTTGTATCTGAATCCAATCAAGATAATATTCTTCGGAATATTATTCCTTCTTTCCCAGTTATTAATCTTTCTCTTCGATGTATTTTCTGAAAAACCGATCTCTTTTGTCTAATCATCGACCCAATCCATCCAAGTTCCTACTTTCATTAAGCCGTTGTGCCCAATGCTATTCGTTCTTAATTTGGAGTTTACTTGATTTGCTTTTTGAAGTTTTGTTGTATTTGAATTTGTTTATCGTTAGACGCGTTGCTGTAAGTCACTCGAAGGAGCTGAGAAGCAAGCAAGCGGAGATTGAAGATCGAGGATCAAGGATCGAAGATAAAGAGTAAAGAATAATATAAATGGCAAGGGCCAGGCAAGTCGTGCTTTGATCATATTGCTCCCAGTTTTACAAATTTACTTTGATTCAAATTATTGCATGCTAGTTCAAGATTAAAATGATTTAAATAAATTTGGGAATTAGTTATTCAACCCAATTGCTAAATATCACCTTGCCATGATTATTTGTATGCCATAATTCATTTGTCACCCTAAGATGGTTGATTATTAGTTGGTTGTTATTACTTGCCAACGTGGGTTGGTTAGACCGTGTATAATTGCTTAGCCATGCCACGCAACTCATGTCTTTTGAAAATAAAAGGATAATCTTGATTAATGGATTATGAAATGTGTTTGTGAAATGGTGTGACGTGTTGCCACACGATGATGTTGATATGTGGAACCCGAGTGGTTCCGCATGGATGTTAAGTTGTTGTTGGCATTGTGTTGCGCAATAATCAACTGGGGTGGTAAAATGTTTTAGACCGAGGCAAGTGGCAAGAGTGGCATTGGATATGTCACTTTGGTATTTGACGGTGTTGTTGGTAAATTATGTGATGGTTTTATTGGTGAATATTGTGATGGTATTGTTGGTGAATTGTTCGAGGTAGTCTTGCCTTGGTCACCCTAAGGACTTAACCTTGCAAGCCTTTGAACTGAGTCACTCGTACAACCACATGTCTGTTATGGGACGGACCTAGTTTAGTAGGATTCTGATATCTCACCTTTGATACCTCGGGGTGGCAGTCACCCGAGGGGTGACTGTATGGGGGAGCGTACCTGTGCTGCGGCTTGGTACCCATCCAACGGTGTTCGTCGGTCCTATACTTGACTCGAGTGAGGAAGTGATAGTGAAGGCAACACGGAGAGGTTCCTAGGTTGAGCTAGAAGTTTCTGAAAGGCTTTGTTATGATCGCTCATTCGCATACTCTTGTATGGCGATTCACGGCTGACGTGGTGAGTTGATTGTATCTTGTGGGTAAAGTGTACAACCTCTGCAGAGTGTAAAAACTATTCGAATAGCCGTGTCCGCGGTATTGGACATTGCTCGGGGATTACAGTCAAGGGGTAGGGTTTTGAAAATGAAATGAGGTTGGGAATGTGGACATTGTGATATGGAAATTGGTTAAGGATGAGAAATGCTTTACTTGAGAATGATTACGAAATTTATTATGGATATTACTTGTTTTACTGCTTTTCAATCTATTTATGATATTCATTTGGAAATCTTTTTATTGCAAAAGAACCATTCACCATTCCTTTGGAATACGCCATGCATGTAGTAATAGAACCGCATTACATGCATGACTTGTTGAGTACGGTTGTGTACTCACCCTTGCTATAACAAAACATCACCAGTTGAGGAGAAGTCTTTGTCTTGAAGAAGGAGAAGTTCTGCAAGAAGGCGAATATCTAGGAGTTGAACCTCGTCAAATGCCTGTGGTATTTTGATGGGATTCACCGACGTTCTTCGTTCCGCTGCTGTTCGTTTTACTCTGAGTTGAAGCCATCTAGGCTTCACAATTGTAAGTTGACCTTAAGGTTGTTCAACCTGTTATATTAATAGATGAATACTTTATTTATTATTCCGTTGTGTATGTTTGTGATATTCATCTTTGTTAACTGTGGGCACTAGCGACTGATCCTGGGACTAGTGCTGAAACACAGAGGGTTTCCGGATTGTGAATTCGGGTCCCGACAACTTTTGTGCTGGAAACTGACGCAAGTAATGAGGGGTTTGGAGCGGTGTTAATGCAAGAAGGGCACGCAATAGCTTTCTTAAGCAAATCTTTAAGCAAGAGAAACCAGGTATTGTCGGCGTATGAAAAGGAGTGTATGGCGATTCTCTTTGCCGTGTCCAAGTGGCGTTCTTATTTGCAACATAGAGAATTCATTATCCGCACCGATCAAAAGGCTTTGATGTATTTGACGGAACAAAGGCTGACCACTGATATGCAACATAAGGCATTCATCAAATTACTTGGGTTGCAATTCCAGATACAATATAAGAAGGGCATTCACAATGCGGCTGCAGATGCTCTTTCAAGGAAACCACCGGTTGATGACTTGCATGCTATTTCGGTGGGTGTCCCAGTATGGATACAAAACTTGGTTGAAGGTTACCAAGATGATGAAGAGGCTAAGCAATTACTAGCCGAACTCAGTATCATGGGATCAAATGGCCGGGGGTATACACTGAAGGATGGGGTCATAAGGTTTGAGGGCCGCATATGGGTGGGTAATAATGAATTAGCCCAACAACACATCTTGCAGGCATTACATACTAGTGGCATAGGAGGGCACTCTGGTATGCATGCCACTTACCGCAAAGTGCGCTCCCTGTTTGCCTGGCCAAGGATGAAGCTTACGGTTCAACGCTATGTTAAAAGTTGTGAGGTTTGTCAACAGGCAAAATCAGAACATGTGAAGATGCTAGGGTTGCTTCAACCTTTGTCCGTGCCTGATCAAGCCTAGAGTGTAATCAGCATGGATTTTATTGAGGGGCTGCCTAACTCTCACAAATATACTACTATACTGGTGGTAGTAGATAAACTCACTAAGTATGCTCACTTTCTGCCTTTGACGCATCCATATACTGCCTTGAAGGTTGCCCAGGTGTTTTGTGATCAAATTTACAAGTTACATGGGCTGCCCCGAACAATCATTTTTGACAGGGACAAAATCTTTACTAGCACATTTTGGCAGGAGCTATTTCGCTTATCGGACACTCAGCTTAGCATGAGCTCAGCGTATCATCCGCAGACGGATGGACAAACCGAGCGCCTCAACCAATGTCTGGAAACGTATCTCCGTTGCTTTGTTCATGCGCGCCCAAACAAGTGGTCAGTGTGGCTTCCTTTGGCCGAATACTGGTACAATACCATTTTCCAGTCGGCGATTGGCAGAACACCCTTTGAGGCGCTATATGGCTATCCTCCTCGCCATTTTGGAGTGTCAAGTCTGAATGTGAGTCCTGTTACTGATGTTCAGGAGTGGCTAGATCAAAGGAAGGAGGTCACTGCAGTGCTGCAGCAGCATTTGGAAAGAGCCTGCTTACGGATGAAGCATCAAGCTGATCGCCACCGATCGGAGAGATCCTTTGAGGTGGGGGATCAGGTGTACCTGAAACTGTAGCCTTACGCTCAAAGCTCTGTGGCCACACGCACCAATCAAAAACCGACTTTTCGTTATTTTGGACCATATCGGGTGCTGGCAAAAATCGGGTCAGTCGCATACAAGCTTGATTTACCAGAGAGCAGTAAAATACATCCTGTAGTGCATGTTTCTCAACTTAAGCCATTTGTTTCCTCAACTGCAACTCTGCATATGGTGGAGATGGCTGGTGGTGAGCAGTTAGACCAGCGTCCGGTGCCAGCCGAAATTCTGAAACACAAGTTGATTAAACAAGGTAATCATGTGGTACCTGCTGTGTTGGTTCAATGGTCCCATCTATGGCCTCCATTTGCTACTTGGGAGAAGGTTTCAGTACTGAAGCTGCAGTATCCGGCGGCACCGGCTTAGGACAAGCCGTGCTTCAAGGAGAGGGGAATGTTACGTGCCGGATAGTGTACAGTGCAAGGGGGTTGGCAATCAGGCCTTCAGGTGTCTACTTGGGCCAGCGCGGCAGAAGGGGTGGCGTGAGTGTGGTGTTTGCTTTTGCGTTTCGGCTGTGTCTAAGTTTGGGGCCCACTTGTTAGGGTCCTGTGAGGGTGAGTATAAATACTGAGATCATGTTCTGTAATAGGCGGCGAAGAACTGAATCCTGAATCCCCTTTCTATCCTGAACCCCAAAAGCTTTCTTGTTCCTTACTCTTGTTCTCTCTTTCGCCCAGATTTTCCAATATACTCTGGTTCTTTTGCTTGTTGATTCTTCTATTTGTCTGTGAGATGAACTGAACGCAACATTGCTGCAGGTTGTTGTTCTTATTTTTTGACAGAACAATTCTTATGTTCTCAACCTGTTGCCTCCAATCCTCTCAAACAGAAAGAAAAACTTATGATCTCCAATAGAATTTATATGTCAAGGGAAACTATTTATAGATTATATCAGAAACGATATGTTTAGACCAAATTTTGTTGGAACAGAACACAAAAAAAACTTTGGGACAATTTTCTCTTTATTTCTTTTCGCTCTGTTCGCTTTTACAACTGAGGCTTACCCTCATATTTATACCCAAACCTTTAGCCCACACAAACTGAATAGGATTCCACTTCCTTATTCTAATCGGATTCCTTTTCCTAAATGGACTCTTAAATACGAAACCTACTACATATAGAACTTAGACTCCTACTCAATCTATAATTGTCAAGATTATTTCCAACAATCTCCTCTCTAATCTTGACAATCTAACTTAACCTGTTGAAGCAGATGGACACAACTACGATCTGCCTAATCATACTCAACATAGGATGGTGAACACATCTTCAAGGAGTTCCGCCTTCTTCTTGCTGGTCAAACCACCGGTGTCGCACCTCGCCGGCGATTACGACCTATGCTTCGGCTCCAATTGTCTTTTCACCGGTAACACAACTTAACGGTGATGCAGACTCACATTAGAGCTTACCACGAGAGAACTTGGACACACCTGCAAGAACTCTCCTACGCACACACAAAAACGGCGACCACAACTCCTCAACATCCCGGACTTGACTTCAACGAACTTGACTTTGGACGGCGAACGCATCTCTTCAACGCCCTGGAGTCAACTTTGACGAACTCGACATAGCACACACAGTGGCTTCCTTTTGATCTTCTCGTGCAGCATGATTTCTTCTAATGTGCACGTCATCTCGGAAAGAACTCGCGTGCGTACACATTTATTTTGTGGACACAACTTGCCAAAAAAAATACTTAACTCTTTTTTTCCTTCACAGCCGCCACCAAAGAGCAATTTGCTGATGCTGCTGCACTTCGCGCTCACATGTATGCACGAGACCAGCAGCCTGTTGCCGTTGCTTCTTGCCACCAAGAGCTAGGCCGCGCGCCACACCTCTAGAAATCGGCCACACGCCTCCACCGACGGCAGATCAGCTTGTTGCGCCCGAAGCGACCGAGAGCTCGGTTAGCGCGTGCGCTGCCAGAAGTTGCTGCGCCGCCTAGTTCCTCGCCGCCACCCATGCATCCGACGCGAGCCGCCATCGAGGACTCCTCTTGCCTCGTGTGCACCTGGAGTGCTGCCTCTTCCTCGGGTGCCGCCCCGCGATAGCCCGCCCCGACGGTGCCACCCTCGGGAGTCTCCTCCTCCCGGAGGCAGTGGGTTGAACCAAAACCTTAGGCTCTGATACCAATTGTTGATTCCAGGATCGATCTCACATATGCTAGCCTCGTCGCGTCCTCTAGGCTAATCTCGTCGAGTAGAAGATAGCTCGTGTCCTCTCGCTAAACATAAAACAAAGCAAACCAATTTTCTGGTGCCTCAACTGTCGCACCTTTTCTTAGGCCTCTGGCCCTTTATTTATACGGGTAGATTACAAGACTCCAACTCACACACGAACTCTACTCAAACTAGGACTCCTATTCTATCTAGAAATTTACTTTATCTAGACAAAAAACTCATCTTAAATACGAAACCTACTCCATATAGAACTTAGACTCCCACTCAATCTATAATTGTCAAGATTATTTCCAACAAATTTGACAAACCTCTTATAAATTCTTGTGTACTATATTTACCAAAGTCACTTTGATTTTGGGTCGTCTCTGCAGTTTCCCTCTGTATTTGTTTTTACAGAAAGCGAAGAGTTCAATGCATGATGGCATTTAAGACTTAGGCTAGAGAGAGTCACTAAGATCGAATCTTGTATATCCATATCCTTTACTAGATAACCCAGATATCCATTGATGTGAGGTTTTTTTTTCAATTCATTAGTTTGTGCTACTACTCTAATATTTTTTATCAAACATTTCCAGGAAATCACTGAGGATTCATCTGCAAGTACAAGTGCATATGTTGCACATGTTTCTGAGCTACCAGAGTACTCAACTGGTAAAGTGGCTTATTTTTATCCATACGGTCTCTGCACTATATTTATATAGTTTCAATCACATGGTTTGGCAAAAATCATAATAAAGAAAGGCAATGGGAAAACAGCATATTTATTAGGGTTAACATCTCCCGCTATATATAGCGGGCATGTGAGAAATGTTTTTGAAAAAATTCTAAAAAATTTACATGTGGGAGATATTGCATGCACCTTCCAAGTTTTACAACCATACACATTGTTTCTAGACATAAAAAAGAGAGAAGATTTGTCACATTTATTTTTGTATATTTTGGAGAGAAGATTTGTGACATTTATTTATGTATATTTTGGTTTTTCCCATAAATTTGCAAACGTGCATGCCCTAGCATGTTCTATATCCATGGTAATTTTAATTATTTTACAACCTTCCTAGCGTCCCAACCCAACCGAAATGTAAGCTGCCACTCCTAAGAGTGGAGTTGCTTCAATTAAATCTAATTTCCATGAGACTGGATTTTTATATAAATAAAAATTATTTTTTCTTCTGAGAAATGTTATAACAAATACATTTTGCTATTTAATAGTATGTTCAAAAAGTATTTTTATAGTGATTTTATCTTATAAATACAATGATTACCATGGCTTAATTATGTTTAGTTTTTTTTTCTCGCTTTTTTGCACGAAGAAGACAATTGAACCGAAAAATATTTTATGTATTTATCATGACAGTTCATGTGTACTGTTGCAATAGTTTGAAAAACTACAATACATATAAGAGTAAGCCTGATTTATACTTAGTTGGAAAGTGACCCACTCTGTGTTATATATGTAGGCATTGAGTGGCAATGCGTTACACTGTAATTGTAAGCAGTTGAATTTCCATTTTAATTTAGATTAACGTATAAAAGTTTAGCTGATAAATTGTAAGGTTTTTACAGCTACAACAATATTTTTCCTCAAAAAAATAGAAAATTTCTCTAAAAATAGCAATTTGAAATTTAAAAATTGCTAAAATATTTGTATAATTCAGTAACATGTTTACCCGAAAACCATTTTAAGATAATTCGACTACAAATAGGTGACATGTATCCTTTTGGCAATATACATGTCAACTCATGCAATGCATTCCCCAATATGAGACCCTCCTTCACCCATTACACATACGAAAATAGAGGGAGCATGCAAGAAAACTCTAACCGTCTAGGTGCACATGTTAGTTCAAGTGGTTGGACTACTAATCTTAATAGGGTAACACGGTTCTTCCTTGTTATTGTTTTCTTGATTTTACATGTTCTTATTATTATAGAAGGCCTTTGGACTAATGTTGAGTATGTAATTAGTTGTTCATGATGGAAGTCAATTTTGTGTAAACTTCCAAAAAATTCTCAAAGCTACACTATAGCAGTATGCAACCATCAACAAATTCAACATGTCGTACGATGTCTCCCATGTACAAATGTGATTTCCTAGCACAGTGATTCAAGATCTGATGACAGGAGTAGCATGTGCAAAATTTAAGCGTGTACTTTGCAAATAGCTGCAGGGGAATCAGGTGAAGCTGTGTTTGGAAGGCACCAATCTCATCAGAGCACTGGTGCTTCTGATGCTTTCTCAGATATTGCTGAAACACACTTACGTATTGATTCAAAGCTTCCTTCACCGAGAACAGAAGACATAGATAGTGCTTCTGATGCTTTCACAGATATTGTTGAAACACACTTTGATATTGAATCAAAGCTTCCTTCACCGAGAACAGAAGACATAGATAAAAGGCCAAGGATCTAAAGATAAGGTAAACCCATGTTTTTGCATTTCAATTTTTCATGTCAAGCGTTCTATCTTTACTATTTAATTGTCTAGATAAAAGGAATGAAACATACAACTTACACAAACTTCAGTAATACCTGAAGTAAATATAAAAAGTCATGCATATATGCATAACATTTTTCTCCCCATCTAGAAGAATCCACGCCCACCTCCAAAAGGAAAAAAAACACATGATGACTATTTGCTTTACTTTTCTAGGAAGTTATGGGGTAATTTGGTAATGCTGTGGTACACTGCCAAATGTTGTTAGTTTTAGCGAGTCTGTTAATTAGTTAATGTATCCAATGGTAGTAATTTTTTTAAAAAAAAAACCACCAAACTGCCAAACACAACCATTAATGGACTGAAAGCTACCTTTCAGAACAGTGCCAAACTTCGATTATCATTTTGACCCTTCAAAAGGGAAATAAATAATAGCTACACATCCAAACACACGGTATATTTGCTCCAGGTTGTTGTTCTTTTTTTCTGACAGAACAAATCTTATGTTCTCAACTTGTTGCCTCCAATCGTCTCAAACAGAAAGAAAACTTATGATCTCCAATAGAATTTATATGTCAAGGGAAACTATTTATCGATTATTTCAGAAACCATATGTTTAGACCAAATTTGACAAACCTCTTATAAATTCTTGTGTACTATATTTATCAAAGTCACTTTGATTTTGGGTTGTCTCTGCAGTTTCCCTCTGTATTAATTTGTTTTTACAGAAAGCGAAGAGTTCAATGCATGATGGCATGTAAGACTTAGGCTAGAGAGAGTCACTAAGATCGAATCATGCATATCCATATCCTTTACTAGATAACCCAGATATCCATAAATAATTCAGTTGGTTGATGTGAGTTTTTTTTTTCAATACATTAGTTTGTGCTACTACTCTAATATTTTTTTATCAAACATTTCCAGGAAATCACTGAGGATTCATCTGCAAGTACAAGTGCATATGTTGCACATGTTTCTGAGCTACCAGAGTACTCAACTGGTAAAGTGGCTTATTTTTATACATACGGTCTCTGCACTTTATTTATATAGTTTCAATCACATGGTTTGGCAAAAATCATAATAAAGAAAGGCAATGGGAAAACAACATATTTATTAGGGTTAACTTCTCCCGCTATATATCGCGAGCATGCGAGAAATGTTTTTGAAAAAATTTTAAAACATTTACATGTGGGAGATATTGCATGCACCTTCCAAGTTTCACAACCATACAAATTGTTCTAGACATAAAAAAGAGAGAAGATTTGTGACATTTATTTATGTATATTTTGGAGAGAAGATTTGTGACATTTATTTATGTATATTTTGGTTTTTCCCATAAATTTGCAAGCGTGCATGCCCTAGCATGTTCTATATCCATGGTAATTTTAATTATTTTACAACCTTCCTAGCGTCCCAACCCAACCGAAATGTAAGCTGCCACTCCTAAGAGTGGAGTTGCTTCCAATTAAATCTAATTTCCATGACACTGGATTTTTTTATATAAATAAAAAATATTTTTTTCTTCCGAGAAATGTTATAACAAATACATTTTGCTATTTAATAGTATGTTCAAAAAATATTGTTATAGTGATTTTATCTTATAAATACAATGATTACCATGGCTTAATTATGTTTAGTTTCTCTGTTTTTTGCACGAAGAAGACAATTGAACCGGAAAATATTTTATGCATTTAGCATGACAGTTCATGTGTACTGTTGCAATAGTTTGAAAAACTACAATGCATATAAGAGTAAGCCTGATTTATACTTAGGTGGAAAGTTACCCACTCTGTGTTATATATGTAGGCATTGAGTGGCAATGCGCGTTACACTGTAATTGTAAGCAGTTGAATTTCCATTTTAATTTAGATTAACGTATAAAAGTTTAGCTGATAAATAGTAAGGTTTTTACAGCTACAACAATATTTTTCCTAAAAAAAATAGAAAATTTCTCTAAAAATAGCAATTTGAAATTTAAAAATTGCTAAAATATTTGTATAATTCAGTAACATGTTTACCCAACAACCATGATTCTATTTGAACCGGCACAAAACTGTTCAGCAGATTTGGTTAACCCAACAAACATGGTAATGAATAAGGAAGACACTGAGCAATCGCACGGTCCCTTGATGAGGAACCATCTAGCCATCTTGTCTGTTTAGCCTTGGTTTAAAAGTTAGGAAAGAGAGAGAATTAAGCGGTTAGACTGTTGTTTTAAGATAATTCTACTACAAATAGGTGACATGTATCCTTTTGGCAATATACATCTCAACTCATGCAATGCATTCCCCAATACGTGACCCTCCTTCACCCATCACACATACGAAAATAGAGGGAGCATGCAAGAAAACTCTAACCGTCTAGGTGCACATGTTAGTTCAAGTGGTTGGTCTACTAATCTTAATAGGGTAACACGGTTCTTCCTTGTTACTGTTTTCTTGATTTTACATGTTCTTATTATCATAGAAGGCCTTTGGACTAATGTTGAGTATGTAATTAGTTGTTCATGATGGAAGTCAATTATGTGTAAACTTCCAAAAAATTCTCAAAGCTACACTATAGCAGTATGCAACCATCAACAAATTCAACATGTCGTACGATGTCTCCCATGTACAAATGTGATTTCCTAGCACAGTGATTCAAGATCTGACAGGAGTAGCATGTGCAAAATTTAAGCGTGTACTTTGCAAATAGCTGCAGGGGAATCAGGTGAAGCTGAGTTTGGAAGGCACCAATCTCATCGGAGCACTGGTGCTTCTGATGCTTTCTCAGATATTGCTAAAACACACTTACGTATTGATTCAAAGCTTCCTTCACCGAGAACAGAAGACATAGATAAAGGCCAAGGATCTAAAGATAAGGTAAACCCATGTTTTTGCTTTTCAATTTTTCATGTCAAGCGTTGTATCTCTAATGTTTAATTGTCTAGATAAAAGGAATGAAACATACAACTTACACAAACTTCAGAAATACCTGAAGTAAATATAAAAAGTCATGCATATGTGAGAAACATGAAAAAAAGGTAAGAGCATAAATTGGGGAGAATCTACACCAAACCAGTACCGTTTAAGTTGCTTCTCAGGTGCTTCTTTTTTTTAAAAAAAATCAACAGGAAGTTTTATTTACCAGTCATTATTGTTTGTACATTCTCTTTGTATTGCATCAGAAAGGAAAATTGGTGTTTTTTTTTACACCAAGAAACATGCAGTTTATTCTGAATTGCATAAGAAACTACAGCTCTTTTTGTACTAAGCTAGTTTTGTAGGAAGCCTAGCAGTAGTAGGAAGCCTAGCAGTAGATCCCACCAAAAAAAGCCCCCTAAATTATCAGTGTTAGGATCTTTTTAGCATTGCAGTGGATTATGAAAACCTCATTTGCTGGAACCACTTTGATATATTTTGGTGTTTGCATAGTAACCTTTTTTGATAGCACATTGCAAAAGTAGATATTGTTGTGTTCTTAGATAACAGAAGATATCATAGTAGTTAGCTAAGGAAAAAAAAACCATACGAGGGGGAATACAGTAGTCAGATACCTTTACTAACTAGTTATTTACCCGTGTGTTGCTACGTATTAAAAGATATATATTACCCCAATACGTTTGAGTCATCTTCGTCAGGCTTGGACTACGGCAAGCTCTCGCCTCCGCCGCGACACTTGGCCGAGCTCCACTGCCACCTTCATTGTGCCTTCAGCCTGTGCCTCGGCCTCTGCTTTGCCACCATACTCAGTCGACCTCTGCTGTGGTTGCTACAACTAGCCCAACCACTCACCACCAAACCTAAGCACAATTGAATACTACCTCCATTAACAAAAGAATTTCGTTTTGAAATTTGTGCAGTCGAACTTTCTGAAATTTGGCTAATTAACGTTATCTACTTATCTTTCTAAAATATTTTTATTGGATGCATTATATTCTTTTGTGACTGGAGGGAGTTTATCTACATCAACCTGTATCTCTTAGATATCTACTAGCAAGTTGATTAAAGCGTTGAATAATATAAATCCAAATGGTTATTCATTGACTGCCTCGTGTGCGGTGTTATTTGTTATAGTACAGCATTCAATAATGGTAATACAACAGAATAAGATACTACAGTTTCAAATACTGAAGGCGTGCACTTATATTACATTTGCAATTATGATTTAAGCACTACGGTAATACACATATCCTCATCATGTAAGGATTAGAATCTTTATTCTTGATCAAACTATGGAGAAAAACCGACATTTTATAGGTATTTTTGAAGCAATTGACTTATAGCATGACCGTCCATGGTACGTATGGTTTGCTCAGTTATGTCCTATGAGCACCTGCACCGCCTCCATTTTAGCATTGTGAATGCCACTATGGATGTTCACTCCACGTTATGACACTCATATTCCTCCGGTATATCACTTTCAATTAAAACTTAGGGCTCTATCAGTGGAATGGAGTTAAAAATTTCCTTAAACTACAAGGTTCTGTAACACAGATGATACATGAAAAAAATAATTAGAGTTGTCCATAATTTCCTTTATTGAAATGAGAGGCTCTATCCTTAATCCCAAGTTCTTAACACAATCTTCAATACGAATCGTAACAAATAATGATAAAAATGATGGATAGATGGATAATATTTACTAATATTCCTGTTCGAACAGCAACGTTTACCACCCTCTGCATTGTGGGAGCGGAGAGCAAGGCTCGGCAACCCCAATACAAAGCACGTACCAATACAGCGGAAAACAAGTGTCTCTTCCCGTCCAGCTGATCTAACATCTGCACCAAAATTCGACCCAGCATCTGGTGACGCGTATTCCCCTATATTCGACAGAGTAAGGGAAGAACGAAAATCCTCTGCCGAGCAAAGATA
Organism: Guadua angustifolia; assembly: GCA_036346375.1. Lineage (NCBI taxonomy): Eukaryota > Viridiplantae > Streptophyta > Magnoliopsida > Poales > Poaceae > Guadua > Guadua angustifolia. The sequence goes on along the minus strand of JAYEVE010000835.1, from coordinate 259,638 downwards.
CCCTACTTATCGCAAGCAACGAAAATCTTCTGCCGACCAAACATACCCTACTTACAGGTATGGAAAAACTGCCCCCAACTAAACGTTAGTAGGATTGATCTGCTTGTTTGCCAGCTTGGCATACAGTTTTCCTACTGTTTTTTTTATGAAGGAAGATCTTATTAATTTCAAGAATAGTACATCAAGATGATACAACTTTTTGAAATTTCTCTCGGCCTCTGCCTAATAATAAGCACACAGTCCATACTCAAAAACAAAAAATTGAAAATAACACACACACTCTAGTGACTATCAATCCGAAGACTAGACCGCCACCCATGCGCCCGGGAATAGAAATCCATGGCCACCTGCACCAACCGCTGCGTAGCCATCACCACAATAGTTCGTAATTCCGGCTTATGTAGAACAGCCCAAATACGCAGCCAGTGGAAAATAGCATAAATAACCTGCAAGGGAAATGATTTTGATTTCCTTTCAAAAACTCTGTCATTCCTGGTTAACCAAAGAGACCAACAAATGGTAGCAGCTTCTAATAAAGCGACATTTTCCTACTGTACAGCACTGAAAATTGGAAAATACTGTTGCTCATTTTCTCCAGGCATATGTAGATTTACAGTTCTGTTTTCAGTATAGTCATATTTGGATCCTCCAACTTTGATCCGTTATGGATCTTTAACTTTTCGAAGGGCCAGAACAGGTCCTCAACTTTACAGAAGGTCTCTCTATTTTTAAAAATATATATAGAGCAAGTTTATTAGGATATACATTGAAATATTTGAGAAATTTATGAAAAGAAATGGTACCTTGTAAACTCTATATAGACCGATAATCTCTCACTCTATCTCTAGAACTCGTGCCACATCTGCTGATGAGAAGAAGATGAACTGGTTGGTGCCCCGTCTCGAGGCTGTGCCAAAATCTTCTGCGGAGGAAACATACCCTACTTATCACAAGCAGGAACAGGAGCAACAGGTATGGAAAAACTGCCCCCAACTAAACGTTAGTAGGATTGGTCTGCTTGTTTGCCAGCTTGGCATACAGTTTTCCTATTGTACAGCACTGAAAATTGGAAAATACTGTTGCCCATTTTCTCCAGGCATATGTAGATTTACAGTTCTGTTTTCGGTATAGTCATATTTCGATCCTCCAACTTTGATGCGGACTGCCGTTACGGATCTTTAACTTTTCGAAGGGCTGCCTAGAACAGATCCCCATCTTTTCCGATGTATTCGGCGGGTGGGATGATGCTGAACCAGCATCTGGTGAGGCGTTTTCTGATGTATTCGAGAAAGTAATGTGTCCAATAGTAGAAATTTTTAAAAAAAGAACCACCACACTGCCAAACACAACCATTAATGGACTGAGAACTCCCTTTTCAGCACAGCACAAAACATCGATTATCATTTTGACCCTTCAAAAGGGAAAAAATAATAGCTACACATCCAAACACACGGCATGTTTGCTCTAGTTTGTTGTTCTTTTTTTTTCTGAAAAAACATATCTTATGTTCTCAACTTGTTGCCTCCAATCCTCTCAAACAGAAAGAAAAACTTGTGATCTCCAATGGAATTTATATGTCAAGGGAAACTATTTATGGGTTATTTCAGAAACCATATGTTTAGATCAAATTTGACAAACCTCTTATAAGTTCTTTTGTGCTATATTTATCAAAGTCACTTTGATTTTTTCAATGCATGATGATATTTAAGACTTAGGCTAGAGAGAGTCACTAAGATTAAATCATGTATATCCATAGCCTTTACATAGATAACCCGGACATCCATAAATAATTCAGTTGGTTGATGTGAGGTTATTTTTAATTCATTAGTTTGTGCTACTACTCTAATATTCTTATCAAACATTTCCAGGAAATCACTGAGGATTCATCTGCAAGCACAAGTGCATATGTTGGACATGTTTCTGAACCACCAGAGTACTCAACTGGTAAAGTAGCTTGTTTTATCCATACGGTCTCTGTACTTTATTTATATACTTTCAATCACATGGTTTGCCAAAAAATAATAATAAAGAAAGGTAATGGGAAAACAGCATATTTAAAATTATTCTTCTAATGTTTTTTAAAAAATTCTAAAACATTTACATGTGGGAGATGTTACATGTACCTTCCAAGTTTCACAACCATACAAATTGTTCTAGACTTACAAAAAGAGAAGATTTGTGACATTTATTTATGGATATTTTGGTTTTTCCCATAAATTTGCAAGCGTGCATGCCCTAGCTTGTTCTATATCCATGGTGATTTTAATTATTTTAGAACCTTCCTAGTGTCCCAACCCAACCGAAATGTAAGCTGCCACTCCTAAGAGTGGAGTTGCTTCCAATTAAATCTAATTTCCATGACACTGGATTTTTTATATAAATAAAAAATTATTTTTTCTTCTGAGAAATGTTATAACAAATACATTTTTCTATTTATAGTATGTTCAATAGGTATTTTTTATAGTGATGTTATCTTATAAATACAATGATTACCATGGCTTAGTTTTTTCTCTCTTTTTTGCACGAAGAAGACAAATAAACCATAAAATATTTGATGCATTTAGCATGACAGTTCATGTGTACTGTTGCAATAGTTTGAAAAACTAAAATACATATAAAAGCAAGCCTGATTTATACGTAGTTATAAAGTGACCCAATCTGTGTTATATATGTAGGCATTGAGTGGTAATGCGTTACACTGTAATTGTAAGTTGTTGAATTTCCATTTTAATTTAGATTAACATGTAAAAGTTTAACTGATAAATTGTAAGGTTTTTACAGCTACAACAATGTTTTTCCTCTTAAAAATAGAAAATTCCTCTAAAAATAGCAATTTGAAATTTAAAAACTGCTAAAATATTTGTATAATTTGGTTACATGTTTACATAACAATCTTGATTCTATTTGAACTGGCACAAAATTGTTCAGCAGATTTGGTTAACCCAACGAACATGCTAGTGAATAAGGGAGACACTGAGCAAGCAGGAAATGTAGTAGCAATCCCACGGCCCCTCGATGAGGAACCATCTAGCCATCTTCCTAATCCGCAAGAAACAGGTATGGGTGTCATGTAGATGTGAAGTTGTAACTATTATTTTCGTTGTTGGTGATGCTCCTCGCCCATGTTTTAAGTCATAATAAAGAGTGTGGTCTACCTTATTTTCCGCAGTAACTTGTGATTTGAGAATCGCCCTCCCTCTAATGTCCCTCTCCCACCCAGCGTATGTGGTCGTCGATGAGGTCGTTTCAGTCTGAAAAGCGGCTGCAGCGTGCTGTCATTTCAGTATGAAAAGTGGGTTGCAGCATGTTGTCGTTTTAGTCTGAAAAGCGAGGTGCAGCGTGTTGTCGTTTCATTCTGAGAAAGTGGTGGGTAGCATGGTGTTGTCCGTCGGTCTAAGATGGCAAGTGTTTTGTTGCTTGGTGGTGTACAGAGTGTTGTCCAATCATTCTGACAAAGCTGTTAGGTGTGTATTGTCCAATCGACGTGAGAAAGCTGATGGAAGGATTAACTAAGTACATAATATTAAAAGTACCAACAATCCAAATACAATAGTTCATACAATATATGTGGAAATACTAAGTACATAAGATTGAAACTACCAACAATGAAAAATATAAGAAACTACTACCGGCCCCGTTTATGGGCAGCTCCTCATGGCTGGGCAGGCCTCCTCTGAACCTGGCCCTACGAGTACGTCAACTCCGTCGGCGCGCGATGGGTCCTCTGTAGCCTAGCTGGAGATGTGACATACTCCGACTGAGAAGGCTACGTCGGTGGTGGTGCTCCCTGTAACTGTAATGGGCCAGGCTCATTTGGATCGATGAGGAACCTCGACACGGCATCCTGCTCGTAGTCCTTGTGATCAGGATCATCAACCTGCCCCTCGTAATCGTTAGGTGCAGGTGAAGCTGTAGGCGGGAAGAATCGTGCTTGTGAGCTTGTAGCAAATGAAGAATTGTTGAGAGCATTCAAAAAATGATTGTAAAACATGAAAAGTGCATTTTAGTGCTCACCTCTAGCGTGAGCAGCTAGACCAGCGTGCCCAACAACTCGCCCTCTCGCAGCCGGCGGCGTGACGGTGGCACGGGAGGCTGTAGCAACATCCCTGCCTCCGCTAAGCAGCACACCGTGAGCCACCTCGGTAGGGTGGTGGCATCCCACTAACTCAAGGATGCATCTCGTGCTCTCCTGAAACCTCGCGAAGTAAGAGGTTACCTCCTCTCTGGTCACGTCAACTCCGCTGGTTAGACGAGAAAGGAAGCCCCCTAACTCCTTGTAGTACTGTACCAGCACATCAGTCTGTAAAATACATTACGAATTAGGATTGCAGATAGGATGCAACGTACCGTACTGTGTAGTGCCGAGTCCGTGTAGGCAGGGTACGTGTCTATCACCTTGGGAACGTGTCTAGGAAGATCGGGGTCGACATGTACCAAACGTAGACGATTACGGGGAGTGTACTATTGTCGGTAGGCACGGTACATCTGCGGGTTGTACGCTGCAGCCTCAGTGTGGACGTCGTCCAGGGCTCCTCCCCACTCCTCAACCCAAGGCGCCATACGTATGTGCCAGGGGTGGCCCCATGCACGCCCTTCCTAGTCTGCCTGTGGATAAGAAATAAATATAGCGTTATTAGATGGCATTACACAATAATAATTATAAAAACATCGATGCAAAGAACTTACATGTGGGCTCCGTGTGGGACCGCACGGCCGACCTAGACCGAGAACTCCTGTCGTAAACCAAACTGCCTCATCACTCGATGGACAGCGTAGCCCTTGACCTGGACGTCGAACAGGAGGAACCGACGCATGCGCCAGTACGCCGCGTCTCGTGTGTAAAGGGTGGACAGGCCACCCATCACACGAAGCTGGACCTTTGCCTCTGCGTACGGCGTCCAGCGTACGTGGTCATCGGTGAGGTGGTCGCACGCAGCGACGAACCGTGGGTAGCCCATCCGCACCGTCCTATGTGCCCACCTAGGTTGTAGTGACAACAGAATGTTACCGTTAGTACTCACAAATGTTAAAGCAAAAATACCAAAATCGTGATTGCAATATCTTACCCGTCGGTGGCACTAGATGGTGCCCATGGTCAGACCGTTGACGTCATCATCGCCTGTATGCTCAAAAGGTCAGAGGTCGATGTCGAGCCACCCGAAGCCGGAACCTTCAGATGCCCACAATTGTACCAAAGAAGGACATCCTTCAAAGGTCGAGCCGTTGGCGATCCGTGCACAACCGTCACAGAGCACACGGTACGTGGCGCACAGCAAAGTGGACCCCCAAGAGTACTGCGGCACGGCCTCAAGGGGTGTGTCCGCGATCTCCCTCGTGAACTGGACGAGGTGTCTGTCGACGCTATCCCCATGGGAGCTCGTGAACATGCACCACCAAATGACCACATGAGGGTACGCCTCGGTGGCGGCTCACCTCATTTCGTCTGCAGGATCGACGATCTGCGCTGCGACTGTAAATTTAAGCTCACTTGTGATTTTAAGCAGTATATGCACAATTAACTTTTAAAGACTACTTGCGTACTATAAATTGTCGAAGCCACCGCAGTGTTGGACCGTGTGTACTGCTGAAGGGTCGGTACACAGCAGGTCGTAACACACCCTGGAACCTCTCAAGCACCTCCTGGCGCCACGTCGGGTCGACGTCCTAGGGCACCACAGGATCACCGCGATCGGGAGGCCGAGGAGGTACGAGACGTCCTCCAAAGTAATTGCCATCTCCCTGACAGGTAGATGGAAGATGTGCGTCTCCGGCCACCATCGATCCACTAGAGCGGTGATCAGGGACTTGTCGAACGGGAACCGACGACCCACGTCCTCCACCATCCAGGCGAGTGGCAGCAATCCTGAAGCTCGAATCCTAAGAAACAAAAACATGTAATTAATATCAGTACAACACTAATCATGATACTACAACAAACATATTTAGATATTTAAATACTAATATGTTACCTGGGGATCCAACGAGGATCGAGCGCCTAGAAGTACAGCGGTGTCCTCGGTCAAAGAACGCCGAGCTGCACAGGATCCCCTCCCTCCCCTGGAAAAGCAATGACGAAGTGGGCACGGTGACGACGATCAACGACTGGGTCCAGCAACTCAAAGGGCCACTCGTCATCTCCATGCTGATGAGCCATACCTGCAAGTTACATAAATGAAAGTTATAATTAAAATGCATATAGAAACAAAAGCGTACGTAAAACTATACAAGCATCACAACAATATATTGAAACAAATACGCACATAAAACCGTACAAGCAGCATAACAATATATTGAAACAATTCCAATAATTTGTCAAGACATAACACTCACAACAACATACAACATGCTTACAGCTAGGTAAAAAACAGAGTTCATACAACACACATTACATTGATAAATATAAATTTGACATATGACATATGATAATTCAAATTGCTTCTCAACTGGTACGATGGCGTCATGCAGCACTCCTCGCAGACAACGATCCTTCCCCCACCGTCGAATTGCCATCTCCTCCATCTTCGTTTTGTGCCTGGCAGTTCTTGAACGTATGTCTTGTTTGGTTGCACAATGAACATTTCTTCACGCGTTTCCCAGCTCGGATACATCCATATCATTTCTGAAACACCTTGTTTTTCGACGCTCTACTTTCCATCTTCTCGCACCAAAATCAGGGATCCAGAACCTTTCATCGACACTAGGAGTTGTGGTGAAAGAACCCACAACACCATAACCATAAAGCTCCTCGCTCCAAGTTGCCATCACCCTTTCATTCCTAAAATATTTAGATAGATATATACCAGGTTGCATTCCAAATAAAGCACATGCGGCAATCACATGAGAACATGACCTATGCAAAAGGTATGGCTTGTTACACGAGCATTTGCAATCACCAGAAGATGCACTCTGGTGACAACCTTCGGTTTCTACGCCCATCCTTTATCCTGCGCAGATCATCTCGAAGCTACGGTGTTCGTGCACCAACTTTGATAGCTCTATGCTTGGCCGCCTTCTGACTCTTCTCATCTATGTATTTAGTGATTATGAAAGAGTACATGAACTTCTCATCTCTCATTACTATCTCAGCAGCTTGATGCCTGTCCACAAAGTACTTAGTTGTGCCCCGCAGCACTCCCTCAACAATTCCTACCAACGGGAGACACCTCATCCCTCTCATTACCTAGTTGTAAACTTCTGCAAAGTTAGTGGTCATCACACAGTATCTGGCACCATGTGTGTCATGTAATAGTGACAACTTCTCTTTCGGTTCGTGCTTGATCCAGTTCGAGAAACATTTGATTGGCCTTTACCTTCGACAACGATTAGTGGCCCCATCTTCTGTGGCCAGAGGGAAAAGAGGCTCCGCCTGCTCCTGTGTTTCACTGCCACTAGTCTTGTTCATCTTCTCCTCCTTGTGTTTTCTTGTCAGCTCATCAAGATTTTTCCATAGAGTTCGGAACTTGCTCGCTTGGTTCTGCTTACATAGCCTTTTGAACATGTTCATCAGTTTCTTCTTTCTGAATTGCTTATAGAAGTTTACACCAAAATGTCTCAGCACCATCGATTTTGCAAGTCAGGCCATGAAAATGGCTCCTCTTCCCCTGTTTGCAACTGATTGATAGCACTAAGGAACCAAAGATGCTCGCATGCAGATTTACACATCTTGACGAGTTTTGACCACCCCGATCTTCAAGTTCCGTAGGAACCATAGCCAACTCTCGTAGTTTTCGCTTTCTACAAAGGCATAGGTAATAGGCAGAATCTGGTTGTTTCCATCAACGCCCACAGCTCTCAATATTTGCCCTCTATATTTCCCGGTCAAGAATGTGCCGTCCACGCACAACAATGGATGACAGTGATAGAACGCCTTGATGCAAGCTCCGAATGCGAAGAACACTCTCCTCAGATGTCTTTTAGTTGGCCACTTGATTGACAGACAGTCTTGATAATCATAGTAAGTGTCAGGATTTCTTCTCTGAATGCAACTGACCAGTACGGGCAGATTATAGTACGAGTCTTCAAACTTCCCAAACCTCATTTCTAATGCCTTCTGTTTCGCCCTCCATGGCTTCCCATAGCTAATTGTGTACTAATATCTTTTCTCGATTGCTCAGATAATAGCACGGGGCTCAAAACTCAAGTTCTCCACTATTTCTGCATACATGATGTTCGCGACATACCCGGATGACAGGTTCCTATGAGTCATCAGTGTTTCCTCAGTCATACAGTTATGCTGCTTAACCTTCGAATATAGCAAATGGGTGCCCATTTGGGCTTGTATGCATGTACTCTCCACAGACACCCATGGATCTCACACACCACGTCGTAGCAGGTTGGAGTGGATTTCTTAACCCTAAAAGTCCATCTTAATGATAAAACTCAATCTTTCACAGCATGCTACATAGCCTCTTTTGTCAGGTACATACTATTAGGCCTAACCTCATTCTCACTATACTGCCAAGGTATATCGTTGCTTTCATTGACAACCAGCTTATCAAATTGATGTGTGCTCCACTCGGCTGGCACAACCGGCTCCGTACCTCCATCTTCCTCATTCGACTCATCGTCGTTTTCCACTTCTGCTCTGCTGTACTCACGGTCTTCCTCTTCCATCCTAGCTGTAATTTCATCAATTTGCTCACCTTCGTCTACTTGCCTCCGCGCTTCTTGTCCAACATTTTCATCATCCTCTCCAAACTCAACTTGTTCACTACTTTGGCAAATGATGCCCTCATTGCATTGCTGAACATACTGCTCACGGCTAGATCCTCCAATTTTGATGTCACCAAAACTGAACTCATTTTGAGACTAACTACACTTACCGGCGTCCAACTGCTGCTGGGGGGCAACATCCCTGTCATATGCTTGCACTAAAAGCACCCGATTCCATCCCTGTTGCTCTGCCCCCCTCACATATGATCTCTACGATGCGGTTCCCTTCAGCTCAACTAACTCCCAATAAATAGGATCGTTTTGCATACTACATAGGCAAAATACCTTCAACTCGCACTTCTCTTGTTCCATCCGAAAAGTATAATACAACCACTTTAACACAGAAGAAAATGTGCGCTCCTTGACCCTATTCAAACTTCTGTCCACATACTGGAAGTTACTTAGATCCGCACCCTCCAAACCATGCATTACAACCCCTTCTCCATAATAGATTCTAAATAGAACTCGTTTTGCCATATCTGCGAATCTATTCATTCACCCACGAATTAATTACTTTCCGTAAAAAATATTGTGACATCTAACATAACTATAGATCTATCTGTAGAAAAATAACTACATTCCTAAAAATATATATCTATCTGGATCTAACTACATTCTCATGAATATATATCGACGTACTTCTATCCGTAAAAAACATCTACATTCATAAGAATATATATCTATCTACATCTAACTATATTCCCATAAATATATATCGACGTACTTCTATCCGTAAAAAACATCTATATTCCTAAGAATATATATCTACCTAGATCTAACTACATTCCCATGAATATATATCGACATACTTCTATCCGTAAAAAACATCTACATTCACTAGATCTATCTGTAACATCTCAATTTAGCTAGATGTAAAATTATTTCTATCCTACCATAATTTACTGCTAAAAAAATAAACAAAAAAAATTACCTCAATTTTGTCGCTTAGTCCCTCCTATTCCTATCTCTCCTCTCCCTCTCTTCTCCTCTCCCTCTTCCTTTTTTTTTTCCTCTCCTCCCTCTTCCTTCTCTTCTTGTTTTTTTTCGTTCTCTGCCGCTGGCCTCTCGATCGCTTTCTAGGTGTTTCCTTTCTTCTTCCGTGGTCTCTTATCACTGGGGATTTGGTAAATTTTACTCGATTCAACAGAGTAATTTGTGGATTCTGCTTGTCTCACCGCGATTCTGCGGCTCCTACCCAAAGTCTGGTGGGATTTTAGGGGACGTGTTCTTGGGCGATCACGCTAGAATGTTTTTCTTGGTTCAGTTGTACGCCAGTCTATTTCCCCCAAAAAAATTACCTGTTCTGCTTTTGAAATGACAATTTTACCAAAGAATGAGGCTTACCTGTCTCTTTCTCCCCAATAGAATTAAGGCTATTACAACTTCCCCTTCTGTGGAGAGTTTACTGAAAGAAAAAATCTGAGTAGCTTCTTGGCATGCTTCTCTCATGGGGGACAGGGGAGCAAATTTTTGCTAAAATCGTACGTTTCCTTCCTCAGAAGAACAAAATCCCCCCGCAAAGACCGCAACTTGGAACTGGATTCATCCTTTTCTTTCGGAATTCTGGTCGGGAATGACAGGTAAGCCCTAGAACTTGTGCACTCCTTTCCTTGTTCGGATAGCTTAGCTTTCTGACGCATACGACTATTCTTGTTGATTCTTCAGAGAAAACAAAATTGGGCTCGTCATCGAGCGTGATGAAGCAGGATTCGTTAGAGGTGAAGAGGGAAACTGCAAAGGAGGAGGAGCACCACCACATTGCTGCGCAGATTTTCACCTTTAGGGAGCTCGCGGCAGCAACAAGGAACTTCAAAGCCGATTGCCTTCTAGGGGAGGGTGGGTTTGGCCGGGTATATAAAGGCTACCTGGAGAGTGTCAACCTGGTCAGTTTCTTGCTGTTCTCTCCTGCCAGCCCAACTCATTAGTTTATACGCTTCAGCCTTCAGGTTGGATGTTTCTTATACTCAAATTGCTGTAACATATACTAGAAGAAAGGTTGAACAATAGCCTTCCTGGATAAGACGAAATGATGAACACATCAAAGATTGGTATTGATATTACATTGATGTATATCTTTAAACCATATTTTAATTCATATATATGCATCTGTGGGGAAAACCTTGTGGAGAACTTGATGCTTCAAAAAAAAAAAAAAATCGGACCAATTCTTGAGAGGCCTTAACATGCTGAGTCTTCTGTTACCGTGATAGGTTGTTGCTATAAAGCAGCTTGATCGTATTGGACTGCAAGGCACCAGGGAGTTTCTTGTTGAAGTTCTGATGCTGAATTTGCTGCACCACCCCAATCTTGTCAACCTTATTGGCTATTGTGCTGATGGGGATCAGAGGCTTTTGGTTTATGAGTATATGTCATTAGGTTCTTTGGAGGATCACCTTCATGGTATGCTGCCTACCAAAAATCTGAAATACTGTGGTTTTGTTTTGATAGCCCTGTTTTTGGATGATTTAATTTTGTATACTCACAGCTGGATCTTGCTTTACTCAGATCCTTCCCCAGATAAGGCGCGGCTTGACTGGAATACAAGGATGAAGATAGCTGCTGGTGCAGCTAAAGGTTTAGAATATTTGCATGACAAGGCCAGTCGGCCTGTCATATACCGTGATTTGAAATCTTCAAACATCTTGCTTGGAGAGGGATATCACCCAAAGTTGTCTGACTTTGGATTGGCAAAGCTTGGCCCAGTTGGTGATAAAACTGATGTTTCCACTAGAGTGATGGGTACATATGGATATTATGCTCCGGAGTATGCTATGACTGGTCAGTTGACTCTAAAGTCAGATGTGTATAGCTTCGGTGTTGTTCTGTTGGAGATCATCACAGGACGAAGGACCATCGACCTTAATCGAGCTGTTGGAGAGCAAAATCTTGTTGCATGGGTAAGCTGTTGAATTGCTTTTCGTTATGTTCTTTGCTTCTTGTCCATGCTAGTATAGAATTTGACTATGGAAAACAGCACATTGTGCTATATGGTACCTCCTGTGAGTATTGATTGTTAATGTATTCTGGAAAAATCACCAGATATCAGCCTCTTAGCTCAGAAGCTCTGTAAGCTGAGTGTTAGCGCATCAGTCTTTCATATCACCTGAAGGGAAAGTATAGGAGTTTAATTTTCAGTTCCTCTCTTTATTTCCCTTCAGTTTTGGCATTCGTATCTGTTATAAACTTCACCCATAGCCTTTCCATTAATTTTGCTCCTTAATAGTATTACTAAAAAATAGAACAAAATATACTGGTATCATTCGGCACTGATTTTACCAAGTTTTGGATTTGGCCAAGATTTGCTTGCCCAAAAACGACCTTCTTGTAGCCTGTTGAGTAGTACCCCAAAGCAAAAGAATTATGACACGCCAAATAGTTTGCTAAAGATCTTGTTTGCCCTGAAAAAGTGAAGCCTCTGTATTGTCCCCCATGAGTGTTGTAATGTTTGTTGGTGCACAATTTTCAGGCCCGGCCCTTCTTTAAAGACAGGAGGAAGATTCCCCGGATGGCTGACCCAGCACTTGAGGGTCGATATCCGATGAGGGGATTGTACCAAACCCTGGCTGTTGCTGCGATGTGCCTCCAAGAACAACCCACCTCGAGACCGCTGATGGGGGATGTTGTTACTGCTGTGACTTACCTTGCCTCCCAGACCTATGATCCTGACAGGCAGCCATCTCACAGGGCGTTTGATGGCTCCCGGCACACCACCGCGAACTAGGAGGGACACTGAGAGACAGTGGCGTATCCAGGATTTTGGGTATGGGTGGTCCAATTTGGCATAAATTTTTTAAATACCGTAAATCTAACATGCCAATATACAATACAAGTATAGAATTTATCAAAAGTGCATCATGATATATTAATAAGGTGTCTTACGAACATCTTAAAATCAACAACTAAATATGAAATTTGACTTAAAGAAACTTACAAGACTACAATAATTTGAAGAAGATTACAGTACTACTTCTTGTTGGGTCTACGCTTTCTAATGGCCATGAAAGTGTCCATTATATCTTCTTCATTCACTTTAAAGAAAATATCTCGCTCAATGAATGTGACTAGACAATCGTCTAAAAGACTATCACTAAAACAGTTATTTCTGATGATCCCACCGTTAGATTGATGTGAAATTTTAACTACTGAAACTAGACTCAATTTTCAAGCTAACACAACAAAAATCAGCTCGATCGGATCTACGGATCTAAAGTTATTTTCTTTGCAATTTTACTAAATCAAACGCCAGACCAAATAAAAACAGATTGACTCACGTTCACCAAAATAATAATTCCCAAAGATCCTACCATTGGATTGTTGTGAAATTTTAACTACTGAAACTAGACTCAATTTTCAAGCTAACACAAGAAAAATCAGCTCGATCGGATCTACGGATATAAAGTTATTTTCTTCGCAATTTTACTAAATCAAACGCTAGACCAAATAAAAACAGATTGACTCACGTTCACCAAAATAATAATTCCCAAAGATCCTACTGTTGGATTGTTGTGAAATTTTAACTGAAGATACTAGATGCAATTTCGAAATTAACACAACAAGAATCAATCCGATTGGATTAACGGATCTAAAGATATTACCTTCGCAATATGACTGTCTCAGTAATGACGGGAATTGATCTTACCGCTACGAATCAAACTCTAAAAACGAAATTAATCAGGATTTATGAAGAGTTAACTAACCAAACTCGGAGGTCCGGATTGTGGAGGTGGAGCAGTAGTTCACGTATGCAAAAAGAACAAATGTATCGATGAAGAACTAGAAGTATAGTAGGCACCAGGCAGCAGCACTCTTTGCTTTTTTGCTTTTTTTCTAGTCGCCACAGAGTCACAGACGCTGGAGCATGGACCAAACGGCAAACAGGAAGCAACAAAAACCAACTCAGCCACGGCGAGACGCAAGAGTACGAGACGCGAGGCGAGAGCACGAGACGCGAGGCGAGAGTGAGCAGCCGAACCGACGGTCACATGGAGGTACCGAACCGATTTGTAGAATTTTTGGGTGGGCCGGGGCCTACCCGGCCCACCCTCTGGGTCCGCCCATGCTGAGAGAAGGGACCATGGTGCAGATAAGAGAGAAAGCAGGTAAGGTGGTACGATAGAAAGCAGGATGATGGCTTGGGAAAAGCCAAAATTTTGTCACTAGGGCAAGTGCTGTCTCCGTGGGGGAGCAGGAGCTAGCATGCTCCATGGAAATGAAATGGAGAGATTTTGTTGATAGCTGCCTGCAAGACGACGGTTGTGGCTCACTGGCTGTATTGCTTTGGACTTTAGAGAGAGAAAATGTGGCGTGTGAGATAATGACATGGATTGAGATGCCTGCAAAATCATGCATGAATTGCTGATGTATATGTTGGATCATGAAGGAAACAATGGAGATGGCTTGTGTTTCTGATTCTCTTGTAGCATTTGTTCTGCTGCTGTACGTGTGCTCGATCTCAGTCTGTATTTACTTGCGTGTTGTGTAGTATCGATAAGTTTGCAAATATACTCTTTTTGTTAGATCTAGATCGACGTGGTCGAATGTGATAATATTATATGCACACATATATAAGGAAGTAGTATTTTGCACCAGTATAGAATAGTTATTCTACGTGTCGATTGGACCTAGTATAGAATAGTTATTCTATGTGTTGATTAGATAAGTGTGTCTAAACCATCTCACGTATGTCCATTTTGTCTGTTGACTAAGTCCATTAGTTACGTGGCTAACCAACTAATAGCTAATAAATATGTTTCCTTGTTTGTCATAGATTTTTTCCCTTACATTTAGCTACAACTTTTTATTGGTTGCTTCGTTTCACGAATGATTTCACCGGTAGCTTAATGACAATGAAAGTAACAAACATGAACAAGATTTTACTGTTAAATGCACACCAATTTATTGAATATGATGTTAGATTTTGCTGCTGCATAAGCTCTACATGTTGCTAAACCCTCCTAGAATATCACTGGAGAACAAGTTGCCAGCATAATAGTGAAATTTAACAAAATGTCTAGTAAATTAGAATGTATTTAGCAGTAACTTTGGTTTATTTTGTATTGCAGCTATTGCTAGGTCATAATACACCACAGTGAGGTTCGGTAGTAAAATCTAAAAACATGACCAGTAAATTAATTAGTTACACAACGCATGTTTTGTGAATGGAACCGTCTTTCGAATAGTGTGTGTTTATCGGGAGTACATACTCCCACCTCCAGTATATCACTTAAACGAACATTTTATACTCATTTATCACATTCAGTGTACTTCAATAATCTAAGATACTACAATGCGACATGGTTAAAAACATTTCATCAAAGCCCTTTATTTTTGCTATATGTCATTTTCCATATGTAAAAGGAGTATATACACAAATTATGCTATAAAGAGTGGATCATGACGAAATTTTTTATGGAACTCACTTTGGAGTAACATATAATTAGTATTAGAGTATGCATAAAAGGATAAAGAGGTATAATAGCATCATTTAAGTGGTACACTTAAAGTGAGGGTAGGTACTCGCAAGAGTATATAACATATATACACATGCACACACATGTACATATATATATATATATACACACACACACACACACACACACACACACATATATATATATATATATGCTATTCTTCAGCTACGTGTAGTCTACACGCGAGCTATTTAACCCAGTCCGATTGAGCTATGCAACGCACTAATCAGCGAAACGGACTGTATTAGTTACGACCGACTAGTTAATGTGTTTTACAGTTTGTACACGAATATATTTTCTCTTTATTTTAGCCATATTTTTTTATTGGTAACTTCGATTTGCAAATGGTTTTCAATAGTAGCTTATTGATGACGAGAAAAACAAAATGATATTAGTTTCGCTATTAAATATTAATTTTGCTAACCGGTAATATAAAATTACTACATCTACAATACTATATAATAGTAATTTTTAGTTGTAGATGTAGTAATTTCATATTTTAAAAATAGTAATTCATGTTACCGGATAACATATTTGTGTAATTTTCAAAAAGAAAAACATAATCACGAGCCTACCGGGTAACATATCCATGTACTTACCTTTTCTAAACTGGGGAGATTTCACGGCCTGTGAGCTATGACACGTCATGTGTTTTTCGAGGAGGTCCCTTGAATTTGGTGTAATAGCGTACCTGTCCGCCTCGCTGCTGTCCGTTCGTTTTGGCGCTCATCTGCATCTCGCCGTTCGCTCCGCCGGTGTCTCGGTCCTTCCGCCTGTCCCGGCTGCTTACGGACGTCCTCGCGTCGTAGCATATTGTCCAGATTCAGCGCTTCTTCAGTGTGCTTCTCTCCCTTAAATCTCTGCGACAGCTCGCTCCTTCTACCAGGTTCTTCACGAGTACTACTTCCCTGCAACAGTTACCTCTAGCTTTTTTCCCTCCTCTATAATCCTCTCCTGCTTCGCCTTTCGCGCAGATCTTGCTCTTCGGCCGACCGCTATCGAAGCCCGGCGTCCACAACGCTCCATCTAAGAAAAGGTCTCGCCTTTTCCTTCTTTTGATTCTGTTTCTTAGCTGCGCCACATGCTCTTTCTTCTGTTCCTCCTTTTAAGCCAAGTGATTAGCTGCACTCAGTGCTTAATGAAATATGTCATCGATGTGCAGCTCAAGGCTAGAAGGAAAGCTGTTAGGTTGCCGTCTTTCTGGCAAGTATGTTTCTAGAAGATATGTAAATACAAGTCAACACAATAACTTGGCCTTTTCTAACACGAGAGATTTCGAAATTTGACACCCTTTAAAATTCGTTTTTTGATATTTGACACCCTGGTCCATTATCAGTGACTCAGATGGACTCACATATCATACACAAATCATACACAGAGTCCGAAAGGCACACGAATTGAGTGTCAAATATCGAAATTTCTGTTTCTAACATTTAGCATCCCACTGAAGGCGAGTGACCAACTTTGTCGATGGTTTCAGGATGGTGATGCATTGGAACAAGCTATGGGTGGAGAGTACGCTATTTACTTATCCTCTGATTTTATTTTAGCTATATGTAATGCACACTCCTACTTTAGTTTCACTAATTTTGACAAAAGCACTTATTATAATACCTATGTAGTGCATACTCTTACTTTAATTTCACTAATTTTGACAGAACCACTTATTAGAGTACCACTATTCGCAGGTGGTAGCGATTTTTAAAGATTCTGGTAATGTTACTAATGAATTATGATTTCATACAGTGTCACAATTTTTTAGGAAGATGGGGTGAAATGAATGTTGATGTGGCAGCTCAAGCGGCTCAAGTTTCAATCAAGCGTGGTCTCCCAGAGATTGAAATATACTGTTACTTGCTTGTGTTGATTTTTCTTATTGATCATAAGAAATATGACGAGGTTCACCTGTGATTTGCCTCCACTTTGTTGTTATTAGCGAAACATACCAATATGATGTTTTCCTCAGGCTAAAGCTCATGCCTCCGCTTGCATTGCTCATCTGAAGAATCTCAACAGGAGAGCAGTTGATATTTTAGCTTCTAGGCTGTACTCCTATTACTTTTATGTCCATGAACTCACCAACAGCCTTGCTGAAATTCGTAGGTGAGTTAATTTGAAATTTCATGAATTATGATTCTCAATATGTGGTAGTTAAAAAAACCTTCTTCAATTGTGTGCCTGAATTTCTTAGGTACCTAATAAGCTCCTTGGCCCAGGTTGTCCTGCTTTGATTTGCCTCTCATCATACATTTGATACTTTACAGAACTCTCCTGGCGTTGCACAGGATGGTAACTTTGCACCGTGATGAACTTGGTCAGGTTGTTCTGATATCCTGACCTTCAGTTGTTAACGATCTTACAAATTAAATGCTGTCAAATTATGGGAATTGGCTTGTGGTATCTATGGCAGGAAACTCTTCTTAATCTGCTTCTTCGCAATTATCTGCACTACAACTTGTACAACCAGGCAGAAAAACTTAGGTCAAAGGCACCCCATTTTCGAGCACATTCCAATCAGGTAATCTTCAAATATTCCATTTGTTGCAGTTTTATACTAACCAGCTATGCTTTGGATGAGAGACATAATTTGAATTGATTATTTGTATTGAGGCTGACTATTGATTTAATGATGAATGAATTGATTATTTGTACTGAGGCTGACTATTAGTTTAATGATGAACAAACTATAAAGCTGTTGTCCTGTCATCTGATTATGTAGAGGTATTGGTGTACATAAGTACTAACATCTAGTGTTATCACAGTTCTGCCGGTATCTGTTCTACTTGGGCAAAATTAGGACAATTCAATTGGAGTACACTGATGCTAAAGAAAGCCTCTTGCAAGCTGCTAGCAAGGCACCCACTTCAGCTCGTGGATTTTGGATTCAGTGCGACAAATGGGCTATAACAGTGAGGCTACTTTTAGACTATTCTCAGTGCATGGTAACATACCTATTTAATACATGCCACATAAGTATTTTTGATGATGTGGCAAGAGAGTTAAGAGGGGAGAGAAGAAAGCTGTATCTTAAGGAAGATACCATTTGAGCACAAAATCATAGAAAAGCTGTATCTTAAGGAAGATACCATTTGAGCACAAAATCATAGACATTGAAATTTGAATCATCTAAGTGGCCCACAATTCATACACATCGAGTATTTAATTATCTTGTAGGGACTAAGAAATAATCCATGATACCATGCATTGGGATAGTTGTATCTTCTATAATATCATATGACATGGCAGCTTTGGATATTGTGACAAGATACGATGCACTGTGAATAGCCTTAGGTGAGATACCAGAGAACTGTTTTCATGCAGAAAGGAATGAAGACGACTTTTTAAAAATTTGGCCAGAAGCACTAGCATTTCATTATGGAAGAGAGAAACAACAAGCGAGATACATACACACACCATATTTCGTGCTTACAAATGTAATTTCTCACTCTCTTTCAAAAAACAAAAATGTGCCGTATTGCCGAATAGTACATTCTTAATTGCTTTTCATCTACGATCTCCAGTCTGTTCGAGTTGGGGACCTGGAATCGTTCAGAGCTATTGTAGAAAATTTTGCGAGCACTTTCAGTGCTGACAGGACTCACAATTTGATAGCGAGGCTGTAGGATCGAAATATGCTAATATAGTAATTAGAGAGGGGGTGAATGATTATGCGGAAACTAAAATCAAATTTTTGACTTTTGAAACACCCCAAACAAACTCAGATCGTTTGATTTGTGTTCAACAAGAACCTTATTGCACCGGACCAAACTTCGCTTCGGACAGAGAGTTTCACGTGTATGACGGATCAAATTTCTACTGTAGCAAAGTAAGTCAGTTTACACTGGACCAAATGAAAACAACCTGACACACGTTCATTAAAATAGTAATTTCCAAAGATCCAACCGTTAGATTGATGTAAAATTTTAACTGTAGAAACCAGATTCGATTACGAAGCTAACACAAAAAGAATCAACTCCATCGGACCTATGGATCTAGAATTATGTCCTTCGCAAGACGGCTAAAACAAATCCCGATCTAAAAACAACGGACCAAATTCAGACTAGTGACAGACCAAACTTTAAACAACAAGATTATGGAAGATCCAACCATTAGATTGACATGAAATTTTAACTGTAGAAACTAGATTCAATTATGAATCTAACCCAACAAAAATCAACTCGATCGGATCTACGGATCAAGAGATATTACCTTCGTAAGATGACTGAATTAAGTGATGATGGAAATCAAAGCAGTGACGGACCAATCTTCAGATAATGAACCAACTACGCCGGACTGGAACTCAGCAGTGACGGACCAAAACTCAGTCGGTAATTCAACTACGCCGGACCAACGTTACCAGGAACAAGCCGACTAAAAACCAGCCAGCAAAGAAAAGACCTGCAGGCACTAACACATGCAAGCACTTTTCTCAGCCG
Organism: Guadua angustifolia; assembly: GCA_036346375.1. Taxonomy (NCBI): domain Eukaryota; kingdom Viridiplantae; phylum Streptophyta; class Magnoliopsida; order Poales; family Poaceae; genus Guadua; species Guadua angustifolia. The sequence continues at coordinate 240,020 of JAYEVE010000835.1, read as the reverse complement.
TCAACCTTCAAGCTAAGGAAATCAGCATGCGCTCAGAAATCTTCTAGTCGCCTGGGAGTTTTTCTTTGCATGCATCACCGGAAGCAATTAGCCTGCCGCCCTTTGCTTGCACAGCCACAGGCCCATAGCTAAATAAAAAAACTTCTCTTCACGCCACACGACCGCGAAGACTTTCCAGCCGCTAGGAAGAAATTCAACGCCAGGAGCAATGCAAGAAATATTTTTAATTTTTATCTGATTACAGTACTCCAAAATAAAAGAGTACAAATCCTAAAATCTTGCTCAAGAATAAATAGAGGACGCCTCCTATTTATACTAAGCAATTACAAAAAGATTAAATACAACTCCACTTCCAACATAGAAAGAGTCTGTATACATCTCAAGTTGGCCAAACATGGCCGGATACAACTCTTGCACGCTTGTATGGCCCACATGCTATACTCACGTGACTAATGTGAGACCCCAGATTTACTATCCAGAATCTCCTGTATTTACATTAGTCCCGATCGATTGCTAGTACACACAAAGGAAGCGGTGATAATCATAACGTAATGAGCGAAGTAATAGCATAAAAATAAAGTACCAGCCACATGGTTATTTATTACATCTTCTGGTCATATGACCAAAGTTCACAGCAGCGGAAACAAATAACAGAAGGATAAAACCCAAAAGACACGACAGGTGACGACTAGGAGTGCGAGCTTAGTTATCCTGGCGACCTTCATCAAACTCCTCTGTATAGAATTCTTCATCTTCAACTGCATCCTGGTAATTCTTTGATGACAAAATTTTGTGTAGTATGTGAGTACAAACGTACTCCGCAAGTTTGGGAAAATGCAACATGTAGGGCTTTCCAAGGAAAAGCTTAATAGGGTTCTTTTGCATAAAGCCAAGTTTCATCAAACTATACTTATTAATAATTTTTACAATGCATATTTAAAACAATTATTTTAACAATTGAATTATTTAATATTCTAGTGAAGGTTCTATCCACCATCACTAGTATAAAGGCTCTATACGCCACATTTAAAAGATTAAGGCAAACCAACTCATGACTCCATCCGTCATGATCGAAACAGGTTCCATCTACCTGATTGGCTCAATCCGCCAAATAAATATCCGAGAGTTCTATCCACTCCCGAATCCCAAAATAAAACATCAGTTATTTTTAAAACCAAAACCAAGTCTACCAGTATGAAAGTATTCTTCGCTTTGCCTTTGACCGTAGGCACGACTATTCGAATAGTTTTTAACTCTGTAGAGGTGTACAGCTTTACCCACAAAACATGATCATCTCTTTAGTGCCATGCGATTAACACACTTCCCTTGGTGTGTCGGCAGAGAGATCATGACAAGGCCTTTACAATGTATACGCCTAACCCGACTCACCCGCTGAGGTTTTACCGCTATTAGGGTTCCATCTGCCCAGTATTCCACCATCTGGTGAGTCTAAGTTAGGTTTTTACAAATTATTCAGCCAGGTCAGAGCCCATATTGACATGTGGGTGCACGGTAATGCTTAGAATGGACAGTCATAAGCGTCGGTCCTTAAATTGATTAGGGCGGCTTTCACAAACCAGAACCAGTGCTCCATCCGCACCCGCCCGACAAACTATTCCGCACCAATCTAAACCATTTTTATTTTATTTTTATTTTGCAATCACAGCAGCAAGAACTTTGCTACCATTCTCAAATCATACTTTAAATCATACTTTTAATATAATCCCACCCGTAGGTCATTTAATCAATTTTTGTACTAAGCAAAATTACCGTTCTAACCATCAAATGTCACAATATAAATTAGGCATGACATAGCAAAGTGTCCTAAGGTTACAATTAAACTTGGATATCAACAATCAAGAAGATGATAGCAATTCGGAATAACTAACAATCTATATTTGACATACAGTTATAAATATAGTAATGCATGTTTACAAAACATTGTAAAACATTTACAAACATGGGATCAAAATGCGTCAAGGAGACTTGCCTTCAATTACAGCGGAGGCGTCGAAGTCTTGAGGGTCAACGACAGCGTCGGTGGATCCGGCAAACTCTTCGGCTACGCGCAAAACGATGCACAAAAAGAATAAAATAAATTTAGCCGAAACTAAAAATTATAATAAAAATACTAAAAGATAGAGGATGAATTTAGATGAATTTAGCAATTGGAATCACTCGATTCGGAGTGACGACGGAGGAGAAACAATTGTTTGAATTCTCAAAATCCTGAAAATTGAAAACCGAGAATTATTCCTTTGGAATCTTTCTTTTTCCAGCATTTCCTGATTTCCTTCCCACACTTACAAGCAGTCCCACCTGTCATTGGCTATAGGCTTACAAAGGAAATGCAAGGGGCAGAGAGCAGCGCCATGGAGATAGGAATGGGAGAGAGGCCAAGGGAGAGAGAGAAGCTCGCGGAGGGGCGGCCGTGATGGGGCGGCGTGGCAATGGCCAAGGCGCGAGGAACGGCGCAAGCGCGCGAGGCAGAGAGGCACTCGGCGGCGGCGAGGGCAGCGCTGGGGTGGCATGGCGGTCTGGCTTGAGGGCACAAAGCGGTGGCGGCTCAACGCCGAGACAAGACGCGAACGGCGACGAGCCACGACGGCAAAAAACGCGAATGCACGACGGCCAACCGCACATAAACTCGAATTTCGCGAAACGAAGAGAGCATCGCGTAGAGAATGACAATGTGATTCTACGGCTAAAAGGAATTGCGCTAGAAGTTACCGGATTGGAAGGAATCGATGACGAACGGAGCGACGGCCGACGACGAACAAACTCGAAATCCGGGGTTAAACTGCAACGAAAATCAAATCCGATTGTATGGTTATGATCACAGAGGCAAATGGCACAAAGTGACGCGGTTGGTTTACCCGGAAACTCACCGGAGCAAGAGATGGCTCGCCGGTGTCTTTGGAGTGCGTCGTATGTCGGGTTTTCTCGAGTTTTGGGAAGGGAAATGACACTGAATCGACGGGGCAAGGTGAGCACGAGATAGGGGACGTCGAGACGCAACTTTTGAGTACTCACACGTCCGGAGAGGTGAAGAGACGCCCGAGATAATGGTCGAGCAATAATTTATCATTAACGATTAATTACGGCCGTTTCACGCGGATTAAGGATGGGTAACAGCATGGAATTTGTTCTCCATTACAACGCCGTCGCGATGCTTCAGCTCCCACGTGATTTGGTGCAATATTTTGAGAGATATGAAGGTTTGAAGTTTGAGCAAGACATGGAGTTCAAACGTGTATAGGGCTGGTTCCATGGGGAAGATGAACAGTGACATGCCACGTGTCGCTTTCTCATTGGTTGGAAGAAATGGAGGGATAAAAACATGAGGGATAAAATAGCAAAAATGATCTAAAAATCTTGGAAAAATTCCTAAAAATACTAGAGATTATTTGAAACCTAATAAAATTAGTTTCACTGAATTTTTATGAATTTTGGAATTTAGATTATTCCGGAAGGAATATACTGATTTTGATAAAAAGTCGCGAGAGATAAAATAGCAAAGAGATTCCAAAAATCTTGAGAAAATTCCTAAAAATGTTTTGGAATATTTGGAACCTAATTCAATAGGTTTCGGGATTTTTGGAGCATTTTGGAATGCAGGTGAAATTTCAGGTAAGGACCGAAATCCCAAATTCTGACTTTTGCAGACGGAGATGAAATGAAGTCCGAACATTGGAGGGATATGGATGTTAGGTTAAATATAACACCGAGAAAGATCCAAATTTGAATTTAATTATTTTAAATTAGTTTTTAGCAGAAACCCGAAATTGGGGATGTTACAACTAACCAGCCTCCATGTGCATGTTCTCTAGTCCGAACGTCCCGCATGACATCCTTGACCACTAAGACCTCGGTTCCTCCTTGAACATAGTCCCAAACCTCAGTTCCTCCATGAACCTAGTTCCGGTCCCGTCATCGATCACGTTCGCCCTCGAGCAACACCTGCACATGAATGAACAAAAACGAATTCGAGCACAAGTCCACGACTTGACTCAAGGTTAATCCATGCAACCACTCACACGAGCGCATTGCATCAAGTAAAAACATTATCATGCTATCACCAGCATATCAAATAAACATCTCAAACGCATATGCACAAGCACCACATATGCCATGATTACAACCACTTTGCAATGCCAATTTCATTACTCAGCCAATTTTTCATCACATGGTTTCACAATCTTCCCCTTGATGAAAACATTGACAACACCATTTAGAACTGAACATTGGCATTCATCTTACAAGAAAAGTTTTAATAAATTTTAAAAACCAAAAAGGCAAAGTGAAAAATCTCCCCCTAAAAAGAAGAAATAATCTCCCCCTAAAAGAAGAGAAAATAAAGGAAGAAAAATTTGTGTGAATGTGCAATATGTGTCAAAAATCTCCACCTTTGACTCCAAAATTCTCCCCCTTGACAATGGATTCATTAAGAATACAGAAGAGAGAACAAAATCTTTTTGTTTAGTTTGTTTTTTTTGTACTGAGTATTATGAGTCATGCACAAATGTAACAAATTCTTCACCAAGTCATGCTAACAAAAGTACTTGCACCCTCAAATCTACACATAAACAATGTAGAGTAAGTATAACTAGAAATCAAGTACTATTAACGATTTTTTGCATGGCATGATCTCTCTTTCTCAACAATCTTAAAACCTGAAAACATTAAATTTTTTTGTACACTTAATTTGTGCTTGAAAAACTGATTCATTAATTGATTGCAACAGTAACAATTGGAAGAAATTACATGCACCATCAGCCTTACTTTTCAACTATGCCAAGTAGTCACAAGTTTAAGGTTTCATGTTTACTTTTCAACCATGCCAAGCAGACATAAGCTTAAGGTTTCATGGTTTCGGTCATACACAACCTCTTCCAAGTTCATATCAAAGTGCAATGATAAGCAGTCTCGTAAAGAAGAAGTGCGACAGTACATAACTTTGATCTTGCATTTATCAACAATCACTTTTTGAGCTTTAGCATTTAACAATGATAAATTTCATATTTAGCACTTTTTGAGCAGGATCAAGACAGTCAAGAAAGTTCAACCATGACAAGATTTAATTCAAGTTGTCATTCCATTTAAATAGTCATGTCATAAACTACACCATATATGTATAAACAAGAAGTTGCACAAACCTTATAACATAAACTTGGCGTCAAATGACGTATGTATATGAAATACAATGCTCATTACTTTTTCATTGTTTTTTTTTCATTTTTTGCTTTTTTTATTTAAGAAACACACAAAATAAAAAGATTTGAACAAAATATTAAAAAAACTTCAGAAACTCCCCTTAAAAAATAACCATATTAAAAACCTTCTTAAAAATTGTCACCGGATGGGATTAATTTTAAAAACAAAAAAACTGAAAGAACAATCTTCCCAAAAAGCAAACGAAAGAAATTTTCACCAAAAATCCATTAACTCCCCCTCAAATGGATAACCAATGAAATCAAAAGAGAGGTGATGATATACATGTGCTTGAGTTATCATGGTATATTCAGTTAAGCATAAGCATGAATCATGATAAATAAATTCTAAGCATGAAAAGGCATGATATAAGATATAACATTTTTGAACATGCCAGGGGATACATATGAGCATATGAACAAACATCTCATCTCATATCACAATTAGATATCTGTGAATGTAAAAGACATGAGTGTGTAAAATAGCTCACAAGGTACGTGAAGAATTATCGCGTATGCCTCTTGAAGGCCATCTCAAGGGTGAGAACCATCCAAGTCTTGATCCCATCTTGCAAAAGACCAAGATCCACTAAGCTTCTGTTCTCCAACCCGCATCTGAAAAACCTACATAACACTAGAAGATGTTGAGGCATCGGTACTGGGGTTAGAAATAAAGCATTTAGGAATCCAGTACTGAAACACACGACGAGTAGGTACAACACGAGTATGCTTGTACACAAAATCAGATTTGCCCTTTCTCGTGTTTCTAGCAACAAAAGGTGTTTGCAACACCCTAAGCACAAAATGAGGAGTAAAATGTGCCTTCCTGAAATTAGACCTAGCCTTAGTCTTTTCTTTCTTTTACTGTTTGGCTAGCCTAAAACAAAAATCTACTAAATATCCATCTCTACCACAATGAGTGCAAGTGTACTTAACATGATGTTTAGCTTTAACAGTAGAAGCTGGAACCACAGCTGTTAGGATGGAGCATAGGCTTCTCTACGAGAGACAAAGCCAGCTGGCTCTAACTCTGGGAGATTATCGCCATCATCTCGGCCCTCAGGCACTCCTCATGTACCATCATCTCCTCCCTTAGCTGCTCTGAGCGTGTCCTTGAGGCACTCTGCACGTGCCTTCTATGATCTTGATCTGGCGTTGGTAGCGTCCTCCTGGAAGATGTACCTCTTCATATGCCCCACCCCTGCGGCAAGCACCTGACCCTTATGGTCAGGCTTCCCAATCATTGAAGATAGGATGTCTTTCAATCCTTGGCTCAGAAAGGTCCCCTGCTCTTTCTGCTAGCTTACGTCCTCTTGCAAGAAGCGTATCGAAGTATTCTTGAAATACGACGGTAACTTGGTCAACTGCAATGTATTAAGTTAGATGTCTTACAACGGTGGAGATGACGCACGCGATAGCGGGGTTTGGAACTATAGGCTGCCCGTCAGCAGTTTTCTTCATCCTCACTAATACCTAGTTACGTGCTTACTCCTCACATATGTGGGAGTACTGATTAATGGTCGAGTAAGAGTGCTCAGGCCATGTATAAGTATACGTGAACCTATAGGGTCGCAGGCTTAAAGGTTGGGAATTGATTCAGATAGTGATCCAAATTCTAATGGATTTTAAGTTCCTAATGGGCCTCTATTGTAGAGCCCATAATGGGGTGTCTATTTAAAAGGAGGGGGTCCTAGCTTTAGGGTTAAGAGACACAATAGGAATTTGGAATTCCCAAAACCCTAGTCGCCACCCCTCCTCCATCCAAAACTGCGTAGCCAGCACTAGCACTTCGGCGCATGGTGTTCCTACCTCATACGTATGGATACCTTGGAGGCATTGCTACGAAGCTTCAATGCTAGGACGATCCTCAACCTGCACAGTCACAAGAAGTGTTGGAGGAGGCACGAGGCTTGTATGACTACATCACACCACTGCACTACATCGACTCTACTTCCGCTACGGGTTTGTGCGTTTAGTGGTAATTTTGTGATCTATAACTTGTAGTGGTTTTTTTGTTACATGGTAGAAAAATTTTGTTTTTACACTAGAGTAGCCTACTCATTCCCCATCAGCGGTATCAGAGTCATGCTGCATAGTTTTAGATTCGGAATAGATGCATATGATGATATGCGATAGTAATAGATGTGATCTTTTGCTGTTTTGTTGGTCGTTCTATTTGATAGATCGGTTTTTGCACTGGTTAATAAGATTAATTTATGCTTAGTGGTCCTAGATGGTTCAAGGTCATTATTCCGTTATCATGCTATTGTTGTCACGCCACTACTTACCCCTACCGATCGCTTTCCGCCATCAGGATAGACCGTGATGTAAACCCACATGAAGCACGTGATGGGATCAAGATCATTGCTCTGTGATCGTCGTGTTATGGTCGTGCCACTACTTATTTGTTGGTCGTTCTATTTGATAGATCGGTTTTTGCACTGGTTAATAAGATTAATTTATGCTTAGTGGTCCTAGATGGTTCAAGGTCATTATTCCGTTATCATGCTATTGTTGTCACGCCACTACTTACCCCTACCGATCGCTTTCCGCCATCAGGATAGACCGTGATGTAAACCCACATGAAGCACGTGATGGGATCAAGATCATTGCTCTGTGATCGTCGTGTTATGGTCGTGCCACTACTTACCCCTACCAGTCGGTTTTCCGCCATCAGGGTAGACCGTGAAATGTAAAGCCACAAGCAGCATTTGAAGATCAATAGGATTTATCCACATGGATCTGTGGTCGGAAATAGGGTTAATATGATTAACCCGAAGAGGTTTTCCATGGTTGGGACCGCTGTATGTGTACAACACCTTATAGTTCATTGCATGTTCACATCATTCAGTAGAATGCCATTCTATGTATAACTTGTTTTTGCAGGATTGATGTGAATAATATGCCCCCTTGTGTATATGATGCATGTATGTAATTTTTATGGCCTGTGTGTCATGCTTTATTGCAGCCCAAGGATGTCTATAACTGTATAAATGGCCTGCGTGTCAACTTGTGATGTTTCTACACTTCTTGTAATTTATTACTAGTGCTATTAGGAGTAATAGCTTAGTGGTAGTACTTGGAGGACTCAAGCACTTGGAGACATGATGAATAGGAAACATGGCAATGGAGATCACCATGTGAATGGCCATACCGTGTCACAGTTAATGTGATTATCTATGATTATTTTTATATTCCTGTTTATTTATTTCTATGCATGTTATATAGTTGTTTCGTATGCTTTTAACATGGTAGAAGTAAAGATCTCTCTCATGTAATATTAAGCAAAATTGATGCCCTCCCAATTGGTTGCACCATTCAAAATCATATAGATTAATCATAGGTCTGCTAAAGTAGGGTGCCATTAACTTGATTAGATGGGTTTGTGTCAGACACTCACATGCATAAGCATTGGTTACACTTGACAAGGTCATTATAATAGTTATGGACCTTGGGACATAGGGTTGGGGCTGGGGCATAGAGATGCCACCCAACAACAAGAGTCATATCGTGATATGATTAGCGAAGGGTTTCTTACCAAATTCATTAGTCTTCTAGTAGTAAGGCTAAAGCTCACTAGTAGACTAATTAATTGTGGGTCTTGAATCACTAGGTAGCGTGAGAGGGATATGGAATTTATTGGGAGTATATTTATTAAATTGTTTAATATAAGTTACTCTTCATGAATGTTTGTCTCAGTTTCCGCATATATTTTCTGTTTTAGATCATAGCACCACCTTCCAGTTATACTTTATGTTCGATAATTGAAAAGGAAAAAACTTAATGGTACAAACTTTGCAGATTGGTCCCGGAACCTGAGAATTGTTCTTAGGCAAGATAAAAAGGAACATGTTCTAGAGCAACCAATTCCAGATGTGCTTGACGAGAATGCTTCCAATATTGTTAAAGTCGCTTACAAAAAGGCGGTTGATGAGTCTCTCGATGTTAGCTGTCTCATGCTTGCTGCTATGAACTCAGACCTTCAAAAGCAGTTTGAGAATATAAATGCCTATGATATGATCGTGGCGCTGAAGGGCATGTTTGAGACCCAGGCTAGTAGAACTGAGAGATATAAGATCTCAAAATCCTTGTTTGGATGTAAGTTGGCCAAGGGCAGTTCGGTGAGCACTCATGTAATCAAGATGATTGATTACATACAGAGCTTGAAAAAAATATGATTTTCCACTTAGCCAAGAGTTGGCTATTGACTTGACTCTTGCATCGCTCCGTTCGAGTTTTGGGCAATTCATTATGACTTTTAATATGAATGGCATGGATAAAAATATCACCGAACTGCATATGATGCTCAGGACAGCAAAGGATATCATTAAGAAAAGCACTAGTCATGTGATGATGGTGCAGAAGAGTACTAGCTTCAAAAAGAAGGCTAAGACTAAAGGAAAAGGCAAGGCTAAAACTTTGGATAAGATCTCCAGCAACAAGCCTAAGCCTAATTCTAAGTCTGGCCCTACTTCAGAGAGTGAATGCTTTTACTACAAAGAGTTTTCTTGCCGATGCTCCTAATAACTCTTCGGTATTTGATATCAGATCGGTTTCTCATATTTGCAATTCAATGCAGGGGTTAATAAGGAGTAGGAGCATCGCAAAAGGTGAGGTTGATCTCTGCATTAGGAATAAAGCAAGGGTTGCTGCATTGGCCGTCAGGATCTTGCCACTACATTTACTTTCAAAATTTATTATGGAGTTAAATAATTGTTATTATGTTCCAACATTAAGTAGAAACATTATTTTTGCCTTATATTTGTTGGTAGAAGGTTATAAATTTAATATTGAGGACAATGGTTATTCTATAATTTTGAATAAGATGTTTTATGGCTATGCTTCTGTTGTGAATTGGTTGATTATTTTAAATCTTGACGATGCACCTATCTATAATATTGATGCTAAGAGGCTTCGGCCAAATGATTTGAATCCCACTTACTTTTGGCATTGTCGCTTGGGTCATATTAGCCAAAAACGTATTATGAAGCTCCATAGAGATAGTCTTCTAAAATCATTTGATTTTGAATCATTTGAAACATGTAAGTCTTATCTACTTGATAAGATGACCAAGACACTTTTCACTGGGCATTGTGAGAGGGCATCTAATTTATTGGAACTCGTACATACTGATGTATGTAGACCAATGGGCATGATAGATAGAGGTGGTTTTTAGCACTTTATTACTTTTACCGATGACTATAGTAGATACGGTTATGTCTACTTAATAAGGCACAAGTTGAAAACTTTTGAAAAGTTCAAGGAATTCCAAAATAAAGTATAAAATCAATGTGGCAAGAAAATTATGTTTCTACAATCTGATCGTGGAGGTGAATATTTGAGTCATGAGTTTAATAATCATTTAAAGAGTTGCGGAATTGTTCCACAACTTATGCCTCTCAGCACGCCTAAAAGGAATGGGGTGTCTGAGCAGCGTAATCTGACCATGTTGACATGGTTCGGTCAATGATGAGTTAGTTAGATCTATCACTATCTTTTTCTATTTATGCTCTAGAAACTGTAGCTTTTATACTAAACAGGGTATCATCTAAATCTGTAGATAAGACACAATATGAGATGTGGACTGGAAGAGTCCTAGTTTGTCTTTTCTAAAAATTTGGGGTTGTGATGTTTATAATAAACATCATGATAAACATTAGATGTCCCACAAACTCACACCCAAATCGGATAAATGCTTTTTGTGGGATATCCTAGGGAGACGTTAGGATATTACTTCTACAACCGATAAGTGGGCAAAGTGTTTGTCTATCAGAATAGTGTTTTTTAGAGAAAGAGTTTCTCTCGTAAAAGGCAAGTGAAAGAACAGTGTAACTCAAAGAACTTCGAGTTACTCCACTCGGGGATGACTTGTTCGGAGACGCCCCTATCGGGGAAAATCTAGTTAAGGAACCCGTGATTGAGAAAACTCTAGTTGGAGGGACCTCGATCGAGGAGGAACTAATGCCACTGCTCAAAGTACTTGCTCAGTATTCGCGTGATTTGTTGTTGTTGGAGAGTGATGAGCCTACGACTTATAAGGAAGCGATGATGGGCCCAGACTCTGAGAAATGGCTTGGAGCCATGAGATCCGAGATAGAATCCATGGGAGACAATCAGGTTTGGAACCTAGTCGATCCGCCTAATGGTGTAAAAACCATTGAATGCAAATGGGTCTATAAAAAGATTGATATGGATGGAAATGTTCACATCCATAAATCTAGACTTGTCGCAAAGGGTTTTTGACAAGTTCAAGGAGTTGACTACGATGAGACTTTCTCGTTGGTAGCGATTTTTAAATTTGTATAGATCTTTCTAGCTATTACTGTATAGTTCAATTATAAAATATGGCAAATGGATGTCAAAATAGCTTTCTTTAATGAAAACCTAAGTGAGGATGTGTACATGACATAACCTTATGGTTTTGTCGATCCAAAGAACACTAGTAAAGTATGTAAACTTCAAAAATCTATTTATGGGTTAAAGCAAGTATCTTGGAGTTGGAATATTCATTTTGATGAGGTAGTCAAAGGGTTTGGCTTCATCAAGAACATAGAAGAACCTTGTGTTTACAAGAAGATTAGTGAGAGCGCACTTGTAATTCTAATCTTGTATGTGGATGACATATTATTAATTGGAAATAACATTCCTATGCTGGAATCTGTTAAGACCTCACTGAAAAATAGTTTTTCTACGAAGTACTTAGAAGAAGCAGCATATATCTTGGGCATAAAGATCTAGGGAGATAGAGAGAAAAGGCTAACTGGATTAAGCTAGAGTACTTACATCGATAAGGTGTTGAATTGATTCAACATGCGTGTTGAATCGATTCAACATGCAGGATTCCATGAAGGGGTTTTTGCCTATGTCACATGGAATAAATCTTAGAAAGACCCAGTGTCCTTTGACTATTGATGAACGAGACCATATGAGTAAGATTACATATGTTTCGACTATTGGGTCTATCATGTACGCCAAGTTATGTACTCGACCAGATGTATCATATGTTCTAAGTGTTACAAGCAGATACGAGTCTAATCCAAGTGAAGGTCACTAGACAACACTTAAAAACATTCTTAAGTGCTTGAGAAGGACAAAGGATGTGGTCCTAGTTTATGAAGGTGACGAAGAGCTCATTGTAAATGGTTACACTGATGCAAGCTTCCAAACCAACAAGGATGATTGTCATTCGCAATCTAGATTTGTATACATTTTAAATAGAGGGGCAGTGAGTTGGAAAAGTTCCAAACAAGGCACAATTACTGATTATACGACAAAGGCCGAGTACATTGTGGTTTCTAAAGCCACAAGGGAGTGTGTTTTGATAAAGAATTCATTTCTAAACTAGGTGGGGTCACTAATGCCTCCAGTCCAATGAATCTCTATTGTGATAATAGTGGAGCTATTACGTAGGCTAAGGAGCCAAGGTCCTATCAAAAGTACAAATACATACTAAGGCGATATCATCTTAGTCATTAGATTGTGGATAGAGATGTAAAGTTATGCAAAGTACACACAAATTCAAATGTTGTTGATCCATTCACAAAGCCTATCACACAGCCAAAAGCATGAGATGTACACAAGAGCTATGGGTATTAGATACTTGATTGATTGACTCTAGTGCAAGTGGGAGACTGTTGGAGATATGCCCTAGAGATGATTATATTTCCTTATGTTCATGATTAATTGTTTTGTTCCTTGCATATTATCATTATTATTTATTAGCAAGTATGTGACTTGTTTGTGAAACTCTATATATGACTTTGTGATGATTATTCTAAAGTGATCCGTAGTCAATAAACATATAAGGACACATATGAATATACTAGCATGTGTATTGGTTGATGACCATGTTTCACCGGTCACAGATATGGAGATATCAAACCAATAATATAAACACAAGTTGGAGAACATGGAGTTGGATCGACCCACTATGAGACATTGCGAGAACGTTGTAATCTTCTTGTCATAGTTGGTCTCGTATACAATGTGTATGCTATATCCTTAGACTTGAGGTTGGTATATGTACTCGAGATGTATAATGACTCACTTATGGGTTACCAAATGGTACTCCGTAACTTGGTAGTTATAAAGGTGGCTTTCAGGTTTGACATGAAGCATGTTGCGAAACATGGTCGATCAAGATAGGATTTGTCCCTCTATTCAATGGGAGAGATATCTCTAGGCCACTCGAGTGGCCAAATTATGGAAATTCATGGCCGTGCTACTTGTGGTTAAAGAGTTAACCATAGTTGGGGATTCTGAGTCACGCGATAGAGAAAGAGTGGTCGAGCTAACTAAACAAGGATGGCATATACTCGCCTTGAGTTTGACCGATATTATGAGGCAAAGGGAAATGCATATATTTCAGCATTGTCTAGATTCGTCCGATGTGATCCTTACATTTACTTGGGAGTCGGTATGTCCTGCTAGGGATCGCTACTAATTAATGGTCGAGTAAGAGTACTCGAGCCATGTATAAGTATACATGAACCTATAAGATCGCACGCTTAAAGGGTTGGGATTTGATTCAGACGGTGATCCAAATTCTGATGGGTTTTAAGTTCCTAATGGGCCTCTAATGTAGAGCCCATTATGGGGCATCTATTTAAAGGGAAGTGGTCCTGGCTTTATGGTTAAGAGACATAGTAGGAATTCGGAATTCTCGAAATCTTAGCCGCCACCCCTCCATCCAAAACTACGCAGCCAATGCTAGCACTCCGACGTGTAGTGTTCCTACCCCGCACGTGTGGATACCTTAGAGGCGTTGCTACGAAGTTTCAACGCTGGGACGATCCACAACCTACGACAATCACAAGAAGGTGTTGGAGGAGACACGAGGCTAGTACGATTATATCTGCACTACCATGCTACATCAACTCTACTTCCGCTATGGGTCTACGCATTTAGTAGTAATTCTGTTATCTATAACTTGTAGTGGTTCTTTGGTTATGTGGTAGAAATTTTTTGATTTTACACTAGAGTAGCCTACCTATTCCCCATCACCCACCACATCCTTTGTGCCTCTGGGGGCACCAACGTAAGGTGGCTACTCCATGCTCACCTTGCAGGCGGGGCTGGCGCAGGGCAACTAGGGCAATTCCGCCAACGCTCTACTTGAGTATGCCATACCTCACACCTTGGAAGTAGAGGCGATCGAGACAACTCACCTCTTGGTGATGGAGTGGGTGCAGAGTTACATGGCAGACCTAGTGCCTAATGACCCCAGGAAATTCTTAGAGGTGTTACGAGAGAAGTTAGCAACCACAGTTACCCTTCAGTACCAGGTACTACGGACTTCCCTTTCTCTTGTCAACCCTCGTAAACTCGGGATTCTTACGTATGATTCGTTTGATGCTCTCCATATCCATCCTTTTGCTGGCCATAGCCATGAGCGACATTCTCTTTGATAGGGTCCTAAGGATGGTCCAGGAGATGCTAGCAGCCACACCACCATGTCATCTTAAGGATGATCCTGAGGCCCTCGAGCAGGCTTTGCTACACGCCCTAGAGAGCTAGAGGGCGGTTGAGGACAAGCTCAACAAGGTAGAGGCTAAGTTGGAGAGGTCCTAGCAGTGGGTCAAGGACTTACAAGCTGACTTGGAGAGGTCCCACATGGTTGTGCGAGCTGTGGGGGTGGACTATGATGCCCATGAGCAAAGGTTTGGCACGAACCGAAAGACAATGGCTATATCTCTCATGAACCTTGACGTGTTGCAACAGGTCATTTTGAGGGAGCTTGGGGCTAGAGTGGAGGATCTCTCACCCCTCTAAGGATCGGGAGGAGTGGGCTGGCATCCTGTGGGCTGTATTGGTCTTCTTGTGAGGGCAATCAAGGACAAGGGCAAGGCCTTCACCAAGGTTGCCTTTGACCGCAGGAGTTATAGCCATCTCCTGCCTCTCCGATGATGTGAGTAAGGAGACCATCCTCACCACACTTCGAGGGTTGCACACTCAGGAGGTGTGACGGAGTGCCTGTGAGGGTAGCTCCACCTGCGGTTCCCTTGTGGGAGGCTTCGTGGAGAGCTTCACGAGGGTTCCCCACGGGATTAAACCCTGGGGGCCAGGTGAGGGCCCAAGCTCAGAGCATGTATGACTTCCTTTGGAGTATGCTTGATATATTTTGCTAAGTAGTTAGGTGGTTCATGCTTATTGTCATAAGATCCTTACCTTGTAAAATGAAGTACTTCTTTATGTTAGAGGTGTATATTCATTTGTAGTGCTCATGATGGTTGGCCGGGGTGTACTCCCTTCATTTTGTATGAACTTGCTTTGATATTATGGTTTGAATGACTTATGACTTTTGCAATGTTTTGTTCTAGGATGTACCCTAGAGGGCAGTCGGTATCCGCTATAAATGAAGTACACAGGGGGCTCGGGCGCCACGTCGATTATGCATGCCAAAGAAGGTCTACCATAGGACTGGGCAACTTAATGGGGGCATGATCGTGCCTTGGGTCCCACGAGGGGTCCAAAGCTTAGGTGCCCCACCGAAGGGTCGTTATTTACTTCTCCCCAAGGGAGGGAAAGCAATTTATCTTATGTTATGTACGAAGGGGGCGAGTCCTCCATGTCAATAGATAGCATGGGAGTGTCTTCCCTTTGCCACTACTACGTAATCAGTCATCACCGCTGCTCATCCACGCCATTATCGCCGATTATGGAGTCGGCAAGGATATTGAGATTATCACTACGGCCAGAACCGCAAGGATATAGATATCACCGCCGGTTTGTTTCACAACCGCAGTGATATTGGACTATTCTCCGGGTCACACCAAAATCCTAAGAAGGACATATATATATCTCTCGCTGGCTCATACCAAGATCCCGGACGAACCGGCAAAGGATGCCATGCACCAAATATTTTATTGCATATTTTTTCATTATATATTTTTATAAAAAGTTTTGTACAATGTGTTAATGTAAAGCATCGTTAAATCATAATTAAATATGGCAACATATCTTAGGCATTACACAAGCTTCTCAGTAGATATGCAGCACACCAACTAATAATTCACTTAAAATTCTGAAAAAATTTGTAGATGCATCATAGATTACTTTACATATGTATAAATTGTAGGTTCAATTAATATATTCAGAGTTACAAAAGAGAAAATTCTGCAACTCAAACTTGTCAGAATTTCTCTTTTTTGTAACTCTTGATATGTATTGAAATTGAACGTACAATTTTGCACATAGGTTGAGTAATTTGTGAAGTATATGTACAAATATTTTCAAAATTTTTTGTGACTTTTATTAGTTGGTGTGCACGGTGTGTAGACGAGAAGCCCTATGTGTACAAGATATATTGCCTTCAAATATATAGTATATAAAGCGTTGTTAAATCATAATTCAAATATATTAAAGCATCACAATATTTAGTTTTTACAATAGTCTGTTTACAAATATAGTGTGAGTACATCTCGTTCACTTTGGTTTTTCAACGACTCCAAGATATTAAGGTTGCTCGTGGAACTCGCCGCTTGATTGATGATCTCATCGTGAACTAATCCAAATGATCCGCTTCTTGAATTGCTAAAATTTCAAGTAGCAAGAACTTATTGGTTCTCAACCCGAGCGCTGTTATTGAAGAAAAGAGAAATTTAATTAATGATGATATATGTTAAATGAAAGAAAAATAGGATCAATGTGTAATTATATACCATGGCTTCATTATAGCCGACACTCTCCGTGACAATTGAATGCATATTTGTACATACGAGTATGCACATAAATTATTTCCCGTCCTCGCCTCATGCATGGAAAGTTGGTTATTATTTGAAAATCTTTCTTGTAGGGACGATGTCAACACTTTTCTTGCAATATCGCATGTAATGCAATCGTGAATGATTTTAAATAGTAATTGCTTAAATGCATTAGAATGGAATATTACTAGAGCAATAACACAACGATCGAAGTTTAATTGCTCAAAGATGTCCCAAAAGTCTTTATATAGATTAAGGGTTTTCTCCCGAGTCCAAGACAAAAATCTCGCTAGCTTCTAACTCGATGACGAGGAGGACCCAGTGAAAGCTGCACATATATGTTAACATAGACCATTAGTCCCACATCGTGTTACGCAAAAATAGTGAAACGATATAGAAGTGGGCTAATATGTATGCAAAGTTATAGGGTAAAAGTATGGAGGTTTTGTATTGTAGCTTCAAGAAAGTATTAAATAAATAGTCTTCAACAAACTGTGGAGACTACCAGATAATTTTCTCGTTGGCAAGCCCCGGATCAAGAAATTCTAAGTTGTCATTGCCACTTCTTCTACATATTTGTATCTCCATTCTACATATATAAGAAAGAAGTTAGACATGCAATTAAACGGTACAAGAATGTACAATAATATACATAGAGACTTACAAAGTCCATAGTCTGAGTATATTCACGTCCAGGGCATCTTGCTGGTACAACATATACAATTCGATGAATAAAACCCAGAAGATGTTATCCCCATTGTGAAAATCCAATTCTGTGTATTTGATTGGGAACGCCTCCATACCATTTTTGCACTGCTGCATGTACCACTGATGGACGCGCCGTAGTTGTGTTGTTAGGTTGTCTAAATGAGTTGGTTCAACCAGCGGTTGCCCCAGAAAGAACTTCCACCTTAGACCTTGCTCGTGAGCATGAAGTTGTTCAGCAGCATCTCCTTGAGCTTTCAATCTCAACGTGTCGCACTAGCCGTCTTCAAGTATTGCTTTCTGGAGATGCGCTCGTAGTCCGATATTTTGGAAGGTTCAGAAGCTCGCCCCGTCTCTTTGACTTTTCCCATACTCAAGAAAAACTTCTGCGCATTAGTATCAACTTTAATCTTCTCAGGTGATGTCATCTTTTTGAAGTGAGATGTTACTGAAGGATCGGGATAGCGAACAGAGGGGGGTGAATAGTCGCAATAAACTTTTCCCTCTCACAGTATTCCAGAAAGCAAACACAAAAAGTCACCCAAAAAGGAAGGACAAAGAAGAAAGAAGTTCTTGAGTCAAGAAAGATGGTGGTACCCCTCTAGAGTAGGTGAAAGTACTAGACTTCAAGAACACTTTTAGAACAGACAGCCTGATACAGAACAAGAATCAAAGCGGCTTTTGATCGACTGAACAAAACCTCAAGAAACTTGGTAGATGTGATCTTGGGACAAATAGAACCTTGAATCACAAATCGATTTCCAGGATTAATCCCAAAGATTCTACCTTTTTGCCCGAAAAGAAAGAACACATCCAGAACATCAAAAAGACTAGGGAATTCGGTTTGACATGCTCTTAGGCTCTTGATGAGCGGAAGATCTTGAAAACTTAACTGCAAGACCCAGCAAGCTATAAACCAAACAGATTCGGAACACAAGATCAACAACTTAAGAACGCAAAGACACGCAAGAACGAAGGAATGGGAAGGAGATGAGTTATTTT
Source organism: Guadua angustifolia (assembly GCA_036346375.1). NCBI lineage: Eukaryota > Viridiplantae > Streptophyta > Magnoliopsida > Poales > Poaceae > Guadua > Guadua angustifolia. Next base: position 221,401 of record JAYEVE010000835.1, on the reverse strand, counting down.
GCATAAAGTAAAATTGCGTAACTTAAATTGCATAAAGTAACTTGCATAATGTAAATGAAAGGAAGTAAAATGCAAGTATTGAAATCTTTAAGCAGTAACTTGTATTTTTGGAAGGGAGATTGCACAGCCACACAAACAAAAGTGGGCAAAGCTCAAACAAAGCACTCCAAACCTCAAATCCCCTCAGGGACCTTTAGGTTTGGAAGGCTATCCCTCCACCCTGATTTATACAACTCTCGAGCCACCTACCACCCTTAGATGCAACTCTCAACCCTAGAGACTCATCTAAGGGCTAGGATTTGCCCACTCACACACCCATGCAAAGGCTAACCCAAAACCCACACCAACAAGGGTTTTTCTTGCATGGTTTCCATAGGATACTATTAGACCAGCTAACCTATCAACTAGACTGTGATTCGATGGCCCTCATTGACCCACGCAGCATCTAGCTAGTATCTGTTCCTTTCCTTGCCTTCTTGGCTTGCCCAAAATCCGTCTCCGGTTATCTTCCAGCGATCTCCCGACCGCTTCCGACCTCCGACGACTCGCTTAGTCCCGGCCATCTTCCTTTCACCATGACCCAAAGACCATTGTCCTGCAATCATCAAAGACAAGGAAACCTTTCACATAGCAATGCCCACAAATCTAGTCGCTGATTATCTCAAAATAGTCAGACACAACTAAATCACAACCGGTCGGTAATCTCTCATACTCTAATCCACTCGGTTAACCACTCGGCTAACCACTCGACTATGCCTACTGAGTCCCTTACAAACCCCTTGAACGCAGCAGAGTACTTAACACAGAACGAAATCAATCAAAAGACTAAAAATGCGCAGCAAAGACTGAAGGCAGTCGACACTCAGTTGTCACCAAGGAAAAACAGTCAAAAAGCTAGGCGCACTTAGCAAAGTCTAGAACCACTCAGAATTCAGTACTCAACAAGGAGACCAGTCGGGAAGCTAGAGGAACTCAGCAAAGACTAGCAGCACTCGGCATTCGGTTAAGAAAACTAGTTGAGAAGCTTGAAACACTCAACAAGGAAACACGACTTGGTTTAGAACTTATCAAAATGCTCCAAGACACAAATTTAACTCAGATGAACCTTTCAATCTAGTTTAACTTGGATCAACCTTTCAATCTAGTAAATTACTCATCACACAAAGGTATAGACCTTCACATGGTCTTTCAATCTCCCCCTTGATGAGTATATTGACAAATACACAGAAAAGACATAAAATGAGTTTGAGCAAAGAAAGCATTTTGATTACAAAACTGAAACTTGGAAGAGAGTGAAAACGACAGACTATGACCAAGTCGGTAACAAAATTCCAAACGCATTGAGAATCCCAAGATGCCTTTTTGGACAACTTCTCTCCCCCTTTTGGCAATATAGGCATCAAGACAGCATTTACTATTCTCCCCTTTTTTTTAATTATATGCAAGTAATGCAGCCTAAGAGAGCTTTGAATATTATCAGAGTGACCAATAAGATAAGTTATGACACCAAGCTGAGATTATGGAAAAATATACTAAGCTACGGCATGTCCAAGTGCGAATGACCATTGTGCTAGCAAGATTTAATCGAAACTATGTCAATTTTAGCAAGATTGAATATGAGGGACACTTGCCGTTAGTTTCAAAACTAGGAGCAACACCATTCAACGGGTCAAATAAAAAAAAACTAGAGTTCAACCTAGTCAACACTTTGGGGAATCTACAAGTTCAAACAAAGTCCTTCGAGCTGTTTTTTACATTGTAAGCAAATGTTTTTCTTTGAATCTTTGAAATACATAGCGGGGTGCAAATGTTTGACATTATTTGCATTCTTTACCCACATATTTTTTATATTTTCATTTTTACAACAATTAACTCAAGCCATATTCGATCATCTCAAGAAGAACTCTAAGAGAATGATCTTAGTCATACACAACACATTCCAAGTTCATCTGAAGTGCAATGAGAAGCTGTCTTGTGAATGTGAGGTGTTGAGTCTAATACGCACAAAAAGAGTCAATTTTGCTTCACTTTCATTTTAGCATTTTTTATTGTTAAGCTAGTGAAGGACTCAAGTATGGATTAAACAAAATTTACCCAAGTTGCAATATGGACTCTAGAGAATTCCAGAATTTCACAAATCATGGCAAATACACCTAGAGAAGAAACTTAGCAAGTAAACGCAACATGTTTTATCAAGTTTTCTTTAAAGCTCTTGTTTATAAGTTAGTAATTTTCTTCATAATATAGCATGGTCTATAAAATGAAACATGGATCATTTACATAATAGACAAAGCTCATAAAATGAAAATCAAGTCTATATGCAATGCATGAGACAAATTCTTAAACTCCCCCTCAACATGTGATTTGATGTTCAGCATAAATCTGGTTCAAATTGAGTTAGTAGCAAGATTAACCTCAAGAAAGGTTGAAAAGAACTCAATTAAAGCCAGAAACATAGAATGGAGAAAAGAAGTCAAGAAACTGTGAACTGGGTGGCTACAGAGCATAGAAAAGATGGTAGAGAACACTACGGCTCAGACTCGCTCTCATCTTCACCAATGACTAACATAGGAAAACTGCCTCTAGATCCCAAACTAAGGAGTGCACACATACCTTGTCTACCTAGGGGATCCAACACCTGATAGACTTATAAGACTATGAGAGAACTCAACCTAGAGAGAAGAGAGAACAACTAACTAAGCATGATAGCAACCTAACGCACAAGATGAGAGGTCCATGCAAAAGTATGCTAGAAGTCTAAGGATGTGAACTCATAACTCTAGATAATAAACCCAATAAACACCCAAAGCAAAACAAAAGAAAGGAAAAACTAGAAGAAGATATATAATACATAATATACAAATCAGCTCCCCCTCATAATAGACCGTAAGGGCACACAACTCCAAGCTCACTCCTCAAGGCAACAAATCTAGAGCTATCCAAAGGCTTGGTAAAGATATCAGCCAACTGGTGGTCACTTTCCACGAACTGAAGCACTATATCTCCTTTCTTCATATGGTCTCTAAGGAAGTGATATCTAACATCAATGTGCTTTGTCCGGGAATGCTGCACTGGGTTCTTTGCAATGTAGATAGCAAAAGTGTTATCACAGAAAAGTGAAACACTTTCTATCTCTAACCCAAAGTCCCACAAGGTCGATCTCATCTAGAGCACCTGCCACAAAGAATCGTCAGCAAGAATATACTCGCCTCAGAGTGGATCAGGCAACACCGCATCGCTTCAGAGATGACCAAGAAACAAGAGAAGTGCCAATGAATTGGCAAGGGTCAGAAGTGCTCTTCCTATCTATCCTACAGCCAACAAAGTCAGCATCGAAAAAGGCTCTAAGGGATAGACAAGAGGAAGAAGAGTACCAAATACCATAATCAATGGTAACTCGAAGGTATCTGAAGATGCGCTTCACCGCCTGACAATGAGAGATGCGAGGAGAAGCCTGAAAGTGAGCACACATACTGTGGAATACATGGATCCCGGGAATTTGCTTAATGGGCCGTCCGGATTATCCCAAGGGGGTGGGCTAGGCCGGCTATGCAGAAGAGGGACCTTCCAAAAGGCTTCAGCCGTGCGCAGTAAGGAAAAGACCGGGAGGAGGTGTCGACAGGTTAGGTGTATAATACCAATACCGCAGTTACTGTATGCGTGATCGGCCATGCACAAGACAACGCCTCCTCAAGCTACAACCACCTCTCACAGGCGCCAACCACCTCCCCTGCTGTACATTAGCGATCCTTCCTTGTCATATAAAGAGGAGGGGAGCTTCGAGAGAAAGAGAGACGAGAAAACTTGTAAGAGAAGAACACACTTCCATACATTAAGAAACACAGAACATAGGACTAGGGTATTATCTCCATCAGAGAGCACGAACCTGGATAAATCTCCTTGTGTCTTGCATTACCATCAAGCTCAGATCTTTTGCCTTACCCAATTCACTCTTCTTTATTGCCGATCATAAACATCGACAGTTGGCGCGCCAGGTAGGGGCAACGTGAAGATCATCCTCTCTGAGTTTGATGGCGGCAACCAGCGGGATCACCGTCACCTTCACCCCCAACAGTCTTCCGCTTTGAAGTTCGAACTTGCCGCTAATGTTTTGGTAAGCTTGTTTCTCTCGTATCGGGTTCGACCCACTCGAAAGATCCCATTGCTCCCTCACCCGAGCTCTAGTCTGGATCGAAGAGCATCACGGCCACCTCCTCTCGAGAGGCCTTCCGTGGCATCTACGCGATCGAGGATGATCGGACCGATACCCTATACCAGCAAGAAGCCGCAGACACCGCTGAAGCATATCGTCTCTGTCGCGCGGCTCGGGAAGAGCGCGCGAGGTCTCTCCAGAATCGGGGACACAATGTCAATGAGGAGTTTCTACAGGCGAAGAAAGGAGATCAACTGGTCTTCCACACGCCGCAGCAGAACATCGTCGCTTCCAAGACGCTGCTCGACACCTTGGGACCAATCCTTGGTCCTAACAGCCCCGCTGCCCCGATCATGGCCCAAGTCAAGGCCATGGTGTAACATCCCGAAATTTGCTTTAACTGCATTTACATTATTTCGAATTATTTAGGAATGTCTGGAATTTATTTGGAATTTTTAGAGTTAATTCGAATTTAAGGTTTATTGGATTAATCTTACAAAATAAAGATCATTCATTTCGCGTGTGCATAAAAATTTAAAATTTAGTTTAAAATAAAAGTAATTGAAAAATAAGAATGATCCTTTTAAATGTTTTCAAAAACTTGATTATAAATTAAGTTTGTCGATTATATTAAAAACCGTACAAGTGTCTGATCCACTAAAAGAATTTTTGCAGAAAATCTATATATAAAAAAATCACAAAACCAATTTCGCTAGGTTCAAAATATTCCCTAGTATTTTAGAGAATTTTTCCAAGATTTTTGGGACCATTCTACTATTTTACCTTGAACGCTTTTTTCCTCTCGTAACTATTCAAATTCCATAAGATACAGAACACACGTGAGCTGCACTATAGGTCATCTTCTTCAATCGTGCATGTCCAGAGACAAATCGTCTCTCTCCCTTCCGCCATTAGCACATTTTGAAGCTCCTTAATCACTGCAGTTTCCACGTCCATTTCATCTTCATTGAAGCGCCATGATTCACTCTACACGCATGAACGTTTTTTCTTCCAGCCGTTCCTTCGTTCCATTCCTGTCAGCCGTTTCCATTTTCTAAACAACGTATGCCTCCATTCATTTCCCTGTATACGTTTCCATTTCTAGTCGTTTCCTTTCTAGCATGCACGTTTCTATTTCCATTTCCATTCATTTTCCTGCCTGCACGTTTCCATTTTTTTTTCCTGTATACGTTTCCATTTCCATTCATTCTCCTGCATGCATGTTTCTATTTCTCAAGCAACGCCTATTTCTCCAATTTACTAGCAACGCATGAACACTCCATCCTCAAGCCATTTCCATTCTCTAGCAACACTTTCCCATTTTTCTAGCGACACCTCTCCATTTCCTACACTCGCCTGAACTAGCAACGCCAAGATCCTTTGATCTCGTTTCCCCAAGGCCGTCAGAAGCCGCCTGCCGCCGCCGCTGCTCGTCGGCCGACCGCGACACTTCCTTCCGCTGTCAAGACGTGACTTCGCCCGACGCCAAATAAGATTCTCCGCCTCGCCTCTCGTGATTCGACGCTCGTTGTTTCACTACTACGTAATCCAGCACATTACTATCGCTTATCTCGTGGTCGGTTCTAAGTTTTCGTGAAACAACGATTGTGATAGATAACTTCGGACGGGTGTTAGTAATAATCACTATCGGTTCGAGATTATAGTGATTGTGATATGGACTCGACATATCTCAATCGGTTCTCAACTAATGCGATAGTGATATGGACAAATATCTCTATTTGCCCAAGAAAATAAGCGATAGTAATGATCACGATACATCACTATCGGTTCTTTTTAGAAGTGATAGTGATAGTATACATCACTATCGGTTCCAAGAAAAGAAACGATAGTGATGTTCACGTGATCATCACTATCGCTTATGGAAAGAACCGATAGTGATAAACGGGAAATCACTATCGCTGCTTAGTTGAGAACCGATTGTGATGTGCCTCGCTAGGTTATATATACCACTCGGAACAAGATCTCTGTTGTTGTTCCAGAGAGATTTCTCCGCCGCCACCAAGAAAACAAATCATATTCTCGGCTTGGAAGCAATACTTGGATGATAAAATTTGAAGTCCTCAAGGATAGGTGTTAAGAGGGCAAATTTGAAGCCTTATCTTGAGGAGATTCCTCTTTTACCCTCGCTTGTCGCTTTCTTCAAAATGTGAGCAATCCGCCTTTAAATTAAACCCTTCAATTTTGCACTAGGTAATTTTGATACATCGTGAATAAAGTTTAAGTTGCAATCGAATTGAGTATATGCTATCGATTTCACACTCTATTAATTTGTCAAGCACACATCTATTTAATTATTGTAGTGCTCTTGTTAATATGGAATTATTGTTAATTTCTATCATGTGATAAATGCTAGAGTTTAGGCTTTAACCTACGCCTCCTGCTCGAGGATGTTGTTTATAAATATGCCGAACAAAATGGCATATTTATAAGTGAGCAGCCTTTAATTGTCCACGCTTTTTAATTGATAGCTGAGGATATAGTGGTTTGGGCAAGTTCTCGAAGTCAGTTAGGCTAACTCAGAGTAGATTTCGCATCGTTTCGGTGTTCTCCATATACACACCCCTCTTGACCTGTTGTCGAGACGTGTATATGGAGAACAGCGGGGAGATGCTGCCGAAATTTTCTCTGGAGTTGTACAACAGCTTAGGAACTTTCCCGAACCACATATCCTCGAATGGGATTAGGACCTAACCTATTTAGAGATTAGGAGTCATCGTTGGTACCCTTGTTTTGTTTTGTTGTAGTCAAAAGATTTGCAAGTACTACAGTAGCTATATAATTAGATTATTTGATATCATTGTTGATGTTAAAAATGTAGGTCTCCTATGTAAGGAATTCAAAGCACTAAACCGAGAAGAATCTAGATATCGATCGGAGTACATATTTTATATATCTTGAACCTCGCCTCTATTTCGCAAAGGTAATATTAACCTAAATGATGTCTCAATATTTCAAATAGCTAGCTAGGTGTCTCAATATTTATTGTGCGGTTTAATTACGATGGACCGTAAGGAATGGATGTATCGTAAAAGTCGCTTGAGTGCTGAATTTCAGAGGGTGTTAAGGAGTTCAAAAAATTGCCAAGAGGACATTGTGAGGAGGGTGTAAACTTCATATATTGTCCTTGCATTGATTGCACCAACTGAGAAGATTTAACAACTCGCTCAAATCGAGGACCACCGATTCGACGTGGCTTTGTGAGGAATTACACGTGTTGGATCCATCACTACGAGACAGTGGTACCTTCCGTGTAACTAAGATACGGTGGAACCGGATGACGAAGTTGCAGATGATATGTTTGAGGATGAGAATTTGGAGCAAATGTTATGGGATGTGGAGGGTAATTACACGGAAAGAGAGTTCAAAAGTTTAAAAGCTTGATGGAAGATTTATGCCAAACCGCTGCTCACAAAGTTGCAAAGCGGAATACACCAAGTTGGGTTCGGTCCTTGCATTGTTCGAATCAAGGCAAAACACCGCTGGATGATACAAGTTTCAATGCACTTCTAGTTCTTCTATCGGATGTGCTTCCGTATGAAACGAGTTGCCAACAAGCATTTATGAAGCGAAGAAGCTATCGTGTCCCATGGGAATGGAAATAGAAAGGATACATGCATGTCCTAATGATTGCATCTTGTACCGTGAACGCATATCAGAGCTGCACGCTTGTCCAAAGCAGCAAGCAGCCCTAAGACAAACAAAAGGAGAAGCGAACGACAAGAAGCGAAGAGCCGAGGCAACGATGGTGAAGAGGTCACTAAAGGTGCACCGCCAAGGTATTGTGGTACTTGCCCATCATTCCCCGCCTTGAGCGTTGTTTGCAAATCCCAGAGAGGCAAAATTGTTGTGTTGGCATTATGAGTCTCGAAGGAAGATGGCAAGTCGAGACACCTCGCCGATTCGCTCAATGGAGAAACATCGATTGGAAACATGAGGAGTTTGGTGCCAAATGAGGAACATAAGGTTTGGGTTGAGTACCGATGGAATGAATCCGCTTGGTAACATGAGCACCGCCACAAAGACGTGGGCCGCCTCATAGGTATCTACAACCTCCTCCTTGGTTGTGCATGAAGCGGAAGTATATCATGATGTCCTTGCTAATCTCGACCCAAACAAATGAAATGATATTGATGTGTACCTTGCACCATTGATCGAGGATTTGGTACAATTGTGGAATGAGGGGGTCGGGTGTGGGATGCATACAAAAGAGAGTATTTCACCCTACGAGCTATGGTATTTTGTACCATAAATGATTTCCGCGCTTGGTAATTTAAGGGTACAAGACGAAGGAGCCAAAGCGTGTCCTATCTCGTGAAGAGGAGACCGAGAGCCTATGGCTACCGAATTCCAAGAAAACCGTATATGGGTCACCGAGGTTTCTACCTCCAAGTCATCGATACCAGAAATGGATGACAAATTTGATGGGAAGAGGGAAGTCCGCTCGCCCCGCAGCCTTATGAGTGGAAGGCAAGTATATTCACGCAGGAGGATATTGAACTTCAAAGACGGAAAGAGTCAGAATCTGCTCGCATTTAGGACAATTTGGAAGAAGAGGTCCATATTTTGGGACTTGCCGCATCGAAGGAGTTAGATGTCCGACATTGTATTGATGTCATGCACGTTGAGAAGAATGTCTCGCGATAATTTGGTTGGTATCCTCGCGAACATACCGGGAAGACCAAGGATGGTGTGAATGCTCGTCGCGACATGGCCTACATGGGAATCGTGCCTGTGCTTGCAAAGTGATAGAGGAGGATGGGAAAGGTCCGTACATCCTCACCGATGCTACACCTCGCCCAAGAAGGAGAAAGAAGATCTCGCAAATGTCTCCAAGGTATTAAAGTTCCATCCGCTACTCCGCAAACATTAAGAAGCCGTGTCCATGGATGATTTGAAGTTGTTGGGCATGAAGTCCCACGATCGCCATGTCTTGATGACCCAAATGCTCCTGGGCCATATCGTAAATATTCTCGCCGAGGATGTCAGTTTGCAATCACGGCTCATATTTCTTCAATGCGATCTCCGCAGTTATTGACCCCGATATGCTAGACAACTTACAGAGTGAGGTGGTGCGACTCTATGTCACCTTGAGATGCATTTCCCACCATCGCTCTTCGACGCCATGGTCCATCTTGTTGTTCACCTTGTCGAGAGATTAAGATATGTGGCCCCAAGATTCTTACGCTACATGTATCCGCTCGAGAGGTACATGGGTATATTAAAGTCCTACGTGAGGAATCGGTCGAAACCCGAGGGTAGTATTGTGGAAGGTTATGGACCAAGAGGTTATTGAGTTCTCGTGGACTATCTCGGAGAAGACAAGCAATCGGTGTTCTCTATCTCGCCATGAGGGCGCATTATCCGCAAAGGAACTGCTAGCGTAAACTAACGAGGCCACAGCTTGATATGTATTGCAAAGCGATCCGATACCTTTGCAAAGACAAAGATGGTTGGGTGGTATATCGAAAAGACAAGTCGATTTTACGAGAAGAGAATCCACATATGGATGAGCTTTCCATCATGCGAGAACACAACGATAGATTTCTAACATGGTTCAAACAGAGGCAGAGGTCTCGTTAGTGATACTATCAAATGGTTGGTCGACGGACCTAGATTTAATGTACGCATATGGCAGGGTACGATATTAATGGGTACACCTTTTACATCGAAAGTCGATGCTAAGAGTACTGCTCAAAACAATGTGTCAAAGATAGATGCTTTGTCCGATGAACATCATCGAAAGGAGGATCCTCAATGGCAATGAACTCTTATTACGGGTGATCAAGAAATTTGGGAGCTCGACACGGAATATACCAGATTCCATTGTTCGATGTAAGTGGGGGACTTCCACATGGAGTGAAGGTCGACAAGAGAGGTTTTACTCTTGTGGATCTCAACAGACTCGCCTATAAAGATGACCCATTCAGATTTCATGGCAAGCAAATCAAGTCTTCTATGTGCGTGATCCGCCAATCCGAGGTTGCACGCCGCCCTTATGGTAAGCGGCGGATCGTTGGTGTCGAAAATGTCATAGATGAAGAAGAATACGACCAATTCGATGAAATACCTCCGCTTATGATGGGGCCTCGTTTTAGCGGTGACAACGATACACATGGAAGAAATTATATGCGTAGATCATCAAGAAGGGTTATATTGTAAATAAAAGGAGTACATCATTGTATCGCTTGATATGTGTTTGCAAAGGTTATGTGTACGTATGAAACTTTCTCAAATTTTGTCAATGCATTGTGGTATGTAGCTACTTAATGGAATAAAAAGAAGGCACTCTACATCAAATCATTTCGAATTTTCGTAATACTTGGACTTTATTTGAGAAAGATTTGACTTTTCTACTCTTTGACCAAAAAGTATGCCTACAAAGTGAATTTGGGCTTCGCTTTTCAATGCTTACTCATTTTGCCAAAATCCTTTTAGAAAAGATCTCAGAGTATCACAAAGTATGTTTCTCAAACTTTCAAATAATTCCAACTATGTGTGCAAAAGATATGGCCTTTTCACTCTTTTGATCGATATCTCAGAATTCAGATCAGATGGTTTGTCAGAAAACAAACAAAGGCTTTATATTTGTATCGGTTCTATTCAAAGCTTACACATATACATAATCATTTGTATCGGTTTTGTAATAAACCGATAGTAATATTATCCTTCGCTTGTATCGGTTTTACTTTAGAACCGATAGAAATATCACCCTAGGGTTTTCTTAGTACAAGTATTTCTATCGGTTTTACTTTAGAACCGATAGAAATATCACCCTAGGGTTTTCTTAGTATAAGTATTTCTATCGGCTTTTTACAAACCCGATAGAGATATTATAATTGTATCGGTTTTAGTTGAAAACCGATAGGAATATGCTCAAGATTTCTATCTGTTTTTGGAAACCGATAGTAATGAGGAGAGGAACAATTTACTCGCTGCCCTCCATTTTTTTGCCCTAGCTCCCGCCCACTCCTCAATTGCTCCCAAGACCACGATTTCTTCGCTTCCACCGCCAACGCCGCCGACTCCTCCCCGCCGCCGAATCGCTGCACTCCTTCCTCCTCTCTCCTCACGCTGCACTCTTCCCCGCCGACGACCCCCCACGCCGACTCCCCACGACTCTTCCCCACGCCAGACTCTTCCCCACGCCGAAGTCGCCCCCACGCCGACCTCCCCGCCACGACTCTTCTTCCCACGCGCCGACCTCCCCGCCGACTCTCCCGCCACGACTTATTCCCCACGCCGATTCTCCCCGCCGCTCGAAAGTGCCGTTCTCATAAGTTTTTCAGATATCGATTTGTTTCTTGTCGGCCGGAGGGAGAGGTATTGCTCGTGATGATAATAGGGTAACTAATGATAGAGACAATTTGTCCCGTGAATGAGGCCTTAAACCGTAGACTTACATGCTTTAGAAGTTTTGATTCAATCAATGCATGAAAGTCCAAGCACTGCTTAGTTCAATTTGTTCATCCGTGATTGTTAATATGTTCCAAAGAGACTCAATTTGGCTCGCTTAGCTTTGTGATCTATCGCAGGACTTCTTTAGTTCAATTAACTCGCCGATCGTAATTGTGTCGATGAAGTAATCATTTATCGCTGATTTTTCTATCGCTAATTCAATTGTTAACATAGTGGACCGATCACGATTAGCTTTGTTGTTCGTTGGTATATTTGATATATACCGATCTCGATTATATATATATTGTTCTCAACTCAACCTCGTTAGTTAAGACTTCAATAGCGTTGACTTTTATTGTCAATTTTGTTGTGCATGATAAGGTAGTAAGGGTTTGAGGCCTTATTTACTAAATTGATTGTTTTGCCGATTTAGATTGTAGTTGAAGGTTTATAACCTTCAAATATACCCAAAATCTGAGAGCAATCATTCATAAATACTCCAAATTGCCATAGTAGACATGATTCTTCTCATGAATGCTATAGTCCGTGATAATTTATTTCGCTTTCTCAATTATGTCAAGATGGTCATTTTTGAATCATGTATATGAACTCATATCGTTATATGGAATAATAATTAAAACTTGCTCTTATACTCGCTTTCTTCTTTCAATCCAAATAATACCCAATATCAATAGATTAATAGACTATCCTATCACTTTATATGATTCTCAATTCGATTTTCTCTATGCTTGGTGTATCTCTTGGATAGTCCCGGTATTTTACAAAGTTAGCACCGCAAAAGTATTCATACATTTCTATATAGCATAATCTTTCCATATGCAAGTGATTGCTTGTTCATATATGCAAGGATGGCTTGTAGCAACTTTTGAGTATGCCAAAGGGTATAGTTATTTCAATCTTAATTGCATATTACTTTTTTTATCTCAAAGATATGTTAGAGTTTAGGTTATGAACTCCACGCCTCCTGCTCGAGAGTGTTTAATTATAAATATGCCGAATAGCATATTTATAAGCAAGCGCCTCAATTGTCCACGTTTTTTGATATAGTGAGATTCAAGTTCTCGAGTCACAGTACAACTCACAGTAGATTTCGTAGCGTTTCCCAATTGTTCTCCTGATACACACCCTCTTGACTTGTTGTCGAGACGGTATCCGGAGAACAATGGAGATGTCAGCCAAATTTTCTCGAGTAGTACAACGGCTTAGAACTTGCCCAACCACATATCCTCGAATGGGATTAGGACCAAACCTATTTAGAGGTTAGGAGTCATCGTTGAAGATCATTCGCTTTCCGCTTGTTGTCAATGAGCCGTTGCTTTACATGATTTATTGTCAACTTCACATAATTGCTACTTAATTGCTTTATCTCATGTCAAATATATGACCATGTCGATAAGAAAACCGAAAATGTCGCAACTAGAGAGCATCGACTCATCGCCGCATGTAACCAATTAGCTGCTCCTCGAGGCCGAGCGAACTTCAAGTGTCGAGCCGAGCCAACTTCCAAGTGTCGAGGGGCCGAGCGAACTTCCAAGTGTCGAGCCGAGCCAACTTCCAAGTGTCGAGGGGCCGAGTAAGGTGAGGAAGGCCCGAGGACCGAGTAAAGGGGCCACAGGAGAACACCGCAGTTCTCCAGCTCAATGCCACGGGTTTGCACGGTCCTCCTAAGTACAAGGGGCGATACCGCCATTCCTCGCCAATTGGTGAGGGAGAGGGTTGCCATAACGGTTAAGGACCTGGAGAAAGGAGGTCACGAAAGCGTAAGAACCGCCAGTGGGACGAGGTGAAGGGCAAATGGATTATAGAAGAGGAGGACGAAAATAATGCCAAAGCGGTACGCCATGAAGAGGATGGGTGTGGCTTTGAGGCACTTCTGTGGGCTACATGCATAGTGAGTACGCCGAAAGGCCTTACACCATTCGAGAAGTATCCGCTCGTGACTTCGGCGTTTGGGAGGAGTTCACGAGATCAAGGGTACGCCCGAGGCGAGGAGCCGAGACAAGAACATTGGTATCCAGAGGCGTAACACGCACCCGCACCACCCTGCTCAAAGTGCTACGGCGGGAAGAAAGCGTAACGGGCGCGAGTAACCGAGGAGTGCGCGAACTCCGGACAATAAGGTTTTACTCCCACATATGTGAGGAGCGGCACGGATCGGGTATTAGCGAGACAAAGAAATCCGACGGACGCAGCCGGTAGTACTAAACCTCGCTATCACAGAAGTCGTTTCCACCATCGTAAGTCAAGAACTTACTACATTGCAACCAACCATTCCTCTTGTATTTCAGATCTAATTCAGACTTCTCTTGCAGGAGGAGGTCACCAGAGGAAAGAGCAGGGACCTTTGTTAGCCAAGGGTCAAATGACATCTTGTCCTCCGCGATCGGGAAGTCCGACCATAAGGGCTGCACTTGCCGAGGGGGGGCATACGAAGAAGACGATTTCAAGACGAGGTTAGGAGTGCCAGGCAAGATCATGGGAGGCACGCACGAGCGCATGAAGGACACGCCAGGAGGAGATCAAGGAGGAGATGAGGGGAGATGACGGACGTGAGCAGGAGATGAGGGTAGAGATGGACCGCTGAGGGCCGAGATGATGGCGATGTTCTCCCTGCAGTCGAGCGATGACCCCGCCACAGCATGTAAACTCAGGTTGCCACTCCAAAGAACAAGGGTCTAAAACGATAAGGCCGGGTCCGCAGCCTAAAGGTAATAGTTAATTTTGCATGGCTTCGAGGTGCGAGGGTAACTCCTCAATATTTTCTTCTGTTGCGCACTCTTGCAGCGCCACGGCGCCAAACCACGCCGACGAAGACGGATTTCGCTGAGGTTGCACGCTGGGTTGCATTTCCATGCAACGAGACCGACATAAAGGCATGGTCACTTTGGGGAAGGGCTACATGAGGGTCCGTGGACTACGCCCACGGTTTTCTTATCACATGTGCTCGAAGTTCCCCCAACGAAGAGATCACCACTCTCGCAAGCGCACATGTCGCTCATCAAATGGCCCACGGCAGCGCCAGATCGTCAAGGTAAAAACCTCGCTTCTTCCTGTACTCATTCCAAAGAGTATTGCAACAAGTTGTTCATACGCTGCTTTGTAGGTTCGCACTGCACTCGCCTCCTCCCACGATCGTGGACGAGTCCCCGCACAGAGTAATCGAGCTGGTGCATAAAAGGGCTACCACGACACCCACAGTAACCACCGGAGGCCTCCGCTAAAAGCCAAGGCTCACATGCACTACGCAAGGTCTCTCGTGCATGTGAAAAGCCTCAAACCCCGCCGAGACTCCTTCGCCCAGAAGGAGAGCCAAGACAGCCACAGAACCACCGAGGCCTCCGCTAAAAGCCAAGGCTCACATGCACTACAAGGTTCCTCTCGTGCACAGTGAAAAGCCTCCAACCCCGCCGAGACTCCTTCGCCCAAAGGAGAGCCAGCACAGCCACAGAGAAGCCCTATAATTTTAAGGCGATGAACATGGAAAGCCCTTCGCTCTCCTCGAAATTGAATACTTTAGGCTTGTGGACTCGACAACCCATGGATGGTACATTGACAAAGTGAAAGGGAACGAAAGCGCGGGTCGACTTCAATGTTAGGTACAAAAGGACATTTCCACCGTGAGGACGACGGACATTTCACCGCTTTGAGGATCTGCTCCGCTCTACCAAATGATCTCCATCGACGCTTCCATCTGTAGGCGATCCCGACACCGTGAGTATCGCACCACGAAAGCATGACCTTAGAACTTCCATAGGATTTTGCATTATGCTTCAGAATATTCAATACGAAGGTGGCAATGAGGCAATGAGTCGTGATTTAATCGACAACTAATTGGGTTCGCTGAATTCGAGCCGGTGTCCGCAACGATGGCTAGGCTTCAACCGCAATGGCTTGCGGCCACATCAAGGGTGCGCGGAAAGTCGAGGCCAAGAAGGACTTCATTCTATTCCCGCACTCACGAGGAGTAAGTACTACTACACCCTTCAATTACTTGTACGCACTTCAACCGTATGTGAACTTATTTCCTTCACGATACCATTTAATAAGCAACCATTGGGTCCTACTCGTGATCATTCCGAGTAACAACGTGGTCTACACTTTTAATTCCATTGAGAAGAGACCGATGGCTCACGCGATCAAGCCTCCTTTGGAGCAAGAAGTGCACTACTCTTATGTAACACTTTCGATTTAACTACGACATTCATTATTTTGTACTTAACAAATAGCCTCCAATGTATATAGGGGTTTCTCGACCACGCCGCAGTATGAGGGAAACACGATCTAAAAAAGGGCTCCAAGTCGAGTATGTGCGCTTCAAGGTACAAGTATGCTCCCTATATAAGATTTAGATTTCGACATATTTTCTTCGCTCTTAATTTTTTTTTTCTTCTTCACAAAGGCTATCAACAGGCATGCATTTACCATCATGGGTTTGTACGCCATGCATCACATGCCGATCTTGATTAGCCTCTCGCACTGCTTTCCCTGTATATATGTACATGCATAATAATACAAGTAGCCTTTCACATAGAAATTTCAAAACTTAAATTAAAACACTGCTTTATTTTGCGACTCTCAATATCCCCTCAAGAGTATAGACCGCACTACGCCAACAAGATAAGGGACTACTTATGCCTGGTAATCGATGGAATGTATGGTGGAGGACTGACGGTTTAGAGATCCCAAAGCTCAGATTAGGCTATATGTGAACAATATTACAAATCTGAATGGGATTACATGTGTACATGATGGTTAAGCATGTGTCATTTGTAACAAAGTATTCATTTTCTAATGTGATATGTATTTGTTGTAACAATTAAAGTATTCATTTTCTCGTGAATGAGTTGTATTCATTTTCTATGAATGTGAATGTGATATACATGTCAGTATGTTTGTGATATGTGCATATATATATTTGTGTGAAATATGTGCCGATTGGAGGGTCAATTGGAAAGTAGCACACCCTTCATCTCTATCGGTTCTCATTAAGAAAATGATAGAGATGACATTGTCATCTCTATCGGTTTTTGTAAGAAATGATAGAGATAATGTTTACATCTCTATCGGTTCCTACAAGAAAATGATAGAGATGAACTAATCATCTCTATCGGTTCTTCGAAGAATGATAGAGATGAACTCATCATCTCTATCGGTTTTCGAAGAAGCTTATAGAGATTATAATATAATCTCTATCGCTTGAAGAACCGATAGAGATGATGAGTTCATCTCTATCGCAAGAACCGACTATAATAATAGCGCCATCTCTGTCTAACCGCTTAGTGTCGCCACCGTAACCGATTATGGCGATAAAAAGAACCGATTGTGATGTGTAAACGCAGTAGTAGTGGTCATTCGTACAACCTCAGACTTTTTTCTTTATGCTGTAGCTTTTATCTCTATGATCTGCTGATCTTGTTATGTATTGAGCATGTATATATAGATATAAGATGGGCTGAACGCTTGTATATACATACATGTTGTTAGTTTATAGGTATATTTATGTATATATTTCTTTTTGGACATTGCATGTATATGTAGTACATAATGCATGAACATCTATTTATACTAGGATCGCTTTGTGAATACATATATACGTTAGTACGTAGTATATGAAACGTGTGAATACATATATATACGGACGGTTGATTCGGTTCTCCAAACTATGGTCACGCTCTTGGCGCTTGCCGACGCTGTTGTCACTTGTTACCTGTCGGCGACCGACGCCGACCTCCCATGACGCCCCTATTAGCCGCTTTTTTTTATTCCGCCTTTCTCACAGATAACCGTAACCAAGTAAACTAGAACCAATCAAACCGAAGAAAATTGTAAGGAGGATATGCATATACATGATGAACAAGACTATGCAAAGGTAAAGCTAGTTGTAATTTCACGAAATTTGTAAACCAAATTGTGGATTTTGTCTTTTTTGCTACAAATTGCTATAAGTCTAAATCAAGGCAACAAGTTTTGTAAATTAGTAAAAATTAATACCTTCTCACAATAATTTTTATGAAATTTTATAAATGAATTTATACTGTTAAAATATTCAAGGAAAGTTCAAAAATATCGAAATAAATTTTATAAATCTTAGAAAATACTAAACTAATTATCCGGAAGTTTTCATGAATTTACTTAATTAGTTTGATTTGTCGATTTTTCCTCAATGTGTTTGTACGTTGTTTTGGCGGTTTATTTAGTTCCTTGTCTGTTACGCATAGACGTTGAGCTGTGTGAGGACGTGGATTTCGAGGATCAAGCTCCAGACCAAGACTCGCTGCTTTTCGAAGGCAAGTTATGCCTTGACCATGTTGCTCCTAATTTTCGAAGGCAAGTTATGCCTTGACCATGTTGCTCCTAATTTTTGAAATATACTTTGTTTTAAACTATGCATGCTAATTTAACTAAAAATGGCTTTAATTATTTTGGGTGAATTAGCTATCCAACCAAATTGTTTATGCCACCTTGATATCATTTGTATGCCATGATTCCTTGATAACTTAATTTGGGTAAATTTAGTTGGTTGATGATATTGTGCCAACACGGGAGGCTAGACCGTGAATAGTTGCTTAGCCATGCATGTACGTGAACCATTCTATTTGGATTACAAAATCAACACTGACTAAGGAATAGTGAATGCTTTTTAATGAAATGTGGAATGATGTTGGTATTAACATTGGAATGTAGAGACCTGTGTGGTTCTACATGAGAGATGAATATGAGCATGTGTTGCACTGTTAACAACTTGGGTGGAATTGATTTAGATCGGGAAAAGTGGACCGAGGCTTGCTGCTGTGGGCCTGTGGCAAATGGGGTGGGGTTGAGGTTGTGAGGGTCAGTGCCAAATTAAGAGAAGGATGTCTTGCCTTGGTCGCTTAATGACCTTACCTTGTAAGCCTTTGACCCGAAGTCTCGTGACAACCACATGTCCGAATGGGAAGACCTAGTTTAGTAGGATTCTCGATGTCTTACCTTGATACCTCTGGGTGGTAGTTACAAGGGGTAATCAGACGGGAGCGTGCTCGTATACGGCTTGGTACCCTATCCAACGGTGTTCGCTCATTCTCTATACTTCGCTCGAGTGAGGGAAGTGATAGTGAAGGCAACACTGAGAGGTTCTAGGCTAAGATAGAAGTCTCTCAAAAGCTTTGTTACTTGGTTAATCGCCTTTGTGGTGTGCGATCGTATCTTGTGGGTAAAGTGTACAACCTCGCAGAGTGTCAAAATCGTTCGAATAGCCGAGTCCACTAGATCGACAATGCTCGGGATTACAAATAAGGGGTAGTGTTTGAAAATAAATGGGAGGGAAGACTGCAAGGCCAAAAGAAAATGATTAGGGACTGTGTGTCCAAAACAATATGGAAAACAACTTGAAACATATAATGGTTATATGGTTTGATGCTTTCAATTTAAATAGATAGTAGTTTAAAATATTGATGCAAAAGAAAAATAACCAGCAAAACCATTCCTTTGTAACAAGCCATGCATGTAGTAATAGTATCAAGATTCTCAGGCATGACTTGTTGAGTACTGTGTACTCACCCTTGCGCATAAACTTACCGTAAGAAGAGACTACACCTACTTATGAAGAAGAGTTCGTTGAAGAGCAGTGGAACCCGGGAAGCAAGCCTCGCCAGTATGCCTGTGGGAGAAGATGGAGCACCACGACTTTTTATATTCCGGCCGCTGAACTTTGTTTACTTTAATTATTGTAAGCCCTGTGGCGTATTATTGTAAGGGACCATAAGGTCTAACAACTCATTTATATACATGTTTGATGTACTTTATTATTATTCCGCTGCGTATGTTTGTGGTACATTAAACCCTGTTCAGCTTGTGTGCACTAGCGCGATCCAGGACTAGTGCAGAATACACAGAGTGTCTGGATTTGCAAATTTGGGGCACGACACATGGTGACGGCGGTAGCGGTACAACAAAACCAGGAAACACCTGCGGAGAAGACATACTCGTGTTCGTGGCAAATACCTGCATCCAAGTAGCAGTCGGACTTCTCAAAGTTGGCCCAGAGGCGCTGCTTTGAGCTTTCGCCAGTATTAACACGCCTGGCCGGAGCCTCAACCGCGATCTCCCCTTAAGATCTTACCGCCAAGCGGCGTGAACGGGATGAGGGGGAGCGGCGCCGGCACGAGGATGACAACGAGCATTTCAGCATCAGCTATGATGGCCGGGACGATTGCAACGACCGACGCGGCAACCACATCGACCGCAAGGAATATTATCGATGGGGCAGGAGTGACGATGAGACTCACCGAGACAGGGCACCGCTACGCCGATCGCCTCGACGGCGCAGCAGCAGGCCCATCGATGGGGTCCA
The DNA here is from genome assembly GCA_036346375.1 of Guadua angustifolia. NCBI lineage: Eukaryota > Viridiplantae > Streptophyta > Magnoliopsida > Poales > Poaceae > Guadua > Guadua angustifolia. The sequence continues at coordinate 201,479 of JAYEVE010000835.1, read as the reverse complement.
CGCCTTCACCCCCCGACTCCGTCGAGTGGTTTGGCCCAAAGGCTTCAAACCTAGAGGCATCGTTAAGTTCGACGAAGAAAGAGACCTAGAGGCCTGGCTACAGGTTTATGCCCTTACAAATAAGGCAAATGGGCCACTCAAAGCGGATGGTGAACTCACCCGCCTGTCCACACTCGCCCCATCAGCTCAAGCTTGGCTCACGGGATTCCCAACGGGTTCTATTGATTCCTTGGGAGATCTCTGTGAGCAGTTCATCTCAAACTTCCAAGGCACCTACGAGAGGCCTGGACCTCGTGGGACCTGTATCAACTTATCGTAAGAAGAATGAATCATGAAATTCATTCGGGCGCTTCATATGTAAGAAGAACACCGCTCGATGTCTCAGAGGCGGTCGCTATAGTCGCCTTCCGTATGAGTCAGCGACACCGACTTGATCAAGAAGATGTCCCGGAGTCCGCCGACCACCGTCAGGGAGATGTTTTCCTTGGCCAATCGCTATGCCATGGCCTCAAACGCCTTGGCGGAGCGCCAGGAAGATCGCCCACGGTAGAAGGACAAGAAGGACCACGCCGAGTCCTCCAAGCAAAGGGACAAGAAGCGTGGGCCTGAGGAGCTGGTCGCGGGCATAACACGCTTGGCCCCGAAAAGCCGCGAACAATGACTACGATGTGGTAATGGATTTTGTGTGCCCTTTTCCACCCCAAGGGAAGCATAAGTGCCAAGGATCACATACTCAAGAGGTTTGCCCGAGAGAGTAGCAATAGGGCAAACCGGGGCAAGGGCAAAGCAGCGAAGAAGCAAGACCCACCTGAAGATGATGGGGGCGATTACCAGGTGACCGAGCACGAGCTCAATTATATATTCATAGGCTCGGCTGCATATGAGTCCAAGCGGAAGAAGAAGCTTACCACTTGGGAGGTCAACGCAGTAACACTAGCGACGCCCTAATTCCTGAGGTGGTATGAGGTCCCGATCACATTTGACCGCTCGGATCACCCCGATCAGATCCTGCTCCCGGTAGATATCCTCCGTCTCCGACTCGCTGCTCGCAAAGATCATGCTCAAGAGGGTGCTGGTCGACAGAGGAAGTGGGCTCAACATCCTTTTCTCCATGACCTTCGACGATATGAAGATCCCTCGCTCCGAGCTGAAGCGTGGATCATCGCTGTTCCACGGGGTAATCCCCGGGACCTCGACGGTACCACTCGGGCAGATTGCACTGCCAGTGACATTCGGAACCAAGGAGAACTACCGGACGGAGTACCTGAATTTCGAGGTGGTCGATTTCGAGACGGCATACCATGCCATCTTGGGAAGGCCAGGCTTGGCCAGATTCATGGCCGTCCCCCACTACACGTACCTGGCACTGAAGATACCAGGGCCAAAAGGGGTTATCACGGTCCGTGGGGACGTCAAGCAATCCTTTGCGTGTGACAGAGAGAGCTGCGACCTGGCCGAGTTACAAGTGGCGGCGGTCGACGCTGAAAAGATCCGACTGGTAGCTGCCCTTTCACGGGGCGAAGGCGACGTCCCGGCCGCAGGACAAGCCAAGTCGGGTATGAGGCCTGACTAAGGAGTTAAGAAGGTGACACTTAACCCGTCCAACTCGGCCCAGACGGCCTTGATTGGGACAAGGCTTGATCCCAAATAGGAAGATGTGCTCGTCGCTTTTCTTCGGGCAAACCGGGTTATTTTTTGCTTGGAAGCCATCCGACATGCCCAGTGTTCGTAGGGAGGTGATCGAACACTCTCTCAATGTTGATGAGAAAGCAAAGCCCGCCAAGGCAAATGGTTCGACGGTTCAAGACAAGATTTGCCAAGGCGCCATCAGAGAGAAGATCACCAAACTTTTAGCCACAAATTTTATAAAAGAGGTGTATCATCCCGACTGGTTGGCGAACCCGGTCCTCGTCCGCAAGAAGAATAAAAACTGGCGCATGTGTGTCGATTACACAGATCTCAATAAGGCATGCCCAAAGGATCCCTTCGTTGCCCCAAGATCGATCGTAGTGGACTCGACCGGGTGCGAGCTCTCGAGTTTCTAGACGCCTACTCAGGTACCACCAAATCAGTCAAGGAAGAAGATCGTGATCAAGATTCTTTCATCACTCCGCTCGGCATGATATACATCACAATGCCATTCGGGTTGAAAAATACCGCGCGACCTACCAACGCTATACAAAGGGTGTTTTACACTCAACTCTGGACGCAACGGAGGCATACGAGATCGGCGTTGTGGTTAAAACTCGAGCGAAGGAAGATCTCACGCCCGATCCGCCGAGACGTTTGAAAGCCTAAGGTCCTACAAGATGAAGCTTAACCCCGAGAAGTGCGTTTTTGGGATCTCTTCAGGAAAGCTACTCAAATTTATCATCTCTCATCGTGGTATCGAGGCAAATCCGGAGAAGATCAATGCTATTCTGAAGATGAAGCCATCGACTTGCCAGAAAGAAATCCAGAAGCTCATAGGGTGCATGGTGGCACTCGGCCGGTTCATTGCTCGACTAGGCACTCGGGGGATGCCCTTTTCCAAACTCTTGAAGAAACAAAACAACTTTCAATGGACTCCCGAGGCTCAACAGGCTTTTGAGGATCTGAAGGCGCCTCACCACGCCACGCCAGATTGGTCTCGCCATGCAGAAGAACCCACCGCTTATATAGCTGCCACGACCACGAGTCAGCCACGCAATTGTTGTGGAGCGGAGGAGGCGGGCACCTATGAAGATTCAATACCATTTATTTCATCAGCGAAGTATTGGGCGAATCCAAGACGCGGTACCCTCAGGTGTAGAAGCATCTATGTGCGATACTGCTTGCCTCTCGTAAACTCAAGCATTACTTCACAATTGGGAATCCACTGGGAGAATCACGAAATGGGCAGTCGAGTTTGGGGCCTTCGAACTCTCCTTCAAGCCTCGGACAGCCATCAAGTCTCAAGCACTCGCGGACTTCACCGCCGAGTAGGTGGAGTTGCAAAATCCCGCGGCTGTGGAGGATCTCGAACACTGGACGATGTATTTCGATGGTTCTCTTACGCTGAGTGGCGCGGGGGCTGGCGTGGTGCTCATCTCTCCAACAGGGGAAAGCCTGAAATATGTCCTTCAACTCCATTTTTTGGCATCAAACAACGCCGCTGAGTACGAGGCACTCATACAAGGTCTCCGTATCACCATATCGCTCAGTATCCGACAATTGATAGTTCGCGGAGACTCCCAGCTGGTGATTAACCAAGTACAGAAAGAGTGGTCGTGCGTTGATGACGGCATGGCTGCATATTGCCAGGAGGTGCGTAAGTTGGAAGACAAATTCGACGGACTGGAGCTCACTCATGTGCTTCGCCGGGACAACGAAACAGCATACGAGCTTGCTAGATTAGGCTCCACTCGGCAAGCCCCATTTAATCTTCGTCAAGAGCTTCACAAACCAACGACGTCGACAGCAGAGGCTCCGCAAATTAGGGAGAAGCCACGAGGCGTAAGTCTTGGTCATCAACCCTGACTAGACAAAACCCTATTTGGATTATCTGTTGAGGGATAAGCTTCCTAAGGATCGCGTACAGGCCGAGTGCATCACGCGGTGAAGCAAAAGCTACGTGGTGGTTGGGGAGGAGCTCTATCGAAAGAGTGCCTCCGGGGTTCTCAGAAGGTGCATATCAGAGCAAGAAGGGATGAACCTCCTCAGAGAAATCCACTCGAGAATTTGTGGACATCATGTAGCATCAAGCACTCTGGTGGGCAAAGCTTGTCGTCAAGGTTTTTTCTAGCCGATCACAGTAAATAGACGCAGAAGATATTGTCCGTGATGTGCGGTCGCCGCTTTTTTGCCCAGAGATTCATGTACCCACAGAGAGCCGCATCATTCCGATCACTTGGCCGTTAGCAATTTGGGGGCTCGACATAGTCGGACCCCTTAAAAATGCCCAAGGTGGATTTGCTTTCCTCGTCGTCGCCATCGATAAATTCACCAAATGGATTGAGGCCAAGCCAGTTGCCACGATCACTGCAGTCAAAGCCAGAGAATTGTTTTAATAGATTGTGGTCAGATTCGGTGTGCCGAATAGGATCAGCACCGACAACAGCACCCAATTCAGAAGCGAAGAATTACAAGACTAGTGCGACGAGCTCGGGATCAAGATTTGCTTCCCCTCCGTGGGTCATCCCCGGAGTAACAAGCAGGTCGAACGGGCCAATGGCATGGTGCTGCAGGGCCTAAAGGCCAGAATATTTGATCATCTCAAACCATATGCAGCGAGATGGGTAAAAGATTTGCCTTCGGTGCTCTGGGGGTTGAGAACTACCCCCAGCAAGGCTACCGGGCAGTCACCTTTTTTCCTGGTGTATGGTTCGGAGGCGGTCCTACCTACCGAGTTGGCATTCAGATCCCAACGGGTTCGGAATTACAAGAAAGCCGAGTCAGGAGAAGGCCGACTAGAAGATCTCGACAAGCTGGAGAAAGCCAGCGACGTTGCATCCATCCAGTCGGCTAAGTACCTCCAGGGCTTGCGTCGCTATCACGACCGGAATGTTCGAGGCCGAGCTTTCTCTAAAGGAGATTTGGTTCTTAGAAAGAATCAGAAAAGCGAGCACAAGCTCTCCCCAAGCTGGGAAGGCCCTTACATTGTCGACGAAGTGGTGCGCCCGGGGACTTACTGACTCAAGCGTGAGGATGGCGTAGCACTCGGCAACACTTGGAACATAGAACAGCTATGTCGCTTTTACACCTAAATATGCATTTTATCATGTCATTGTAATTGAGGTTGTTCTTGACTTGCTACTTAATTGATTCTCAACTAAGCAGTAAGTCGGGGGCTATACCTAACAGTATCCGAATACAAACACCTCCTTTCGAGATGCTCTTCGCCTTTTTCTTTCTAGCGGTTGCGACTAAATCCGAGTGTAGTTAACTCCAAGTAATGAAACTCTGAACGATGAAACCTAGCTACCCAGATGCGTGTCTGGGGAAAAGAGCCACGCGCTCACTCCCGGCACTTGAGGGCTAGGCTAGTCGGGCAGAGCGCTCAAAGAAAAAAGACAACGTGCACTCAGATGGATTCAGAAACCACAAAAAATATATATAGCATCGCAGATCTATATTGAACATTATGTCCAAATACATATCTTTACATACATATATATCTTAAAAAGCAGCCAAACCTAAGCAGCGCGACGCGCACGGCCCAAGGCCTCGACAAGGATATCGGCGACCTCGAAGAGAGCCAGGATGACCTCAAGTAGGACCTCCACGGCGGCGGCATCGCGGGCGACGGCTTCCTCCTCCGCCAACTCAGCAAGGTCGAGATCATAATCTGCCTAGAGCTCCTCCTCGTCGACCTCCGGCGCGGGAGCGTCATCCTCGAAGTCGAAGTTTAACTCCTCCGCCGGAGGCGGAGGTGAGGGCGGAGCTGCTTCACCACCAGGAACGGCAGAGCTAGAGGAAGACACCATTGGAAGACTTCTAAAGACCTTGAAAATATGAAGATGTGAAGAATGGGTGATCGCTCCAGTAGCGGTGACGCCCTTATATATAGCTAAAGGCGGACAGCCCAAGCCGGTATCAAGTTGTACCTCCACGGGAAGTCTAAATGCCTCTAAGGATACACGGGTGCCAAGGCAACATTAAAACGCACTAGCGTGGGAAATCAAGTGAAATGCTGATAGCACATGGCGTGTGAGAAAACTCCTTCGGGTGCGGTGAAGCCACTCATGATCAACAATAATCGCATCAAAAGAAGTGCGGTGATTACAACATGAGTTAGTGTTTACAGAAGATCCAAGTCCAAATTTTCCACCAAGGAGGAGGACACGTCCCTAACTTCATCAAGAAGGGCGGCAGCTTGATCATCGTCGACGGAGCAGGCGAAGCCCTCCTTGACGGCCTCCAACTCCACTCTGGGATAGAGCGACCTCATGATGGCCAATGCTTGGCTAGCGCTCGTGATTGACGTCTCCCGAATGTGAGCTCTAAGCCTTTCAGGACCCGTTGACAGCCAGGAAAGGGCTTCATCCTTATTGCTCGGCTCAGCTCCTCCAGGGCTCAGGAATTTGGCTATTTCTTTGACGGAGTCGTGGTACTTGTCACGAAGCTCGTAAGCAGTCTTGATCTCCCCATTGAGGACATCGAACCGCGCCTATGACTTTCTCCTGTTCTCTGCGAACCAGTCAGATTGCCACTATAAGCATCACAAACTCAAGGGATGTAGCGCCGAGTTGGGATATGTATACCTTCCAGCTCCTGCGCCAGTCTATCGTTGTCGGCCCGAGTTTGGAACCCGGAATCCTTCAGCACCTGGAACTGCCCGTGAAGAGTAGAGACAGTGGACTGTTCGGCTGAAGCAATGAACGAAGTCAGAAGACGATAACAATCAAAGTAGCGACCGAGCAATCAAAGGAACACCCACCCTAAAGCGCCTCCGTCAAGGCTTGGACTTGGGCTTGGAGTTTCTGCTGCTCGGCTTCGCTGTCACGCCAGACGCGCTCCAAGTCGGTCTCATACTCTTCATGCTCCCTAATCTTAGGAAGTACTTCCTTGAAGAGGGCGTCCCTCTGCTCGGAGCGGTCCCCCAGCTCCTGAAGGATTCCGGGAAAATGAAGAAAATGTGCCACTCGGCGCGAATGGAAGAAGAAGAAGAAGATGGCTTACCCGGACCAGCTGGGCCCCTCTAATGGCATTTTGGTAAAGCTCCTCCCTCACCTTCTCATCCCCCTCGCCGAAGGCCTTCCACTTATCCTCGTGGCAGAATAAAATCCGGAGCGAAGGCTTGGGGCTTGGTGCAGGCTAGGAGGGTCGTTGGGGAATCTCCTCCACGGGAGGGGAGGAGCGGACAGCAGCCTCCGGTGCTGCTATCTCTGCGGCCGCCGCTATGTCGCCAGGCCCGGCAGCAGTAGGCGAGATTGCTTTGTCCTGCTCCGGCCGTTTATCTCTCGCCAAAGCAATTACGGCCGCCGTTAGGCCGCTCTCCCGGCTGCACCTTCTCGAGGTACAACAGTCGGGACCTTCTTGGGGATACCCGTGGTCGGCGCCCTGATCATCGAAGGAGAAGTCAAGTGCACGCCAACGAAACAAGAACAGAGGTTGATAGGGGGACTGACCTGTCAGATCTCCTTATTCTGATTCCGCGCCCTTTTCGAGTGGCTGAACCACTCGGGGAGGAGTCCGGTGTCATTTGGGCCCGTGGAGGCCGAGGCGCCGCTTGATCGCATTTACACCACGGGTTCCGGATAGATGGATCACGGGGACGCCGAGGCGCCGCCTCGCCAAGATTCTCTCGATTATGGGCCCTTCCTCTTCAAGGCCGCCTCGATGAGGGATCGACGCCGCCATGCTTACCAAGACTGCATGAAGGAGAATGAGGAAGGGGGGATCCGAGGAAAAAGTAACGCGATTCTACAAAGGATAGCAAGTACTGAATCAGTCGGCAGTTGGATGGAAATCAACAACCAAACATCAGTAAGCTTGAAATACTCACCCCGGAGGGGATTCGCCAGTGTATGTCTTGAACATCCTCGGGAAGGATCGAGACATTCGGGTTAGAAGATCGCCATCCTGGATGATGAGCATGTCTCGCTGATGTCTTCTGAGACCTCCCCGCTTAATCATTCTCCTCAGATTCATACCCCAGAAGACTCGTTCTTTGATAGGTCGCACTCGGTGAATGGCGAAGTTAGTAAGGATCCCAACGCCGGTCAGACCCGCCTCCTTCAAGTCGTAGATCAAGGCGAGGAGCTCGTTGACCTGCCCCATCTCATGGTCTGTAGGGACTGCTGTCCAAGAAGAAGAGGCTCTCGGGGGCTCCCCGGAGAAAGAAGGAAGGCAAGGATCGGGATTGGCACAATAGAACCATTCCCGGTGCCAACCCTTGTTTGAAGTCCTAAAAGGAATAGCGAAATAAAGGTTCCTCATCCCATCTCTTAGTTGGAAGCCGACTCCTCCGACCGCCTTAGGGGCACTCCTGGTCGGGAAGGGCTAAAGGAGGAAAAGCTGACGGAAAAGATTAAAATGCGGGCGAATTCCAAGAAATGCCTAGCAAAGATGAATGAAGACGGTGATGTGGAGAATTGAGTTGGGATTCAAATGAACTAACTCGATGCCATAAAAATAAAGGAGACCGTGGAAAAAAGCACTGGATGGAAGCCCGAACCCGTGCTGGAAGAAGGACTCGAAGACGACGATCTCCTCGGAGCATGGGGTGGGATAAGATTCACCCCAAGCCGGGCGAGCACCAATCAACGTTGCTGGCGGCATAACTCCAAGGGTGACCATCGCGTCCAGGTGCACCTCCATCAGTGTTGATGGGACCCAATCATGGGTCGGAGGCGGCGCGGTGGTGTCTTGGGAAGAAGGAATCGACATTCTCAGAAGGAATCGTCGGTGGCGCGAGGGAAAAAACGCGGCGGCGTCTAACCCTAGCAACCAAGCTTGTAAGGAAGGCGATGAACTTTTCGGAGTTGAAGAAGTAGGGGCGTGGTGTGCGAAGGAAGACTAAAGTCCTGCGCGGTGCCTCGGAACCATAAAGGGTGATGATGGATTTTTCTCGGAGTGGGGACTGCACCTCCTCACGCACATCGCGATCAGGTCTGACAAGAGCACGCCTCAGTTTGTCCTAGCCAACCGAACACCACGACCCTGGCTGGCAGCTGTCGCTAAGGCAAAAATTAGTTTGGGATATGGTACACCCCATGTTAGGTCAATCGCCAGTTTCCGTTCCGAACGGGATCTGGGTGCCTTCCAAACGGAAAATTGAAATGTACCCCCGTAATATGCCCCATGTCGGGTCATTCGCTGGTTGCCGCAAGACGGAATCAGGTATTGCGAAGGGGCTCAAATCAAAGATTCTGAGGGTATGCCCTATGACGGGCCAAGCTGTGCACCGATATTATCGGGTATGGGTACCACTCGGATAATCTAAGGTACACTCCATGTTGAGTCGACCATCAGACATGTACATGTACCACTCGCTAAAAGCCAATGATGGTGCGCCCCATGACGGGCTGTTGCAATCGATATGATCGGGTATGGGCATCAAGAACTAATCCAAGGTACGCCCATGTTGAGCCGACTGCTGTACATGTACAGGTACCACTCGGCTAAAAGCCAAATGATGGTGCGCCCCATGACGGGCCAAGCTGTGCACCAATATGATCGGGTATGGGCATCACTAAACTAATCCAACGTACGCTCCATGTTGAGCCGACTGTTGTACATGTATAGGTACCACTCGGCTAAAAGCCAAATGATGGTGCGACCCATGACGGGCCAAGCTATGCACCGATATGATCAGGTATGGGCATCACTAAACTAACCCAAAGTACCACGCGGCTGAAGGCCAACCCAAACAAGGATAAGCTCCAGGACTGTCCAACCGCCAATCTCCCAATAAATTGGGCTGGGTATCACTCGAAAAAATAAGCACAGGGCCATTGAGTTCTTCACGAGCTCCTTGCTGACAACATAGCACTCGACGGAGAAAGCCCGTCAAGAAGTCACGCCAGGGCTTGGAAATATCCGGCAAGCATCATGGCAGCCGAGAAGCTATTGTGGAATACATGGATCCCGGGAATTTGCTTAATGGGCCGTCCGGATTATCCCAAAGGGGTGGGCTAGGCTGGCCATGCAGAAGAGGGACCTTCCGTAAGGTTTCAACTGCCAAGAAGAAGGAAAAGATCGGGAGGAGGTGTCGATGTGTTAGGTGTACAATACCAAGGCTTCGCAAAGGGCGGCTCGCATCTCAGTGCTATCGGCGTGGTCGGCCATGCACAGGACAACCTCTCCTCTACACCCAACCACCCTCTTTGCTGTGCGCCAACCACCTCCCCTGGTGTACATTAGCGATCCTTCTCTGTCATATAAAGAGGAGGGGAGCTTCGAGAGAAAGAGAGACGAGAAAACTTGTAAGAGAAGAACACACTTCCATACACTAAGAAATACCTAACGCAGACTAGGGTATTATCTCCATCTGAGAGCCCGAACTCGATAAATCTCCTTGTGTCTTATGCTACCATCAAGCTCAGATCTTCCGCCTTGCCCAATTCACTCTTCTTTATTGTCGATCATAAACATCGACACATACATACGACAAAGTGTATGTCCGGTCGAGAAGTAGTGAGATACAAGAGAGAACCAATCACACTCCGATACTCCTTTTGATCAACAGGCTCACCATCCTCATCGGGCTCGAGGACAACAGTGGTGGCCATAGGAGTTATCACAGGCTTTCCATCAGACATATGAAATTGTCTTAGGAGATCCCGAGTGTACTTTCCTTGGTGTAGGAAAGTACCCTCCCGAGTCTGCTTGATTTGGAAGTCAAGAAAGTAGCTCAACTCACCCATCATACTCATCTCAAATTATGTGCTCATTGCCTTAGAAAAATGAGACATAAGAGACTGAGACGAGCCACCAAAGAAAATATCGTCCACATAAATCTAAACGAGAAGGAAATGAGAATCTTGGTATCTGACGAATAGAGTTTTGTCTATGAAGCCCATTTAGAAACCATGACTGAGAAGATATGACTTAAGCCTTTCATACCAAGCTTTAGGGGCCTGCTTAAGTCCATACAAGGCTTTGGAAAGCTTGTAGACATGGTTTGAGTATTTAGGGTTTTCAAATCCTGGAGGTTGCTTGACAAAAATCTCTTTCTCAATAAAGCCATTGAGGAATGCACCCTTGACATCCATTTGATAGAGCTTGAAGACTTGAGATGCAGAGAATGCAAGCAGGATCCTAATCACCTCTAGTCTAGCTACAGGGGCAAAGGTCTCCTCAAAGTCAAGACCCTCAACCTGAGTGAAGCCCTGTGCAACTAGCCTAGCCTTGTTGAGAATGACAACCTCATCCTCACTCTGCTTGTTTTTGAACACCCACCTGGTTCCAATGACATTATGACCAGTCGGGGGTTCTACAAGCTGCCAGACTTTGTTCCTCTCAAGGTTTTTGAGTTCCTCATGCATAGCATTAATCCATGATTCATCGGATTATACATGAGAAACATCTTTTGGCTCAAAGGAGGCAACAAAGGCAGAGTGAAGGCAGAAAGAGGATAAACCTGATTTTGAACGCGTCACTCATTCAAACAAATCACCAATGATTTGCTCAGGTGGATGACTGCGCTGGATGTGACGAGGAGGACAAGGATTAGATGTGGCCTCTACCTCTTGAGCAGAGGAGGTAGGAACAGAGCCACTTGCAGAGGAACAGTTGGATGGCGAAGGCTGGTCTCCCTGACGTGCAGAGATGGAAACAGGAGGCACCTCAAGTGTTGTGGGGACTAGAACAGGTGGAACACCATCATCTACATCTTCTACAAAGATGGTCTCAGAGGGATAAGAAGAGCCTGAAATATCAAGTCTAGTTCCAGGGCTAGCCTCATCAAAGGTTACGTCACAGGTCTCTATAATCCTATTCACATCACAACTCCAAACCTTATAGCTATGAGAAGAAGCAGAGTAACTTAGCAAAATACCATCAGAAGAGCGAGACTCAAACTTATCTAGGTTACCAGACTTTAAGATAAAACACTTACAACCAAAAATGCGAAAATGAGAAACACTGGGCTTTCGCCCATACCTCAGCTCATAAGAAGTGCGATGCAAATGTGCTCTCAAGAAAATGCGATTGGAAACATGACAAATAGTAGCTATAGCGTCAGCCCAAAATTTTCTAGGAGTACTGTACTCATCTAGCATCATTCTGGCCATCTCAACCAAGGTCCTGTTCTTTCTTTCTACTACGCCATTCTGCTGTGGGGCATAAGGAGAAGAGAACTGATGCTCCAGACCAGACTCCACACAAAAACTCTCAAAGTAGTAATTCTTGAACTCCGTCCCATTATCACTGCGGATAGCTTGTAATGCACCTAGGAGTTCACAAGATGAAAGATCGAGATGGCGAACAGAGGAGGGTGAATGGTCGCAAATAAAATTTTCCCTCAAAATACTCCAACTAATACCTCAAAAGGATTGCATAAAGGAAACCGTGAAAAACCCGAACTAGACAACTATGTGTACCCCTAGCTTGTGTGGATGAGTACCATAGAATATGTGGGGATTTTTGAGTTACAATCCTGGTTGTCTAGTGTCCAAAACAAAACGGAATCAATTCAACTCTTGCTTTTAGAAAGGAGATTAATTCAAATCACAAAAGTCACTTTCAAAAAAGCAAAAGCAGAATTTCCAAAGACTGTCCTCAATTAGAACAGGTGGTTGGTGGGTTTCTAGTGCTTAAGAAATTTTAAGAATTTTTATTCACATGAGAAAATGCGTTATGAAGAACTCCACAAATTTTCACCTAAAAAATTCTTACATACTAATCAGCAAAAATCAAAGAATACAGATAGACAAAAACTTCGAGCAGAAAGTTTGGGGCTGGGTTTTCACCTCATGGCCCCCAAACGGTGCAACAAGTGGACTCCAAATTTTTTTACAGATGCATATGAAAGTCCCACAAAATCTCAAATAATAATAACTCAAAAAGGATTTTTCTATATTTTTCTAAAAATCAAATACTGATTACTGCACGTAGAATAAGTTCTGGACGGAGTTGCAACTTAATAGAAAAGATGATCTCTACTCTATCCTAGGGTGCAAAAGAGATGTAAAACCATATGAACACACTCAAAATATCCAAGATCAGCATTTAAAAGGAGGGGAGGCAAGTCCAAATTGTAGGAATTTAGATGTTGAATTTAAATGCAGAATTTAAGACATAAAGTAAGTGCGTAATGTAAATTCAAGTATGAATGAAAAAGATTTGCATTTCGGGAAGGAAGAGGTTTACAAAGCCTCACAACAAGGTGGACAAAGCTCAAAGGAGCACAAAACCTCTACAACCTTCAAGGGGAGGAGGCTACCCATCCACCCCTATTTATACTACTCTTGGGCCACCTACCACCCTTGGATGAGTCCCTCAACCCTAGAACACTCATCTAAGGGCTAGGATTAACCCACTCACACAGCCATGCAAGGGCTAACCCAAAACTCACACACATAATGGGTTTTCTTGTACGGTTTTCAAAGCATACTACATAGACCCACTAACCTATCAACTAGACCGTGATCTAACGGCCCTCATTGATCCACGCGGCATCTAGCTTGCATCATCTCCTTTCCTTGTCTTTTCGGCTTACCAGGACTCCATTCTTATCATCTTCCGGCGATCTCCCGACCGTTTGGACCTCCGACGCTCCTTGCCTAGTCCCGGTCATCCTCCGCCTCACCATGACCTGGCACCGTCACCCTGCAACCATCAAAGACAAGGAAAAACCTTTCATATAGCAATGCCCACAAATATATTCAATGTTTATCACAAAATCATTAATCATTCATAATTTCATTCAAAGTTCCGACGCTACTGCCCCTAGGCCAGTAGCACTAGGAAAAGCAACCAACACTCAAATTGCTTCAAATCGAAATCCAATTCAAATCAAACTCAATTTCAATTCAAATCAACCTCAAATCTCGTCAATTACTCATCACACACAAGGATAGACCTCCACATGGTCTTTCAATCTCCCCCTTGATGAGTATGTTGACAAACACAAGAAAAGGCATAAGTTTTGAGTTTGAATGAGAGAGAAGAAAGCAATTTGAATGCAAAGAAAAACTTGATCAAATAAATAGAAATCAAGAACATGACCAAGTTGGCAACTAGAAATGCTTATGGTCTATGAAAGATAGAAAATATTAACAAAGATCATAAGAATTAAGATGAATCAAGATGCAAAATGATGCCTTTTCTACGATTTCTCCCCCTTTTGGCAATATAGGCATCAAGATGTTATTTTCTTTTCTCTCCTTTTTTTTGTTGTTTTTATGCATGTAATGCAGTCTAAGGGAGTTTTGAAGATTATCCAAGTGACCAACAAGACAAATTATGACACCAAGCTAAGTTATGGCAAAAATAGACTAAGCTATGGCATGTCCAAGTGCAAATAAACATTTTGCTAACAAGATTTAATTGAAACCATATCATTTTTGCAAGATTGAACATGAGCAACACTTGTCATGAGTTTGAAAACTAGAAGCAAAGCCATTCAATGGATCAAATGGAAAACCTAGAGTTCAACCTACTCAACACTTTGGGGAATCTAGAAGTTCATACACGGTCCTTCGAAATTATTTTTTCATTGTATGCAAATTTTTCTTTGAATTCTTGAACGACATAGCGGGGTGCAAATGTTTGACATTATTTGCATTCTTTACCCACATATGTTTTTTTTTGCATTTTTAAAGCAATTGACTCAAGCCATATTCGATCATCTCAAGAGGGACTCTTAAGAGAATGATCTTGGTCATACAAAACACATTCCAAGTTCATCTCAAGTTCAATGAGAAGCCGTCTTGTGAATGTGAGGTGTTGAGTCTAATGTGCACAAAAAGAGTCAATTTTGCTTCACTTTCATTTATCATTTTCATTGTTAAGCTAGTGAAGGACTCAAGTATGGATCAAACAAGATTCACCCAAGTTGCTATAGGGACTCCAGAGAATTCCAGAATTTCACAAATTATGGCAAATACACCTAGAGAAGAAACTTAACAAGTAAACGCAACATGTTTTATCAAGTTTTTCTTTTAAAGCTTATTTTTCAATTTTGCAAGCTTAACAAGATTAATGAACTTGGACATATCTAAGCAAGTAATTTTCTTCATAATATAGTATGGTGTATAAAATAAAACATGGATCATTTGCATAATAGACAAAGCTCATAAAATGAAAAATCAAGTCTATATGCAATGCATGAGACAGATTCTAATCTCCCCCTCAATATGTGATTCAATTTTAAGCACAAATCTGGTTTAAGTTAAGTTATTAGCAAGATTAAGCTCAAGAAAGAAATCAATTCAAGGATCCAAAATAACTCAATAAAAAATCAGAAACACAGAATGGAGAGAAGAAGATAAGAAACTGCGAACTGGGTAGTTATAGAGCAAAGAGAAGATAATAGAGAACACTACGGCTTATACTCGCTCTCACCTTCCCCAATGACTGACATAGGGAACCTGCCTCTAGATCCCAAACTAAGGAGTACACACAGACCCTATCTACCCAGGGGGCCTAACACCTGCTAGACTTATGAGACTGTGACGGAACTCAACCTAGAGAGAAGAGAGTAAGCTAAATAAGTATGATAGCAACCTAAAACACAACATGAGAGGTCCATGCAAAAGTATGCCAGAAGTCTAAGTGATGTAAACTCATAACTCTAAGAAATAAAACCCATAAGCACCCAAAGCAATACAAAAGAAAGGAAAAACTAAAATAAAATATAATACATAATATACAAATCATCTCCCCCTCACAGAAGGTCATAAGAGCACACGATTTCAAGCTCACTCTTCAAGGCAACAAATCTAGAGCTATCCAAAGGCTTGGTGAAGATATCGGCCAACTGGTGGTTACTCTCCACAAATTGAAGCACTATGTCTCCCTTCTCTACATGGTCTCTAAGGAAGTGATATTTAACATCAATGTGCTTGGTCCAGGAGTGCTGCACTGGGTTCTTGTCATTGCAAATAGCAAAAGTGTTATCACAGAAAAGTGGAACACTCTCTATCTCTAACCCAAAGTCCCACAAGGTCGATCTCATTCAGAGCACTGCTACAAAGAATCGGGTCAAACAATATACTCGGCCTCAAATGATGGATCAGGCGACTCGGGATCGCTTTCTTAGACGACCAAGAAATAAGAGAAGTGCCACTGAATTGGCAAGTGCCAGAAGTGCTCTTCCTATCTATCCTACAACCAGCAAAGTCAGCATCGGAAAAGACTCTAAGGGATAGACAAGAGGAAGAAGAGTACTGTTGATGTTTGTTGTCGGCAATAATGAAAAGGGGGCTAGGCGCTGGATCCAAACTCGATGGTTGCACAAGACACCAGATGTATACAGGTTCAGGCTCTCACGGGGGAGATAATACCCTAGTCCTGTGCTCTGGAATTATATGTGGCTAGCTATTTGCTGATGAGATTGTATGGTGATGTCCTCCCGTCCCTCCCTTTATATAGCAGAGGAGGGTGGTTACAAAGAGAGTCCTAGTCAGATACAAAGTAGGGATCATATCTTCTGCACCTATCCGTTTTGGCAACGGTTTATATTACAATCGTATCCTACCTAATCCGGCTCGGTTGCTATCTCCGGGGCTTCCTTGGTTGGCATGCCTTGGCGCCCCCTGGTAGCTTCTATTTGCCTACGGTTGGCCCGACTCAACGTTGTTCAGTTGGGCCTCGCAAGCCTACTATGCAGATACCCAGGATGTATATATCCCACAAGAGTCTCTTTAGTGCTTTTAAGGTCGGATTGCCTTCTTTGTCAAGACTTCCGATCGCCTTTGCTTTTCAAATTTGAAAGTGCTTCAGAGTTAGCAAGGAGGCCGAAGGACTCGATAGAACTCCACGTGTTATTATTCCGAGTGGTTCCTGACCCAATCTCTCAGGTCAGCACTCGACTTGGTAAGGAGAGTATCTTTACTCAAGTTGGCTTTTAGCCCAGTGGTACCTGTGCACCAGGGCGCACAGCTATTGGCCCGTCATGAGGCGTACCTCTGGGATTTCTGTTTTAAACTATCTTTATGATATATGTTCCCGTTTTGAACGGTATTCAGCACACGACCTGTCATGAGGCATATCATAAGAGGATGCTTATTTTTGGAAGGTACCCAATTCCCGTTTAACGCGGTCATTGGCTTTTGGCCCATCATGGGGCATACCATTTCCCAAATTATTTTTGGCCCAACTGCGCCTCTGTACAATGGTTCACTGTACACAGCCACAACCCATCTTGAAGCGCGCCCTAGGGCAACCCCAAGACATGCGCAAGGCGAAGCGTTTTCTCGCTCAAAGCGAAAGCTAGAATTGCCCCCTATAAATATGAGACCAGGTGCAAATGAAATGGCTTTCCGCTCACTATTCTCATTTGCCCCTTCGTCTTCCTGTCTTCAGCGCTTCTCTTGCAACTTCCGCCGCTAAGGTTAACATCTTTCGTCTCCCCAATCCAATGTGATCGCAAGTTTCCTCTGCTCAGAAAATGTCTTCGTCTCCTCCCAAGGATGCTCCTCCATCCGCCTCGGCCAAGGACTGGGCCACTTTCGTGACGACGGATAAGCAACTAGAGGAACTAGTTAGCGCCGATGTTTTTCCCCAGAGCTTTTTCTGTCTAAAGATGAGGCCCCGCCGTCTCCACCCCTGGCGGAGGAGCCGATGCTCAATTTCGAAGATGAGGGCCCTCCGCCTCTTGTCGAAGAAGAGGACGACCTCGCCGAGCTTTGGGCTCTATATGAGCTCGCGGAGCAGGAGGCCGTGGTTCGCGACGCCGCTGCCGTCGATGTCCTGATTGAGGTTGTCCCGAAGCTCGTCGAGGCTAGGGACGCCCTCATTGAGGCCGTGGGGTGCGTGCGCCGGGTGTAGTCTTTTTAATTTCTGCAAAAAATAGTTATGCGATGTTTTGGTGTATACAGACTTTAAGTATTTTGGACAATGTTATCTTGTGTAATATTATCTTGATGATGCCTGCTCTTTCTTTTCCCTTTTGGCTTTTTGACCTGTCCGAGTGGTTTTTTCGTCCTTTATGTTTAAGCGCTCTGACCGACTAATCTAGCCCCTGAACGCCGGGAGTTGGCTCATGGCCTTTTCTCCCAAGCATGCGTTTTTTAGTAGCTAGATTTTGCCATTCATGGGTTAGAGTTTCACAATCAAGAACTGAAACACTCGGGCTTAATCGCAATCACTAGGGAGAAAAAAGGATGATAGATGATTCACAAGAAGGGTTGCGCATGCGCAACACTATTAGGTGTAGCCCCCGACTTACTGCTTAATTGAGTAGCAAGTCAAGATGAAAAACTTTATTCACGAACAACATTTCTATTGTAAAAAACAGTAAATGACTCAGAAAAAGTGTTGCGCATGCGCAACACTATTAGGTGTAGCCCCCGACTTACTGTTTAATTGAGCATCAATTGAGTAGCAAGTCAAGAAAAAAAATTTTATTCAAGAACAATATAGCTAATGTACAGTATTTTTAAGGGTAAAAATGACGTAGCTGCTCTATGTTCCATGAGTTGCTGATGATAGCACCATCTTCCTACTTAAGTCTGTAAGCCCCCGGGCATGTCACCTTGTCGATGATGTAGGGGCCTTCCCAGCTTAGAGAGAGCTTATGCTCGCACTTTTGATTCTTTATTAGGACCAGATCTCCCTTAGAGAAAGCGCGGCCCCGAACATTTCGGTCATGGTAGCGGCACAAGCCTTGGAGGTACTTTGGCCAATCGGATTGTCATGACTTCCTCGGCCTCCTCCAATCGGGTCGATATCTTCTATCCTGTTCTCCTCATTCTCGCCTCCTTGTAATTCGAACCCAAGGGGATCCGAAGTCAACTCGGAGGCAAGATCGATCCGAGCCATATACTAGGAAAAAGGTGATCGCCTTGTAGCCTTCTGTGGGAGTAATTTCACCCTAAGAGCACCAAGGCAATTTTTTACCCATCGAGTAGCATATGGCCTGAGACGATAAAAAATCCTCGCTTTTAGTCCTTGTAATACCATGTCGTTTGCCCGCTCCACCTGTCTGTTGCTTTTTGTATGAGCCACAGAGGCGAAGCAGATTTTGATGCCGAGCTCGTCGCACCAATCTTGAAATTCTTCACCTCGGAATTGAGTTCCATTATCCGTGATTATCCTGTTTGGTACGCCGAATCTTACCACGATCTCCTGGAAGAACTCCTTGGCCTTGGCCACCGTAATTGTGGCGACAGGCTTTGCTTCAATCCACTTGGTGAATTTATCGATGGCAACGAAGAGATGAGTGAAGCCACCTTGAGCCTTTTTAATGGGCCGACCATGTCGAGCCCCCAGACTACAAATGGCCAGGTGATTGGGATGGTTTGCAACTCCTGCGCCGGCACATGTATCTGACGAGCGAAAAACTGACATCCTTCGCAAGTTCGGACAATAGCCTCCGCATCAGACACAGAAGTCGGCCAGAAGAAGCCTTGACGATAAGCTTTGACCACCAGGGTACTTGATGCAGCGTGATGCCTGCAAATTCCCGAGTGGATTTCTTTGAGGAGATTTCTCCCTTCTTGCTCCGATATGCACCGCCTTAGTACTCCGGAAGCGCTTTTTCAGAGGAGTTCCTCACCGACTACCACGTAGTTCTTGCATTGGCGTGTAATGCGCTCTGCCTCCACGCGGTCCTTTAACAAGTAGTTTAGAAAAGGAGCTGTCTAGTCAGGATTGATGACTAAGACTTCTTCAGCCGGTGCTTCTTTTGATTTGCTTGGCTCCTGTTGTTGGCTTATTGAAGGTTTGTGGAGCTCTTCGACAAACACGCTTAGCGCTATCAAGCTGTCTAACCGAGCCTAGCCTTGCAAGCTCGCTCGCTGCTTTCATCGTCATGGCGGAGCACATGAATGAGTTCCAACTGGTCGAACTTATCTTCGAAGTTTCTCACTTCTTGGCAATATGCAGCCATGTTGTCCTCCAACGCACGCACCGCCTTTTTTGCACTTGGTTGATCACCAACATGGAGTCGCCACGGATTGTCAGTCGTCGAACTCCGAGAGATATCACGATACGAAGTCCGTGGATGAGTGCTTTGTACTTGACGGCATTGTTTGACGCCGGAAAATGGAGCTGAAGAACATATTTCAAGCGTTCGCCCATCGGAGAGATGAGCACCACACCAGCCCCCGTGCCGCTGAGCATGAGGGAGCCATCGAAATACATTATCCAAGACTAAGATCTTCAAGAGTCGTGGGGTCTGCATTCCACCCACTCAAGGTGAAGCCATGAAGTACTTAAGATTTTACTATTGTTCGCGGCCTGAAGGAGATTTCAAAAGCTCCAAGCTCGACCGCCCATTTTACAATTCTTCAGGTGGCTTCCCGATTGTGAAGTATATCCCCAATCGGGAAAGAGGTGACCACCGAAATTGAATACTCTTGAAAGCAGTGCTTGAGTTTACGAGAAGTAAGCAGTACAGCGTACAATAGCTTTTGTACATGCGGATATCGCACCTTGGATTCTCCTAGCACCTCGTTGATAAAATAAACCGGCCACTGGACCTTCTGAAGGTGCCCTTCTTCCTCCCGCTCTACCATGATTGCGGTGCTGACTACATGAGTCGCTATGCAATGTAGAGCAAAAGGGGTTCTTCTGCATTGAGATACCAAGACGCATGTGGCAACAGAAATGCCTTGAGTTCTTCGAACGCTTGTTGTGCCTCAGCCGTCCACTGAAAATTGTCCTGCTTCTTTAGAAGTTTGAAAAAAGGCATTCCTCGCGAGCCCAAGCGGGAAATGAACCTGCCGAGTGCCACCATGCAACCTGTGAGCTTCTGGACATCTTTCTGGCTAGCTGGAGGCTTCATCTTCAGGATAGCATTGATTTTCTCTGGGTTTGCCTCGATGGTCCGCTATGACACAATGAATCCGAGTAGTTTTCCTGAGGGGACTCCAAAGACACACTTTTCAGGGTTAAGCTTCATCTTGTAAGCCCTTAAACTTTCAAATGTCTCGGCTAAGTCGGATATGAGGTCCTCCTTCACACGAGACTTGATGACGACATCATCAACATATGCTTCCACGTTGCGCCCGATTTGGGTGTGAAAGCACCGTTGTATTGCTACCGATAGGTTGCACCATTTTTAAACCGAACGGCATTGTGACGAGCAAAATGCCCCAAACGGAGTTATGAACGGTTTTGATGCGCTCTTCTTCTTTTAGCCCGATCCGTGATACCTCGAGTAGGCATCCGTAGCTAAGGAGCTCAGAGTCGCCGCTGAATCTACCACCGGTCAATGCGAGGCAGCCCGAAGGGTCTTTTCGGCATGCTTTGTTAAGATCGTATAATCAACGCACATGAGCCAGCTTTTATTCTTTTTGTAACAATAATCGGGTTCGCCAAATTACCGAGATGATACACTTCTTTTATAAAGCCTGCTGTTAAAAGCATAGTGATTTCTTCCCTGATGGCCTCTCGGCGATCCTGAGCAAATCGTCAACATTGAGAGAATGCTCGATCACCTCCCTAGGAACACCGCATGTCGGTTGTTTCCACACAAAATGTCCTG
This sequence comes from Guadua angustifolia, assembly GCA_036346375.1. Lineage (NCBI taxonomy): Eukaryota > Viridiplantae > Streptophyta > Magnoliopsida > Poales > Poaceae > Guadua > Guadua angustifolia. The sequence goes on along the minus strand of JAYEVE010000835.1, from coordinate 180,421 downwards.
CTTGGTTCAAGAAAGGTGATGAAACGCTCTTCCTATTTGGGGTTGAGTCCTGTCCCGATCAAAGCCATTTGAGCCGAGTTGGGCGGGTCAAGGATTACCTTCTTAGTCCCCTCGTCAGGCTTCATGCTTGGCCGGGACTTCTCCTTTATCTTGTTGATGTGCACCGATCGCCGATTTTCTCCTCGCTTTACCGCCACCTCTTGAATTTCAGCCATCTCACGGCCTCTCTCGCCAAGACACTAACGATCGCTTGACGTCCGCCGGACGGAGATAATGAACTTCGGCCCTAGCATCTTCAAAACGAGATAAGTATAGTGGGGCACGGCCATCTGGAAATCATCCACTTCGAAATTGAGATACTCTATCCGGTAGTTTTCTCTGGTCCCAAACATGACTTGCAAAGTGATTTGCCCGAGTGGGACCGAAGAGGTTCCAGGAATTACTCCATGAAATGGTGATGAGCCCCATTTTAGCTCGGAGCGAGGAATCTTTATGTCGTCGAAGGTTTTGGAGAAGAGGACGTTGAGCCCACTCCCTCCGTTAACCAGCACCCTTTTGAGTTTAACACTATGGATCACATGGTCCAAAACAAGAGGATATCTTCCTGGATATGGGATGTGATCCGGATGATCCGAACAGTCAAAGGCGATCGGGACTTCGGACCATCTGAGGTACTGGGGGGTTGATGGTATAACTGTGTTGATGTCCCGAGCGGTAAGCTTTTGCTTTCGCTTGGACTCATAAGCAGCCGAGCCCCCAAATATGTAGTTGAGCTCATGTTCCGTCTTCTGATACTCGCCTTCGTCATCTTCAGGAGAATCTTGTTTTTTCTTTTCTTCATCTTTCACCTCGCCCTTGGTTGGTCGCTTTCTGGACTCCTTGGTGAACCTCCTCAGAGTGAAGCAATCCTTCACAGCATGTTTCCCCTTGGGATGGAAAGGGCAAGTTGCCTCCATTACTACATCATAATCATCCGTGCGTGACGCGTGATGTCGGCCTTGCTCGATCGCCGCCACTATTTATTCAGGCTTCCGCTTCCTATCACGTTGTCTGGAGGACTCGGCGTGATCCTTCTTGTCCTTATGCCATGGGCGATCGTCTTGACATTCAACCAAAGCATCCGAGGCTGTTGCGTAGCGGTCTGCTAACTCAAACATCTCCCTTACCGTAGTTGGCGGCTTCCGAGAATCTTTTTAATCAAGTCGGGGTCGTTGACACCCTTCTGGAATGCCGTAATGACTGCAGCCTCCGAAATATCCCTGATTGTATTTTTCTTCTGCATGAAGCGTCGAATAAACTCCCGGAGTGTTTCGCCCCTTCTCTGGTGAAGCTGATACAAGTCCCATTGAGTCCCAGGTTGTTCATAAGTGCCCTGGAAGTTAGTAATGAACTGCTCACAAAGATCTCTCCAGGAATCTATAGAGTTCGCTGGAAGTCCGGTGAGCCAGGCTTGAGCTGAAGGGGTAAGCATGACCAGTAGATAATTGGCCATCATGTTGTGATTGCCCCTAGCTGCCATGATTGCGAGGGAATAAACTTGCAGCCAAGCTTCTGGATCTCTTTCCCCATCGAACTTGGTAATGCCTTTAGGGTTGAAACCTTCAGGCCAAACCACTCGGCGAAGCCGGGAGGTGAAGGCTCGAATCCCTTCAATAGGCCCATTGCTACGGCGGCGTGAGGAGCGTTGAGAAGGTGATCTGGCTCGACGGTCTTCACTTTCGCCCTTGTCGCAGCGGTGATGGCTTTTGCGGTAGCCTCGGTCATCTTGGCAGATGCCAAAACATTCGTAGTCATCTTTGCACCTGCGGCGCTCTTCATCCTCCCGATCTCACCGTCTGGCATTTAGATCTACACGGAGGTCACTACCGATGCTTCGCGGGCCTTTCTCTCGCCGAAGCCCTAGTCGCCACGCATGGCCCGATCATGGGTCAGATTAAGCCGCAACTGAGTGACTATTCGGGTACGAGAAGGCTCTTTTTCCCCTGACTCCACTCGATGGTGCTGGATCGTCACGCCACCACCATGGCTCGACTTGGGCCACGACGGCGGTAAATGGGCCGTTTTTGAACCGAGCATTGGTCCCAATGTGTCGAGGAGCATCTTTGATGCGACGATATTCTGCTGAGGAGTATGAAAAACCGACTGGTTTCCCATCTTCATCCGCAAAATGTCTTCATTGACGCTATGACCTCCGGGTCCGGAGAGACTTCGCGGGTTTCGACGATGGCGCCTACCTCTGTAGTATTCACAACGCCTTTTCTCGCTATCGAACTTCATTCAAGGGTCTTCGACATTTAAAATGCCACGAAAAGCCTTGAAAACTTTCTTCGCCTCGCCTTCCGGATCGTAAGAACAAGAAGATAGGTTAATGACCTTTAGATCCGAGTGGTTTTCCGCATTCTTCTCCACTGGTTCGCCCTGGCCGGTTCTCGCCAAACCGGGGACAAACCGCTATTTACCGTCTGGGAACAGATGGCCATGCCCGATCTCGATCCGAGTGGCTGCCCGGCTAGGAGAACAGCAGAATCACTTCTGGATTGGATCTGATCCGAATCCGAAAGGATGAGTTGGACAAAATCGTCGGTGATGAAATCTAGACTTCCGAAGCGGAATGCCTGGGCTGGAGCGAAGGTGACCATGTCTTCGTTGAAGATCGCCATCGAGCCTACTGAGATTGATCTTAGCGAAGCCCCTACCTGGCACGCCAACTGTCGACGTTTGTTGTCGGCAATAATAAAAAGGGGGCTAGGCGCTAGATCCAAATTCGATGGTTGCACAAGACACCGGATATATACAGGTTCGGGCTCTCGCACGGGAGATAATACCCTAGTCCTGTGCTCTGGAATTATATGTGGCTAGCTATTTGCTGATGAGATTGTATGGTGATGTCCTCTCGTCCCTCCCTTTATATAGTAGAGGAGGGCGGTTACAAAGAGAGTCCTAGTCGGATACAAAGTAGGGATCATATCTTCTGCACCTATCTGTTTTGGCAACGGTTTAGATTACAATCGTATCCTACCTAATCCGACTCGGTTGCTATCTCTAGGGCTTCCTTGTTTGGCATGCCTTGGCGCCCCCTGGTAGCTTCTATTTGCCTGTGGTTGGCCCGACTCAGCATTGTTCAGCTGGGCCTCGCAGGCCTGCTATGCAGATACCCATGATGTATATATCCCACAAGTACCAGATACCATAATCAATGAGAGCTCGAAGGTACCTGAAGATGCGCTTCACCGCCTGACGATGAGAGACGTGAGGAGAAGCCTGAAAGCGAGCGCACATACACACGGCAAAGTGTATGTCCGGCCGAGAAGCAGTGAGATACAAGAGAGAGCCAATCATGCTCCGGAACTCCCTCTGATCAGCAGGCTCACCATCCTCATCGGGCTCGAGAACAGCAGTAGTGGCCATAGGAGTCATCACAGACTTCCCATCAGACATATCTCTCTGTTCCTGTCTGCTTATCATGGTAACAGCCAGGATTACAATTGTATCCTACCTAATCAAGGTCAGTTGCTATTTTCAGGGTTCCCTTGTTGCGCTCGCCTAGAGAAGCCCTGGTAGTGTTCGTCTTCATGCAGTCGGCTTGGCCTAGCCTTATCCAGTTGGGCCTCGCAGGCCTATCTTGCAAATACCCAGGGTCCATATGCTCCACAATAGCCCCCAAGTGCTTTGCGATCGAGTTGCCACCTTCTTGGTCTCAACACGACGGTGCCATGCTTTATGCCGAGTGCTTCTAGTCCTTAGCAAGGTTTCCCGATTGGTTTTTTTAGCCGAGTGCCCTGCTATAGGCAAGGAGATCATGAAGGACTCAATAAAGCTCTACGCTTGAATATTCCAAGTGGTATCCAGCCCAATTATTGAACCGACTCATCATGGAGCTTTCCCTCGCTTAGGTTGGCCTTTAGCCGTATGGTACCTGTACCCCATTGCTATGGCGCACAGCTTTTGGCCTATCTTGAGGCATACCATAGATTATCTGAGTGGTACCACTTTTGATTTCTCGCAGATACGGCTATTGGCCCACCGTATGCACTGCATCCTTGTTCTGAATCAACTTATGATATCTAATTCCGTTCTGAACGGTATCCAGCGTTCGACCTATCCTGAGGCATATCATAAGAAGATATCTTCATTTGGTTTGGAAGGTACCTAGATTCTGTTTGATGCAGTTTTTGGCGTTTGGCCCATCGTGGCGCGTACCATATCCCAAACTGGATTTGGCCCAGGAATGCCTATGCACGGCAGCTGCTGTGCATGGCAACCGGCCCATCTTGAGGTGTGCCCCTAGGGAAACCCCAGGACATGTGAAAGGCGAAGCATTTTTCTCGCTCAAGGTGAAAGCTAGCCTCGCTTCCTATAAATATGAGACTTAGTGCAAACAAAGAGGCTTTCTGCGCACTGCTCTCACCTGCCCCTTCATCTTCCAAGTCTAGATATTTCCTTAATGATCTCCGCTACTAGGGTTAGCCGCCGCCACATTTTTCGCTCTGGTGCCGCCGCTAAATCCTTACAAAAATTTCTTCCTCCTCCTCCCCAAGCGTTCCCGTGCAACCCTCCCCCAAAGATTGGACTGTGTCGATTACGTCGGAGGAGAGCTTGGAGGAGTTGGTTACCTCCGGAGTTTTGCCTCCCTTGGCAGTGATCGGCGCCCGTCCGGCTGCAGGCGAGTCCGTTCCCACACCGCGATCTAATGAGATTGTGGTTTTTGAATCTTTTTTCCAGCGCGGGCTCAGCCTCTTGGGCAGTGCTTTCTTTCGTGTCTTCTTCACTTTTATAAAATTGAGTTGATCAACTTGAATCCCAATTTCATTTTTCAAATTTCTGTCTTTGTACACCTATGCGAGGCGTATCTCGGAATTCGCCCACATTTTAGCCTTTTCCGCCACTTGTTTCTCCTCAAACCATTCCCCAACAAGAACGCACCAAAAGTGGTTGGGGGTGCCGGTTTCCAGCTACACGATGGGCTAAAGAAGGCCTATTTCTCCACCCCTTTCAAAACCTCTAACAAGGGTTGGCACCGGGAGTGGTTCTATTGCTCCAATCTCAGTCCCTTTCTGCCTCCCTGCACCGGGCTCGGTCCTACATTACAAGTTTCCTGGGTCTCGGTCCCTCCGAGCTGCGACATGGTGACACGGAACCGCTTCGACTCTCTGCGCCAGCATTTATTCGAGACTATTCGGCTCCCACGCTCTGGGTATATAAGGCGCCAAGCGCTCTGTAAGTTTATCACCGTCTCGACTTTTTCGTCCCACGGCTTTTAGCTTTCTCTTCAAATCTACGATGGCTTCCCCCCTCTCGATCTTCTTTGTCTGGTGAAGAGGTTTCGCCGTCTCCTCCTCCGGCGGAGGAGGCGGTCTTCGATTTTGAAGATGACGCTCCACTAACGCCACGGACGAGGAAGCTTTCCTTGCTGAGCTTTGGGCTGACTATGAGCTCGCCCTGGCCGAGCTCGCGGAAGAGGAGGTCGTAGCCCATGATGCTGCCGATGTCGACATGCCGATCGAGGCCGTCCCGAAGCTTGTCGAGGCGAGGGACGCCCTTAACGAGGCGGTAGGACGCGCGCGCCGTGTTTAGGTTTAGATGCCTGCAAAAATCTCATGTAATACATTGATGTATCTAGACCTAAATATTTAATTTTATGGGATTTTAATATTATTTACTCTTTCTTTACTACCGACTTTAGAGTTTGCCCGAGTGGTTTTATCCCTTTTCATTTAAGCACTCTGCCCAACATGTCTAGCCCTCGGGCATCGGGCATCGACGCATGGCTATTTTTCCTAGGCACGCGCTTTGAGAGACTAGAGTTCACTATTCGTGGGGTCAGAGTTTCATGATTTGGATTTTAGCACACTCGGGCTCAGTCGCAATCGTTAATAAGGAAAAGCAAGAAATGACTCATAAAAAAGGGTTGCACATGTGCAACACTATTAGGTGTAGCCCCCGACTTACTACTTAATTGAGTAGCAAGTCAAGAAAAAAATTATTCATGATTATCATAACTAATGTACAAGATTTAAGAGTAAAAGCGACGTAGCTGCTCTATGTTCCATGTGTTGCCGATAACCACGCCGTCTTCACGCTTGAGTCTGTAAGCCCCCGGGTGTGTCACCTCATCGATGATGTAGGGGCCTTCTCAGCTTGCGGAGAGCTTATGCTCACTTTTCTGATTCCTTCTTAGGACCAGATCTCCTTTGGTGAAGGCACGGCCCCGAACGTTCCGATTGTGGTAGCGGCGCAAGCCCTGGAGGTATTTGGCTGACTGGATTGCTGCGATCTCCTTGGCTTCCTCCAGTCAGTCGAGATCTTCCATCCGGTTCTTCTCCAACTCGGCCTCCTTGTAGCTCCGAACCCGTGGGGATCCGAACATCAACTCGGTTGGCAAGACCGCCCGAGCCGATATCGTGAAAAAAAAGGTGATCGCCGGTAGCCTCGGCTGGGTGGTTCTCGGCCCAGAGCATCGAGGGCAATTCTTTTACCCATCGCAAAAGATACGGCTTGAGACGATAAAAATCCTTGCTTTTAGCCCTTGCAAAGACCATGCCATTGGCTCGCTCCACTCGCCTGCTGCTTCGTGGATGAGCCATGTATAAAGCAAATCTTGATGTCGAGCTTGTCGCACCAGCCTTGAAATTCTTCACCCGTAATCGAAGTCTTTGTCATATCCGTGATAATCTTGTTTGGCACGCTGAACCTGACCATGATTTCTTGGAAGAATTCCTTGGCCTTGGCCGCCGTGATCGTGGCGACGGGTTTAGCTTCAATCCACTTCGTAAATTTGTCAATGGCGACGATAAGATGAGTGAAACCACCTTGAGCCTTCTTCAGGGGTCCGACCATGTTGAGCCCCCAGACTGCAAATGTCCAGGTGATCGGAATAGTTTGCAACTCTTGTGCCGGCACATGTATCTGTCGAGCGAAGAACTGACAACCTTCGCAAGTACGAATGATGTCTTCCGCATATGATACAGTAGTCGGCCAGAAGAACCCTTAACGGTAAGCTTTCCCCCACCAAGGTGCTTGATGCGGCATGATGCCCGCAAATTCTCGAGTGGATTTCTTTGAGGAGATTCCTTCCTTCTTGTTTTGATATACAGTGCCTCAGGACTCCGGAGTCACTCTTACGGAAGAGTTCTTCTCCGACTACCACGTAACTTTTGCATCGGCGTGTGACGCGTTCTGCCTGCACGCGGTCTTCGGGGAGCTCGTCCTTCAACAGGTAATTCAAGAACGGAGTTGTCTTGTCAGGGTTGATGACCAAAACTTCTATCTCGACTGATTTTTCCTCTGGTTTGTCTAACTCCTGCTGTCGACTTATTGAAGGTTTGTGGAGCTCTTCGACAAATACGCTAGCCGGTACTGTTGCCCGACTGGAGCCCAACCTTGCGAGCTCGTCTGCTGCCTCGTTGTCTCGGCGAAGTACGTGAAGGAGCTCCATTCCGTCGAACTTGTCCTCGAGCTTCCGCACTTCCTAGCAGTATGCGGCCATGCTGTCACCGACGCATGACCAGTCCTTCTGCACTTGGTTGATTACTAACATGGGGTCTCTGCGGATTGTCAGTCATCGAACGCCAAGAGATATGGCGATACAGAGTTCGTAAATGAGTGCCTCGTACTCGGTGGCGTTATTTGATGCCGGGAAATAGAGCTGAAGGACATACTTCAGCCTGTCCCCCGTCGGAGAGATGAGCACTACGCCAGCCCCCGTGCCGCTGAGCATGAGGGAACCATCGAAATACATTGTCCAATACTCGAGCTCCTCGAAAGTCATGGGGGTCTGCAGTTCTACCCATTCGGCGGTGAAGTTGGCGAGTACTTGAGACTTTACGGCAGTTGGCGGCTTGAAGGAAATTTCAAAGGCGCCGAGCTCGACTGCCCACTTTGCGATTCTCCCCGTGGCCTCCCGATTGTGGAGTATATCCCCAATCGGAAAAGAGATGACCACCGAAATTGAATGCTCTTGAAATTAGTGTTTGAGTTTGCGAGAGGTAAGTAGTACAGCATACAACAGTTTCTGTACCTGAGGATATCGTGCTTTGGATTCGTCTAGTACCTCACTGATGAAGTAAACTGGGTGTTGAATCCTCTGGAGGTGCCCTGCTTCCTCTCGCTCAACAAAAATAGCTGCACTGACTATGTGAGTCATTGCAGCTATGTAAAGCAGAATGGGTTCTTCGGGCATTGGTGAGACCAGTATCGACGGTGAGGACAGGAATGCCTTGAGATCCTCGAAAGCTTGCTACGCCTCGAAAGTCCATTGGAAATTGCCTTGCTTCTTCAGAAGTTTGAAAAAAGGCATTCCCCACGATCCTAGGCGGGAAATGAACCTGCCAAGTGCCACCATGCATCCTGTGAGCTTCTGGATGTCTTTCTGGCAAGTCAGCGGCTTCATCTTCAGGATGTCATTGATCTTCTCTGGGTTTGCTTCGATGCCTCACTGCGACACTATGAATCCGGGTAGTTTTCCTGAGGGGACTCCAAAGACACACTTCTCGGGGTTGAGCTTCATCTTGTAGGCCCTTAGGCTTTCAAATGTCTCGGCCAAATCGAATGTGAGGTCTTCCTTTAATAGAGTTTTGACAACGACATCATCCACATATGCTTCCACGTTGCGTCTGAGTTTAATGTGAAAACACCGCTGTACTGTGCGTTGATAGGTTGCGCTAGCGTTTTTCAACCCGAAAGGCATTGTGATATAGCAAAATGATCCAAACAGAGTAATGAACGAAGTCTTGATGCAGTCTTGTTCTTTCAACCTGATCTGGTGATACCCCGAGTAGGCATCCAAAAAACTCAAGAGCTCACACCCAGCAGTCGAATCTACCACCTGGTCGATGCGAGGCAACCCGAATAGATCTTTCGGGCATGCTTTGTTAACATCGGTATAATCAACACACATGCGCCAGCTTTTATTCTTTTTGCGAATAAGAACTGGGTTCGCTAACCAGTCGGGATGATGCACTTTTTTTATGAAACCTGCGGCTAAAAGCTTAGTGATCTCTTCCCTGATGGCCTCTCGGCGGTCTTGCACAAATCGTCGGAGCCGTTGCTTGATGGCTTTCGCCTTCTCGTCAATGTTGAGGGAGTGCTCGATCACCTCCCTAGGGACACCAAGCATGTCGGATGGTTTCCATGCGAAAATGTCGTGGTTCACCTGAAGAAAGGTGACGAGCGCGTCTTCCTATTTGCGATCGAGCCCTGTCCCAATCAGAGCTATCTGAGCCAAGCTGTACGGGTCGAGGATTACCTTTTTAGTCCCTTCATCGGGCTTCATGCTTGACTTGGCCTGTTTCTTAACTAGGACTTCTCCCTCATCTTGCTGATTTGCAGCTACCAGTCGGATCTTCTCCCTATCAGCTGCCGCTTCTTGCAACTCGGCCATCTCGCAGCTCTCCTTATCACATGCGAAAGATTGCTTGACATCGCCATAGACCGAGATAATGCCACTCAGCCCGGGCATCTTCAACATGAGGTAAGTGTAATGGGGCACAACCATGAATCTGGCCAGGCCCAGCCTTCCCAAGATGGCATGGTATGCCGTCTCGAAATCGGCCACCTCAAAGTTTAGATATTCCATCTGGTAATTTTCTTTGGTCCCGAACGGCAGAGTGATCTGTCCAAGCGGAACTGAAGAGGTCCCGGGGATCACTCCATGAAATGGCAAGGAACCTCGCCTTAGCTCCGAACGGGGGATCTTCATGTCGTCAAAAGTTTTAGAGAAGAGGACGTTGAGCCCGCTTCCTCCATCAACCAGCACTCTCTTGAGTTTAACACTGCAGATGACAGGATCTAGAACAAGAGGATATCTACTTGGGTATGGAATGTGATCCGGATGATCTGAGCAGTCAAAAACAATTGGGACCCCGGACCACCTGAGGTATTGTGGGGTTGCCGGCATGACTGCATTGATGTCCCGTGCGGTAAGCTTTTGCTTTCACTTGGACTCGTAAGCAGCCGAGCCCCTGAATATATAATTGAGCTCGCACTCCGTTTTTAGTAATCGGCTCCGTCATCTTCAGGGGGGTTCTGCTTCTTCCTCGCTTCTCCTTTGCCAGGGCTCGGTTGCTTGCTGCTCTCTTTCGCGAAACTTTTTAGAGTGAAGCAATCCTTCGCTGCATGTTTTCCCTTAAGATGGAAGGGGCAAGTTGTGTCCATTACCGTATTATAATCGTCTGTCCGCGATGCACGAGGTCGGCCGCGCTCGGCCATGGCGACCAGTTCTTCGGGCTTTCGCTTCCTATCCCATTGCCTAGAGGACTCAGCGTGGTCCTTCTTATCCTTTTACCGCGGGCGATCATCTTGATGTTCAGCTAAGGCATCCGAGGCAGTTGCGTAACGATAAGATAATTCAAACATCTCTCTTACCATAGTCGGCGGCTTCCGGGACATCTTCTTAATTAAGTCGGGATCGCTGATGCCCTTCTGGAAGGCTACAATGACAGCGGCTTTCGAGATGTCTCGAATCGTGTTCTTCTTTTGCATGAAACGCCAGATGAATCCCCGGAGAGTCTCGTCCTTCGTTTGATGGAGTTGGTAAAGGTCCCATTGGGTTCCGGGCCTCTCATAGGTGTTCTGGAAGTTGGTAATGAACTACTCTCAAAGATCTCCCTAGGACTCTATAGAGTTCGCTGGGAGTCCCGTTAGCCAAGCTTGAGCTGAAGGGGTAAACGTAACCGGTAAATAATTTGCCATTATGTTATGGTCGCCACCGGTTGCTTTGATCGCAAGGGAATAAACCTGCAACCAAGCCTCTGGATCCCTTTCTCCATCAAATTTAGTGATGCCTTTAGGATTGAATCCATCAGGCCAAACCACTCGACGGAATAGGGGAGAGAAAGCGCGAACACCATCGATGGGTCTGTTGCTATGCAGGTGCGGAGATCGCCGAAGCGGCGATCTGACTCGACGATCTTCATCAATGTCCTGGTTGCGGCAATGTAGATCCCTGCTTTTGTCCCGGACATCATGATCGATGCTGAAACACTCGTAGTCGTCTTCGCATCGGCAACACTCATTATCTTCCCGCTCTCGCTGCTTGGCATTTAGGTCCAAGCGAAGATCTCAACTGATGCTCCGGTGGGCGTCCTCACCCCGACAAAGTTCACGCCGGCCGCGCATGGACCGACTATGGGCAGTATCACTGCTCGCAGTCTGAGTGGTTGCGCGAGCACGAGAGCATTCTTTCTCCCCTGGTTCTTCCTGGTGGTGTTGAATTGCTGCCGTCGTCACCATAGCCTTGACTTGGGCCACGATCGGGGAAGCAGGACTATCAGGACCAAGCATTGGTCCTAAGGTGTCAAGTAGTGTCTTTGAGAAGACGATATTTTGCTGAGGAGTATGAAAAACTGATTGATTCCCCATCTTTGTCTGCAGGATGTCTTTGTTGACATTGCAACCTCTGGATCGGAGAGCCTTCGCCCGTGCCTCCTGGGCCTCACGGCGAAGGTGCCCTGCCTCTGCGACATCCGCGACATCTTTCTGCTGCTGGAACACAGTCCGCTGGTCTTCAATTTCGTAGATGCCGCGAAAGCCTTGATATCCTCCTGCCCTGGGTTGAGGAACAGACCCCTGACTTACTGCTCGCGGACAGATGGCCATGGCCTTCCCCGATCCAAGCGGTTGCCCAGATGAAGGAGCAACAGCACCACTTTTAGATTGGATCTGATCCGAATCCGAAAGGGTGAGCCTTCTGAGATTATCGGCGATGAATTCCAAACTTTCGAAGCGGAAGGCTTGAGCGGGCGCGAAGGTGTCAACAACTCTGCTGAGGTTTGCCATCGAGCTTCGACGAGATTGATCTTCACGTAGGCCCTACCTGGCGCGCCAATAGTCGACGTTTGTTGTCGGCAATAATGAAAACGGGGCTAGGTGTCAGATCCGAACTCGATGGTAGCACAAGACGCAAGAATTATACAGGTTCGGGCTCTCGCAGAGGAGATAATACCCTAGTCCTGTGCTCTGGGATTATATTTGGCTAGCTTATAGCTGATGATCTGATCATGATGTTATCCCACCCCCCTCTTTATATAGTAGAGAGGTGCTGTTACAAAGGAGAGTCCTGATCGGTTACAAAGTGGAGATTATATCTCTCTATTCCTGTCTGCTTATCATGGTAACGGCCAGGATTACAATTGTATCCTACCTAATGAAGGTTGGTTGCTATCTTCAAGGTTCTCTTATTGCGCACGCCTGGAGAAGCCCTGCTGTGTTCGTCTTCATGCAATCGGCTTGGCCCAGCCTTATCCAGTTGGGCCTCGCAGGCCTGTCTTGCAAATACCCAGATTCCATATGCTCCACACATACCCTGAATGTTACACCCACCGCGATTACCAACCAATTCAAGATACTAGAAAACTTTAGCAATGCAAGCTAACATACTAGAAAGTTGTCGAGTCTAACTAAAAATTTCGGTAGCATCTCCCCTAAAAGATGGCCATCCACTTAGGAGACAAGGTAGATAATGAACGTAACAACACAAGCAAGAAAACTAATATCAACAATTAGCAAATATTAAACTTAACTACACGACAAGGCTTATAATAATCAAAACTACAACACAATATCACAATGATTCCCCACTAGTTATCATTGTGAAATATTATTCCAAACTAATCCTTTATCATGGCACGAAAGTGAGTGAAGGTGAAGCTAAGTCCCATCTCGGCAAGACGTCCTCAGAGTACCTAAAACATTAAACAAAACAAGCATGAGTCCAAGACTCAGCAAAGTATATCAAATAATAATTTCATAACTAATTAACACATTTAAATCCACAGCATGATTATAATTCTTATACAACTCAGCAAGTGCATAAAACAATTATATCAACACCATTTACCTCCTTTACCTCATTGCTTATTTCACACACATACCTCCTTAAGTCACTTGGGAGGAGTCTATGACTCTATCTCGAATCCACATATTTCCAATTAACACAATAATTATCATTAGCGATGCAATGGAACATGCATGCTCATGAATGCACCTTTCTTTGCACATACCGGTATTGCCGAGTGCACACCCGTCGGTGTGCACCCTCTCATTCCCTTCTATCCCATGGAGGGGCCTACTCTTACTGTCTCGCTCCTATCCAATCATGTGGATGGGACTATGAGGTAGGACTTTTGTACTCACTACGTGTGAGCACAGAGGCCCGCATTAGCGTGGGTCGTCTCTTCCATTATGAATGCATAAATGTGAATGAAATGGATAAATTGCAAGAGGCATTGTATTTTAACCTTCACCTCACCATAATCATATTCCTAAACATTAACATACATATGGCATATTCTTATACATAAGCTTAGCATTTGCATCATCATAATCAAACTCATAATTATCAACATAATCAAAATCACAAAGCAAAACATGACACAAAACCTTCTAGCATTTAATCTACATGGTACACTTGCCTTTACTCACTCGAAATAGAGTGGCAAGAAGTTGTGGCCACCCCCGAGATAACACTTTCTGCAATAACATATAAATGCATTCATCTCAAACGATGCAAATCACGATTCAAGCGATAAATAACAATAACACTTTCGCTCATATGCTTAACCCCATTTTGAATTTCCTCAATTAGCCCAATTAATCCTTTCATAAGTAATCTATATCAATTTCAATTCTTGCTCTAAAACCGAACTACTTCCACATAGGACAGCAGTCACTAAAACATATATAACTTTTACATAGTTGATCCAAATTGAGTGAACCCAGTTTTTAATTAATCATAAGAGGATAAAATACAACTATACTATAGTCATTTATTCATAAAATATACCAACAATTCTCAGATTTGAAATAAACAGAGGTGACTTGCACCTTCACTTGTTCTGGACAGTCAATATTAAAACAAGCATAACTTTTGAATGGCTAAACCAAAAATTGATTTCTTGTGATCCAATTGGCCATAAGAGAATAATCTACAATTATAACAAAGCCATCCATACAGGAGATGCTTCTATAGTTCTCAGTTTAGCAAAAAATAGAGACTAATATCTACTCAATCAAATCTGGATAGTAGGCATAGAAATGAGTATAACTTTCAATTGGCAAAGCCAAAAATTGCATTCTTGTGCTCTAAATGACTCCAAGAGGATAATCTAAAATTAACATACAGCCATTTATTCAAGAGATGGATTTCAAGTCCTCAAATTACACTATGAACCTCAGTCTAAAATCTGAACCTTCAGCAGTTTCAGATTTCAGGACAGCAAACTTCAAAATAGCATAACTTTTAATTCTTGAATCCAAATCAAGCAAACAAGGATATTTTCTTAATCTAAAGGAAATTTCCTAACTTTCTCTAGATAATAAAAAAATCTAATTCGGCTTGCAACTAGGTTTAAACAGCAACTCAAACTTTCAGCTATCAACTTGAGCACAATCAGGACAGTCAGCACTAAAATGACCATAACTTTTGATTGGCTGAATGGAATTTAGTGTTCTTATACTAAAATTAAAGGGGAAACAACGATCTACAACTTCCTCTACATTTATCCAAACAAGAAATGCTTCTAACCCCTCGAATCGGAGCTCTAACAGTCGGGCATAACACAGCCCGAAAACATATTTTTCCCTCCAAACCTTAGACCACCAATTCCCTCCAAAATTTCGAAATCCAAGAACCCTAGAGCACCTAAAAACCAGGAAATCCCCTCCTAGAACAACATGCACACCTCCAAACTTTAGAAATCTTCACCTCCAATGCCCATAAGGAGGAAGGTGGGGGAGCTGTTGCTACCACCATGGGGAGGAGGAGGAGGAGGCACCATTGGAGGCCATGGAGGAGAGCTCATGGGTGGGGGAAAGAGGAGCTTGGAGAGGGGAGGAACTCCATGGGGGAAAGAGAAGCCATGGACAGGGAGGGGGAGGCGCTTGGGAGCAAAGAAAGAAGAGGGGAGGGGAGGGATGTCGAGTGGGGAGAGGGGAACCAGGTGAGGAAAAAAAGAAAAGGGGAGAGGGGAGGAGGAGGGAAGGGGAAAAAGAAAAGGGGTGGGGAGGAAAAAATTTCATTCGCGACAGAAAATTCATCTCCGATACTACAATCCTGCCTCACGGTCTTGATTTGGGTAGTGCCCTTATGGTAAGCATCGAGGGTCACCCAAATCTCATGAGTGGATCGTAGGTGAGAGATCTGATCATACTCATTGCGGCTGAGTCTCTGTATGAAAATGTTCCTCGCCATAGCATTTGCCTCAACGTCAGCCATATTACCGACCGTGACGTGCTCATCGGTAGGAACCTCATATGGGAGCTTCACCTTCTGCCATATCAGGAAGCTTTGGGCAGTGATGTATGAATCTATCCAGGACTTTCAAAATGGGAAATTGACACTGGAAAAGATGGGAGGCTTGGTGGAATACCTGTTTGTCGCCATGCCTCTCGAGACCAGTCAAGATCTATGAAAGAGCAAAACTGGCTCTGATACTAATTGAAGGATTGAACTGGTGAATAGAGGGGGGGTGAATGGTCATAAACAAAATTTTCCCTACAATTTACTCCAACTAAGACCTCGAAAAGATCACGCAAAAAGAATCGTGAAAGACCTGAACAACTTAACAACTATGTGTACCCCTAGCTTGCATGGATGAGAACTATGGAATATGTGGGGATTTTCGTGACACAATCCTAGTTTTTAAGTATTCAAAATAAAAGGAATCAATTCAACTCTTGCTTTTAGAAAGGAGATTGAGCCAAATAACAAAAGTCACTTTCAAAAAAGCAAAAGCAAAATTTTCAGAAACTGTCCTCACTTGGAGCAGGTGGTTGGTGGACCTCTGGTACTCTAAAAAGTTTGAAATTTTTATTCCTATGAGAAAATGTGTCATGAAGCACTAAACAAAAGATCACCTCAAAAATCCTTGTAGAAAAATCAGCAAAAATCAAATATCACAGACTATCAAGAACTTCGAGCAAAAAGTTTGGGGCTCGATTCTCACCTCATGGTGCCTAAACGGTGCAACCAGTGAACTCAAAAATTTTTCCACAGATGGATATGAGAGTTCAGCACCTTCTCCAAGAAGAATCACTGAAAAATTATTTTTCTATATTTGTCTAAAAATCAAGAACTGACTACTGTGTGAAGAACAAGTTCTGGACAGATATACAACTTGATAGAAAACATTATCTCTAGTCTATCCTAGAGTGCAAAAGAGATGTAAAACTATATAAACACATTCAAGACATCCAAGATCAGCAGCATTTAGAAGGAGGGGAGGTAAATCCAAATTGCAAGAAAGTAAATTGTAGGAATTTAAATGCTGAATTTAAGACATAAAGTAAATGTGTAATGAAAAATCAAGCATGAATGAAAAAGATTTGCATTTCTGGAAGGAGTAGGTTTACAAAATCTCACAACAAAGTGGGCAAAGCTCAAAGGAGCACAAAAACCTCTACTACCTTCAAGAGCAGGAGGCTACCCCTCCCCCTCTATTTATACTACTCTTGGGCCACCTACCACCGTTGGATGAGTCCCTCAAGCCTAGAGCACTCATCCAAGGGCTAGGATTAATCCACTCACACAGCCATGCATGGGCTAACCCAAAACCCACACACATAACCGGTTTTTTTGCATGTTTTTTCAAAGCATGCTATCTAGACCCGCTAACCTATCAACTAGACCGCAATCCGACGGCCTTCCTTGATCCACGCGGCGTCTAGCTAGCATCTCCTTCTTTCCTTGTCTTCTTGGCTTGCCCGAACTCCATCTCCGATCATCTTCCAGTGATCTCCCGACCGTTTGGACTCTGACGCTCCTCGCCTAGTCCTGGTCATCCTCCGCCTCACCATGATCTAGCACCGTCGTCCTGCAACCATCAAAGACAAGGAAAAACATTTCACATAGCAATGCCTACAAAGATATTCAATGATTATCCCAAAATCATTAATTAATCATACTTTTGCTCAAATGTCAAGTGCCACCACCCCAAGGCCGGTAGCACTGGGAAAAGCAACCAACACTCAAATTGCTTCAAATCAAAAATCCAATTCAAATCAAACCAAGCTCAAATCTCATCAATTACTCATTACACACAAGGATAGACCTCCACATGGTCTTTTAGTTTTAATCTATTGCAAGTCATTTTATGTTAAATCTATTTCCAAATAATTTGGGATTTAGCTATTCAACCCAATTGGTTATACCTATCTTGTCATTTGCTATGCCAAGATTATTTGTCACCTTGGGATGGATAATTATTAGTTGGTTGCTAATAGACACCAATGTGGGTTGGTTAGAACATGTGTAATTTGCTTAGCCGTACCATCTATAACTGATATCTTACAAAATTGCAAATTTAATTTGACTAATGGAACATATTTGTGAAAAGGTGTGTCATGTGTTGTCACAAAATAATGTTAAGTTGTTGATGATATGTGTTGCATGATAATCAACTAGAGTGGTAAATGATTTAGATTAGGGCAAGTGGTAAGAGGCTATGAGCTGTGGTGGGCCTGTGTGGCACTAGATTGGTATATTGATGTGTGAGTGAGATGGCTACTATGAGTGATTGTAAGTCTTGCCTCAGTCAATTAAGGACGTAACATTGTAAGCCATTGAACTGGGCTAACCATACAACCACGTGTCTATTATGGGCCAGATCTAACTCAGTAAGTTACCGAATCTTGACTTGTGATGCTTCAGGGGGAAGACCAAACTATGTGTTCAGTCTTGGGAAGGTGTGTCACTGTAGCCACACATCTCAAACAAGTATTATTCCTAGTATAACGATAAGTCTCTCCTATTCTTCTGCTCTGTGTGTGGGAAGGAATAATGAAGTTTAGACTTATCGGGAAGGTCTATGTTTGGATAAAATTTATGAAAGGTTTTGTTATTATTTTCTTAGTCTCACATTTACGAAAGTATATCAGACAAACAATCTAAGATAATCATATCTTAGGGTAAAGTGTACAATTTCTACAGAGTTTAAATTTATTCGGATAGCCATATCCCCAGTTATGAATAATGCTCAGGAATTTCAATCAAGGGTTAGATTTTATAAAATAAAAATTGGGAAGCGAGGCTGTGCCATTGGAAATGTTGGAAGTTGGTTTAGGGTTTGTACCAATTTATTCTTCAAAAATAAGTGAAAGTTACTTATTATTGTTATTTATTTTAATGCCATTTCAATTTATTTATTGTATTCAATTGTAAACACTGCTTTATTGCAAAATAGCCATATTAGCCATTCGTTTGTAATAAACCTTGCATATAGCTATATTAGACTTGCATTCTGTGCACAACTTGTTGATTGTTTTATATACTCACCTTAGCCACAACAAAATCATTAGTTGAAGAGGAGTCTACACCTATTTTGGAGGAGTACCAGGAGGAGGCGAGATACTAGGGAGCAAACATTGTCAGTTGTCTATGGCATATTGATGTGTTTTCTATGAAGTTTTTATTCCACTACTATTTAATTATTAGAGTTTAAGCCATGTGCAGCATGATAATGTAAAGTAAACTATAAGGTCAATAAACTATCTTTTATTCAATAAATAGAGTCTTTTATTATGTTTTTGTTGTATATGATTGTGACATTACATCTATGTTACTACTGTGCACACTAGAGTGATCCTGGACTAGTTATGTATACACAGAGTCTGTATTTGCACATTTGGGTCCTAACAAGGATGCCTCGGTGTATCTAAATCATAGATTCTGAATTTGCATATTTGAGTCCTGATAAGAATGCCTTGGCATATCTAAATCGAAGAAAATATGGCTTATTAGTGGTTCAAGTGAGCTTCAATCTAATCACAAAATGTTCACAACTGAATTGTGAAAAATTTAGACCAAGAAATCTGAGACAAGGACCTTTCTCTACATGCGGTTCCACTCCAACCATTCAATCACAATTACACATGCGCATTGGGCCATGCTAGATTGGCATGACACTAGATCGATATCATGGGCCAAGACCATGCTAGCACAACTCCCCTCTGGCAAGCTCATGCATAGCTCATTGGCACTCCATACCAACTGCGTGCCATGCTAGCTAGGCCTAGTCCATTTTAACTATTGCAGATGAGAGGAAAGGGACCAGGAGCGAGTGGCACGTGCCCGTGTAGTCATGATGATAGAGTGTAGCTCGAGCTAAGGTGAGCAAGGTGCTAGCATCTGGGAAACACACGTGGTGGCTGAGGACGGTGGCAACGCCGTGCGGGAAGGGTGAATTTGGTGGCAGCATAGCTAAAGACTGTTGGATCCGACACCGAGGCAATGAGGATGACTAAGATCTAGTGCCATCACCATCTTCTTCCTTTTCGGTCATTGCCCTTTTTCAATATCTTGTACAAATCCAAGGATTGATTAGTTAATGACTTAATGACATGTGCCTCAATATTTGGCAGGACAAGGTTCGAAACTCTAGCCGACGCGAGTGAGAGCAATCCAAGAACAACTCATCGGGTTCATTTATGATGAGAATATAAATCCAAAAGGCGAGTTTCATGAACCAATTTTAAATAGGTGGGGCCCTTCAATAAGGACCGGTGAACTATCGGGGTTGACATCTACGGGTAGCAAGAGCGATGCATGTAAAAGATCCTGATGAACAGAAGAAAAAGAAGGACTACAGTTGTAATTAAAGTTATTAATGAATGTTCTGTAATCCCGTTGAACAGAAGGACTAATATGTATACATATTGTAATACATAATAGTTGTAATTAAAGTTGTTAATGAATATTATGTGATTGAATTATCAGTTAATTATGCATGATTGATTATATGTGCTTTAATTAGTTGTGATTTAATACACACATATTATATATATTATAATAACTAGTGGCCTGCTGTGCAGGGGGCACTAGCTCATTAGTACTGGTTGGAGACACCAACCGGTACTGATAGGAGCCTCAGGGGACTCACGGGCTAGTGCCATGTAGTTTCTAACCGCATCGATACTCTATCAAGATCGTGTAACATCCCAAAATTTGGGCTTTCAAAATTTATATTAAATTAGCTTTCCAAAATTTTTCTTCAATCTTATTTGATTAAAGAAGCTTATATCTCACTGAGAATTTTATTATGTCTTCCTCATAACATACTTAACTCATGGCAAAAAATATCAAAAACTAATAATTACTTTTATTGCCGCTTAAAATTCAAAAACAGATATCACTTAAATCTGAAATCTGCATTGTCGAATTTTTATTAAATAATGGGGTAAGGTTTTGAGCTGAAAATTTTACAGAAGCATCCTTAGGTCAAATTCATTTGAAAAACAATGTTTCAGAAATAATAGACTTTATTTACTCTTAAAGAAAAATCAAAACAGTAACAAGGATTCAAGAAGTCATTCTTTAATTGCCAAATCCAATACCTTAATGAAACTCAAAGAAAACTCAAACAACATGCTATAGAAAATAATTTTGTAAAATACTAGAGTCCAAATGGAGAATAAATATAATTTTTCTAGAATTTGTCAACACCATTTAGATATCTCGAAAATTCAAAAACAGTATGAAAAACAGCCAAGTTTGATGAATTACTGCTCTTAAATGACAACAGATATTGAGATGAAACCAAAGAAAATGGAAAGTAGAACCTTTGCACTACTTACTAAAAAAATTGCAGAATTTTTCAACCAAGTCTTCACCCCTTCCCAAGTCCGCCTAAATGACATGTCAACTCAAATTTTAAAATCGCCACTGCTGAATTCAGCCGATTCACTTGATGAATCCTCGTGCTAAGCCTCTAGCGGTGGTCCCCATACTTGCTGGGCCACTGGCCAGCCCTCCTTCCTTCTCTCCTCCTTTCTCCTCTCTCCGACTCTGCGCCCGAGGCCGCCATGGCCTGCTTTTCTTGCCGAGTGGTCTCTCCTCCCTGCGCCATTGGTTGGTCTGGGCGGTGCCCCATTTGCATGCTATGCCCAGCTCACCTCTCCTGCACTGCCATAAAGCCAGCCAAGCCTCTCCTTCTCCCCTTTGCTCGCTGCTGTTTGTAACGTCCCGAAATTTGGCCGATTTTAAATTTTGGAGTTATTTGAATTTTTGCGAATTAATAAAACCTTTAATTGCATTTTATTGAATTTATCTAATTTTTCTGGAATTTATTGGATTTACTTAACATTTATTTAAACTACCCTTCTCTTGATTAATTAATACCAGAGAAAGTATTTATCAAAAATAAATTAAAATATTTTATTCAAGCTCTAAATACCTTAAAATATTTTCTGAATTTTTCTAGAATTTTTCGGATATTTTTAGTGCCCCAAATAATTACTTTAAATTTCTGTATTTATTTTTATTGAGAAAATCTGGAAAATGGCTAGCTACAGTGCTGGGCCGGCCCAACACTGTGCTCGCCCGGGAAAACCCTAATCGCCGCCGTTTCTCAGCCGTCGGATCTGGATCGAACGGCCGCAATTAAATACCGTTTCGCCGAATTAAGGTTTAATCCGCGCTGGATCGAGATCGGACGGTGACGCGACCGACGACCTCGGGAGGGAGCGTGATTGGCACCGCCGTCCGGTAGGGGGTCAAGATCTTGTCGAGATATTGCGCGCAACTCGAGGCATGTCCGCGCGGATGAAGTACCCTCCGTGCTCAAGACTTCACCCCGCCATTTCTCCTCATCTCTCGCGGCGCTCTGCCTCTCTGTCCCCCGCAATAGCTCACCGAGTAGCCACACTCTTTCCTTTGCTTCTTCACCGTTTTGTGCCGCCGTCCGCTGTTTCGTCGTCACCAAGGACCTCACTGAAGTTCCCCGTGACGAGCCGCGTCTTCGCGCCACCTCTTTCGACCAGAGACGCATCAAGCGCCGTCAACCACATCGTCTTCCTCGGCCCGACGTCAAGCACCGCCGCCTTTTCGCCAACTCTTGCGACTCACCTCACTAGCCGATCTCCATCGACGCCTTGGTAAAGCCACGCCCTTCCTTTTTAAATGCAAATCGAATCCAGAGAAATAGACCTCGCCGCTGGATCTTCATCGAAAGATTCTCGTTGGCCGCGAGGCTTAGGAATAGTAAACCGCTTTCGGATAGCGTGGCCGTCATTTCATCCAATGGGCGACGCTTAGCCACGCTTTTCCTCGCTATGCTGAGTTGAGTTGCGCCAGAGATCTTCACCGTGGGATCTTCATCCGACGGTAGGCATGCGCCCACGTAGGCTTGGGAATAGTAAACCGTGGGTACCGTCGCCGCTGGATCGCCATCCCACCGCGCTAGTGCATCCACATCGGTCGTTGAATAGTGAATCGTGTGAGTACCGATAGTCGCTTGATTCCCATCGAAGCCGACGTTAAGCCACGAAGGCTTTGTAGCAAAGCATCGCCGATAACGACCGATCGTTGGATTTGAATCCAACGGCGGAAAGAATTGTGTACGCATGTCTTGATGCTTTTCCGCCGCGTGTCGACCTCCGGTTGGTCCAAGCATTGCTCATCCGCCCACATGTCGATGTAATGACCTCGGCCGACGCCAACAGGACGCCATCCGGCCCACATGCAGCTGGGTCGAGGGCGACGTGGTCGCCTCCGGTGCCGACATCGTCGTCGCGGCGGAATTAATCCGATTTTCAAGAAGAAATTAAATAGAATAATTCGGTTATTATTTATTTGAATTTCAGCAAACTTAGAAATGCTATAACTTTTGCATTTTAACTCGGATTTGGGTGATTCTAGTGCCCAAAAATTTGTAAAAATATGAACTATTTATTGGTGATTTTTATTTTATTTTTAGAATTTATCTTGCTATCTGTATAGTGTATTTATTGTGTGATTGCTTGTGCTTAGTAGACTCGAATTGCCGAATTACGAGGGAGGATTTGACGATCCATCGCAGAACCTCGACTGTAACCAACTCCTCTTCAAGGCAAGTCGTGCTTTGATCATATTGCTCCCAGCTTTTACAAAATTACTTTGATTCAAATTATTGCATGCTAGTTCAAGATTAAAATGAATTAAATTAATTTGGGAATTAGTTATTCAACCCAATTGCTAAATATCACCTTGCCATGATTATTTGTATGCCATAATTCATTTGTCACCCTAAGATGGTTGATTATTAGTTGGTTGTTATTACTTGCCAACGTGGGTTGGTTAGACCAGTGTATAATTGCTTAGCCATGCCACGCAACTCATGTCTTCGAAAATAAAAGGATAATACTTGATTAATGGATTATGAAATGTGTTTGTGAATGGTGTGACGTGTTGCCACACGATGATGTTGATATGTGGAACCAGTGGTTCTACATGGATGTTGAGTTGTTGTTGGCATTGTGTTGCTAATAGTCAATGGGGTGGTAAAATGTTTTAGACCGAGGCAAGTGGCAAGAGTGGCATTGGATATGTCACTTTGGTATTTGGCGGTGTTGTTGGTGAACTATGTGATGGTATTGTTGGTGAATTGTTTGGGGTAGTCTTGCCTTGGTCACCCTAAGGACTTCACCTTGCAAGCCTTTGAACCGAAGTCACTCGTGACAACCACATGTCCGCATGGGACGGACCTAGTTTAGTAGGATTCGATATCTCACCTTTGATACTCGGGTGGCAACACCGAGGGGTGATCAGATGGGGAGCGCACTGTCTTTGCGGCTTGGTACCCATCCAACGGTGTTCGCCGGTCCTATACTTCTACCGAGTGAGGAAGTGATAGTGAAGGCAACACGGAGAGGTTCCTAGGTTGAGCTAGAAGTTTCGAAAGGCTTTGTTATGATCGCCATTCAGCATATCGTTGTATGGCGATTCACGGCTGACGTGGTGAGTTGATTGTATCTTGTGGGTAAAGTGTACAACCTCTGCAGAGTGTAAAAACTATTCGAATAGCCGTGTCCGCGGTATTGGACATTGCTCGGGGATTACAGTCAAGGGGTAGAGTTTTGAAAATGAAATGAGGTTGGGAATGTGGACATTGTGATATGGAAATCGGTTAAGGATGAGAAATACTTTACTTGAGATGATTACAAAATTTATTATGGATATTACTTGTTCTACTGCTTTTCAATCTATTTATGATATCATTTGGAAATGCTGCTTTATTGCAAAAGAACCATTCACCATTCCTTTGGAATAAGCCATGCATGTAGTAATAGAACCGATTCATGCATGACTTGTTGAGTACGGTTGTGTACTCACCCTTGCTATAACAAAACATCACCGCTTGAGGAGAAGTCATTGTCTTCAAGAAGGAGAAGTTCTACAAGAAGGCGAATATCTAGGAGTTGAACCTTGTCAAATGCCCGTGGTATATTGATGGGATTCACCGACGCTCTTCGTTCATTAACGCTCGCTTTTACTCGAGTTGAAGCCATCTAGGTTTCACAATTGTAAGTTGACCTTAAGGTTGTTCAACTCTGTTATATTAAAGATGAATACCTTATTTATTATTCCGCTTGTGTATGTTTGTGATATTCATCTTTGTTAACTGTGGGCACTAGCGATCGATCCTGGGACTAGTGCCGAAAACACGAGGGTTTCCTGTTGTGAAATTCGGGTCCCGACAGTAAGATGGTATCGAGCATACCGATCGTAGGTCTTGACCCTAGATAGTTTGGCCGTTCTTTAGAACTTCAAAATTATTTTCTAAAGAGAAAATTTAACTTGAAGAATAACAAGTTCTTGACTTATCTTATTCTTCCATTCCTTTCCCTTTTTCTCGAAATTTCTATCTTTCCCCGCCAATTTAAGTTGAAAATCTTACCTCGCTTGTCTTGAATAGATAACGATGTTTCACACTTTAGGAGAAAGCACCGAGTGCCGCTGCAAACCTCAAGATCGTGAAGACAGAATCGCCAAGCTCAAGGAAAGAGTGCCGATGAAGTATTCCGAAGGTAGAAGAACCAAGGTCGATGAAGTGTTCAAGAAATTCAAGAATCGTGCTTGAGTAGCCGCTGAGACTTGTGTGTGAGAGTCGCGTCTGCCTAAGTTAGAAGTGTTACCTTTTAGACGTTAGACTTGTGTGCTTAGGTTAATTTGGTTTTTGCTTGTCGAGTGTGCATGATATGCGTGAGCTTTTAGGCTTGGATAAGCAACCATACCAAGTTAGTAATTGTTTGCTTAAGTTTTTGGGTTAAACCTGTTTCCTCGCACTAGGAATCTCTTAATCTTATCTATGCTTTTCCTCTTGCCTAATTAACCTTGGTCACCAACAAATGGAGAAGTTTTCTAGTGATGCCTTGGCGAGATTCTTGAAGCAGTCCAAGTCGGCCTCAGATGTTGCCGCCAAGATCGTTGTTAGAGCAGATGTTGACCAAAAGCAATCTCCAGCCCACCGTTGAAAATTCAACAAATGCGTTCTCGGCAAGTTTGCAAAGTTCATAGAAACCAAGCCACCTATTTTGAAGAATTCACTTCTACAAAGTACGTAAACCCGGATTCAAGTCATAGAGAAGAAGCTATCTTCCATACAATGTAATGATAAAGATAAGATTATATATGCCACCACCGCTTAGAAGGTGCAGATTAGCTTGGTGGAAAACTACCGCGCCATCTATGGTAATCATCGACTATCACATGGAAGGAATTCACCATCGCGTTCGTGAGTTTCATACTCCATTGAAAGGTGCAACCAATTTAGAGGAATATGCAACCCCTGCATACCACAACCAACTGGACGTTGTTCTTTAAAGTGTTGCCAACCAAGCAAGTCAAGATCGTGCATGTATCCGCTTGGAGTCATAGGACATACCCTGGACGAGCATCATATCAATTGTTCCAGTTGTGAAGGAACCATCCTCTTGGAGAATGTCCGAATAATAAGATTACATGTTTTCTTTGTGAAGGCCAAGATCATTGCCCAAACCAAAGGTGCTATGTATTCAAGATTGACCTCGCAATGCAACGCCAAAGGAAAATTTCCGAGCCATTGTGGTTCAAAAGTTAGCAAAGAAAGGCATGTTGTCATCTACCCATGCTTTGTCATCTGAGTATTTAAAGGAGAAATACCATGAATCTAGCAATCCACCTCGTAAAAGGAGGAAGTCAAAGTCACTAGGAAGTTGTTTTCATTGTGGTGAACAAGGTCACTATGTCGATAATGTCCCCGTAAGAATCAAACACAAACTTTACCTTCACCATCTCGTAAATCAGTTCAATTCAAAGCATATCACCAAGATCGCATGGTGAAGCATCAAAGAATCGATTATGCTATGCCCGCCGTGAAAAAGGTCACTTTGCCAAGCAATGCCCGCTCAAATATAAAGTACCTTGTGGAATTGAAATTGTCCCCGGTTACCTTTGCTGAGCCTGAATTGCCAAGTATGCCTCAAGCAACAATGGGTTTATTGTTCCAAGAAGCGCTTAAAGAAAAGACGTTGATTGATGAAGCTACCAATAAGTTTCGTGGTCGTGATGTCATACTCTAGTCTATAAGAGTAATGTCAAGGAATTTTCCCAAAGAATTCCTATTTGAGGAATAAATGTACCTGAATTCTAAATCACAATTACTAATGGCAATAAAGGATTTGATATGTCTTTGAGCATTCACATTATCAGATAATATTCATGTGTACGTTGGCCATAGAGCCTGAGTTCTCAGTAATGTGATGTAAGGACAAAATTTGTGGATTTAGCATATTGAAGACCAGTACATTTACTTCAATGGTAATTGAGGCATTAATTCGCTATGGAAAGAATATCTAGCTGATATAGAGTCTCCAGTCGCTACTCAAAAAAAAAAAAAAACCAGACCGACAAAGATAATACCAGACCAACAGATCATCAAAGATGTTATTTTTACCCATGCTTTTGAAAAGTCAATTAAGGACATTGGTAGTGAATTTGCAAGGATCAATGAATCGCCCAAGATTTTCAAGTGCAATGAAGCAATTATCAATCGCTTTGAGTTCCTCGATCAAGAGTCGTTCTCAAGAACCAACTTAACAGTAAATGATATTCAATCTTTGATCAAGACCGCAGAATAGCAAGTTGCTTTTCATTGCCAAGAGCAAATTTTATCGTAATATGACCCAAGAGAAGGATGTTATCCAAATGCTTGACCTCTAAGCAATCTGTCAAGTGTGCGGGTGATTGCAAGTGCAAAGAGCCTCAAGGTCGAGTTTCCTAACCTATTCTTTAGTCACCAAATCTCGGGACGAGATTCTGCTAAGGGGGTAGGTTTGTAACATCCCAAAATTTGGGCTTTCAAAAATTTATATTAAATTAGCTTTCCAAAATTTTTCTTCAATCTTATTTGATTAAAGAAGTTTATATCTCACTGAGAATTTTATTATGTCTTCCTCATAACATACTTAACTCATGGCAAAAAATATCAAAAACTAATAATTACTTTTATTGCCGCTTAAAATTCAAAAACAGATATCACTTAAATCTGAAATCTGCAATGTCAAATTTTTATTAAATAATGGGGTAAGGTTTTGAGCTGAAAATTTTACAGAAGCATCCTTAGGTCAAATTCATTTGAAAAACAATGTTTCAGAAATAATAGACTTTATTTACTCTTAAAGAAAAATCAAAACAGTAACAAGGATTCAAGAAGTCATTCTTTAATTGCCAAATCCAATACCTTAATGAAACTCAAAGAAAACTCAAACAACATGCTATAGCAAATAATTTTGTAAAATACTAGAGTCCAAATGGAGAATAAATATAATTTTTCTAGAATTTGTCAACACCATTTAGATATCTCGAAAATTCAAAAACAGTATGAAAAACAGCCAAGTTTGATGAATTACTGCTCTTAAATGACAACAGATATTGAGATGAAACCAAAGAAAATGGAAAGTAGAACCTTTGCACTACTTACTAAAAAAATTGCAGAATTTTTCAACCAAGTCTTCACCCCCTTCCCAAGTCTGCCCAAATGACATGTCAACTCAAATTTAAAATCGCCAATGCTGAATTCAGCCGATTCACTTGATGAATCCTCGGGCTAAGCCTCCGCGTGTGGTCCCCATCTTTCGGGCCGCTGGCCAGCCCTCCTTCCTTCTCTCCTCCCTTTCTCCCTCTCCACTCTCTGCCTGAGTCTTTGCCATGCCTGCTTTCTTGCCGAGTGGTCTCTCCTCCCCGCACCATTGGTTGGTCTCGGCGGTGCCCCATTTGCATGCTATGCCCACCACCTCTCCTCAAGACCGCCATAAAGCCACCAAGCCTCTCCTTCTCCCTTTGCTTTCATTGTTTGTAACATCCCTAAATTTGGCCGATTTTAAATTTTGGAGTTATTTGAATTTTTATGAATTAATAAAACCTTTAATTGCATTTTATTGAATTTATCTAATTTTTCCGAATTTATTGGATTTACTTAACATTTATTTAAACTACCCTTCTCTTGATTAATTAATACCAGAGAAAGTATTTATCAAAAATAAATTAAAATATTTTATTCAAGCTCTAAATACCTTAAAATATTTTCTCGAATTTTTCTAGAATTTTTCGGATATTTTTAGTGCCCCAAATAATTACTTTAAATTTCAGATTTATTTTTATTGAGAAAATCTGAAAATGGCTAGCTACAAGGTCGGGCGCCCAACACTGTGTTTCGCCGGAAAACCCTAATCGCCGCCGTTTCTCGGTGTCGGATCTGGATCGAACGCCGCAATTAAATACCGTTACGAATTAAGGTTTAATCCGCGCCGTTGGATCGAGATCGACGGTGACGCGACCGGACGACCTCGGGAGGGAGCGATCGCACCGCCGTCGCCGCCAGGGGGTCAAGATCTTGTCGAGATATTGCGCGAACTCGAGGCATGTCCGCTGCGATGAAGTACCTCCGTGTTTCAAGACTTCACCCCGCCATTTTCCTCATCTCGTGGCGCTCGCGCTCAGAGTAGCCCGCAATAGCTCACCGAGTAGCTACACTCTTTCCTCGTTCTTCACCGTCTTGCGCCGCCGTCGCTGTTCCTCGTCGTCACCAAGGACCTCACGAAGTTCCGTGACGAGCCGCGTCTTCGCGCCACCTCTTTCGACCAGAGACGCACGAAGCGCCACAACCACATCGCCTTCCTCGCCCGACGCTCAAGCACCGCCGCCTTCGCCAACTCTTGCGACTCACCTCACCGTCGATTCCATCGGACGCCTCTGGTAAAGCCACGCCCTTCCCTTTTTAAATGCAAATCGAATCGGAGAAATAGACCTCGCCGTTGGATCTTCATCGAAGATTCTCGCCCGGCCAGAGGCTTAGGAATAGTAAACCGCTTCAGATAGCGTAGCTGTCGGATTTCATCCAACGGGCGACGTTGCGCCACGCTTTCCCTCGCTATGCGTTGAGTTGAGTTGCGCCAGAGATCTTCACCATGGGATCTTCATCCGACGGTAGGCATGCGCCCACGTAGGCTTGGGAATAGTAAACCGTGTGGGTACCGTCGCCGCTGGATCGCCATCCGATCGCGCTTAGTGCATCCACATCGGCGCTGAATAGTGAATCGTGTGAGTACCGATAGTCGCCGGATTCCCATCGAAGCGCCGACGCTGCGCCACGAAGGCTTTGTAGCGATGGCATCGCCGAGAACGACCGATCGCTGATTTGAATCCAACCACGGAAAGAATTGTGTACGCGTGTCTTGATGCTTTTCCGCCGCGGTCGCCTCCGGTTGGTCCAAGCATCGCTCATCCGCCCACATGTCGCTGCAATGACTCGGCCAGGCCGACGCCGCCAAGGACGCCATCCGGGCCCACTGTCGATGGTCGAGGGCGACGTGGTTTCGCCTCGGTGCCGACATCGCGTCGCCGCGAATTAATCCGATTTTCAGAAGAAATTAAATAGAATAATTCGGTTATTATTTATTTGAATTTCAGCAAACTTAGAAATGCTATAACTTTTGCATTTTAACTCGGATTTGGGTGATTCTAGTGCCCAAAAATTTGTAAAATATGAACTATTTATTGGTGATTTTTATTTTATTTTTAGAATTTATCTTGCTATCTGTATAGTGTATTTATTGTGTGATTGTTGTGCCGAGTAGACTCTGAATTGCGGAATTCGCCGAGGAGGATTTGACGATCCATCGCAGAACCTCGACTGTAACCAACTCCTCTTCAAGGCAAGTCGTGCTTTGATCATATTGCTTCTAGCTTACAAAATTACTTTGATTCAAATTATTGCATGCTAGTTCAAGATTAAAATGAATTAAATTAATTTGGGAATTAGTTATTCAACCCAATTGCTAAATATCACCTTGCCATGATTATTTGTATGCTATAATTCATTTGTCACCCTAAGATGGTTGATTATTAGTTGGTTGTTATTACTTGCCAACGGGTTGGTTAGACTGTATAATTGCTTAGCCATGCCACGCAACTCATGTCTTCTCAAAATAAAAGGATAATACTTGATTAATGGATTATGAAATGTGTTTGTGAATGGTGTGACGGTTGCCACACGATGATGTTGATATGTGGAACCGAGTGGTTCTACATGGATGTTGAGTTGTTGTTGGCATTGTGTTGCGCAATAGTCAACTGTGGTAAAATGTTTTAGACCGAGGCAAGTGGCAAGAGTGGCATTGGATATGTCACTTTGGTATTTGGCGGTGTTGTTGGTGAACTATGTGATGGTATTGTTGGTGAATTGTTTGGGGTAGTCTTGCCTTGGTCACCCTAAGGACTTCACCTTGCAAGCCTTTGAACCGAGTCACTCAGACAACCACATGTCTGCAGGGACGGACCTAGTTTAGTAGGATTCTCGATATCTCACCTTGATACCTCGGTGGCGATCACCCGAGGGGTGATCAGATGGGGGAGCGCACTGTGCGCGCTTGGTACCCATCCAACGGTGTTCGCTCGGTCCTATACTTGGCTCGAGTGAGGGAAGTGATAGTGAAGGCAACACGAGAGGTTCCTAGGTGAGCTAGAAGTTTCGAAAGGCTTTGTTATGATCGCTCATTCGCATCTTGTTGTATGGCGATTCACTACCGACGTGGTGAGTTGATTGTATCTTGTGGGTAAAGTGTACAACCTCCGCAGAGTGTAAAACTATTCGAATAGCCGTGTCCGCATGGTATTGGACATTGCTCGGGATTACAAATAAGGGGTAGAGTTTTGAAAATGAAATGAGGTTGGGAATGTGGACATTGTGATATGGAAATCGGTTAAGGATGAGAAATACTTTACTTGAGATGATTACAAAATTTATTATGGATATTACTTGTTCTATCGCTTTTCAATCTATTTATGATATCATTTGGAAATGCCGCTTATTGCAAAAGAACCATTCACCATTCCTTTGGAATAAGCCATGCATGTAGTAATAGAACCCATTCTGCATGACTTGTTGAGTACGGTTGTGTACTCACCCTTGCTATAACAAAACATCACCAGCTTGAGGAGAAGTCATTGTCTTCAAGAAGGGAGAAGTTCTACAAGAAGGCTAATATCTAGGAGTTGAACCTTGTCAAATGCCCGTGGTATATTGATGGGATTCACCGACGTTCTTCGCTCACCGCATTGCTCGCTTTTACTCGAGTTGAAGCCATCTAGGTTTCACAATTGTAAGTTGACCTTAAGGTTGTTCAACCCGTTATATTAAAGATGAATACCTTATTTATTATTCCATTGTGTATGTTTGTGATATTCATCTTTGTTAATCAGTGGGCACTAGCGACTGATCCTGGGACTAGTGCTGAAAACACAGAGGGTTTCCGGGTTGTGAAATTCGGGTCCCGACACCGGGTGAGGAAACCGATACTAATGCCCTTGAGCATCAATCCCGAATGGCTTGTACTAGTTCAAAAACTGGTACTAAAGGCCGTTTTTAACCAGTACTGAGGGCCAGTTCTGTAGTAGTATGTCTATAGATGATATAGAGGTATATTATAGACAGCTGCTGTCTATACCATTGTATATGCTCCAACGAGCTTCTTGGTCATTATCTTCCCTTTATAGAATAAACATGAATCAAGAGCAGGTACGTGTTAGTTTTCACTTGTTCATTATTTATAAAAGGCCTTCAATTAATCGTACCATTATTGAGAGTCCGTTTCCTATTCCGTTTAAGCCACTGTGTTTCATAAGATGAGCTCTACAAAACTGGACCCCCACTGCATATGTTTTGATAACATCGTGATAAAATTACTTATTCCTAGCAACTATGTAACAACTAATTTACTTATTGCTAGCACGTCTATATATTATTTGCTAGCACCTACTTCTTGTGGTTTGTATATATACATATAATTAGCTGCTAGCAATAATTTATGTGGTTGGTGGTTCTCCGTTAGTTACCGACAACTCTACATGTTATTTGCTTTAATAATTGCTAGCAACTTACATTAGTTGCTACATTAGTTAGTAGCTCTCCATCTTACTTGCAACATTAGTTTCTAGCTTATATATTACTTTACATGCTATCAACTACACTGCTACAAAAAGGTTTATATTAAACGTCTCATTACAAACGGATTTAAAAAACTGTCTGTATTATATATAATCAGAGAAAAAGGTTATCTGTGGTATTCTTATTCAAAGATAATAATGAAGTGAAAGATAAATCAGAGCACAACAACTTTCAGGACGAACTGTAGATTGAATTAGATTTTGCCTTGGAATCCATCAACATTAGAATAAGAAAGGGATGAAAATGCTACAAATGTTCATATTTAAGACTATTCTCATCAGACAAGCTGTTGTCTCCATGCATCTAAGACGTTTTGATATTCAATTGCAACATCTATAGCTAGTTGTGCCTTGTAAATATTGTTGTAGAAATATCAAAGAGATTAAAATTTCGAACAATAGGTACTAATCATAAAAGTTCTACTAAGAGAGTTATGAAAAAACATATCACAGATGGTTCTAATTAAAAATCATCTATGATCAACTCATATCACAAACGGTTCTATTTAAAATCGTCTGTGATATGTGTTTTCACAGTCGGGAGGGAAACCATCTGTGATATATGTCGTATTATCATTGACACATACTTATAGACGGTTCAGAAAACCGTCTGTGATATATATTTTCACAGTCAGTAGGGAAATTGTTTGTGATATGTGTCGTATTATTATTGGCACATGCTTATAGACAATTCAAAAAACTATCTGTAATGACGTTTTCGAACCGTCTATAATAACCTTCTCTAGTACTAGCAAAATCTAATATGCTACTGATCATATTTGTCTGTATTTAGCAGTTGGCGACTAGCAAACCCTAATATGCTAGTAATTATAGTTATCAGTATTTAGATGCTGGCGACTAGCAACTAGCAGCTCTAGGTGTTGGCTACTGTACATTTGAAAATTTAGCTTATAATTATATCACCAAATATATGCAATATGGATATTATTTTATTCGGTTTATTGTATCGAAGACAAAGGTTTAAACGATACACAAAATTGACACTCGATTAAAGAGATATTATTTAAAAATTAAACGACAAACAGTACAATGCTGCAGATAAGGATAGAGATAGAATCTTCACCTTGTAACCGATCGGGGATCTCTCTTGTAGCCGCACCTCTCCACTATATAAAGGGGGCAGGGGCACACACATTCGCATTCAAGAGCACACACTCACATCCACATCTACATACATAATCCCAGAGCACAGGACTAGAGTATTATCTCCTCCGTGAGAGCCTGAACTTGTATACATCCCGTGTCTTATGCTACCATTGAGTTTAGATCCAGCGCCTAGCCCCATAAATATTATTGCCGACAACAAACGTTGACAGTTGGTGCGCCAGGTAGGGGAAGCGCAAAGATCAATTCGTCAAGCTCGATGGCTGCTATTAACAGAATCACCGTCACCTTTGCTCTTGGCCAAGCTTTCCGCTTCGGGAGCCTAGACTTCATCACCGACAACCTTGGTAAGCTTGCTCTCTCGGACTCGGACCAGATCCAATCTGGGAGAGGCTTCATTGCTACTTCATCTGGACTTCCGTTTGGGTCGGGGAAGGCCGTGGCCATCTACTCACGAGTAGTAAGCCGGGGGCATACTTCCCGATTCGGATACAGGAAGAATCTAGTCAAGGACGAATACGAGTGGTAGGAGTCATCAGCGGCAATCCACTCGGATTTAAAGATCATCTCGATCTATCTTCCCTTTACTCCTCCAGCTCGGAGATTGACTCAGAGAGCAGCACGGGGAGTTGCCAAAATTTCTTTGGTGTCTGTGTAATCGAAGACCAGCGGACTGAGTCTCAGCACCAGCGAGATGTTGAAGAAACTGCGGAGGCAGATCATCATCGTCGCGAGGCCCAAGAAGCGCACATGCAGAATCTCTGAGCCCGAGCCCGCAACTTCAACGAAGATATCTTGAAGACAAAAATGGGGGACCAAGCTGTTTTTCATACGCCGTAGCAGAATATTGTCGCCTCTAAGATGCTTCTTGATACCCTAGGCCCAATGCTCGGTGCCGATAGCCCCGCTGCCCCGATCGTGGCCCAAGTTCAGGCCATGATGACGGCGATAGCAATTCAGCACAACCAGGGAGATCCAGCGAGGACGATGCATTCTTGTACTCGCGCGACCACTTAGACTACCAGCAATTGGACCGCTCGCAGTCGGCACGAGCCCCGCCGTGATGAAGACCTCAAGCAAAGTATCAACCGCGACCTTCGCTTGGACCTTAATGCCAAGCTGCGTAAGCAAGAGGATGATGAATGGCGCTGGCGCGAAGACGACTACGAGTGTTTCAGCATCGACCATGATGGCCGAGACAACCGCGATGATCGGCGCGATAATCGCGACGATCGCAGAGACCACCACCCCCGTGGCCGATGTGACGACGATGACCGCTGAGTCAAAACTTCGCCGTGTCGGTCTCCGCCATGGCGCAATGGCAGATCCATTGATGAGGTCTGCGCATTCACCGCCTGACTCTGCCAAGTGGTGTGGCCCGAAGGTTTCAACCCTAAGGGCATTGTCAAGTTCGATGGGGAGAGGGACCCAGAGGCTTGGCTGCAGGTTTATGCCCTCACGGTCAAGGTTGCAAGAGGCGACCATAATGTAATGGCAAACTACTTGCCAGTCACGCTCACCCCATCGGCTCAGATTTGGCTCATAGGACTTCTAGAGAATTCTATAGATTCCTGGGGAGATCTCTGTGAGCAATTCATTGCAAACTTCTAAGGCACCTACAAGAGGCCCAGAACCCCATGGGACTTGTACCAACTTCATCAAAAGAAGAATGAGTCCCTTCGGGAGTTCATCCGACTCTTCATACAGAAGAAGAACACGATTCGGGATGTCTCGGAAGCAGTCGTCATAGCAGCTTTCCAGAAGGGAGTCAGCGACGCTGACTTGATTAAGAAGATATCCCGGAAGCCGCCGACCATAGTGAAGGAGATGTTCACATTAGCGGACCACTATGCCACGGCCCCGGATGCCCTAGCCAAGCGTCAATATGATCGTCCGTGGCAGAAGGACTAGAAAGACCACGCCGAGTCTCCAAGCAGAAGGACAAGAAGCGGAAGGGCGAGGAGCTGGTTGCGATAGTAGAGCATGGTCGATCCCGAGCACCGTGGTCGGGAGATTATGATAAGGTAATGGATGCCCAATGTCCTTTCCATCCTAAGGGAAAACATGCAGCCAAGAATTGCTTCACCTTGAAGAGGTTCGCGCGAGAAAGCAATAAGCAGTTGGGCCCAGATAAAGGTAAGGCAGGCAAGAAAAAGGACCCCCTTGCAGATGACGACTACCAGACGACTAAGCGTGAGCTTAATTATATATTCGGGGGCTCGGCTACATATGAATCCAAACAGAAGCAAAAGCTTACCACTCGGGAAGTCAATGCGGTTATGCCGGCGACCTCCCAATACCTGAGGTGGTCCGAGGTTTCGATCACATTTGACCGCTCAGATCACCCTGATCATATTCCATATCTAGGTAGATATCCTCTGGTCCTAGACCTTGTTATTCACAACGTCAAGCTCAAGAGGGTGTTGGTTGACGGAGGGAGCGGACTCAGTATCCTTTTCTCCAAAACCTTTGATGACATGAAGATTCCTCGCTCGGAGCTAAAGAGTGGCTCATCGCCGTTCCATGGGGTAATCCCTGGGACCTCGATGGTACCACTCGGGCAGATCACCCTGCTGGTCACATTCAGGACCAAGGAGAACTACCGAATCGAGTATCTGAACTTTGAAGTGGCTGATTTCGAGACAGCATACCATGTCATCTTGGGAAGGCCAGGCTTAGCCAGATTCATGGCTGTGCCACACTACACGTATCTGGCACTGAAGATGCTAGGGCCAAAAGGCATTATCACGGTTCGTGGTGATGTCAAGCAATCCTTCGTGTGCGACAGGGAGAGTTGCGAGCTGGCTGAGATGCAGGTGGCAACGGCCGATAGGGAGAAGATCCGACTGGCGGCTGCAGTCCAACAAGACAAAGGAGACGTCCCAACAGGCCAAGTCTGGTATAAAGCCAGACGAGGGTGTCAACGAAAGTGGTACTCGACCCATCTAACTAGGCCAAGTCGGCCCTGATTGGGACAGGGATTGATCACAAATAGGAAGACGCGCTCGTCACCTTCCTCTGGGCGAACCGGAACATCTTTGCTTGGAAGCCATCTGATATGCCTGGTAACCCTAGGGAGGTGATTGAGCACTCTCTGAATGTTGATGAGAAGGCGAGGCCTATTAAGCATCTACTCCGGCGGTTCGCATAAGATCATCATGAAGCTATCAGGGAAAAGATCACTAAACGTTTAGCTACTGGTTTTATAAAAGAAGTGTATCATCCCAACTGGTTAGTGAATCCAGCTTTGTTCGCAAAAATAATAAAAGTTGGCGCATGTGTGTTGATTATACCGATCTCAATAAGGTGTACCCAAAAGATCCATTCAGGTTGTCTCGCATCGATCAGGTGGTGGACTCAACCGCCGGGTGTGAGCTACTAAATTTTCTAGATGCCTACTCGGGATTTCACCAGATCAGGTTGAAAGAGAAAGACTGCATTAAGACCTCGTTCATCAGCCCGTTTGGGGCTTTCTGCTATGTCACAATGCCATTCGAGTTGAAAAATGCTAGCACCACCTATCAGTGCGCGATACAGCGGTGTTTTCACACTCAACTCCGACGCAACGTGGAGGCATACGTGGATGATGTCGTGGTCAAATCTTGAATAAAGGAGGACCTCATCTCTGATTTGGCTGAGACGTTTGAGAGCCTGAGGGCCTACAAGATGAAGCTCAACCCCGAGAAGTGTGTCTTCATTGTCCCTTCGGGAAAGTTACTCGGATTCATCATGTCTCATCGCGGTATCGAGGAAAACCCAGAGAAGGTCATCGCCATCATGAAGATGAAACCCCTGACTTGCCAGAAGGACGTCTAGAAGCTCACAGGATGCATGGTTGCACTCGGCAGATTTATTTCCCGCCTGGGGATGCGGGGGATGCTGTTTTTCAAGCTCCTGAAGAAGCAGGGCAACTTGTAATGGACCCCCGAGGCGCAGCAAGCTTTTGAGAACCTCAAGGTGTTCCTAACCTCACCTCTGGTATTGGTTTCACCGATGCCTAAGGAACCCCTTTTGCTTTACATAGCAAAGAACGACTATGTAGTCGGGCAAGGTAATCGCTAGGAGCGGAAGGAGGATGGGCACTTGTAGAGAATTCAGCGCCCAGTCTATTTCGTTAGCGAGGTATTGGGCGAGTCCAAGGTATGGTACCCTTAAGTACAGAAACTGTTGTATGCCGTACTACTTACCTCTCGCAAGCTTAAGCACTATTTTCAAGAGCATACGATTTTGGTGGTTACTTCTTTTCTGATTGAGGGCATACTCCACAACCAGGAAGCCACCGGGAGAATTGCAAAGTGGGCAATCGAACTCGGATCCTTCAAAATTTCCTTCAAACCGCGAACTGCCGTCAAATCTCAAGTACTCGCTGACTTCACCACCGAGTGGGTAGAATTGCGGAATCCCACAACCGATGAGGAGCTTGAGTATTGGACAATGTACTTCAATGGTTCTCTCATGCTCAGCAGTGCGAGGGCTGGCGTAGTGCTCATCTCTCCAAGAGGGAAACGGCTGAAATACATTCTTCAAATATACTTTCCAGCATCAAAGAATGCCGTCGAGTACGAGGTACTCATCCGCGGGCTTCGTATCGCCATATTGCTCTGTATACGATGATTAACGGTTCGTGGGGTCTCCTAGCTAGTCATCAATCAAGTGCAGAAGTATTGGTCATGCATCGGCGACAATATGGCTGCGTATTACCAGGAGGTACGTAAATTAGAGGACAAGTTCAATAGGCTGGAGCTTATCCATGTGCTCCGCCGAGACAATGAAGTAGCAGATGAGATCGCAAGATTAGGCTCTAGTCAGACAACAGTCTTGGCTGGCATATTTGTCGAAGAGCTCCATAAATCCACGATAAGCCGGTGGCAGGAGTCGAGTAGGTCAGAGGAAAAGCTAGTCGAGGCGGAAGTTTTGGTCATCAACCCTGACTGGACAATTCCCTATCTGGATTATCCGTTAAAGGACAAGCTCCCGGAAGATCGCGTACAAGCAGAGCGCATTGTACGCTGAAGCAAAAGCTATGTGGTGGTCGGAGAAGAGCTCTTTCAAAAGAGTGCCTCTGAAGTCCTAAGGGGGTGTATATCAAAACAAGAAGGGAAGAGCCTCCTCAGAGAAATTTACTTAGGAGTTTGCGAACATCATGCAGTGTCAAGCACTTTAGTTGGAAAGGCTTATCGCTGCTGTTTCTTCCGCCGATCGCAGAATAGATGCGAGGACATCATTCGCATACGCGAAGACTATCGCCGCCTCAAGAAATCCATGTGCCGACGTAGGAGCTGCAGACTATTCCGATCACCTAGCCGTTTGCAGATTGGGGTTCGACATGGTCGGACCCCTGAAGAAAGCTCAAGGGTGGTTGCACTCATCTCTTCGTCGTCGTTGACAAGTTCATGAAGTGGACTGAGGCCAAGCCAGTCGCCACAATCACAGCGGCCAAGGCTAGAGAGTTCTTTCAAGAAATTATGGTCAGATTTGGCGTGCCGAATAGGATTATCATTGTAATGGCACTCAATTCAGAGGCGGACAATTTCAAGATTGGTGCGATGAACTCGACATCAAAATCTGCTTTGCTTCTGTGGAGCATCCCCGAAGTATTGGGCAGGTCTAACGGGCTAATGGCATGGTGCTGCAAGGCTTAAAAGCAAGGATATTTGATCGTCTTAAGCCGTATGCCACGCGATGGGTCAAAGAATTGCCTTCAGTGCTCTGAGGGCTAAGAACTACCCCTAGCAGGGCAACCGAGTAGTCACCTTTTTTTCCTAGTGTATGATTTAGAGGTCGTCTTACCTACCGAGTTGGAATTCAGATCCCCGCGGGTTCGGAACTACAAGGAAGCCGAGTCAGAGGAAAACCGACTAGAAGAGCTCGAAGCTAGGAAGGCCCTTACATCTTTGATGAAGTGACGCGCCCGAGGGCTTACAGACTCAAGCGTGAAGACGGCGTGACTATTAGCAACACGTGGAATATAGAGCAACTACGTTGCTTTGACACCTAAATCTTGTACTTGATTTTATCATTATGAATAAAGTTTTTCTTGACTTGCTACTTAGTTGTTACACAACTAAGCAGTAAGTCGGGGGGCTACACTCTTGTGCACACATACTTTTCTGTGTCGTGTTTGCTTCTTTTCCCTAACAATTGCAAATGAGCCCGAGTGCGTTAATTCCAAATAGTGAAGCTCTAACCCCATGAGCGAACCACTCGGCCGAAATTTAAAAGTCAAATATGGGAAAAAGGAGCAAATAGCATTAAAATTATACATAGGCTAGTCGGACATTATGCCTGAGTAGATGTTCTTACAATGCCTAAGTTTTACATATGTATGATTTCAAGGTAGCTAAACCTAAGCGCGGCGCACACGGCCCAATGCTTCGATGATGGCCTCGGCAACCTCGGTGATGGCTGAGATGGCTTCAGTCAAGGCGGCGATGGTGGCGATGTCGTAGGCGACGGCCTCCTGCTTAGCTTAGGCTCGACTGAGCAAGGTCGATTCGCCCAAAGCTCAAGAAGGGGTCCTCTTCAAGAGGGTGCCACCGACGCTTCATTCCCAAAATTGAAGACCAGCACCGCTGCAACTAGAGGCGGCAGCACCACTCCATCGACGGGTGCAATAGAACGAGGAGGAGATGCCATTGGAAATTCTCAAGAAGAAGCCTAAGGTTGCTGAAGAAACGAAGACTCAAAAAGCGGTGGTCGCTCCCGTGACGCTAGGGCCCCTTTATAGCCAAAGCAAAGAAGCTGAAGCGATTTCGAAGGCGTGCTGGCATGGGAAGTCGAAACGGTTTCGAGGACGAGCTGGCACGGGAAGCCAAAACAGTTTCGAAGATGTGTTGGCATGGGAAGTCAAACCGGATACGAACAGTGTGTAAGCCTTAATTCGAAGAAGATTTCTTGGGACGTGGCAAAGCATTTGTAGCCGAAAGTTAATTCCATGGGAAATGGTGAAGTAATTATGTCAGGGATTGGATAATTTCTATAAAGACCATTGTACCCCGGCAGCTGTCGGTGTATTTCACCTGACAAGATCCCGTCAATGAACAGAGTTGGCTACTCCCTAGACGGAAGATATGGTTCGGTAGAGAGTATCTTCATGGCTGGAAACCCTAATGTCTCTCAACCATGGATCCAGGAATCAACAAACCGGTGGAGGAATCAACAAACCGGTGGACACCATGATTTACCTAGGTTCAGGCCCCCAGTTTGGGCAATGGCCCTACGTCCTGCTTGATCTTTGTTGAGGAGGTGTGAAGGTGTTTACAAGAGCTTTCTTCTCTATCTTCTTCTAAGTGTTCTCTACTCCTTATCTCTACGCTGGCCCTTTTTTCTCCATGCACCGAGGCGCCCTTATATAGACAAGCCAGCCTGGGCAGGGGAGAAGGAGACGCTATACTTATCTATAACACATTAATTACACCCATCATTCCAGCTTCCATGTCTACCCACAACTCATTTATTACATACACCTCCGTGGCCTTATTCTTCAACCTCATTTAATGTCAGTGCGTAGTCTCACCCGGTCCACCCGGGATATGACGCTCCTACAACGGGTTTGGTAAGAGGCGTTAGAGGGACATGCCGCGTCATGCTCTGTAGCGTAATCCTCGCACACCACGACCCCGACACGAGGTGCCGGGAGGGAAACTTCAAGGCCTTCCTCTCATTCTTTTGGTTGCCTCCGTGGCTTGACAAGGGGCTCGACACCCGCCCACCGTGCCACCATAAGCCAACGCCTGAGCGGCAGGGCGTGATCGCCGGCCGCCGCTAGGGCACCACGGGGCCGCTGGCTGGTGAGCGGCGATCGCCCTGCCGCTTGCCGGGGGGCCGCCAGGTCGCCGGCCGGTAGGGCGTGATCGCCTTGCCGCCGCCAGAGGTCACAGGGCTCGCTCCCAGCCAGGCAGCATGATCGCCTGCCGCTCGCCAGGGGGCGTGGGCTCTCGGCCAGCCACCCTTGGGCCTATTACTTACTACGGAGAGGGTACCCCGGTGCAAAGTACACTGACAAGAGCTCCTGCCCGAGCGCGGCGGCTTGCTTTAGACCAGATTTAATGCTAGTGTGCTCTCGATGGGCCCACCACCTTTATGCGCACGCAATCTTTCTGCCTTCCACTTCGCCGATTTTTCTTGGGACCAAACGCGCGCTTTTTTGCTCGTTTCACAACCGTCTTCGTGGGGGGTCTATATATATGCACACTCCCACTCAATAGTTCACGCCTTCTGGTTTTCTTCACACTTTGCTTTTTGTCTTTTCGTCTTCTTCACTCAAAGAACTTTGCTTCCGTTCTGATGGCGTAGCCTCTTCTCTCTTCCACTGCTGGCCAAAGCAGGGTGGATTTTGTCGTCGGGATGGCACCTGAGGGCTCTCTCCACCCTCGCCAGGGAACCGTTGTGCCAGGCTGCCAGCCAGGGGAGATCATTGTCTTCACCTAGGGACTTATGGCGGGCTTGGTGCCACCATTCTCTGAGTTCTTCCTCACCGTACTCCACTTCTATGAGATTCACCATCTTCATCTCTCCCCCAACTCCATTGTCCTCCTCTCTACCTTCGCTTACCTTTGCGAGATGTTCGTGGGGTAATGCCCAATCTCCCCCTCTTTCGCTACTTCTTCACCGCCAGACATTCCCGACAATGGGTCGCAGGGAGCTGCCACTTCCGCCTCCGCGATGGGTCAGCCCCTCGCTACATTCCCTTCCAGCCACGCTCCAACTAGAAGAACTGGCAGAGCGACTAGCTCTATGTCGGTGACAACAGTGGGGTCGACCTTCTTGAGTACTATGCGACGCAAGCGAGACCAAGAAGAGCTGGAGCTCGCCTCATCAAGAGACGACGAGCTCAAGCGCCGGTAGTCCAAGACTTCGTGGGCTCGGAGGATCAGCCTTACGCGCCGTCGCTACCGCCTCTACATGGCAATATATGGGACGCATTTACATGACGCCAAGATAAAACCCGAAGCCAGTAAGTCTTCTTATCCTTCCCTTTGAATGTATATTCTTCTTCGTGGTCACCATCAGCTAACATTTATATCTTCTTCTGGTGCCAGGTGATGGAAACCTGGATGGTCCTACCCTCTCCAGGTGGCTATCTCAGGTTGATCCCGCTTGCCGAGAGCAATTGAATTTCCTACGAGGCCCTGGCCGCCTGTGATGGACTCCATCGATCTCGCCGGTGCCGCCCGTGGTCCTTGGTGATTAGGGACCACCTCAAGCCATCGACCGGAGCGCAGTAAACGATCGATCGCTTCGATGCTCTGGCGTGGACCCCAAGAGGGTCTGCACCGGGAGCCCAACTTCGCTGCCGCCGCTTCATGACTACGAGCATGCCTAAAGCAAAGAACATCTTCCGGGCGACGACGCCGCCTCTTCCCGCCAACTCCAACTCCCACGGCCATTGCTCACGGCCCAGCCCAAATGACACCGAAGTCCAACTGTTCCGGTGTCCGCCGAAGGGCTTGCGGTGGCTAAGTTACCTCTTCACTTCAAGTCGCCGAGGGCGGATCGCCAAAGCGCTTCACCAAGCATATCCGCACCGCCGACGGGCGCGATGGGCACTTCGCTTAAGGGCGCTGCCGCCTGAAGCCGCCAGACTTGACATCACCGGGACCAACACTCCTGCTCCCCCACTCGACGCTTCGCCGCCGCACCATCGCCAGAGGCGCTCGCCACTGCTTGACAAAGCGCTGGCGATTTAGCACTCTCACAACATACCACTAACGCGAAGTCCACGGACACGTTAGGCGGAGACGCCGGGAGCTGGAGAGGACAGAGGCAGAGCTGGCCCAAGAGAGGGCCACCGGGGCGACCTTACTCGCCCGGGCGCGGGAGGCCAAGGCAGCGCAGAGGGAGGCAGCGGAGGAGCAACGGCGGGCGCTGCACAACATCGCGACCATGCTTCGGTCATCATACCGGCGCATGGTGCGGGTCTTGTCGCCGCTGGGGGTGGACCTTCGCGAGCCGCTCGAGCCCACGGCGATGTAGTACGCCCACTGCACCACCCAAGTTGCCGATGTGC
Source organism: Guadua angustifolia (assembly GCA_036346375.1). Classification (NCBI taxonomy): domain Eukaryota; kingdom Viridiplantae; phylum Streptophyta; class Magnoliopsida; order Poales; family Poaceae; genus Guadua; species Guadua angustifolia. The sequence goes on along the minus strand of JAYEVE010000835.1, from coordinate 137,057 downwards.
TCTCCGACCTGTCGACCGCCATGGCTGCCCACTCCGTTCAGGAAGGGTAGCAAGTTGCCAGGGCTACCGCAACCTTCGTGCTTGCTTGCTACGCCAGCCACGACGCCGCCTTCAACCCAATGACCATCACAAACGGCATTGAGGGAGACGAGGCTCAGGCACAGGCGTGCGTGCAGGAGGCCGCGGAGCGCGTCGTCAGCATGATGGTGGCGGAAGCCCTAGACCTTGGCGTGGCAGCAGCGGAGCCGAAGGCCAAAGAGGAGGATGGGGGCATCCAAGTCGTCAACGGCGACTGATGGCATGGGCCGCTTCCTTTTGTTTTCTTCTTTGTTCCTATTTTTTGTATGCCAGAACAATATTAGCAATTGTAATGAAGTTGGTATATTTTGGTTTCACCTGGGCATGTTCGTCTGTTTGCATTTTGGGTATGCTTGCTTCAACTTAATCTTCAGGCGATCAGCCCCCAGCCTTGCTATGATGCAAACCTAAGCACTCAGGTTAGGTCGATACTTAGGTATTCTTTGAGTGATTGCAATAATGCAAACAGGGATTATGCAGAGCATGCAGAATGTAGACAAGTAAAGTCTTAAGTCTCTACGTAAGGGTATCACTGACTCCTGTCCTTCCTGGAACATATATCCCTGCGATCTCTTGGAACCTGACCGCAGCGTTGCGCAACAAGGAAACGAGCTTCCAGAGCGATACTGGCTTATGGGTCGCAGAGACAAACCAACGGTGCTTTTAGGAGCTGGACCGGGGTGTGCGTGTCAAGGCTTGAGTCACCGTGTACACACTCAAGACTCCCAAATAATTGTCCTTGCGATACAAACGCTGGGCGCCTTTATTAGCAAGGAGCCATTAGGTTACCAAAGTCAAGAATAACCACGCATGATCCAACCCAATGGGGTGCAAATGCGAAAAATAAGTTGGTACTGTTAAAGCAAGCAACTTATCTTTGCTATAGGCCACTGGGCGACCAGCCCCCAGACTGGTCACGGAGGCCGATACTTTGGCGAGTAGGGCATAGGCACCCACCTGCTCGCTCGGCGGGCAAGGCGTGGTCGCCCGACTGCCCGCTGAACCCTCACGTGGGCTTATCACCAGGCGAGCAAGGCATGATCGCCCGCCTGCTCACTAGGGGGCCGCATGGGCTCCTCGCCCGGCGGGCAGGGTATGATCGCCGCCGCTGCCTACGCCACTTGGTTGTTTTGGATACTTGAGCTACAAAGCGCCCAAAGACTTCATCTTCGATTGCATGGCTACCGAAAAGCACAAGTAGGCATTGCACAAAGCATGCAGAAAACATATTAAGGGACGTAAGTCCTTGCGCGGGCATGTCATGGTTCTTTTCTTTGGAACTTAGACTCTTGTTATCGGGCTTGCGGTGCTCGTGGTGATAGCGGCGGTGCTTCGAAGTGAACCTGTGCGAACGAACGCTTGAGTCATCAGGCCACACTTCAAGGCCCCGTCGGTCGCCTGTTCGGCACGACGCTAATACTGGTGTTACCACGGATCAGCAAAGAGCAGCCAAATCGCCAGAACACATGACATCCCCACGCAGGCTTTCCCACCAGGGGACAAGCATGCAAGATAAAGCAAAAGCTCTTAAGGTAAACAACTTTGCTAACCGCCAGCAGCTGACGACCAGCTGGGGGAAAACTCACCCACGCGACCGGTCAAAGCGAACCACCGAACTTACAATTTTTAGGGTAAATCTTCGAATAACTCCACGTTGAAGGAGTTGGATAATTCTTGATCATCCTCAGTAGCCAACCGGACCGCCTCGGGTCGAGATCACGAGACCACCTTAAAGGGCCCTCCCATCGGGAGACAGCTTTAGGAGCCCAAAGATGCGTCTCGATTCTACGCGAAGACCAGTCGCCAACTACCGTTGTTCTCTTGCATTCCGGGTGGCGTGGTATCGCTTGAACTTTCCTGCGGTCGGCAGCACAAGAAGACCGCTTTCCACGCACCTCCTCCGAGGTTGACATCTTCACCACGGTGGTCTTCTTGCCCTTCCTCACTGAACGCCGAGACACACGGCGAGCTGAACGACACCTGGACGGAGGACAAAGCTGTGCAGAGACTAGGAAGAAGGGCGTTTCGCCAATCGCCTGACTAGGTGTGGTTCGAGGACCACAAGACAACCTGGAGCTCTTTCCGTTCACCGCGGCCTCCGCTTATGGAGTCGATCAAATGCTCTGGTCCTCAAGCCCCTCAATACCAGCGCGTTGGCATGCTCAGCTTAGCCATTGCTCTTGGGATGGGCCACCAAAGCAAAGCATACCTTGCTACCCATCTCTTCGCAGAACTCCAGGAAAGCCGTGCTGGTGAATTGAGTGTCGTTGTCGGTGATGATGCGGTTAGCGACTCCAAAGCAGGTGAAAATCCCGTGAATGAACTTGATAGTAGCGGAAGCCGTGATGACACGTACTGCTTCGGCTTCGACCCACTTGGTGAATTTGTCGATGGCAACGAATAGGTGGGTGAAGCCCCCTGTGGCCCACGAAAACAAGCCCAGGATATCCAGCCCCTAGACCGTGAATGGCCAGAAGAGCGGGATGGTTTGCAGAGCTTGGGCTGGTCGGTGGATTTGCCTGGCGAAGAATTGGCATGCTTCGTGTGTCCTCACCAAGTCGCAAGCATCCTGGAGGGCAGTAGGCCAATAAAATCCTCGCGGGCAGCTGGTCGACAAGCCGCCCCAGCACATATGGCTCCCGCACATGCCTCCATGGATATCAGAGAGCGGCGCGCCCTCTTCCCCGAGTGATGCACTTTAGAGAATTCCATTGCTTTGCCAGATAGGTCCCCATCTACCAAAGTGTAGCACTTGGCCTTTCGCATATCTTTTCAACAGAGGCATCATCGCTTGGGATCCTCGGCCTCACAGAAGGCTAGGATGGGATCCATCCATTGACCTTCCCGGCCAAGAGTGGCGATCACACGGTGATAGCCCGGGTACTCCGTTGGGCCAAGCTTTTCCCCGGGTGCCGTATCGGTGGCACCGCCGTCTTCTCTCCCGGGCCAGGGGGCTGAGGCGAGTATGCTGCCTACCCTCCTTGAATTGAAGGGCACGACAGCTGCACCGCCGCCCGCACTTGGATCAGAGGCAACGACGGCTATACCGTCCTCCCCGCTTGGAGCGGGGCCAACGATGGCTATATCGTCCTCCCTGCTGGGAGCGGGGGCAACGACGAATGGTCGTGAGAGTCTTTCTTCAACGACACCGACCGGAGCAGAGGCTCTCGAGGATGCGAGCTGTGAAAGCTCGTCTGCTAGATGGTTGTCGCGTCGAGGGATATGGATATATCCCAGTCCTTCAAAGTGGCGCTTCATCTTCCTGACCTCCGCCAAGTAGGCGGCCATGGTAGGATCAGAGCATTAAAATTCCTTCCGCACTTGATTGATGACTAGCAGGGAGTCGCCTTTAACTTGAGGCTTGACACCAACGCAGAGACCTGACGCATCGCCAAAGAAAGCCCTCATATTCAGCAATGTTGTTAGTGGCCTTGAAGTCAAGGGTGACCACGTAGTGGAGAATTTCACCTGTCGGCGAAACCAGGACAACTCCGGCCCCCGTGCCTTAGAGCCTGAAGGAACCGTCGAAAAACAAGATCCAAGGGGAAGGCGCGGGTGCTTCTTCAGCTTCAGGAGCGGCGGGAGTCCACTCGGCAACAAACTCCGCCAACTTCTGGCTCTTGATGGCGGTGCGGGGTACAAACTTGAGGCAAAATTCCCCAAGCTCCACTGACCATTTGGCGATACGACCTTCTGCTTCCCGATTGTGAAGAATTTCTCATAGGGGATAGGCAGTGACCACCGTGACTTCTTGCCCTTGAAAGTAGTGCCACAGCTTCCTGGACGCCACCAAGACGGCGTACAACATCTTCTGTGATTGCGGGTATCTGGTCTATGCCTCATGTAGCACCTTACTGACGTAGTAGACCGGCTTCTGGATGCCCTCCCTCTCCGCCACTAGTATCAAGGCCACCACCGCCGGGTAGCAGCGATGTACAGGAGCAATGGTTCGCTAGGCTGAGGGGCGACCAAGATCGTGCGGAGGAGAGGTACGCTCAAGTCTTCAAATGCTTGTTGAGCCTCCTTAGTCCACTCAAGTGGTTCGCTTCTTCAAAGACTTGAAAAAGGGTAGGCTTCTCTCTCGGTTGGGCGAGCAATCGCCGAGGGAGGCCAAAGTACCACCAAGCATCGCACCGCTAAGTCAAACGGGTAGCTTCATGTGTTCGATGGCCGCTATCTTGTCAGGATTGACCTCAATGCCCTGCCTGGACACGAGGAACCCTAGCAGCTTTCCAGAGGGCACACCGAACATGCACTTCTCAGAGTTGAGCTTCAAACAATTCTTCCGAAGGTTGGCAAAGGTTTCCTCCAAGTCTTTAATCAGTTCTTCACTCTTTTTCACTTTCACGACCAGGTCGTCGATGTACACCTCAAGGTTGTGCCCTATCTGTGGACAGAAAGTGATATGCATGGCACGCTGGTAAGTAGAACCAAAGATTTTTAACCCAAAAGCCATTCTAACATAACAATAAACGCCATGGGTGTTACGAAAAGTAGTTTTGTTTTCGTCACGCCATGCTAACTGATGGTACCCAGAGTACGATCCGTAAAAGCACAAGAATACATCCCGCCGTGGAATCGACGATGAGGTCGACGACGTTAGGGGTAAGGGTCCTTCGGCAGCCTTGTTGAGATCGGCGAAATCAACGACATTCGCCACTTCGTTGGACTTCTGACGAGCTGTGGTTGGCAAGCCACTCAGATGAGTGACCTCCCTGATGATCCCCGGCGCAGCAGTTTTCTACCTCCTCCCGATGGCGTTTTGGCGCCCTGCTTGGCGCCGATCTTTGGTGAACCGGCACCTCGGGAGCGGCGGATCGGTGCTCGATCACCTCCTCGGGACCCTAAATATATCGGACGGTTACCAAAGCTAACACGCCGGAATTAGACCGAGGAAAGTGACGAGCGAAAGCCTTATTTATCGCGCCGTCGGCGCTAATGAGGACAGATTTCCTGTGCTCGCCTTCACTTAAGGAGACCACCTTTGCCTCGCCGATCGAGCTGGGCAAGGCACGGGTTTGCACCTAAGGGGCTCTCGGAAAGGCAAGATCACCGACCACGCAGTGGCACCGCCAGTCTAGTGCGGCTTGTGGCAAGAAAGCCTCCGCCCGCCCACCGGATGGTTATGGGGCCACCAGTTCGGCATCTTCACCACCATGTATCCATAGTGGGTTGTTGCCATGAACTTGGCCAACGCGGGTCGGCCAAGTATGGCGCTAGACGAGGTCAAGTCGTGACTTCGTTGACCACCAGACGAAAGTTGCTTTCCTCCCGGCGGTGACGGAAGGCGACCGGGTCGGGCACGCTAGAGGCACAGCCCCGGTTTGGCACTGGAGCCCCGGAATGCTTCGGGCGACGTGGAGGTTGATAGAACTCCTCCGCCCATCAAGACTCGCCGAAGCCACGCTTTGGATCGTAAGGAAGCCACGACGGAAGGTGACCTATGCCGGCGGTGTTTCAAGGTGGTCACCGATCAAGGTGATCAGCTCCTCCGACCACTTCAGCATCCGACACGCCCCTGAACTCGACGCCGTGGCGCAGACCTCCCTCCTCAACCGCTTGTAGAAAGCGTTGGAGGGGTAAGTGGACGAGCCATCGTGAATGTCTGCCATAGCGCGATCCGCCTGCTGGAAGGCCAACGAGGTGGGGTCTTCGTCTTGGTCATCGTCGCGGGGGCGGCGCTCCTTGAGCCGCCGCTCGACCATCTTGCTCATGACCCGCAATCATCCGTGCCATGAGAGTCGATCCGTGGATCGCGGAAGGGCTCGCCTCTTTTTCCCCGCAGCCGTCGCCGTCCGACACGGGCGGTCGCCAAGGCGCCTCGGTGGTCATCCCACCGTCATGGTCATCCCGCCGCTCACGGCAATGGGCGGGCGCTGCTCATAGGCGCTGGCCAGACCCGCCGGTCTCAAATTTCGGCCTCGCGGGCTTGCTTGCAGGCCGGGCCCTCAAGTCCCGGCCTTGTCCCCGCCAAGGCCCTCACGTGGCACCAGATAGTCGCCCCGAGCCTCTACCGCCCGCACGCATTTGTGCGCTTAGGAAGAAGAGCTCGAGGTGGTGGCGACGCCGCTGGTCGCTATCTTTTCCAAAGATCTTGTGGTCGCTAACGCCTTCAAAGGCGATGACGACTAACCGCCCAACCGGAATCGTGGTTATGCATAAAGGGCGTAATCGCCGATGAAGTCATGCAATGACTTCTTTTCTCGCCGAGGGCATGGAGATCATCCTCCACGCCCGGCCTGGTGAAGGAGCCTTGAAGTTAGCGTGAAAAGGTCGCACAACCTCCCACGAGTGCACCGATCCTCGCGGGAGGTTCAACACCAGACCGGGCGGACTCACAAGGCCGTTGAGAAGTAGTTGGCTATGGTTTTCCGCATTCGGGCCACGCACGCACTATGGTGGTGTAGATATGTAGAAACTCCTCCGCTGGTGGTGCCGTCAGATTTCGATGGAGGCCGGCGAACCTTTTGCCACGCCACGCGCGCAGCCCATCGAAAACGCCGCATCCGATGCCGCAGGGGAACCTCACCGGCCCGCCCGACCCGGCCCGAAACCATGTCGGGAGGGTGAACCGTGACTTCAAAGAATCGGAGGAATGATCTCCTCCTCGCTCAAGGTGAGAGTCGCGAGGAATTCTCTCCCCAGGCCATCCGTCTGCCGCGAAGCGCAACGTTGCAAGTGATCACGCAAATCACTGTCGCGCCGTCGGCGTTGGAGCTCTAGATGGGCCCTCAGGTCCCCATGGCTCCTCGCAGAGCTGGGACCTTCTTCTTGCACGCCCTTTCCCTTACTCTAGCCCTCCTGGCCAGGGCGCTTCCCGCTTGGGCGGCTGGAAGCTTGAGTGCGCCAACCGCACCCTTGGTCGAGGGTACCGACGGTCCTGCACTGCTTGGGCATCCCCACGCTGGTGCCGAGCCGCATCCACGAGGCCCGCAATATTCCGCAGCCATGGCATGGCCGGGGTGTCTCCTGCAAGTTCCACCAGAGGGTGGTCCAGGAGGAGATGGACCGCATGCAGGTTCTGGGCCGGAGCGGTGGCCTTCATGGCTAGCCAACGCTAAACCAAAAGCTCGGCCGCCACCGTGGGGGTGCCACCGCCCTCCTGCGAGGGCGGCGTGAGGTGACCCCTCGTCCGGCGAGAGTGCCGGGACATGTTCTGGGTGCTGCTAGCCTCCGCCACCTCTTGCCGCTGCGAGTGTGAACCCGCCATCACCGGATGCGAGGTCCTTTCGGACGGAAGGCCGAAATCACGGAGAGATGGCCTTGATAAGCCAACCACTAACCCCCTACCCGCGCGCCCAAGTTAGCGATTTCAACTGACAAGATCCCGTCAATGAACAGAGTTGGCTACTCCCTAGACGGAAGATATGGTTCGGTAGAGGGTATCTTCATGGCTGGAAACCCTAATGTCTCTCAACGATGGATCCGGGAATCAACAAACCGGTGGACACCATGATTTACCCAGGTTCAGGCCCCTAGCTTGGGTAATGGCCCTACGTCCTACTTGATCTTTGTTGAGGAGGTGTGGAGGTGTTTACAAGAGCTTTCTTCTCTGTCTTCTTCTATGTGTTCTCTACTCCTTTTCTCTACGCTGGCCCCTTTTCTCCATGCACCGAGGCGCCCTTATATAGACGAGCCGGCCTAGGCAGGGGAGAAGGAGACGCTATACTTATCTATAACACATTAATTACACCCATCATTCCAGCTTCCACGTCTACCCACAACTCATTTATTACATACGCCTCTGTGGCCTTGTTCTTCAAACCTCATTTAATGTCGGTGCGTAATCTCACCCGATCCGCCCGGGATATGACGTTCCTACGACGGGTTTGGTAAGAGGCGTCAGAGGGACAAGACAACAAAATCAACAGTGAACTCCCTATCCACATCCTAACAATTCTATCTTCCAACATTTATGAAAAACTCTATATGTTATGTGATACTCCGCAGAGATTGTACTACTTGAACCACAAAATATGATCATCTCTTGTTACCAAGTTATTAACACACTTTCTTTGGTGTGTGGCAGAAAGATCATGACAAAGCCTTTACAATGTCCCGTCTAAACCCAATACTGCCCTCTAAGATTTCACCACTGAAGGGTTCATCCACCTTACTCAGTGCCCCCTCTTGCGCTATATGAATCTACCCATCCATCCCGAAACCTACACCACCAACTGGCAGTAGTCAAGTTAAGATATTGCAAATTAATCAATTAGGTCTGTCCCATACCAGACATGTGGTTGTACGTTTAAGCTCAGTTTAATAGCACACAAGATAAAGTCCTTAAGTTGTCTCGGGCGAGAATCTACATCTAAAATATGCTATCGGCAACCCTTTACTGCACAATCACTTGCACGAGGGAAATCTAATTTGTTCAACCAAGACCAATAGCATACCCTTCTATGGTACAATAAATTTTACAATAGTGGCTATCCATCACAATTTCATATCTTATTAAGTCAAAATTACCAATATTTCATCATGTGGTATGAACCTATCATATAACTAAGCATCTCTAAGCATAGATATGATAACCCAATTATTGGTAATATAATCATGTCTAACTAATAATGTCCCAACCTGGGTAACAATGGATACATAGCATTCCAATAATCAAGGTGACATAAAGACAATCAGATATTTATCTATTTCCAAGAAATAATCATTGATACATAAATAGCATGACATTTGTATATGACAAAGTACTTTGGCAAACATAGATCCACTACTGTTACTGAGTCTTGATTTTCAAATCCTTCATTCTCTCCCTAGAGATCAGCATCTACCGGAAAAGAAAGTGATAAATACAAATAAACAACAAATAGAGGCTCAAACAAAATCTAAATTAAAAATAAATGGCTCTAAAATGTAGAGCTTGATTTAAAAAAAGATTAGAAAGTTGAATAGCCTCAATCAGAGCTCGTATGAAGGATAACAGACTTCTGAAATATTTAAATTCAAGAAATTGAGAGAAAGGATTTTCTGAAATATTTTAAATTATTTTTATAAATAAAAAAAATTTATTGTGTCATGCTGACATCAAAGGTGATTTTTTAAAATAAAAATAAATATAGAAAAAGGTTTATTAGGGTGACATGTGGGTCCGTGGTTTATAGACCAGGTCCATGGGAAAGGTGATAGTCCACAGTGGACTGGGTTCACAAAATAGGGCTTGGCTGACAAGTGGATCCGACGGTGCTAACGGTGGTGAGAGACAGTGGCATAACTCACCAGTGCAAAGAAGGAAGACAAAGCCGATGGGGGATCATGATCGGATCGAGCGCGAGACATGAGGGATCTGGATGAGTGCAACGTGAGCAACACAAAGACGTAAACGGGGGTAGTGGAGACACAGTGCAGAGGGAGATTGGTGTGGAAGAAGGAGCTTTGGGTGGTGATGGCACTGAAGCACTCCAACGAGCTTGCAAACGGCGATAGAAGCCGCTCGGGCGATTGTGAGGAGTGTGGCGGGTGAGACGAAAGATGGAGAGCATAGATCTAGACTCCCTCGGCACTTAAATAACCTTGGGAGTTGTGCGAACATCAAAACCAAGGGCGATGGCGTGTATGGCATGAAGTCTAGGTCAGCTTGGGTTAGGGTTTCACTGTGACGCGTGGAGGTGGGCTGGGCCAACTGGGCTAGCGCACTCCCAGGGTAGGCCTAGTCAAAAAAATGGTGGGCTACGAGCGACCGAATAGGAATGTGCCGGTGGGATTTGGCCTGAAAGGCTTTTGGAAATAAAAATTGTTTTCAAATGACGAAAATTACCATAAATTCATATAAATCCCATGAATTCAAATAAATAGTAATTAAATTCATAAAAATTGCCTTATGAAAATTTCTTATATTTGATGCATAGATTATTAAATTAAATATTTTTCTTCATAGAAAATTCAAAATGAGCTTTACATAGTTCAAAAAAAATTAATTTATTCTTTTGAATTTTTATATTTTCCAAAAACTCAAAAATTGAGGTGTCATTGTGATGTGGTGCCGCATGGCCGTATCTGGCGGTGACGTGACCAAATGTCATTGGATTTGACACTGAGACGACGAAGGATGGTGAAGAGGAGATGGTGTGGGATGGTAAGGGAGGTGGCGGTGAAGGGAGGAAGCAGGGGTGGAGGGTGAGAGGAGAGGGATATGAGATGACGAAGGCGCAGGGAGATGGCGAGTGCATTGGATGGGTCATGAGAGGAGGTGAAAGGGAGAGGTAATATTTGATGATGGGCTAGGCCGTTGGGTAAGGTGGTTAATGATAGATTGGACTGTAGATATTATGTTTTTTATGAAAGGATCGCTTTTGTGCTAGGCTGATCCAGGCACTGCCCAGTCGAACATGTCATGCCACCCATTATGCTGAGTTTTCAAGCTGGACATGGCCCATCATTTGTGTTATGTCAGCCTAGCATAAAAACATTCATGCCGTGCTGTGCTAGGCCGACTATGTGAGAGCCAATCCAAAAAGGCACGGCCCATTGCCCAAGTCCAATTAGAAGTAGAGCCTGCAAGAACAATTCGAGGTCCTTGTGTTGTGCACTTGTTCTCTGTTCAATGACTAGGATCATAGTTATAAATACCGGTACATACAAGCGGTGATTAGGACATCTCTTCTTCGGGAACACCAACAGCACCTGTTGCCACAACTCCTCAACCTATACAAGGACCAATCACTCAAGCTCATGTACGTAAATTGAATTATCAGGTACTTTCATTTCTTGGATTATCTAATGATTTCAAGAACTATATTATGATGCCTGAAACAGATTGTTTTATTCTTTCAAGGAATGAAGGTCCAAGCTCGATGATGATGAATGGACACGATGATGATGGCAGCAAGGGAAGGAGCTTTCCAGTTGACCACAAGACCCTGAAGTCTCCATGATTGAATAGAAGAGAAGGTTGTAATGCTTAATAGAATACAAGAAGATAGCAGTCAAGACTTAGTGATGTTTTTAGCATTTCTCCATGGGATTTTGGTAACAAGGAGAGGGGGTGCTGCACCACCTATAGATTGGCCCTTGCCCTACATTAGAGTCCTTTAATTAGAAATAAGAATAATAGGAAGGAGGTCTAGCTAAAGATGGAAAGGAATAGGAGGAAAGGTCACTACTACGCATCGCTTCATCCGCTGACGCCCATCACCGCGGTTAGAAGCGCAGGCGGCAAGAAGGATATTATCATCCGCCGCTCTAATTTAAACCCGCAAGGATAATATTATCACCGCCGGTTCTAATTTCAACCTAAGGATAAGAATAGTAAAATTTTGCAGCACGAATGGAGGCAATATCATTGCCGGGTTTAGAGTGAACCGCAAGGATAAGAAGATATCACCGCCGGTTTATATAAAAACCGTAGTGATCTATCATTGCCGGTTTTTGTTTTTAACCGCAAAGATAAGACCATTTTCCATGCCATTTTTACTCCAGAATCCCAAGTGATCTTAACGAAAATTAGTTAAGATACGTAACATAACAAAGCATAATTAGATAAAAAATGTAACATATTAAACATTTGTTATTTATCTCTTGCGTAACATTTGTAGTCCATAATTACATATAGTCATAATTTCAAATACAAAACATATTAAACCCTATATTGAAAAATCGCCATCGCCCTCCTCCTCCTCCTCGTCAGCCGAGCTATCGCGGATGACCGATCGGAGTTGAGGCGGCTCCTCCTCCTCCTCCAACCGATTCGTGGCGGAGTTGGTCTTGCCTCAACGCCAAGGAGATCGCAGCAGCCTGCCGCCGCCGCCGCCGCCTCCTCCTCCTCCCTCCTCCTCCTCCGCCTCCTCCTCCTCCTCCTCCTCCTCCTCCTCCTCCTCCTCCTCCTTCTCCTCCTCCTTCTTCTCTGAACCGATAAGTGCTTTGCCCGTAACGCGCGCTTCTTGGGTGGGGCCATTCTTGCTGCAATGGTGGATTATATTGTGATTGCCACAGATTGATGGATGTGCTGCACATTATATAGAGGAGGAATGGGAAGAGCAACGCGCTAACAAAGAATGGGAAGCGCAATACTTGCAAAATGGGGAAGCGCAATGGCTAAGAGGAATGGGGAAGAGCGACTATCGAGGTGGCGGAGTTGAAGGTTCATATTATCACCGCCGTTGTTAAATTCAACCGCAAGAAGGATAATATTATCACCGCCTGTTATTAAATTTAACCGGCAAGGATAATATTATCACCGCTTTGCTTCTAATTTCTACCGGCAAGGATAGGAACATGGCAATCGCTAAATCATTTAGGCGGAACGGCTCATATCACCGCCGGTTTTAGATAGAGAACCGGCAAGGAAAGTATTAGTGTCGGCTCAACAAAGGTAACCGCAGAGATAAAGAGAATTGCGCGAAAAGGCAGCCATATCACCGCCGGTTTTTGAGATAGAACCTGAAGGATATATTACGCCGTTGTAGAGAATAAACCGCAAAGGATAATATCCCACTATATATACCCTGACGCCCTTTCCCAAGATGTCCAGAATAGAGAGGAGCTTTGTTCTTGCTCGATTGGGGTGGAGAGGGGGCGAATTTTTGCTCTCAAATTTGTTCTAATTTGTCGTTTTCTAACTTCTGATCTAAGGTTTGGTACTGTTTAGTTGGATATTATGTTATATATTGTTGTAGGTTGTGATCAGAATTATTGATTGCCTAGTCAACACAATTAGATTTGTAATCTTGAGTTTAGATTTGAAATTACCAACTTTTATATGTATAGTGATTGCATTTAATATGTTGATTGAATTGAAATGTGGTAGCACTTCATAATTAACTATTGTTCAATGTAAATACTTAAAATTGTTTCATTATTTCGTGTATGTTAATTTAATACTTCTGTAAGTAATGTAAATTTGCTAGACGGACCATTATATATAACTAATAGCAATTATTTAATTGATTTTACAATCGAGATTTGGATATAGATTTATATATAACTAATAGCAACTACGCATGTGCCAAACGCTCATCGATAAACATGAAGGTCGGATCGTAACTTAGTTGTATAATTAAAGATATGCTTTATTTTGTATGAAGGTCATGCTTCAATTTGTAATATAAACATTTTGTACGAAGGACATGCTTCATTTTGTAATGTATGGAGTATTGATTATTATAATCATCCGTAAAAAGTAAATGTCCAATGGATGAAATGGTATATAATTGATGTAAAAAGGCCATGCATAAAAGGATTATGTTCTCATCCGATACTCCTTGATAAAATATTACCAAATGAGAGAAGAAGAGACAATAGTACTCAAATTTGTTGGACGGACCATTATATATAACTAATAGCAATTATTTAATTGGTTTTACAATCGAGATTTGGATATAGATTTATAAGTAATGAATTTGTGAGCACTTATTGATTTATCGAGATTTTATTTGTTGTAAATATTTGTAGATGGATCAAGATGGATGTATGAAGCGGACCGTCGTGATAGAGACTACTTTAACGGTGTGACTTGTTTTCTCGAAGGGCTGCTGCGCGCATAAGTCAAATAAGTCGATGGACTATATTTGTTGCCCTGCATCGATTGCAAGAATGAGAAGCAATTTTCAACCTTGAGGCGATCCGCGCACACTTGCTTCAAGGGGTTTCAAGCCTGCCTATACCTGTTGGACCGAGCATGGTGAAGATGACATTGTGCGTGAAGGGCATCTGATTGATGATGAAGACAACGACTTGACCGCGGTGGAAAATACTTTCATCGACACCCAAGAAGAAACATTCATCGATAACCATGAAGATGATCTAGAACAGATGTTGCATGATGGGGAGGAGGACCTCACGATCGAAAGGGATTTTCGTAAGTTTCAACAGATGGTAGAGGATTCTACAACACCCTTGTACCCAAAGTTGCAAAGAGGAGTTCAAAAGTCGATGTTGTGCCGACGCCGCAATTGAAGGCAAGCAATGGTTGGTCCGACAAGAGTTTCACTGAGTCAGTAGGTTTCTTCAGAGATGTCCTTCCAGAGGGTAACGGTTGCCAAGAACCACGCACTGTGCCAAGCAGTTGTTTGTCTGCTGGGACTAGAAGTGCGTAAAATACACGCATGTCCAAACGATTGCATATTGTATCGCAATGAGTTTGCAAATTTGGATGCATGTCCCGCTTGCAAGGCATCTCGGTATAAGCGCTGCAATGACGATATGGAGGGCAAGTAAGAAGAAAAGACCTCCACCAAGGTGGTGTGGTATTTCCTATAATCCCCGTCTGCCGCCTGCTTATAACAAAAGGCATGCTCAATTGCTGCGATGGCATGCCGAGGAGCGTAAAAGGATGGAATGCTTAGACACCTCGCCGACCAAGAAGGAGGAATATCGACGTAAAATACAAGAAACACTTCGTGATATGATATGAGGAATATAAGGTTCGACTCAAGACGGATGGGATGAACCCTTTCGCAACATGAGTAGTCGCCATAGCACTTGGCCGGTGACTTTATGTATGTACAACCTTCCTCCTTGGCTTTGCATGAAGCGAAGTACATTATGATGCCGTTATCGATCCAAGGGCCGAGGCAACCCGGCAACGATATTGATGTGTTCTCAAACCACCGTTGAAGATCTTCCGTATTGTGGAACGATTTGCACGGTATGGGATGAGTACAAGAGAGAACTTCATGCTACGGGCGTTGTTGTTCAGAATCATCAATGATTACCCCGCTTGGCAATCTTTCGCCGCACTATAAAAGGATTCAATGGATGCGCATTGCATGGGTGATACAGGAGCCGGTGGCTGAAATATCGTCGAAAAATGTGTTACATGCGGCATCGTAGGTTCCTTCGCAAGGACCACCCAGATCGCAACAACAAGAGAGCTTTTGACGGTACAAAGGAGATCGCTTCATTCAAACATCGCAACGGCAAAGAGATATTTGCGGCAGAAGGATATTAAAATTATCCATGGAAAGGAGCCGAAGTACATCACCCCGAAGTTCGTGATACAGCCTTTGTGGAAAAAGAGATCGTTGTTTATGGACCTACCTTATCGGCAAAGACTGGATGTTCGATATGCTATCGATGTCATGCATATAGAGAAGAACGGTGTGACAAATTGCTTGGTATTTTATCGACATACCGCAAAACAAAAGATACACTCAAGGCACGGATGGACCTCGCAAGATATGAAACTCGTGAAGGAGCTGCATCATGAAGACTGGGTCAAGGAAAAAGTACCTTCCAGCACTTTGCTACACTTTAAGCAAGATTGAGAAAATTAGCGTGTGTGAGTGCTTGCACGGAGTCAAAGTTCCATCTGTTACTCGCTAATATAAAGAGACTAGTCTCAATGAAAGACTTGAAATTAGTTGGTATGAAGTCCCATGATTGCCACGTGATGATGACACAGATGCTTCCTCAGAGCAATTAGGGGTGTTCTCGCCAGAGAAAGTGCGAGACCCAATTATAAAGTTGTGTTCATTCTTCAACGCGATTTCACAGAAGGTCATCGACCCGCTGAAACCGGATAAGCCGCAAAGAAGACGTGATCCACACTCTATGCCGCTCGAGATGTGCTTCCTCCATCCTTCTTCGATATTATGGTCCATCTCATTGTTCATATTGTGAAAGAGATACGCTTGGCCCTGTGTTTCTACATCGATGTACCTTTCGAGAGGTTCATGGGGGTTGTCAAGAAATATGTTCGTAATCGACATCGCCGGAAGGGTGCATTGCCAAGGTTGGGGAACCGAGGAGGTCATCGAAGTTCTCGATCGATTACATGGATCTCAAACCGATTGGTGTGCCCGATCTCGCCATGAAGGAGGCTACAAGGGAAGGGACACTAGGTCGAAATCGACCGCATAAATGATCGTGCTTCATTCACGCAAGCACATTTTACGCTTCGCACCAATCAGCTAGAAGCGCCCAGTATGTCGACATGCACAAGAACATGCTACTAAGACAAAACCCATGTAAGTCCGAGGTTTGGATCATGAGAGAGCACAGAGATAATTTGGAGATTGGTTGCTTAGATACATGATGCATACGCAAACAGAGTGCGCCAATTGAGAACGCCGCTAAGGGACCATCATATACAATTTTGACATTTGAAGGATACGACATCAATGGGTACACATTTTATACGAGAGCACAAGATAACAAGAGCACCAACCAAAACAATGGGTCCGTGATAGATGCTTATGACAAAGAATGGCAATATGCGACGCATTTCACGGATTCATAGAAGAGATTTGGGAGCTTGACTATGGGCCTTTGAAGGTCCCCTCTCTTTCGTGCCAAGGGTCAGCTACCTAGGGCGTGAACATCGACAAGTACACGGATCACTACCGTGGACTTCAAACACATCGGATACAGAGAAGAACCATTTGTACTTGCTAATGCCGTTATAACAAATTTTCTTTGTGAGGGATCCAAATGACAAGGAACGCCACGTGGTTCTTCAATTAAAAAGAAGGATTGTGGGAGTTGAGAATGTAGTCGACGAGGAAGACTATAACCAGTTTGATGAGCTTCCTCCTTTCGGTGAGAACATCGACCTAGGTCTCATGGAAGACACAGAGGAAGCTACATACATACGCCGCGATCATAACGAAGGCCGGATTGTAACTTAGTTGTGTAATCAAGGATATGCTTTATTTTGTATGAAGGTCAAGCTTTAATTTTTGATATAAACATTTTTAACGAAGGACATGCTTCAATTTGAAATTTATGGAGTATTGATTATTATAGTCAATCAAAAACAGTAAATGTCCAATGGATGAAGATGACATAGTAAGAGCAAGTTTTTATTGATTATTCCTAATTAACAATTTGTATGAGCCCTAAATAGCTCTTATTTGGTTGGGCTAAAGAAATTCAATGTTTGTATTTGGTTGGCTAAAACAGGTGTGCACTTTTCCTTGCCGCGGCAAAGATGTGTGCCAATTTTCTTGCCGTGGCAAAGAAGTCCTGCCACTCGCACAAAGCCAGATAAGGAACATCGCGTCGCTTGACAAACGAGATCGACACTAATAAAACACATCGCTGCCACGCCATAGTCTCGCAACCGCAAGAATAGCTATATATCACGCCTACAATACAACATCACAGCACTACTATTACAATATCATCGCTGGAAATATAATGATCGGCAGCATATTAATCATCGCCGGAATATAAACGCCAAGATTAAAATATATTATCGCGGTTCACTTTATTGAACCGCAAGTAATAATTTTTTAGTGCCGCTTATGACCCGCAAAGGATTTGTAATATTATCGCCGGTCATTTATGAACCGCAAAGGATGTTTCACTATCACCGCCGGTCTATAATAAGCCGCAGAGATAATATATCACCGCCGTTCACAGCTTTGAACCGCATTAATAATCCTCCCCATATATACATTTCACTCCGCGACTTAGCCATTTCCGCGACTTAGCCATTTCGCAATTTGTTTGAGTTCTTCTTCGCTACTAGCCGCTGCCGACTTCCCCACGCCGGCCCTCCGCCGGCGGCGACGCCTCCCCACGGTTCCTCAGGCGGGCGGCGCCTTCAGGCGGCGACGCCTTCGCGGCGCTTCTCGCAGCGACGCTTCTGGTGTCTCCTCCGCAGCGACGCTTCCCCACGCCGCCCTCCTCCCCACGGTGCCTCCTTCCGGGCGACCCTCCCCACGCAGAAGTCGGTGATGATGCTAGGGTTGGCCGATGCTACGCTTCCGTGATGATTCTAGGTTCTCGGCGTTATTGCTCGTGATGTTGCTCGTGATGATTCTAGGGTTGGCCGATGCTATTGCTCGTGATGATTCTAGGTTCTCGGCGATATTGCTCGTGATGTTGCTCGCGGATGATTCTAGGTTGGCCGATGCTATTGCTCGTGATGATTCTAGGTTCTCGGCGATATTGACAATTGTTCTGTAAATAAGGCCTTAAGTTGGTAGACTAACATGCATTGACAATCGATGATTCTTGGGTTCTCGGCGTTATTGCTCGTGATGTTGCTCGTGATGATTCTAGGGTTGGCCGATGCTATTGCTCGTGATGATTTAAGGCCTTATTTACTCAATTAATTGTTTTGCACATCCGTGATGAGATGAAGGTTCTAATCTTCATTCAAACCCAATAACTGAGAGCAATCGTATATAATTACCTCCATATGAATGACATAATGTTGTCTTTATGTGATCTGCTACAACAGCTTTTTGGTATCTCTGAAATTATATAAGCTTGTTATCTCTGCTTAGTTCAATTTTATGTCTGCAAGCTTATTTCCATTATCCCGCTTTGAATATTTTTACACCTTGCCGTAATTGATATTTTACACCGTACCGTAATTGGATATGTATGTGTATGTGTTTAGTGACGACCTTATGTACCGACCGTCCATTATCCCGTCACTAGTTTATTTGCATACCGATTCATTAGATATATATTAGCATTCAGTTCTCAATTAATTACTCTCTTGTCTCATAAAGTATTGAAATATTGTTTATTTTCAATAAGGTAAGGTTGTCACAAATTGCCAAAGACGCCCAAGAGACAGGGCCCAACTCATATATTTTTAGAATATTCAGAATGTTACACCAAAAGAAAGTGCTCAAGACGTCAAGTTACGTCACTGTCGCTTCACTCAGCTTATATCGATGGTCTCCGGCAGTTATGTTTTGTCAAATCGTATAGAACTTTTCAATGGTCGGCACTCCATGTCGCCGATGGGTCAAGAACGTCGCAAGAACGCAACGATACGCTGTCGTCCGTAGTGAGTCCATCGGCGCATTAGGTGCCGCCGCTGAGAAGGTCCTGCTCGACGGACCAAAGACTGCAAAAGCATGGTCGCCAAGAGAGCATACGATACAACTGGTGAAGAAAGCGACGATGTGACGTGCTTGGTTGACATGGAACCGTTGCTTTGCTTTTTTTGTGTGATAGACTACTAACATTCTAGTTGTGGATTTATAACCTTATTTCATTTTTTGAAAATCATATTAGTGTGGAATAATAATGATTCATTATTTTTTATTGAGCAAATAAGTATATGTGAATTGTCAATTGTATATGTATCATGTGTAAGTAGTATATGTGATCTCAGATAAGTATATGTGAATTGTCAATTGTATATGTATCATGTGTAAGTATATGTGATCTGTATAAGTATATGTGAATTGTCAACTGTATATGTTCTTTGTTACCTACTCCCTCTGTCCACGAAAGTAGGTTGCCGAGAATCGATCCATGCGATTAAGATTTTCAAATTTAGACTATTAATATATATGTATGCGTTACAAGATTATCTAACGATGACAAAATGGTGATTACGCCTATATATGCACAACATTGATATATACGCCAAGATTCATCTCATGATTTTGTTAATTTAAAATTTAGAAAGTTTGCCACACATGGCCTCTCACAATGGACAAGTGTCGGATGGCGCTGAGCCCATGGACCAAAGCCCAGAGCGAAGCTCCGACAGAGTTCCTCAACTCGAACAAGTCGAGGCAACAAATGTACATGAGGTAAGTCTTTACTAGGATTATTTCAGAGGATATGCTTCCCGATGAAATTAGAGCAGAGCCAAACGACTAATGAAACAATAAAAATGCAGGTCGACATCTAGTGCACCGAGCTCAAGGTCATGACGAGGTCCCAAAGAAGATGCGACGGTGAACGAAGGTGATAGTTGAGCTTAGTGCGATGAGAACCAAATATACCCGAGTCATTGCTTGGGCCATATCGAAAAAGATGCGGGTCCTCGCTAGAGAGAATGTGCCCATCATCTACAAATCATGGACACGCCGGTGATTCTCCGTCAGATGTTCCCGGCGACATCAAGGAAACATTGTGGACAGAGTTGACAACGGTTTCAGCCTCAAGATCGCTTGAGATTGCCAGAAACATGCACTCAAAGATTATGGGAACTGCATGGAAGAACCGGAAGACAAAGCTGAATAAGGAGTACGCCAAGAAGGATCAAACGCCGATTTTAATAGATTCCCGAGGTTACAGCAATTTTGGGATGAATTCAAGCAATATAAGATATCCGATGAAGCCCATGCTATCGGCCAATGAACAAGGTAAATTCGGACAAGAACATTTACCCCCATGTGCTAGGCACCGTGGCTACGTGAAGAAAGTACCCAAGTGGGATGCACGGAAGAACAAATAGCACTTGATGGAGTTGAAACCGTGGACGCCTCACATGGCCCCAAGATCAAAGCAGGCCGCTGCGAGGGAGCTACTCGCTTGATGATGGTCGCTAAGCTTCAGAGCGAGAAAGACGAGGAAATCTCGAGGAAGATCGCGGATGCCCACTCCGGCTATTGAGGGCTCCTTCCTACCAAGAAGGGAGGACGACGAGCTAACACGCGCTTTGGGTAATAAGGAGCACCACAGTCGCACAGAGGGGTTGGCTTGGTGCCGTGGAAAACATCATTCCCAGAGGATGCCTATATGTACAAGCGACCAAAGAAATCCAAACAAGAACAGTTGAATGAACGTGTACGAGAAATAGAAGACCGGATGCATAGAAGGGAAGTCGAATTTGAAGAACAGATGAGAGTGATGCGAGAAATGGTAACAAAGGTCCTGAGCGAACGTCAGTCACATGACGTAGGTCATCAGTCACATGACGTAAGTCCCGCCGGGGTTCTCAAAAGCAGCCAAGCATCCGCTAACCCTCCTGCAGAGGACTCAAAGATGTAGTTTTCTGTGGACAAAATCATAGAGCCGACACGCTGCATCGCACTTGCGCTCAGAGCTAACATTACCATCAAGGTGGTCAAGGGGTGGCTTAGCCATGCAACGAGGCGATATTGCATAACCGCCCAATTCCTGGGATACGCCAGAGTTGCGCTTGACAGCGTGGTTGACAGACACCGCAAAGTAGAGGTTGAGATCGCAAGCAGGAGGGCAAAGTCTTGGAGAAAGCATAGGCGCATTCATCGCGTGGCGCAAGCGGTATATAAAGTTTGCCTCAGAAGATGACAACGACGATGATGTTAACAACGATGACGAGGCGGAGTCTCCATCTAGGAACAGTCCTCCTCCTCCTCCTCCGGCGTCATCGAAGAAAGCTCCTTCTCCTGCTCCAGCGCCACCCAGGAAAAGTCCTCCTCC
This sequence comes from Guadua angustifolia, assembly GCA_036346375.1. Classification (NCBI taxonomy): domain Eukaryota; kingdom Viridiplantae; phylum Streptophyta; class Magnoliopsida; order Poales; family Poaceae; genus Guadua; species Guadua angustifolia. The sequence goes on along the minus strand of JAYEVE010000835.1, from coordinate 115,919 downwards.
TCCGCCGTCACCCAAGAAAACTCCTCCTGCTCCAGCGCCACAAGACAGCCAAAGAGCACCGCGATCTGTACATTCTACACGGTCAGGGGGGAAAAGTTCGTCATCTGTGAAGCTAGCCAAAACTCTTAGCAAGAAACGACCATATGAAATGACCGACGAAGAAACAAAAAAAGAAGTAGGCGCCTATGTAGAAGAGCACTTCAAGAAGACGCCACCACCTGCTAAGATTGAAATCGAACCTGCCAAACGGGATTTCTTCCTAGACTTAGCGAAGGTAAAACAGACAGGACGGATAACTGAAGCTCCTCAACCTAGCCAACTATCAGACTACGATCGCATCTCTAGGAAGAAATCAAGGAGATGGTGGTAAAGCATTTAGGTCGAAGCCAAAGTGGTGTCAAGGGCAGCGAGCACCGTAAAGTGGCCATTCGTTAATGGGGAAGCTTTGCTGGATCCAAATAAGGAGGTCAAACTGACCACACAATTACGGCGTCTACATGAATGGTACCTGCAGTATGTCCAAAAGACACAAAACACTGCTTTCCCAATCAGATACAAAGATATGGACTTTCACAACAATGACGACTCTTTCTGGGTTGAACACGTGGAACTATATCGATGTACCAACGAGACGCCTCGGACGTGTCTATATTAAGAATATGGACTCGTAAGTCTCTTGTATAATTCATGTCAGATATTCACGCATTCTTAAACATAGGGTCTGACTTCCTTTTTATGTAGAATTGAGACACGAGACACTTAGAGCGTAACAACAATGAAAAGATAGGATTCCTGGACCCGGGCGTGGTCAACTGCAAACTTATTGAAGATCCAAGAACAACAAATGATGTTGAGGTGTACGTACTCAAGGCGCTGCTAAAGCTACAATACAAGGACTACGTACTTTTACCCTACAACTTTCATTACGTGTTTCCCTGCCTACTAGTGTCTTATATTTGATGCGCAACACAATGTGACGACTAATTGGCTTCGCAGACTTTCATTTGGATCGCCCTTGTCTTCATGTTAGACTTAAAGCAACATCACCGTCTTGGACTCAATGAGGAAACCGACAAAGTAATACCAAGACTTAATAAACTTGCTAAGCGTGTAACTCTCGGCCGTTGCATTATTGCTCAAATAATCTTCCATCCCATTGCACCTAATTAATTTTAATGACTACTCAAAACCATGAACAGGATGTACAAACAATACTTGAAGAAGAGCAAACGACATCGTCCATACGTGAAAAATTTCAGAATACACACCGATTTCCCATGCCTGAAACAACCCCAAGGGAACAATTTATGTGGATACTACGCAATGACACATATCCACGCATTCATCACTGACAATACGGACTACAACGGCCAAATGGTATATCGATCATTACATGTTGACCCGTACTTTTCTTTATAAAGACGATGACACTAATTAATGCTTCAATTTCTCCCATGACAAATACAAGCAACGCACAAAGACTTGCCGATCGCTAAATTGATGCCCTTCAAGAGCAGATAGCTGGGTTCATAATTCGAGAAGTTCTCCACACGAAGGGCGAGTTTTACGACCATTTCTCCATGGCAATAATTAATGAACAATTTAATGCTTCAAAAGTGAATGAACAATGTAATAATTAAATATTATGATGCTTCAATGTATTTCAATTACACTTTAGTGATGCTTCGGTACTATTGTGCACAACGTATACCGTACAGAATACATCTACTGTACAATGTATATACATGCTACAACATATTCTGCAAAAATATATATGCAAAAAGGTTTAAAAACCCATCATCGCCAGCTTTTGGATATCAAAATAGGACACGAGCTATCAACGCTTAGGTTAACAAGAAAAAGGGCAAGTTGATAGCGAGTTATCGCTTTGGGATATTGATAACAATTGGGCATCGATAGTTACTTATCACTGCCGGATATTATTGAAAATCGGCAAGGATAGTTAAATATCATCGCCGGTTTAATAAGAACCGCAGTGATAATATGTTATCACCGCCGTTGAAAAGTGTGAACCGCAAAGTGATAGTGATTATTATCGCCGGTTTACATCCGGCAGCGATAGTCCTCGACTATCATCGCCACTTAGGTTGTGCCGTCCACATTCGGCAAGGATGTCGATGTGGACCCGGCAAGAATCACATGTTCCGTAGTAGTGGGTCCGATTTTCGACCACAAATCAAAGTCGCGTAACAGCCCCCCAACTTCTTTTTTATACCAAGGCCGGCCTCCTAGGTACTCGGATTTCATTGAGTTTAGGTTTAGCCCTTGCGCAAACTACTATTCTTCAGTTGTGTCGGTTGACTACCTATAAAGATAGCTTAATCAGAATCCCACCATTGTTATTTAGGTTGCTTTTCATCGTATTCTTGCTAGTTCTTCCATTGCTCGTAGGGATTGAACCTCGTGTTCAGGTTGACTATGCTTTCAGCAAGGTCAATAACCATTCGGAGTTGGTTCAGTGATTGCTAAGGCACAAACGTCGTCGTGCGGTTGTAGTCGGATCGTGAGGGTCACTTCCACCAAATCGATATTTATCTACCTCATCAAAAGATCGGGTACACTCATACATCAAGCGGTATAGCCAGCATGTACCATTTCGGCATCAAATCGGTACAAAGTAGTCTTATGTACTGTATAGGCCTCGATACAGGTCATACTAGTCCGATACTAGTCATACCGGCCTGATACCGGTCAATACTGGCCATATTAGCTCCGATACCGATCAATATAAGTCATACCAACGGAATTGATAATATGATCTATTGAACTATATGTTATATTTGATAGTACTACTATGTATTTAGAGTACTATTATAAATCAACTTTGGTGTATATATAATTAAATATTTATACTTATAAATATATATTATTATACTAGACTAAAAAAGTATATCGGTATGGACCAATACCAAGAAGTACCATTCCAAAAGACAAACTGGTATACTTTCGGTACGATATTTGATAAGTTTGACTGGATACCTGTGTCGGGCCCATGCTTTCCTACCATCCGAACGGCAAACCACAGAATCGGAAGATATGTGCTGTCCATGCGCCTCCTCCCTTCGCGTCGCTGAAGAGGCAGCATTGTTTTTGTTTAGGCGAGTTGGTGGCCTTCCCTACGCAGATCGTAATTAGCGAGGTAACGACACACAAAAAGTATATTAGGAAGTTGATTAGCATCTGCCTTAGGTTGATTGTCCTTGCACGTCCGGATCCCTAGGTAGCACAAGCATGGTTGGTAGCTAGGTAGGTGTGTGTGGAAAGAAAAAACAAGAAACCTTGCGGCTCGCGAGTGGCTTATTAATCCTTTGTTCACAAAAAAAATATCGATTTGAAATATATACACTTAAATTTTTAAAACTTTAACTATCGATATATTTTTAAATATTTAGATTAGATACATAAAAATCATATGTGTAGATTCGTCTTGAAATATACTTTCATAATATTATAATTTATTGGATTTTTAAAATATATTGAAATAGAAATAAGTAGTCTAAGTTAAGATTAAAGATCATATCGATGTCCAAAACAACAACTAACAAACGACAACAAGCCGAGTTTGGGACCTCCGGAATGGTTGGGGATCTAGCTAGGTAGATGAACCGGCTTGAGTTGCTTAAGGCTTGTTCACAAATTACAAGGGTGTAAAAAAATGTGTGGATTATTTTAGTTGTATTTTTTTTATTTGTAATTTGTGGATTTCGATGCAGTGGTGGCCCTACAAGGTTCATCTAGTCCAACTCTATACATCTCGTGCAGCTCAGGGTTCACAAAACCGTACCGCGAAAACCGGTTCGGTTTTCGCGGTACGGTTTTCACAAAAATCGCTCGAAAAACTGCTCCAAAATTGTAAGAGTTGAAAATTTAAAAAAATTTTGAAAAAATTGAAAACCGTGGTTTTTCGTGAAAAACCACTCGGTTTTCTCGAAAAACCAACCCGACCAATTGAATGTTCTTCGAAAATGGTTTTTGAGCGGTTTTTGACGAAAACCGCGGTTTTTCACGAAAAACCGCTCACATAATTTTTTTCAAAAAAATTAAATTTTTTTTAAAATTAGAACGGTTTACCGAGCAGTTTTGGATCTCGAACTAGAGCGGTAAGGTCGAAAACCGCGGTTTTGTGAACCCCGTGCAGCTAGTTGATTAGTGATCATGAGGATTGTTATTCCTTCAATCACCACTACAGAATCACGAAAATTTTAAATCGGCCATTTAATTTTATCTTCGCGGCTTTTATGAAAGCCGATTTATTATTTTATTTATTTCCGACGGCCAAAATCAGCCGATTTAAAGTTATGGTTTAATTTTCGCTTTTATATAGCCGATTTAAATTAGTTTATTTTCGCTTGTAAAGAGCAACCCACTAAAGTAAACCCCGGTTAGGGTTTCGTGAACCTTATTATTTTCGGTTGAAATGTGTGGCAAGATTTAAAATTACTTAATTTTCGCCGGCTAGGGAAACCCACGAAAATAGCACGACTTAATTGACCCGTGGTTCGCTCGCTCGGCCATTTCACTGCTTTCGTCTCCGCGCCCCGCCCGCTTGCCGAGACGCCGCCGCCGCCGCCCACAGCCTCGCCGTCGCCACGGTTCCAGACGCCCGCCCGCCGTCCTCCCGCCTCCCGTCATGGCCTCCCTGCCGCCCTTCACTCCGCCGGCTCCCGGTCCTCCACTCAACCCCAACAACTTCAAATCCAAGGTCTCGCTCGCCTACCACTCCCCTCCGTCTCAGATCGGCTCCTCCATTTGGGCTTCTCACCGAGTCCGAGGGTGTGGTGCCTTCGCTGCAAGCAGTGTTGAACTCGAACGGGTGGTGCTGGTGGAGTTCTTCGCCGCAGGTGCGAAACCGCCAGCGGTGACGCCGACGTGGGAGAAGGCACGGCGTCCTCAAGGGCGTCGCCACGGTCAGCCGCTTCGCCGACGCCGACGCTGACAAGGCGCCAGACAGTGAGCATGCCTCCCGATTTCTCTCGTTTCCTTGGGATTTGTCCACGCTGCGTGCTTATCCGCTTGTTCATGAAGCGTATACATTTGTTGGTTAGGGAATAGGGAGGTATTAACACCAAATTAGTGCTTTGGCTGTTGTAGCTGGGATATGGTAGTTTCATACAAAGAAATTTGATGTAAGGTGCTGCGATGCTTATTTTTGTTGTTAACGAGCTTTTGAATTATGCGAAGAAAGACACAATTTGATTAGGGCTTATCAGGGTTTGGTCATTTGCCAATACTGTTCTGGGATTTTCGTAGCCGTTAGTAGGCAGTAGCAGTGTATGTGTTACTTTTTTGAATTTCTGTTGCATTGGCTAAATGGATAATTCACATATATATAAAGGATGAAAGCTTTTGGATTGTGCAACTTTACGATAATCTGACACAGTGGCATAGGCTAGAATTTTGTTTCTTAGTGTTCAAGTGCGTATTTTGGTGTCAGAAATTGCAATATGTATCGAGTCACTCTTATTGCAAATGTAGTCACTCCTAAGATGAAATAGCCCCGAACAAAAGATGGTGGAAGCATCCGCCCTGAGAGAAAGCATTCAAGCAGGACAGGCATACACCATTGTACCATTCAGATTTAGTAACATAACCTGAGGACCACGCAATGTTCCATGCCGTGCTCTTCCAGTTCCTTTCTGCTTGTAAGGCTTTCTTCCTGTGCCACTCACTTCGCTGATGGTTTTAGTGGAGTGTGTCCCCTGTGAAGGACAAAGGTGCGGCACAAAATATTCTTAGTATACATAACCCAAATAGCTAAACTAAAGGAAAATACCTGATATTTCACCAAAATCTTATACAGTAGATCTCCAAGATTCAAGAATTCAAAATTTGGAGCTGAACAAAAGAAAAAGGAGAGGTCTTAGGGGTGCACCTGTTGTCTTTTAGCAAGCTGCCACCTTACTACTCGGTGAACAATATCCTTCCTAATTGGAACATCAAAAACATCACCATCCAAAACCATGAAGCCCTTGTCCTCATTATGGAGGTTTGTCACTCTAGCTACTAGGTCTTCATACTGTCCTGCGATATAAAAATTCAAATCACTTAAATTCAGCATGCTTCAGACTTCCTATAGCTTTCCATCAGGCATCAGTAAATTATGATATTTGACAAGTGAAGTCAAGTTCCATTTTATGTCAAATGTTGTTTGGATTATATAAAAAGATTGATTTTTCAAAGTAAAATACAAAGCCATGTAATATAGATCTATGTTACTTCAAAGAAAAAAAAGTAGATTAGTCTTGAAAGAAATGGCATTAAGATGGCAGCTTGCTACTGGTTAATAGGAAACCAAAAGGACAAAGGAATGTTAGAGATGTACCAAGCACCAGGTCTGGTGTCCATACAGTCTTGCTAGAAAGAAGTTCTGGTAGAATCAACATGATAAATTTCATTCGTGGAATATTGGCAAACAGGACACATACAATTTATAATATCCTCCAACATGATAAATTTTTCATGCGTGGTCCTCAGATTTAGTAACATAATCTAAGAGAAATTGCAATCTGAATGCTCAGTCCTGCACCGCAGCCATCCACCACACCAATCATATAATTGTCAATTTTTCCTGAGCTATTAGCTGCCTATCATATCATTGGAGTGAGAGTAACTGGATTTCCTGAGCTATTAGCTGCGTATTTTATTAGCTCAGTCACTGCAGTGAGAGTAACTGGATTTCTTGAGCTATTAGCTGCCTGTCATATCATTGTCAATTTTTTGAAAAGATTAATCCACATTCTTAGCAAGATCCACGCATTAGAATAGCTCTTCTTGCCCTAACTTTAAGGCAGTAGTAGTAGGTAACAAAAAAACGGAAATTCCATATATGCATGTTCTTTTTTCTCTTTTGGTAATGAAATCACATAGTATATCACCAGATTAACCATGCCAAATTGTGTTGTGTTGTGTGCAGATATATACAGTGTTTCATGCATGTATGTCCGTATGGTTATCCTGAATTTATTCTTGTACTAGAATATATGACAACTGAAACTGTTCAATCTAAATCTACAATTTAAATCAAGAGCATTCAATAATTACTCTAAGGCTTTCCCATTAAAAATAAATAAATAGACTAAGCCTTACCGCTACATGGTTAGACAAGCTGAATAATACAATGTACATGTCTTACATTGACTGACCATACATTTTATTTCATATATGAATGTTCTTCAGTACTTACCTTTCCAAATTACGCTGTTAGTATCACGAAACCTATAGTTACCTGTCCGGACCGCACGCCACACATGCGCCACACATGTGAGATGTGCTGGTCCGAATTGTCCTTTTTGGATTAGCCTCGAGTGACCGATAGAGCGTGGTATTTATGACGAGCCACGGGTCGAACGAGATTTCGACAAAGATAACCTCGATGTTCTCCGCTGCACCATATCCGGGCGTGCAGATGGAGAACAATGGGTTATGTCCGAATTTCTTTCGACCCTACAGGTCGCTATAAATCCGCGGCTCACGGCCACTCTTGGGTGGGTTTAGGACATATCCTTACCTATAGATGTAGGGCCATGATATATATAGGAACTAAAAACTCATGATTACACTTGCTTTAATCTATAGCCTCAAGGATGGGTGACGATCGGCGATGGATGTATGATGGTTGGGATAAGAGTGGGGCTCACTCGGATGAGTGGGTGGCCAAGACTACGGCTTTTGTGAACCGTATGCTCTCTTTGTCTAGTACCGATAAGGTGAGGTGCCCATGTGGCAAGTGCCAAAATTTGTCCAAACATGACAAGACAAAGGTGACGCTAGACCTTTGTCGGCACGGTTTCATGCCAAGCTATGAGTTTGTGGGTGCACCGCGAGTCATTCTCTCAAGTGAAGTAGAAGAGGTAGATGATGATAGGGCGGGTGATGATAGGATGGACGAGATGCTTGAAGCTATACAAAGGGAGTTCAAGTACATTCCGAGGATCCGCCTACACCAGAGGTTGAAAGGTTCTTCGAGGCCCTCAAAGCTTGGAAGAGCTGTTGCATGAACTAATGTATGACCCTCCTAGCTTTTGTGACACGGCTCATGGCCATTAAGTCAAAGTTTGCCTTCTCGAATAATTGTTACAACGAGCTCTCCAACTTGATCGCTGATGTGCTTCCGAAGCCTCATAACATGCCCAAAGACATGTACCATGCCAAGAGATTGGTTTCTACTCTCGGTATGAAATATGAGAAGATTGATGTGTGCAAAGACAATTGCATGCTTTTCGAAAGAGCATAAGAATGAGAAGAAGTGCTTAAAGTGTGGCAAACCGAGGTACGCCGAGGTCGTAAATGAAGACGGTGCAAATGTGATGACTCGTTGTTGCACATAAGCAACTTCGTTACATGCCGATTACACCATGGTCAAACGGCTGCTTTCTCTCAAAGAGAACCGCTAGGCACATGAGGTGGCACAAGGAAGGTGTCACGTGAGAACGACGGAGAGATGGTGCACCCGTCGATGGTGAGGCATGGAGGGCTCGACAGCTTTGACGCAGACTTCGCCATGATGCGAGAAATGTTCGCGATTGGGTTGGCGATCGATGGCTTCACACCTTTCGCCAATCCGCGCCTCCTACTCTTGTTGGCCCGTCTTTGATGTTCCGTATAACCTTCCACCGCTTTTTGCATGAAATATGAGTTTATGTTCTTATGCCTTATCATACCGCCCGCAACATCTCGGGACACGCCTCAACGTGATGTCAAACCCTTAATCGAAGAGTTGAAACAATTGTGGACGGAGTTGAAGCGCACGACTCTTACAAGAAGAAGAAATTCAACCTTCGAGTTCGTGATTTATGGTCCGCTCATGATTTCCGCCTATGGTATTTTTGCCGGATGGAGCCGCCATGGAAATTTGACTGCCCTATCTGTGGTTCAACACGGATTGTTTCCGCCTAGCTTTTGGTGGAAAGATCACTACTTCGATTGCCATAGATGTTTCTTGCCCCAAGACACATCTTTAGACGGCAGAAGAACGCTTTTAGGAAGAACACCATTGTCACAAAGGGACCGCCAAGCGCCTAAGCGGGCTAGAAATTGCCGATAAGTCGAGTAAACCGTCCCAAAAGCGATGCGATGGGTTCGGGTTTTGGAGTGGAGCACAACCGACTCACATATCTCGGAATATGGAGCTCCCTATGCCAAGGCGTTGATTCGATGCACAACATTGACGCTATGCACCAGAACGTAATGTTTCAAAGCATCATAAGCACGCATGGATATGACGGACAAAACAAAAGACAACCTCAAGGCCCAAGAGACTTAGCAGAGATTTGTAACCGCCCAACCCTTGAGCTCACCGAAAGTGGTAGTAAGCCACGCTCCCATTTTGTCTTAAACCTAAAGATAAGAAAGAAGTGCCGAGGTGGATAAAAAACTAAAATTCCCGATGGTTACGCCGGGCTTGAGAAGGGCCGTGAATGTGAAGACAGGAAGCTAAATGGGTTGAATAGCCATGATTACCACATAATAATGGAAAGACTCACCTGTAATGTTTCATGATACCTTAATGATGATGTGTGGAAGGTGCTAGGTGAGCTAAGTTATTTCTATAGACAACTCGTGCTAAAGAAATCACGAAGGAGATGATGGAGATGTTGGAGAAAGAGATACCAAGGCTTGTATGTAAGATGAAAAAATATTCCCTCCAGGGTTCTTCAATCCAATGCAACATCTCCTTGTTCATCTTCCATATGAAGCTAAGGTAGGTGGCCCCTGCAATATAGGTGGATGTATCACATTGAAAGGGCCCTCAAGAAGCTTAGAGCTATGGTTGGCAACAAGGCAAGAGTTGAAGGGTGCATCGCGAAGCATTTTCAATTAAGGAGATAGCATACTTCTCGAGTGTATATTTTGCGATTTAACACAATGTCAATGCTCCTACGATGCGGTACAATGTCGATGAAAAACCACCTTGCAAAGGACTCACCTTTGTTTCAATGGAGGGCACAACTGTCGGTGGGTGCACGGCCTACTATTATACTCGGGAAGAACGGAAGGTCTTTACTCTACATGTACACCAATATGGATGAGATGGAACAAGATTTCACGTAAGTGTTGTGCGTGTAATTATCTCTTTGTTCATGCCGCTATAGATCTAATTCATTTACGCTCTCGCATGCAGTGAGTTCGATAAGCAAAACCGACTTCTAGGCAGCAACCTCACGAGCAAGCAACTAAATACGATGCGACGGGATGGAATAAATGGAGGCCAAATTTCATCACTTGGTTCAGAGATCATGTACAATCTTCTCGTGATATGTTATTCTATTATGTTACGCTTCAATAGTATATATCCTTATAATGTCATGTCCTTATAATACAATGCATGAAAGACGCAAAGCGTCCATCAGACTTGCGCCGCCTATCTTACTAAGGGTGGCTATTAAAAGCTATGGCCGTTCACGATGTCAATGGGTTCCGCCCGCTCAAGCTGTGAAGGTGTCTTCCTCTTGCATCCACAACTAATACCGAGTTGTGACTAGGGCAATCGATGCACAAGGCGGAAACTAATTATTATGGAATCATTCAAAACATCCTCAAGTTTAGTTTTGCAGGGACAAGAAACCGAAAGTAGTCTTCTTTGATTGTGAATGGTTCGATAACAATAAAGGACTCGACAAAACCAAGATGGCATGGTGGAAGTGAAACACAACGATAGGCTTAAGGGCTACGATAATTTTATCCTTGCACACCAAGTTGAGCAGTCTATTATATGCCATATCCGTGCACAAAGTCGGGCTGCTTGGTGGGTAGTATACAGCTTAATCCCCGTGAACGGTTATATACTCCTGGTGATGCTGGTTATCGTGATAGTCAGCTAGAGGCCGAGGAGGTTGATGAGGTTTACCAAGATGAAGAATTGCCAAGCTCTTTTGTTATCGAGCATGGTTTAGGACTCGATTCCTTAGTTGGAGACCGTGACGATGTAATTGTTCTCGAGAAACGAAAACGACAGCCAGTGAAGAAAAAATTTACGTGGTAGTCTTTATGTAAAAGGAGACTACTTGATCGTGATGTTGATGAATTTTGACAAGTAAACATTAATTTATAGTTCTTATTTTGTTCAACTATTATTTTGTCCATTTATTATTATGTTCATGTATTAATACCTTGTACTTGTTTCTTCAACAGGATGTCGCGCAAGGTCAAGCAAACGGCGAAGGGCTTCCTCGATGTTGCGAGCAAGATGCTACCCGGCTCGTAATGAGAGTCTCTTTTTCGGGCGAGAGTTCAGAAGCCAAAGACGCCAGGACTTGTTGAGACACGTGCGGCCGGAATTGCAGGGACGACCGATCGCACTTCAAAGAACCGAGGTACCTAGCATTTCATATCTACTAATCTCTTATATGTACCTAGCATTTCATATGTACTTATCTCTTATATAATTTCGCAGGATGACACAGCGTCGGAGGAAGAAGTGGCCGGTGCAGATGCAGATGCGGCCGGCGAGGACGAGGAGCACCAGGTGGATGAGGAGGACCAGGAGGATGAGGAGGACCAGGAGGATGAGGAGGCCCAGGTGGACGAGGAGCACCAGGTGGATGAGGAGCACCAGGAGGATGAGGAGGACCAGGAGGATTCGGCTGAAGGTTCTAGCTTATTGCGGAGGCGGACTAGGAGGAGCCATGCTGTCGCCCCTCCTCCGGTGCCCGCGCGTGAGGAGGACAAGATTGTGATCAGACCAATTGGCGATAGGTGAGAACATTTATTTATGTTTGTTTTATGTTGTTTACTTTATAACTAAATCTATAGAGTTTGTGTTTCTTGCAGCTCATGGGATGACACGGGTTTCACGGCAGAGGACACCATAGGCAAGTTAACGCCAGACTGGTAACCTCTGCTGCTTGCACTACCCGGATTGGTGATTAACAAGGTCGGTGAGAGCATTCCCGCCACAAGTTGGAAGCATTACAAGCTATCTCTGATGTGAACTATGTAAATGCTCGAGGAGCAAGGTGGAATGACTTCGGGTAAGATTCTCTTAATCGAAGTTTATATATATTGTGGTTCTATGGAAAAAACTTGTCAGATTGAAAGTTAGATAATATTTTAATTACACTTCCAGTTCAAAGCAATATGCAATTTTAGTTCATTTGCAGTGCAATCCACATGTAAAACATTTCATCTTGTAGTATGCATTGTGTTTAGTGTTGCAGATGCTTAATTTCGGTAGGAAACACTAGGACTGATTGACTGAATTCATTTCACTATCTGGGGGACACTCACCAACACTCACTGAATTCAGATCACATATTCATTCCAAGAGCATGCGGTAATCGTTTCAGTTGTACAAATGGACAGAACATTGCTATTAGATATCTTCTCTATATTTGTAGATAAAATTCATGGAGAAAAGCTAGACGGCAGTTGCTATGCACAAAGTTAGGAAAATTGAACATCTCAAAGAAGTATATTGGGTAGCTACTAGTCTTCACTGAGGTGGGTTACCATTTACAAACATGAACTAAGTTAATGGGTTCATATATTAAATGAATAAGATAATAAAACTGTGTATAGGACCTGCTCAATGTTGCAGTCTGTAGGAACAGGATTAGACGCCATATTATCATCAAATTGAACAAGTGAACAGTAGGAACTAGCATTAGAAGTTCTTGGTTCAAGGCCTCATCGTATAGTGAAATAAATGAAAGGAGCATTAGAAGTACTGCTCATAAGCTCCTACTGCTATTTATCGTATAGTGAAATAAATTACAGTTGACTTTAAACATTTATCGTATAGTGAAATAAATTACAATTGACTTTAGGAGCATCGATAAATGATGTTTTATTTCATTTATCGTGTAGTGAAATAAATTACAGTTGACTTTAAACATAAGCTCCTATGAGGGGTAAACACTGAATTCAACTGTTTGGACAGCCACTAAAGTAGATTAACTGTTGCTAAGAAATTTACATGTAAAGAGACAATCATAAGTTGTGCTTGTGTGGTCAGTTCTGAATCAACAGTGCATGAATAACGGGCATTTATTAAAAGCATGAATAGTAATAACAAATGTGGATAGGCTGTGAGCAATCTTATTGCCAAATGACAAGACAAATGATGAGATAATAATGAAGATGCAAAGTGAGGCATTTCCAAATTACAACAATGACATAACAGACTACAAAGACATCATTTCAATTGCATCCAGGCATCAAGAATAAGCAGAATTCCTTTCAGACTCATATCATAAACTAACTTGGTTAATTTTCCAAACAGTACACCTGGATAATTCCATATTTAGCTAACCAAAGAAAAGGAGAACATTAGGAAAACAAACCTGACAAGGCAAGCAGGCCTGATGGTAACTAGCAGGACAGTTGTCACAGCATATCAGGACAATTTTGGGCACTAGATTCAAAGGAACCTGCTCATTGCTTGATGCACCTTTCTGTTGTTCCTCATTGCGAACTACACAGCCAGTAGGATTTTCAGTTGTACTGTTCGTATATTGACAAATTACGCAATCACATACAGGAACATCATTTACTCTCTGTTTCTTTGCACTAACTTTGTCTTGGATATCTGCAACTTTCTGTACCCTTTTTTGATTCAATGGAACATGCTCACTGCTTGCTGCACCTATCTGTTCTTCCTCATTGTGAACTACACAACCAGTAGTATTCTCAGTTGTACTGTCCATATGTAGACCAATTACACAATCATTTACAGGAACATCACTTACTTTCTGTTTCTTTCTACTGACTTTGTCTTGGATATCCACAACCTTCTCGGACCTTTTTTTGCCCCTTTTTACTTGAGTCGGATTCTGACATTTGCTTGTTATAAGGGTTCCCAATATTGTTGCTCCAACAAGGTAATCTGCATTTTGTCATATTCTGGAGAATGGAGAATTCTTTCTGTTTCTTCTTTACAATTTACAATTTACAGTTTACAGTTTACAGTTCACAGTTTACGTAAATTTACAGTTTACGTTACCATATTTACTGATTGGATGATTTTGAGTCATGAAATTGTTGAGTTCTATAATTTTGTAATAACAATTCTTAAATTTGACATTGCAGAAACGTTACCGTTTGGCTGATCCTGCCGAATTGGGCCACGCGACTAATGTGTTCCATGCCAATGCAACGAAGGTAGTCAGGGATGCATTCTCCAATGCCCGGATTCAAGCAACAAATATCTACTTGAAGGGCATAGGGCGTCGAACGGTCAAGTTTCGGTCAGCTTCGGAAACTTACTTGACCGAAGAACAGTATGGGCAGGTAACGCATATTAGGGTTCATGGTCATTAGGTTGTGATGTTAATATTGTTTTGATGTATTAACACATGTGTGCAGGTCATGCTTCCGTGGATGGAAGACCGTCCAAATGCTTACCGGGCTCTTTGTCAGCGATGGGCTTCTCCTGAATGGATCGCGAAGTCAAGGAAGCACAGAGCCTGCAGAGGCGAAGGCGGAGGCCATACGTATGGTGGTGATGGACACATCCGTATGGCTAAACGCATGGTAAGACAGGTCGTACCAAATATTTGCAAGAACATATTCACAAGTATATGTATGCCACTAACCCCTAGCTACAGGAGGCTCAAACTGGTGTTCAGCCGAGTGACATCGAAGTTTATGTGCGAGGTCATAAGGACGAGACCCATCACACCCCGAAAGCGAGCTTGTGCACTCGGGTGGCCTCAGATCGACCGGTGAGTTATCCACAATTTTCATTGAGTTCTCATCAACTTTCGAGCTCTAAGTTGTATGGTTCGTCAGCCTGCAGGAGAGCTATGGGCAGGAAATGGTCAGGCGTCATGGTGAAGGCTACGATTGGCGGAAGGAACCTATTGATGGCGTGGCTGCATGCTACCGGAGGCGTAAAGAGCCATGGACGGTAAAATGTCATAGTTTCTCAAACTTTGTTAATGCGAGCAATAAATTGAAGTTCTAAAGCCTTTGTGTTTCTGTATTTTGAAGGTACTCCATGTTCACCGGAGTGATTGACTCGAGGGAGGTGCGAGCTCAGAGGGGGTCTTCTTCGCAGAGCTCGGGGGTTAGTAGCCGTCGCCCCTTAGAGCAGGAGGAGGTTGCTAGGCTGCGTGAGGAGCTAAGGCTGCGAGATGAACATCAAAGGTCGCAGGAGGCATACTATGCTCAGTACATGGCACAGCAGCAGGCGGCTATTCAAGTAAGTCTGAGCCCTCAACAGTTAGCATTCCGAGCATGCAACAATATATGAAACTGACACATTGCATTTACAGCAATGTTCCAGTGAGAGGCTGCACCATTGTCTTTCCACCATGGCGGCCGCCACCACCACCACCACAATGGGGATGAATCCTCTGCACCTTCTCCTCGTAGCTCAAAGTTAGCTAAACTTGGTCTTTTCTAGCGATATATGGATGCTCAACACAGTCTGCAGTATGTTTATGACATGTTTTGCTGTTAAAACTTGGCAAAAGAACAAAATTCTCCTGGTTAGATTCACCATGTTAATTACTTGGCAAAAGAACAAAATTCTCCTGGTTAGATTCACCCATTCATTTGAAGGATTCTCATATCCTGGACCTACTCATAGAATGTAAATTATGTCAAGGACCCAGCAATATCATTCATCAACTCATATAACTCAAAGAGAACCTCTTCATACATATATGCCCTGATAATATCAAATGGTGCCTCTTCAATAATTTTTGCTTTTCTAATTTTGATGTGAGCTTGCAAATGATTTGTTGTAATACATCAAATGAATATTAGTAGCCTAAAGTTTTCTGAACAAGTTTAATTGCAACATGCATGCAGCTAGAACATGACCCTCCCTTTATTTGAACTAGAAATAATAATTTCCATTATTTCTACACTGTTATTTACTAAAACTTATAATAGAAGGGTTATGTCACCACTAAAGTTGTTTCAATGCAGCTAAAGTTATTTCAATGCACCACTGTTATTTCAATGCAGCTAAAGTTGTTTTTAGCTAAAGTTATTTCAATGCACCACTAAAGTTATAATAGAAGGGTTATAATCGAGATTGTTGCTGTGTTGAAGATCATCAGAAGAAGAAAAAAAGGAGTGCTGAGTCTCATAAGTTTTTTCCTGTGTTCTGGTAGTTCTTTCTGTTTTTTGGCTTAGCTTCGGAGGTTTTGTTTTTGTGATGTGCTGTTAAAGATGAGGTGAAGTAAACTTAAAGCAGTGCCCTGCGAGGTTATCTGTTGGTTGTAATATGAGTTGGTTGAGTTTATGGAGTTAGGTTTTTTGAGTATGGCTGATGGCCTGGGTGTGGTTATGTGGACATTTTGGGACTCTTAACTGTTTGCTTTCCAGTTTCTTAAATGGAACTGGGACATCTCTTGATGTCCTTTTTGATCTAAAAAAAATGTCACCACTGTTATTTCAATGCAGCTAAAGTTGTTTTTCTTAAACAGATGGTGTACTGTCTAAAATCTAAACTAATCTAAGATACCAACAATTGCATCTAGCATACAGCCATACACTTCTACACAACACAGAGCAAATCAGCCTATTCAAATAACGCATATATGCTTAGTAGACATGATTATTTTTAGACAAAACTGAATTGATGCAACAAAGCAATGCATTTAACAAAGAGGCAACCAATAGAGTATGCATACTTGTAAAATGTGAGCTCGAACTTCTCGATCAAAATGCATGCCTCTCTTTTTGCCCTTTCTACATTTTGTTTGTCCATATGTGCCTTCTGGATCATGTGGAACAACTGGCATATCCTTGGTAGGTGAAACAGGCCTCTCGCCTTCAACTGACAAGTTTATTTAAATGCAGGTCTATATTTGATTTGTACAAATTTAAAGTGAAGATGTTTACATACTCCGCTAAATTTGGTCTCTTCAGATCGTAGGGATCGGGGACAACACGCCTAAGTTTACCAAACTCCGCCGCCACACCAAGAAGACTGGAGCAGGCACACGGAGAGCATGTTCAAAACCTATTTGGCTCATGAGTAGCGCCACAACTCAAATGACCATGTTATGTAATCTTGAGATGTTTGGTAATAATCTGTAATCTTGTGATGCGACAACTCAACTAACTATTATGTGTGGATGAATGATATATGTGGATGAATGAATGGATGTATGTGGATATTTGAATGATATGTGGTGGATATTTGAATGATATTTGAGCGATATATGTGGATATTCGATTGAATTGAATGAATGATATATGTTATCAATGATATTTGTCTAAATTTGTATGAAAAATGGGTGTATCATGCGTTTTTTGTCGTCCGAAATAATTTTAAGTGGGCAGAAAAACCAACGAAAATTAACCCAAATTATTTTCGTGGGCCAAGAAACCGACGAAAATTAACAAAATTAACTTTCGTGGGCTAAAGTAAACCGATGAAAATTAACGTTATTAACTTTCGTGGGCTCAGAAGAAAACCGACGAAATTATATAATTCTCGTCGTACCGTCGTTCTGAATTTAAAATTGTGGCTTTCAAGATCGACTTTTCGTCGGCGCGCCGCCGACGAAAATAAATAACTTTCGCTCGATGAGTCGATTAAAATTAAGCTAACTTTCGACTCCTTATCTCTGGCGGCCGTGTCCCGACGAAAATAGATTGCCGATTTAAAATAAGTTATTTTAAATGCGGCAAAATATATTTTCGTGGGCTCGCCCACGAAAATGTTTAGGATTCCTGTAGTACACGTCGATCGTAGGTCTTCCTTCCAACAGGCTGTCGACAAAGCCCGTAGGCAGGTCGTCGAGGATGGCAAACAACGTAGTGGCATATAGTATGCGTTACAACGAAAACTTAATTTATAATAAAATATTTATTTGTAAAGAGCATTATCTTTAATTATGTTTCAATAGTAAGAAAGGCTTATTTTTTCAAAAAATTTGACTACCATGTTAAATCCCCTTCCATGTCAGCCATTCATGTTAGATCCAACAGATTGATACTATGTAGGAGAACGAATGACCGCCACCAACTCCTAATTAGAAGTAGAGAGAGTATTGTGCACTAGAGGTCATGAGCAGGGTTTACATAGCTGTAAATGAGCTATTTTCCAGCTTCACACTGAGCTCGCTAAAAACAACATTGGTTCATAATATCAATTTCGAAAAAATCATACAAAAATCGAATTTCAAAAATCGAAAATACAAGTCGAAAATCGCCAGAAACCGAAAGGTTAAGAAATCAAAATTTTTGAAAAAAAAATAAAAAATCAACCATTTTCAACGAAAACCGAGTGATTTTCACCGATTATTGATCGGTTTATATCACATAAATTTTTTTGAATTTTTTAAATTAGATCGATTTACCGATCGGTTTTGAATCTTAAATCGGCTCGAATATCGATACGGTCGAAACAGTTTTGTGAACCTTGCAATTCACTTGAAATACCATAAATTGTCTGGAATTAGGTAGAATCGTTCATAAATCATTGTAAACGGGAAACAAGTTAGGATAAATATTTATCAATCTGGCGCAAAAGCTGGTTGAGAGTTGATATGACCATTGACGTCTTTGGCCGTTTGGCTCGAAAGCTAGTTCCCACAGGTTTTTATGAACCCTGACGGTGAATGTGGCCGGCGAGGGTGTATCCCGAAGCCGCAACCTGCCCATCCTTGCCAGATTTATTTTACCGAACTGACGTCAGAATTTGTTCACGCAACGGTAGTAATCTTTGTTGAAATAGTAGAAACCGAATAAAATTTAAAGTCAAATTTTTTAAACTCAGCGATCAAATAATAGCGAAATAATTTGAAAACCGATCGGTTTTTACCTATTTTCAACCAGTTTACATCGAAAATCGGCACACTCAATGGAAATTGGAAAAAAAATAAGAAAAATTCATAGAGCACATGTACCATTTGGTTGTCCACAAGAATGATCAACAAAGAGGGTCTTGATATCTGCATTAGGTCTAAGATTTTTGCAAAGCTGGCTCTACCAATTTAAGTTATCATATATTATACAATCATAAGGTTATCTATTAAAAAGAATTAAAGGTCTTAATTACATTATTTTTCTTCTCTTTCTCTCTACATTGAAAACATATATGATAAATCATAGGTGGATGGATGTGAAAATAGATCCAGAATCAACTAACACTAGCTCTGATAAACTAGAGAGTACCTAATCAAAATCTTATAGATAATAAATAATGAACAAGTAAATAGCAACATATCAAGGAAACAGTAGAGCTAGTTGGCTCTGCAAAGATTTTATGATTTCAACACATGTATCAATTCTAAAGAGGTAAGTGGCATTCTCAGGATAAGAAATCTTGGTAGTATGATAACTGAGATTCTTTTCTATTTTAAACTTCAAGTCTATTTGACTATCAATTGTATTTTAAATGATAATGCATACAGATAATTATAAGTTAAACATTGATATTTTAATGATCTATATTCGGTTTTGCTAAAAAACATCTCAATAATTCGGTTTTTCAAAAAAAAAACATGGTAGAGGTCAAAAAAAGCTATTAATACTGATTTTAGAGAACTTTTGGATAAATTTTTAAAAAAATTTAAATTTGAATTTAAATTAGACTGATTCTATTCCTCAAGTCGAACAAATACAGTCGAAAATCGCCGAAACCGACTTATTTGCGTCGATATTGTGGACCGAAGTTTACTAATCGAGCCAAGCCAGACCAACCTCTACAAACCTAGCTCACTAATCACTACTAGGCTATTTACTACTGGCTAGTAGTTTTGTCCTAACATGGTACACCAAGAGAACATGGATACCAGTAGTTCTAGGGTAACCTCCAACTAAAATTCAAGCGCACAACACAAACAAAAAAAAATTGAAAATTTTCAACAGAAAGTTTCATCTTGAAAAAATTTCAACTTGAAAAATTTTAAATCGTAAAATTTCAAATCAGAAAGCTTCAACTCAGAAAGTTTCAATTTGAAAAAAAATCAAATTTGAAAGTTCTAACTTGAAAAGTTTCAAATTGAAAAATTTTAAATTAGAAAGTTTCAACTCAAAATATTTTTAAAAAAAATTCTCAACTCGGAAACAACTTGAAAATTTTCAAATTAGAAGGTTTCAATTGGGAAAGTTTCAATTCAAAAAATTTCAAATCGAAAACTTTCGACTCCGAAATCTTTAATTCTGAAAAGTTTCGATCCAAAAAAGATTTTCGGTTCGAAAGTTTTGATTCAAAATTTGACTCGAATTTTCAACTCAAAAATTTCAAATCAAAAAGTTTCAACTCGAAAAATTTTAAATTGTAAATTTTCAAATTAGAAAATTTTTACTCAAAAATACAATAAAAAATTCAACTCCAAATACTTTCAATTAAAAAACTTTCGGTTGGAAAAGTTTTCATTAAAAAACTTTTAAATGTGGTTACAAATAATTTTTTTAAAAACATAGGGAAAATTTGAAATACAAAAGATATTTTGAGTTTGAGCGGAATAGAATAGAGGAGGAAAGGGGATAACACCTCGTATCACGACAAGATAGCCTTTGAGAGAGAAAGGAAGTGGTGAAAGAAATGATGTGCTGGCACTTATCATAAAGAGAGAGTTTTTGAAAAAGAAAGGAAGGGAGAAAGAAGAAGATGATGCCACTTACTATAAAGAGAGGATCTCTGAATATGAAGAAAAGTGAAAAAAAAAAGAGAAAATGTTGCCACTTGTCACAGGAAAAAGTTGTTGTCAAAGTAGTAACTGTCAGATAATATTGCAGGAGCTGGTTGGGCAAGCAAAAGCATTCATTCCGCGGCCACTAGGGGCCGTCTCATACTCTCATCTCGCCTGTTTTTCTCCACTTTGGAGCATTGCTGAACAGGGGTGGGCTCTCACGGCACAATCACACGCCACCAGAGAGGGAGAGAGAAAGACCCATAGAAATATTTTTCTTTTACTTTTCAGGAGAAGGCAACGTCGTGTAACTTGCATTATCCGAAGAATTTGAACTAATGAAATCCAGTGGGGATCATCCGTCCAATTGGATCGAGTAGAAAGCCACATTGTCAACTTGGGTAGAAATATGTAATCAAAGTTGCCCACTAAATTCTGTGGCCACATTGGCTCGGCAATATATACTGGTTTCGAAACACCTCTATTCATTTCCCCTTGGAATTATATAAACCAGTCATCAACTTGTGCACCTGCATAGGCTAGTTATAATTCTTTAAAATATATATGTTACATTTATATAACTCCTAAAATAATTGCATATACCACTACTACAGAACCGGCCTTCACAACCGGTCTATCACAAGCGGTTAGGTGCGCACCGCTTGTGCTCTCACGTCTCCTGGCGGTTCGTGGGAAGCAGGCGGGAGGGTCTCTAGAAGCGGTTCTTGACACGAACCCCTTCTGGAGTCCCATCTCTAGAAGCGGTTCGTGTCTAGATCCACTTCTGGATATCTAGAAGCGGTTCGAGACACGAACCGCTTCTATAGGTGAGGATTGAAGCGGTTCGTATGTAGAACCGCTTGTAGAGACCCCTTCCCGCCCAAATGATTTAAACCCCATCTTTTAGCGCATTTAAACCCCATCTTCCTCCTCGAGCTCGCACAGATCCGGCAATGAGTGGTGGGCGAGAGCAGTTCATGGGGGAGGTGCTGCCAAAATTTTCAATTGAGGCTATTAGCTCGAATTAATTGTTCCTAAGGTGAGTAACATGTTCTTGACATCCTTCTCACCTATATATTGATGTTTTTGTGCATTGAATGTTGAGAAATCATGTTTTGTTCTTGTGGGAATTATTAGTGTTTCAGTTGTTGGCTTATTTTTTTTTTCTTAAGGTGATATATTGTTTGGTGTATGGAATGAAATGCAATAAATGTGAAACGATGAAAAATTACAATGGTGGGGAAAAGGTAAAAATAATTTTTATTTAGTAAAATTAAATGCGGAATGATAGAAAAGGTTTCCATGAACATGTAACAATTAGTTAGTTTTATTTAAAAAATGCAGCGAGGATTAGAAATAATTAGTTGGCTTTAGTTAAAAGAATACGAGAATGATTAAAAAACAAAACTATTAGACATAGTTAGGTTTAATTAAATATTGTGATAGATGTTGTTATTATTTTTATTGGCATAGATGAACCGCAATGGATGTACAATGCGGACCGTCGGTCAAGAGAGTTCAGAGATGGCATGAAGGAGTTTCTCGACGCGGCCGTTGCATTCTTGCCTCCAGGAAGCTTCATACGTTGTCCGTGCGTAGACTGCAAGAATGAGAAGGAGCACTCCGAACGATGGATGGTTATGAGGCATGTGATCACGAGAGGTTTCATGGCAAACTATACCTGCTGGACCCACCATGGCGAAACAGAGGCGATTCGACAGGAAGACGATGAAGAAGACGAAGAAGAGGAAGATAGAGCCAACAGTATGCCGGACACCACTCAATACGGGTCCATGGAAGATACAGTCAACGAGTTTGGCGATGATGAGCTAGATCAGATGCTCCGTGACGGAGAGGGAGAGTTCACAGAGGAAAGACAATACAAGAAGTTTGAGCATGGTAGAGGACCACGAATCGCTTTGTACCCAAAGCGTGGATAGGGCCACAAAAAGCTGCGTACTACACTAGAGCTCATGCAATGGAAGGCCAAAAAGCGATGTGTCGGACAAGACATTCAATGGTTTGTTATCACTCAGAAAAAGTTGCTTCCTAAGGTAACACTCTACCCGATCTCACGATGAAGCGAAGCGAGTGCTCGCCCTTTAGGATTGCAAGTACGGAAGATACACGCCTGTCCTAACGATTGTATCTGTATGACGCAATGAGTATGCCGATTTGGAGGTTTGTCCAGTGTCGCGAAGAATCGGTATAAGGTGCGCGTGACGATCCGGTGAATTAGATGGGAATCGTCTGAAGAAGAGAACCGCAGCCAAAGTATTGTGGTATTTCCTGTGATCCCCGGTTGAAGCGTCTGTTTGCTAACGAAGGTCATGCCAAGATGATCTTGTTGGCATGAAGAAGAGCGCAAGGAAGACGGGATGCTTAGACACCCCGCAGATGGCTCGCGGTGGAGGAAAGTCGATCGGGCTTACCGAACTTTGCAAATGAGGTCGAAATGTAAGGTTTGGGTTGAGCACCGATGGGATGAATCCTTCGGTCAGCTTGAGCAGCATCCATAGCACTGGCCGTGACGCTTTGCATCTATAACATTACTCCATGGTCAGCATGAAGCGGAAGTACATCATGATGCCATTGTTGATCGAAGGCGAAGCAACTGGAAACGACATCGATGTCTACACTGAAACCATTGGTTGAAGACCTTGTAAAGTTGTGGGAGGATGGTGTACGGGTTTGGGATGAGTACAAAGAGAGTATTTCAACTGCGTGCATTGTTGTTTGTAACAATCAATGATTGGCTGCTCTCGGTAACTCGTCCGCCAAATCACAAAGGGTTTAAAGCTCGCACCAAAGTATAGATGAAACGAATCGCATGTACCGAAAAACTCTCGGAAGTGTGTGTACATGGGTCACCGCAGTTTCTTCCTAGATCATGCTTTGAGGTGGAAAGGCGATAAATTTAATCAGGGAACTGAAATTGTGTTAAGCCTCAAAGATCGTAATGGGCGACATGTGTTTGCTATGGTAAATGATCTGAAAGTAGTATTTGGGAAGGGTCTTGGAAGCATACCGTGTTTAACGAGGATGGTCATGCACCCACATGGAAGAAGAAATCAATATTTTGGGACTGCCAGTATTGGGAAGTTTTGGAGGTTCGTCACTCGCTTGACTTCATGCACATCACGAAGAATGTTTGCTTGAACTCGCTAGGCTACATAGATATGTATGGCAAATCGAAGATACACTACAAGCTCGGAAGGACCTTGAAGACATGGAGGTGAGGAGTGACCTATATCCGAAAAACAAAGAAGGACAAAACAACTTTTTCTACATCCTGCGAGCTACACTCCAAGCAAAGAAGAGAAAAAGCATGATTGAGTGTCGAGCAAGGTGAAGGTCCTTCGGATACTCCTCAAATGTAAAGAGACTCGTAAACACGAAGAGAACAAACTTCAAGGCCTAAAATCCCATGATCGCCTTGTGTTGATGACACTGATTGCTCCGTGGTATCCGAGGTATCTTGCCTGAGTGGGTGCGGGGACAATCACAAAGCTATGTTCCTTCTGAGCGCCATTTCGCGAAGGTTATCGAACCACTAAACCGCCTAAGTTGGAGGCGATGTGGTACAAAGTTTGGTTAGCCTCGAGATGATCTTTCCTCCTGCATTCTTTGATATCATGGTTCATCTCACCGTTCACCTTGTCAAGGAGATAGGTATCCTCGGACCAGATGTATCTGCACAACATGTTCCTTTTGAGAGGTACATGAGTGTCTCAAGAAGTACGTCCGTAACCGTTCGCGTCCGGAAGGCTGCATTACCGAGGGCTACGTGACGGAGGAGGTGATAGAGTTTTGTGTTGATTACATGAATGATCTAAATCCTATCGGCGTCCCCATATCACGACACGAGGGAGGCTACGGGCAAAGGACAATAGGAAGGCAATCGGTTGCATGCAATGATCTTGTTGCATTCAAGCAAGCACATTTCAACGCTCGAAGCAATCAACTATAGTCGCCCCTATGTAGATCAGCACAAGAGTGTCCTCGTCGCGAGTTCACAGGGGAAGACAGAGAGTTGGATAACCACGAAGCACATGGATTCTTTCGGCAATGGCTCTGAAGTACATCCTTGAGGAAGGGTCAAGCGATGAACTATTGCAGCGCTTGGCTCGGGGACCATCACAAGAAATCGTGACATTCAAGGGTATGAGATCAATGGTTACACATTCTACACGGATCCCAGATAA
This sequence comes from Guadua angustifolia, assembly GCA_036346375.1. Taxonomy (NCBI): domain Eukaryota; kingdom Viridiplantae; phylum Streptophyta; class Magnoliopsida; order Poales; family Poaceae; genus Guadua; species Guadua angustifolia. The sequence continues at coordinate 91,153 of JAYEVE010000835.1, read as the reverse complement.
CAGAGCACCAACGAGCAGCGGTGTTCAGATAGACGCCAAGAAGACAACGGCGGAGTTGGATACATATTATGGTTTCATAGAAGAAATATGGGAGCTCGACTATGGACCTCTGAAGGTCCCTCTATTTAAGTGCCAATGGGTCAAGCTGACTCCAAACGGTGTGAAGGTCGACAAATACGGCGTGACAACCGTGGATCTCACAGAAGTCGGCTTGTTCTCGCGAACGATGTGATCCAGGTCTTCTATGTAATGGACATGTCAAGCAAACCTAAAAAGCAGAAGGACAAGCAAAAGGTAATGCCAAAGCGACATGTGGTTCTCCAAGGCAAACGAAGGATTGTAGGAGTTGAGAACGTCACCGACGAGGAAGAGTATGGTCAGTTCGACGAGCTCCCTCCTTTCACGATTGATGTCGACATAAGCGTCCTGCGTGATAGTGATGTCGATGCTCCTTACATACGTCACGATCATAACGAAGGAACAATTGTAAAGACGAAGACTTAAGATGTACTACTTGTATACAAATTATTCCATATGATCATGTTGATATGTTGATGTTTAACATTGCTTGTACATAATTTGTACAAAATTATTTCTACAAATTTTAAAATGAAAACAAAGCCTGAAAACCAGTTGTACAAATTTTAAAATGAGAACAAAGCCTGAAAATTTATATCCACTCTATGAAGGGACTGCATAAATTTTAGCATACCTAAAAAAGGAAATTACAGACATACAAAGAGAAATTCAGCTTAGCATAGTTAGCTCATAAATTCCCATACAAAAACCCCAAAAGCGATTATGAAATTTACAACATTACAATGATAGCTATATTAACTAAAAGGAGCAACATTACAATGATAGCTATATTAACTAATTTCTTTAGCATGTCCTCTACTCTTTCCATGCGTTTTTCTAGCTTTTAATACTCTTGTTGTCATCGAAGCGTGGGATGTGCATCTCTCGGCTTGCAACAGATTAAATGTTACTGACCGTCGGCCATCATCACTTGGCGACAAATCTTCTTGTAATGCAGCAATTTGCATTGCAAGATTTTCAAGACCATGGTGGCTTTATCACTTAACGCCAATCTGGACATGTTGTGCCCTTCAAGCAGAAAGAATGGAGCGGAAGGTGAAAGTCAAGGAATATGAACAAATGAATAACTTCAAAACTTACCGACATATTCAACACTTCATGAACACTGGGATGGATTCTTGGATGTACGGAGGTGAACACATTCTGAGGATCTCCGCATTGAGGACACGATAGCTTCATCCGCAATGCATCTAGTTGTCTCTTTGTCTCGCCATTTGATGAAGCCGTCGACATGAATTAATAGTTTCAAAGAGTGAAAAACTTAGCATCAACAATATTTTTCATTACTTCAACAACAACATATGAACAAAACTCCTTGTGGGCATTTCACCGAACAACTTGTGGGCATAAAAAGCAGAGAGCGGAGGGCGCTTGAGGAGGCGCTTTGTGCGAGCGAGGACTTAGAAAATTTGGTCTGTGGGCGTCCTTATATCCGGGAAGTCACCTCTACAAGCGGTTGGTATTAAAAACCGCTTGTAGAGACCCTTCTAGAAGCGGTTTGTAAAACCAACCGCTTGTAGAGACCCTTCTAGAAGTGGTTTGTAAAACAAACCGCTTGTAGAAGATGCACAGAAAAAAAAAGAATGGCAAGGGGGCGCGAGCGGGGTTCGAACCGGGGTGGACGAGCCCGCACACTCAAACGCCACGCTAGCTGGGGAGGAAGAGATCTTATCGAGCGATATGCACACGGATACTTTTGAATATTACGGTTGGCATTTCTACAAGCGGTTGGTATTACCAACCGCTTGTAAAACTCTTCCTGGCGGTTTTAATACCAACCGCTTGTAGAGGTGACTTCCGGTATATAAGGGCGTCCTGACCCAAATTTTCTAAGTCCCGCTTAGACAACAAAGTTTCAAGTCCCGTGCGCTCTCAGACCTCGCTCCTGTGTCTCACCGCCGCCGCCTCCGTCCAGATCCCGCGCCGCCGTCCTCGTCAACGCCGTCGGCCTCGTCGCCACACCACCATCCCAGCGCCACTCCACCCCCGGCGCCACTCCACCATCCCGGCGCCCCTCGACCCCGCGCGGGCGTGACCTCGTCGCCGCCTCCTCACCCACCTCGCCGACGCCTCTGCCACGAAGCCACCGCCACGTCCTCAGCCACCAAGCCGCCGCCACGCCACCATTCCACCCGGAGGACAGTGGTATAGCCCCGCGCCCTCTCCTCCTCCCTCTTTATTCTGCTGCCCACAAGGTGTTCGACTAAATGCCCACAAGGTTTTTTGTGTGTGCTGAAGGCTGCGATTTGATAACATGAGGGCTCTGTGGACCAATAAGTTCGTGATAACATGATATTGGATAGCATTTGCAAATTGTAATTAAATTGTAACCTTTTTCCCATTTCCTTTGCAAGCAAGCTAGTAGAAGCTAGATTTCTCAGTAGCTACACATAAGTTTGCTTTTCTGTACATGAACCGTAGAATTTAATTTAACAATTTATTATCCTTTTTCTTTTTGATTCCAGGATGCTCTTTTAATTGGTCATATATTTAGTAGTGTAGTTTTCTTCTTCCATGTGAGCAAGATACAACCACTTTTATTGTAATGTTTTTGACAAGGTGTTTTTCCCCCCTCAAGGAAGATGCTTGGCTCTGCCTTTTTGTGCCGGATTACACATCGGACAGATTCCTTTCAGTGCACTACAGATGAAACATATATGTTCCACTAGCAAGAACTGATGCAAAAGGGGCCTAAGCAAGTGCCTAATGTTTAGCAATGTTTGTATTGAAACTTAAAACTTAAAACTATGCAAGGGAGGATGGTAGGGTAAAAGCGGAGCTTGAGTTTGCTTATTTGCCCAAGATACAGGGGTCCAACTCATATATTGTTTAGAATATTATTGTTTATTTGCTCAATAAAACAAAATAATGAATCACACGGTTTCCGCACTGCATGTCATCATTTCCAAAAAATGAAATAAGGTTACAAATCCACAACTATAATGGATTTATAACGTTATTTCATATTTTGTAAATGATAGCATGCAGTGTGGTACCGTGTCATTCATTATGTGTGAATTATTGAGCAAATAAGCAATAATATATGAATTGTCAATTGTATATGTATCATGTGAAATGTGTAAGTATATGTGAATTGTCAATTGTATCTGTATCATGTGAAATGTGTAAGTATATGTGAAATGTCAATTTGTATATATATCATGTGAAATGTGTAAGTATATGTGAAATGTATAAGTATGTATCATTCTTATTCCACACTAATATGATTTTCAAAAAAAAATAAGCCCCTGCAAGTTCAAGAAGCATGGATGTCACGAGGCGTCCGGTGCAAGGCGAAGCCATTTGGAGACATGCTGCTTCAAATAGACTTAGTTCTTTGTCTTCTTGATTGTACCCTTGTCCATATGCTTCCTCCGCTCCTCTTCTTCATTGATCTGGAGTCTTGATAAGTACTCGGGATCAATGAAAAACATCCATATTGAACTTGCAGGGGCTTATTTTTTTTAAATCATTTTAGTTTGAGAAGCCTGGCTGCAGGAGAGCATCCGATATGTGTGAATTGTCAATTGTATATGTATGTGTGAATTGTCAATTGTATTTTTGTATTAAGCAAATAAGTATGTGTGAATTGTCAATTGTATATGTATCATGTGAAATGTGTAAGTTTATGTGTAATGTATAAGTATATGTCAATTGTATATGTATCATGTGAAATGTGTAAGTTCTCGCGCTCCCTCACACCTCAAAGAGTTAAAATTCTCAACAATCTTGTCTTCATATATAATCTAAGCCTCGAGATTTGCTCTACTCTAGATGGCGACACCAAGACGTGGTGACCCGGCTTTCGATGAGCAGGAAAATCTGATGTTCGAGACCATTGCGCTGGGTAGCACCTTAGCCAATGAGGCCGTTAACACTGACGCGGAAAATCGCGATGGTGCTTCTTGGCGTTGCGGTGAGGCCGTTAACACCGATCTGAGAAAATCGCGATGGTCTTCTTGACGCTGTCGATGAGGCCGTTAACTGCGGTATCGAGGTATACTCTTACCCATTACAAAATCACCGTAAACATGTTAATTATTATAAAATCTTTCATATTATATGTGTTTGTGTATCCACTGGTACCTCATCGCCACCCAACCGGAATGCACCGAGGACCTAACAAGAAGCCTTCGACAAAGTGCGTGATAACAAAAGTGGGCAGCGACGGAGTGTGGTAGCCGGAATCAGCAATTGGCCCTTTCAACAACGCTTGCGGCTACCACGTGAGGATCACGTCCCAATCGGCATTCGAAATGGGCGAAGTCCTGCGGCTACCAAGGAACTGCTGGAATGATATGAAGGAAAATTTCACTTTTCGGTAGCATATCGAACGAAGGCCAAGGGATGGGCTTTTAAGAAGATGGCAACTTCCTTTCGGCGAAGGAAGTCGTCCCTCACTGCAAGTACATCGACAAAGGAGAAAGGCGGACTTCAATCAATTTCCTAAGTGGCCGATCATTGGGATGCTTCGAGGAATACAAGCGGTCGGATGCGGATGTGCCGCGAGAGAAAAAAACAGGTGAATGCCGGAAGAAGAAATACCACCACCATCTCGGGACCGGTGGTTACATCAAGGCCGCAAAGAAATGGGACAAGCGGGAAGAGGAACTTCGGCAAAGACGATGTTCTACAAATCGAGGATTGGGAGCCCGCTGCGCAATTGGTTCTTGGCTCACGGGGCAAACTTGCGATGACGGTAGCTTGGTGATGGCACCGATCCAGCGAAGCAATGGTGAAAGGATTGTAGAAGCCATCGAGCGGACTCGGTCGAAACTTGCTAGCAGACGGGGAGAATGACGAGCTAACATATGCCCTTCAAAACCACGAGCACCGGGCGGACACGAGGTTTCGGGAAGGTGCCATGGAGGCACGGCTTTGCCAAAGACTCAAGCACTTACGGGAGCCGGGGCGAAGCAAGAGGAGAGATCGGGGTAGAGTGGCGATTGGAGGAAGAGCTTAGAGCTACGAAGGCTTCCATCGATGTCCCGTCACGCAAAAAGTGTCCGGCAATGAGCGCTTCAGGAGCACTACGTTCGACCAATGTTCGATCGGCGCGGAATCCGTGATCGATCCGAACGCCCAAAAAAACGATTCTTGGCGTCCGCCGTGGCCCCTCTAGCAGATGACCCGCAAGCCCGTCATCCCGTGGGCGACATCAAGGTTCGCCGCCAAAGTCGAGCTACACATTGATATGCATAACCTCACCTTCAAGGTGGCTTACGGCATGGCTTATCCGGTGGGCGGGCGGACATTCCATCGCAACCGATACCCTCCGGATACTCGAAGGTCACGGTGGAAGAGGTGGTGGCGGGCCGAAGATCTCGTGCTCGAGATTCTTTGAGGCGACGACGTGCAAAGCTTGGACAGCCCTCCATGGCACATTCATCCTCTGGCGCAAAAAGCACATCATATTTCCAGATGGTGTGGAGGCTATATCTCCAGCAAGAGAGGCCCCGCAATTTGAGCCAGCTCCAGAGCAAGCACGCCTCCTCACATCGACAACCCACGACTCCCAATCGTCGCTTTGCGGAATGCTTCCCCGGTGGTCCAGGCCACGCCTCCTCCACCTCCCGCTCCACAAAGAAGCCCGACCCCGCCGCCACCGCCACCGCCACCGCCTGAAAGTAAGAAGCACCCAACATCTCCAGTCACCACGCCTCCAGCATCTCCCCCGAGGAAGAAGCTCGATGTCAGAAGGAGAGATCCCACACTAGCACCTCCTCCCACGAAATCGGCATCCGGCAGCCAGAGAATGTCAAAACAACCGCCAAAGAGGCCATATGATCTGACTGCGGAGGAGCTAGCTGCATCCGTAAAGACGGATGTGGCCAGGCAGCTTGCGCCAAAGAAGCCAGAGCCCAAGCTTAAAATAGATAAAAAAACTGTGAAGCACTTTCAGTCATGCGGGCAACGCACCGTCGCTTGTGATGGCGACTACAAAAGGACAATAAGAAAGGCTACGATTACAAAATACACGGGCTCCTTCAAGGAAAAGAAGAAGAAAGTGGAAGATCGCAGAGTCTTTGAGGACTTGAGGAAAATGGCTTTCTGAAGGAGGCGGACTCAAATCATTAGACCAGATCTTCCAATAATGGCACCAACCAAATGGAAGTATGAGTTCGACAAAGCGCTAATTGATCCAAAGCGATATAAAAGATCTCCCAACCAAGATCGTCAAATGCATGAATGGTACATGGAAAGGGCATCTAAAGGATATAAAATGTTCCTCCTCCGTTTCCAAGATGAGTATTTCTTCCAAGGAATAACACGAACTATGGTCGAATTCGATGACTTGTACCATGTGTACCAAGGAGACGAGGTCAACGTGTCTTTCATGTCTGGCCGGTGTGCTGTAAGTGTCGATCTACTAAGTTTACCGTTTGCTTCCTCCGCACCACAAAATTGAAAATCTAATTAACTTAGTTATCCCTTCTTATGTAGAATGGAGATACAAAGATGCGTAAGACGGGCAAAGCAGAGCGTTGGCTTCATCGACCCGAGATTGTCAACGAGAAAGTCGGTCATACGACAAGCAAAAATCATCCGTTGAGGCATACCTTTTGCATGCACTTGTTGAAACAAAGACTACAAACCGTATACTTCGCCCTTCAACTTCAAGTACGTGTTCTCACAAACCTCTTGTTCTTGTATTTCTTAAGCCATTGATAGTACGAGTAGCTACTTACGCATATGTTGCAATATACTGAATAGGTTTCCTTTGGATCCTTCTAGTCATCGAGCTTGACAACGGCAGGATTACGATTTATGACTCAAGAAGGAATCCAGTCCAAAAATACCAATGGTTCATTAACATCCTTAACAAGACATTTGCAAAGTTTAAGAAGAAGCAAAAAGGAGAATTCGAGAAAGAATTCGAAGTCATAGTAAGCACGCAGGTACGTACTACAAAAACTATTATTAATATACATCGCCATATCGGTTCTTCATCGATATTCGAAATTTCTCCTTGAAGGTTAAACGCCGGCAATGAAACAACTTATGTGGCTACTACGTGTTCCACTATATTCAAAGTTTTATCCATGGCGGCATTTAGGAACATTATGCCGAGGTTCGTATATGCATGTCAATTTGTTAGCTACAACTTACATTTTAATTAATTGCATGTCATCGGATATTTATATACTTCCCGCTTAATTAATTGTCAGCCCAACATCGATGAGCACGTTAACGTGCTCCCGCCTCATCGGGTGCGCGCACTCCAAGAACAACTCATCGGCTTCATTGTCGACGAGGTTGTATCTCGAAATGGCGAGTTCCACGTAAGTTTTCCAGAGTTGAACACCGATGAACTGCTGACGACATCCACGTCGACCAAGGACAAAAAAGAGTGACGATGCAAGAAATGAGTTCGATAATCATTTTTTTATCATTCAAAATTATAGCGTTGGTTGCGTCTATGTACTTGTCCATTTTTACACTATTAAGTTCGTTTTTTAGTGTAGTGAGCTAGCTAGCTTGTGAACATGTGTATGAGTATGCATATGCAATATATATTTAATTGCGCAAAAACTCCTCCCTCATATTTAATTTTATGGTCAAAAGCGATATACAAAAACACTGTAAGAACATATTCTAAAATACATATAATCGAAAACTCTCTCCACAAGAGGTTAGTGACTCCAACCGCTTGTAGAATGTCTTTCTCACAAGGCGGTTGGTAAGACTAACCGCTTCGATATCCTTCTCCACAAGCGGTTTGTAAGGCGAACCGCTTCGATATCCTTCTCCTGGCGGTTTGTAAACGAACCGCTTGGAGTTCCCCGTGGCGGCTCCACTGCCCTCCCGAACACCTTCCCAACCGCTCGGTGCCCAAAGACTGGCGGTTGAAAGAACCGCTTGTGATACCCGACGGGTATCACACGCTTGATTAAGAAGCGATTATAAAACCGCTTCTAAAGGGAATTCTGAACCGCTAGTAGTAGCCGGTTCTGTAGTAGTGTACATACTTTTTATAATTACATAAGTTATATTTTATTATGGTGACATGATAGTTAAATTTTTTTTTCGTGACAAACACCATTTGTTATTAATTAATGGTGAAAAGATTTACAACATGCGAGTACACTGTATTTGTTTGTTGCTTCCTTTTCCCTTCCAAAAATGAAATAATTGTTTGCTATACACTGCAAGGAGCAAGATGTTTGTGCTTTTTTGGAATGCATGAAAAGAAAAACATGGAGATGAGACTGTAACCGATAAGATAAATATGAAGTGCCATTGTAGAAGCAAACTTTGATGAATTCGATTCAAATCTGTCACCCACAAAGGATAGATAGATAGTTTTGCTTTATCGATATCTTTCCCAAAAACAAAATTATTGACCAAAGAAAAGAAAAAAAATCTTCCTGTCCATCACAACAGAAAAGAAATGAAATTTCTTCCTATCCACCTATGATGGTAGTGACCATAGCCAAAGCATGTAGAAGTCGGGAGTTATTGTGAAGCATTATCAGTAGACAAAGCATGTAGAAGTCGGGAGTTATTGTGAAGCATTATCAGGCCCCTCTATGCACCACCAACAGCTGATCCATCCTCACATCATCGGCATAATGGAGGTTTTCAGGCTAACTATTAAAGGGAAGCGGTGGCTCTGCCACCCGATGGCATTAGTTTGATTTGCGGTTTTGCTTTGTGGTATAATCTATAATGTGTTTTATTCAGATATTTCTACATTATTTTATTGAAAAACATTTATACAAAATTGCTACAACTAGTGTATTTAATTTAATAAATATTCTTTAAAAATAATGCCATATTTTTGGTCTGTCAAAGAGTAAGTGCATCATTATCAAGATCTAGCTCCTGTCATATTCTTATAGAACCATGGTCGCAACACTATTTGCCAGTTTCTATATGAGCCTCCAATTAAAAGTTATAAGTATAAATATTTAATTATATACATAAAATAATTATTTCAATTGTTAATTTTAATAAAAATTAATGAACACAAGTATTCTTTATGAAATTAATTACTCAATTTAAAGAAGCAAGGGTATGGCACTGTTTGCAAGATAAGATTAATATTTGAACCATACTTATAAATTTCTAAAATTAATTAATTTAGTTTTTTTCTTAGGTTTAAATTTTTTTTTGAAACTTGTGTGAAACTAACTTCTAAAACTCACATTTGAAAACTTTTTAAAATATCAGTTTCGCATATGAAACTCGGTGAAACAAAGTTTCAGTTTTGAAACTTTACTTCAATCGATCTTAGGTTTGAAACTTGAGGTTTCAGTTTTCGAAACCTAAAACTGATGTGTAAATTTGAGTATTCAATATTTAAAACTTCATGAAACTTATTTTCCATCTGTGTTTCATCTGGTTTTTCTATGAAATTGCCAAACTCAAAAACCTTCCGAAACCTGTTGGAACTTTTTTACAAAACCTTCTGAAACTTCTTCAAATGTGATGAACCCTTTTATGAAACTTGCTTAAAACTTCAAACTCAAAAACCTGAAATCTTTATGAAACTTTTATGCAACTAAAACCTCATGAAGATGTGTAAAACTATTATACCTTTGAAAATGGATTCCAGTGATATAGCTTGGGCTAACAGCTTCCTTATTATATGAGAAAATCTAAAGAACGGTATATCGTTCAAAGCCAAAGTAACGGAATAGTACATTACCATTTGATCCAATGAAATCCAACAACCAATGCATGTAATCATATCACAGTGATCACATCCCCACATCACAACTCCTCACATGCAACTCCCCTTACCAACTCCTCCACATCACATCTCCCCACATACACCTTTTCTCCCTAGCTGTCCTAATCTCATTCTCCATTCAATCAAAGCAGCACATCCCTTCCCAACCTCATCATCTCTTTCCCTCTCCCCAATCCAATCCAACACGATGGTGATTTGGTGAGTAACGAGAGCAACAATTTTGTGTGGGAAGGCACGATAATGATGTAGCAGGTGACTCAGCCCAACGAGAGAGGTAGGCCCTAACTCGTGTAGCAACGAGCGGGATGTCATATTAATGGTGGGCTTGGCCCAGCATTGGTGTGTCGCAGCCATGAGCTGGGAGGATTTGTTCTATGCTATGGTGAAAGAACTAGGAAAGTACAATGGAGCAGCTAATTGATCTTTTTCATTTTTTATTTTTGTATTTTATTTGTTGTGAAGCATGTCTTTTTTTTAGTTTTGTACTGATTTATTGAAGCTTGGTTGAACTCTCCTGAAACTTGATTTCCATCTGGGTTCATCTTCTTGAAACTCTTTCAGAACTCAGGAGTAGCAATTTTGTACGAAACATATGTGAAACATGATGAATCTTATGGATGCGTGTATGAAACTCAATGAAACTTCTGTGAAGCTCTCTAAAACATGTCCGGATCTTGCTAAAACACGCATGAAACATGCCAAAACTTATTTGAAACTTTATTGAATTTCAGCTAAATCTTGTTGAAGTCTTTTGTAACTTCACTAAAAAAATGAAGTGTCCTTGATATTTTTGAAATTTGCAAAACCTGGATGAAACTTGTGATGAGAAATTAGACAGTTTCAGGATTAAATTCAGAGTATAGATCATAAACAGCATCACAAAAACTAGCATTCATCTCTCTAACACACTAGACAGTACGAACATCATGATCATCGTGATAGACATAATTAACCATGAGATTAGAACAGATCGAACGTACTGAGCAGAAGAAGATGCAGACGACGTAGCTGGTGCAGTTGCGGCGTTGACATGGACGACGTTGATGATGGCGCGTCACAGGAGCAGTTGGCGACGACGTCCAGCAGCAGGAACAGGAAGACGAGCCGTGGTGAAGATCTTGAGCAGTCGCGCGGAGCGCTTCCCAAAAACCTTATTCGACCTCTCCCGGTGCAGGATCTCGAAGACGAAGGGTTCTGGAGACCTGCTCTCCCGATCGCAGATGCACGTCGGTGCTCGAGATGGAGAAGACTACGATGGCGGCGCAGCAGCGAGAGGTGGCAAAACCCTAACTCAAGGTGTTCTCTCTTATACTACACGGGTGGCAGGGCGCAGTATATATAGGGATAGTCTGGTAATCGTGACTGCGCCTACGCAAGCCATCGGACTCGATTTCGCTGCACCATTCATGCGCATGTCGCGTACGCGCGCCGCCTAGCGTGGCAAGGCGAGCGAGCGCACGCATGTGTTTCTCTTCTTCTCCCTTGTCATGCTCTAGGAAGATGGAGAGAACCCTCCCTTATAAGTTGGTCATCCTCCACCTCCACCAATAATATGGGACTAATGTTAGCACATATACCTCCTCATGAGGTGGGCCTTTGAGATTTTCTTTAGGAATTAGGGTCTTTACATGGGCAAAAGCCCACTAAATTCCAACAACTTGCTTGAAACTTTTTTGAAGGTGTGTGAAACATGATGAAACTTCTCTAAAGCGTGTGTGGAACTCGACGAAACTTCTATGAAACATGCATGAGATTCGATGCAAATCCCTCGAAACTATCTAAAACATATATGAAATTTGCTAAAACTTGCATAAACGTACTGAAACTTATTTGAAACTGTTGAATTTATGTTAAATTTTACTGAAAGCTTTCGAAGCTTCATTGTAACATGATGAAACATCCTTGAAATTTTTGAAACTTTCAAAAACCGAATGAAACTTGTTTGAAACTTTTTAAGCATGTGAAGAACGTGATAAACCTACTACCTATTGAAACTTGTTTATACCATCGGGTGCAATTCCAACAGTATAATATTCCGTAGCATGCAGCTTCCGTATTATATATAGCAGTTTGCCTCGACAATGTGGAAAGCCGCAGGCGCCCGTTGGAGGGTCTTTGGCGTCGAGTTCTTCAGCCTTCTGTTGTTATTTGCTCCCGAGTCTCCCTCCCTCCGCGCTGCGCCGCGAGATGCGGAGCGTCGTCGTTGCGAGCCTCCTCCCGCCAGCCGCCGCTCTCCGGCGGACACGCGCCTCCACCTCCGGCAGGTTCGGGACCTCTCCCCATTCCCCTCCTGGCCCTCTCAACCACCCTCTGTCGGTAGCACAGATATATGGTCGCGTGAGTTCGCGTTTAACATTTGCGCGTGGGTGCCGCGATCCTTGGCCGTGGTCACGGCTCCGGCGCGGCCGCTGGTTCGATCGCGTTGGCCCGTCCAGTGCTGCTGGGTGAGATCAGCGGCCTGCGGTAGCCGTCGGCTCGATCAGGTTGTAACAATCGTGGTTGCAGTTGGTAAGTTAGAGGTGGGCAGTCGGCCATGCTTTTGTGGCCCGGCTTAATTAAGGCATGGCAGTATGGTCCAACACATCACTGTTCTTCGGGCCGTACTAGGCTGAGAAACTGGACATGGTGTGCGGCACGGCCCAAACCGGCCAAGCACGAAGGCGGCACGTAAGGCATGGGGTACGCTAATCTCACGCACTTGAATTGACCTTACTGCATGTTAGGGGGTGTGTCATTGGATTGGTAGCTGCCAATGCATAGGGCCATCTGTGATTTTTTTCTTTTTTTCTCCCTTCTCTCTTTTCCCGCTTCTTGCTGTCACTTTCCTTCTACAACGACCACACTTCTTTTCTTCTCTACTGCATGTACAAAGCTCCCTTTTTCAATGCCTGACTCATCTGGTTGTCTGATCTTAAGCACAAGTCAAGTCAATTAACTAGCGTTCTTAATATGGAATCAGATAATGTGTTTGCTTCAATTTCTCAGAATAAGTACAGTGTTTGGGCACTGTAACTGATGGAATTAATTTCGTAATTAGGAAAAAGTTCGTATAGAAAGTATTTGAATAGAGTCTGGGTCGAACTGAAAGTCTGCTATCGAGTCGGTCTATGAGATCAGGCGCGCAGACTATATAAGTAGCAGTGGTGGTAGTTTGTAAGAACATGAGAAGAAGCAATGTAGTTACAAGGAGCCTTGGTAGCTCAGTGGTTTGTGTGCTGGCTTGTAAATCGAAGGTCACGGGTTCGAGACTTGTAGGCAGCATCTTTTAGTTGATTTTGGTTTGTTTCTTTTTGTGTTCCAACAATTGGTATCAGAGTCAGTGTTGTGATGGCAAGGTCGTTGTCTCCATCGTCGTGAAGGCGTGTTGCTGGTGGCCTAGAGGAGGCGGCCAACAGCAGCATCCATATGGATAGCGGCAACGAGCAGGTGGCTCGTAGTAGGCCGGTGTAGCGAGATGGAAATCTGTGGCCACTCAGTGCTCACCGAGGCCATTGCTTGAGGCGCTGCGCCAATACATCGAGGCGGCATGTAGGGTGCGTGAGGACGCAGTGGCGTTACGGCAATCGGGCACTAGCGGGTGCGTGGGCCAGTGACGATAGGCCATTGCCAAGTTTGGCACAATGGAGCCCAGTGGTGAGCAGCGCAAACTCATCGACCCAGGTGCATGTAGACGAGTCCATGCATGTATCAGTCAGTTTGTTGGGCTAGTGGTGTCAACGGTGTGCGTGTATATGTTAGTACATTGGGATAGTTGCTTGCATGCATGTATTCATGCTTTTGGTAGTCATGCACATAGGGTGAGTCTGTACATGTAGAATATGTGTGTTAATATGATGTTGTGTATATAGGAGGTGTGTTACATACGTGTGCACATTGGTGTCGTGGTCATGTATGTAGTTGAGTCCATGCATATACGAGCGTGTGCGTGAGTTCTTGTGCGAGATGTGCCCACAAGATATACATGTGTGAGTTCCTTTAGAGATGTCGTGTGCATCAGAAGAAATCATGCTGCACGAGACGATCAAAAGGAAGCCGCTGCGTGTGCAACGTCAAGTTCGTCAAAGTTGACTCCGGGGCGTTGAAGAGATGTATTTGCCGTCCAAAGTTAAGTCCGTCGAAGATAAGTCCAGAATGTTGAGGAGTTGTGGTCATTGTTCTATATGTGTGTGCGTATGAGAGTTCTTGTCGGTGTAGCGAGATGGAAATCTGTGGCCGCTCAGTGCTCTCCGAGGTGGTTGCTTGAGGCGCTGTGCCAATACATCAAGGCGGCATGCAAGGTGCATGTGGACGCAGTGGCGTTGTGGCAATCGGGCACTAGCGGGTGCGTGGGCTGGCGGCAATAGGCCATTGCCAAGTTTGGCACAACGGAGCCAGCGGTGAGCAGCGCAAACTTGTTGACCCAGGTGGGTGTAGACGAGTCCATGCATGTATGAATCAGTTCGTTGGGCTAGTGGTGTCAATAGTGTGCGTGTATATGTCAGTACATTGGGATAGTTGCTTGCATGCATGTATTCATGTTTTTGGTAGTCATGCACATAGGGTGAGTCCGTGCATGTAGAATGTGTGTTCACATGATGTTGTGCACGTAGGAGATGTGTTATATACGTGTGCACGTTATTGTCATGGTCATGTATGTAGTTGAGTCCATACATGTATGAGCGTGTGCGTGAGTTCTTGTGCGAGTTGTGCCCACAAGATATACATGAGCAAGTTCCTTCAGAGATATCGTGCGCATCAGAAGAGATCATGCTACATGAGAATATCAAAAGGAAGTTGCTGCGTGTGCAATGTCAAGTTTGTCAAAGTTGATTCCGGGGCGTTGAAGAAATGTGTTCGATGTCCAAAGTCAAGTCTGTCGAAGATAAGTCCAGGATGTTGAGGAGTTGTGGTCGTCGTTCTAGATGTGTGTGTGCACATGAGAGTTCTTGTAGGTGTGTCCAAGTTCTTTCATGGGTAAGCTTTAATGTGAGTCTGCGTCACTGTCAAGTTGTATTACCAGTGAGAAGACAATCGGAGCTGAGGCATAGGTTATAATCATCGGCGAGGTGCATCATAGGTGGTATGGCCAGCAAGAAGAAGGCGGAACTCCTTGGAGATGCGTTCACCATCCTGTGTCGAGTAAAGTTGGACAAATCATAGTTAAGACCGATTACCTTAATGAGTTAAAGGTCTGTTACAAGATTAAGAGGGTGATTGATGGAATTAATCTTGTAATTAGGAAAAAGTTTGTATAGAAAGTATTTGAATAGAGTATAAGTCGAACGGAAAGTCTGCTATCGAGGATCGATCTGTGAGATCGGGCGTGCAGTGGTAGTTTGTAAGAACATGAGAAGAAGCAATGTAGTCACAAGTAGCCTTGGTCGCTCAGTGGTCTGTGTGCTAGCTTGAAAATCGAAGGTCACGGGTTCGGGACTTTGAGGGCAGCATCTTTTAGTTGATTTTGGTTTGTTTCTTTTTGTGTTCCAACAGTAACTGTCAACCACTAGCATAAAAGAAATGAGATGAACCAGAATGAAAAAGATAAAAAGAAAGGAGAATAAGGCCTTGGATAGACGCAACTCTGTAGCAAGATGTGTGGGCCCTGCATGTGGTTAGAAATGTGTGGGCCCTGCACGCCGGCCAGAGGCAGGCATGCATGTAGGGCTGGGCAAATAAACCGAAAACCGAAACCGTTAAAACCGGAACCGAAGCCGAAAAAACCGAAACCGAATTATTCGGTTGTTGATTCGGTTTATTGTATGGAATAACCGAACTTTTTTTGGTTAATTCGGTTTTAACTCTCGGTTAACCGAACTAACCGAACTACCGTGACATGACCGAATCCTTGTTAGATGCGCGATCCAAGTGGACAGATAGCGAAGCAAGTTAGCGACTCGAGCCCTCAATCCCTCATATTATTTGATTGTAATATGTTCATTCTATTGTAGTGTTGTTATATGTTGGCTGCTTAGAAAACAACACGCATGTTGGATTTGGATATTTGTTCATTCAATTATACATTCTCTTCGCTTATTCGTATGCTAGCCAAGTTCAGTTAATTCGGTTAAAACCGAAACCGAAACCGAATTATCGGTTAACCGAAGTGTCGGTTACCGAAATTTTCAAACATAATTCGGTTTTAGTTTTAGAATAACCGAATTTTCAAATAAACCGAAACCGAATTTTTCGGTTAAACCGAATGCCCAGGCCTACATGCATGTGCCCATTTGCAAATTTCAGCAACTCGCACACAAATGTTTTTGCTACAATACTACTAGTAATATTTTTCTATTTTGCAACATACTAATAATAGTTTATAAGATGTATTTTTTGTACAATCAACTCTGTGTATCTCCCGATCCTTTCCTCTCATCACAATAGTATAAATGGTTTAGACCTAAGCCGACACGGCACAAAACGCAAATGGATCGTACCTAGGCTCGCCGAAGGCAAAGCCGGACCGGCACGACAGGGTACAGCTGGCACGATAGGCCATCGCAGACCAGCACGGTTTAGGCCTGAAGCACGATCGGCCCGTACCGGGCCCGCCGGGCATGGCACGATGCCCACCTCTAGTTGGTCTTGGCTTTGTGGGAGCGTGGCTTAGATGTCAAAATAGGGGCTGAAGTGTAGGTGATTTTTCCTTCGATGGTGCATGGCCACCTGATGCGGGAGATGGTGCACGGGATTATGCTTTTTATATTTTGATAGAAATGGTTACTTTTTTAATAGAAAAAGTCTATATAATACCCTAAACTTTATTTGAAAGCCCATTCAACACCTCGAATTATGAAACAAGACATGGGACCCTCGAACTTTGCAATCCGGTTCAAATAACACCTAACCCGGTTTCACTTGGTGGCATTGCCCGTGTGGCATGATGAGTGAGATGTGTTTTACCATGTAGTATGACATGCTGGCCAAATTTAGGTAACTGATCGGTGGGGTACACATGGGCTTCTCCCCCAAATCAAAATAGAGAGGGCGGGAGCTACAAGGGGTGGAGACCATGGATGTGCAGCTCGAAGCTTGGTGGGGGAGAAGCCCATGTGGGCTCACCTGTTATTGACCTAATTTGGCCAGTGTGTCATCTAATGTGGCAAAATCGCTCACTCATCGCACCAAACGGGCCATACCACCTTGCGAAACCGGATGAGGTTGTTATTTAAATTAGATTGCAAAGTTCGGGGGGTTAGATGCATGGTTTCATCGTTTTGGGTTTTGAACGGACTTTCAAGTAAAGTTCGTGGTGTCATATGGACTTCTTTTTGTTTTTAATTAGCTTGCAAAAGGGCTGGAAAACATTCAGTATGTAAAAAGTGTTAACAAATTGCTGAGGCAACATGGGAAGAAGTATAAATTGCTGATCCATCTAAGGCTGCATGCCATCACTCTAAACACAACCACCCGTGCAGCTATGCAAATTCTTTTATATGCAGTATCAGGATGGTGGTCAGTAAGAAAAGTTGGCCTTGGCCAGGTCATGACGTTTGTGGCAACTAAGAGATGGCAAAAAGTAAGAAATGGACGGTTTTTACTTAAAGAAGAATTTTACTTCAAAATTAAGAAATGGACAGTCGATTTGTTTGGATTCATGCAAAAAAAAAGTCAGGAATAGCAGGAACTATGGGTTAAGGAGTGCGCCTTTCGAATTGTTTTGATCTATCCAACAAAAACAGGGAGAAAGCAGGCACAAATTTGAAACTTGTGCTTCATATACAAGTCTCCATGAGTTGTGAAACACATGGATGATTAATTATGTATTTTGAATTAATTACATAATTGTGTTTCGGTGGTGATTAATTTAGTCAATGCTAATTTTAGTTTCCATGTTATGTCCTTTTAGATTAGACACTCTACTATCTGTTCCTTCTGAGAATGTACAGTTGTTAAACGTTTTATACCTAAGTTTTAGCTGTCATTCTTTCAGTCTGTATACTTGTTGTACTAATGTTATGCTAATTGACAAATCTTCAGGGAGACGATTCCGCAATGTTGGACATGTGAGATAAATCAGGACCGACCTTTGGGAGGCTCCCTAAGGTAGCGTTTTGTGCAGTCAATACCGCTGCTAATCAATAAAGTACCTTTCAACTGGACATGATCTGGCTTATACCTTTTTTCTGTCCAAATTACGAACACACGATTATCATGTTGTCATTTGGCCTTTTCATTTAGTTGCCCTTGGCATTTTCACTTTCAAGCTTCAGTTGTACGTTGAGTGCTCATTGCTCAATGTTTGATCTTCTCAAAGGTATTGGCTAAATTGTTCCTAGAAAGTATTTTCAACCTTAATCGGAGCAGATAACATCTGAAGTCTTGTGTCATCCTATCTGCATTAGGTTCTAGGAGTATTAGATAACTTACCTCTCCATCAGTTTTATTGTTTGAATTTTCGGTTATGCCTTGCCAAATTTCAGTTAATATTTCCTTTTGTTTTGTTACTATCTTGTTCAGGATAGGTCGCTCTCAAGGAAATTTGCCAAGTCATGGTTCCAAGAATTTGCTAACACCAGCTGCTGGTAGTACTGCCTTCCATCATGCGCAGCAATTGTTTGAATTTCTTATCCTTCAAGACCTGTAAATTAGCACTACTTTACCTTTTCTTGAAATATTGTAAAAAATCATTTAACTCTTGAAATATGGTCATTAACACTGCTATTTCTTTTTTGAGAATGAACACTACTATTTCTTGAAAACTATAATTTGGCCTTCATTTTGATCTAACCTGATCGCTTGAATACTTCCATCATATCCAGACCTGTTGAAAGGATTGGCTGGGAAGGGCTTCGGGCTGGGCCGAGTTCAGGCCTGCCTCAAAGTGCTTGGCCTAAGCAAGCATACCTTGAGCCCGAAGCCCAGAAAAATAGTGTTTTCTGTTTTCATGCAATGGGATGTTAGGTTATATATTATGTTTAATGAGATAGTGAACAATTATATTTTAAAATATGCTCTTTATCTAGTTGCTTGCCTGGGCCCAGCTTGGGCTTACGGGCCTCAATTTCCTAGCCCAGCCTGGTCCACACCCTGGTCGTGCCGGGCTGAGAATAAACAGGTCTGGTTATAGGGGGCATATCCTGTGCAATCAGCAGTTTGGTGCAATCACTGTGCAATCCAACTAAGAAAAGTTTCAAAAAATTCTGAAAAAAATCATGGATGTACATCTCATCTTACCCCATCTACATATAAAATTTCATGATCAAATTCGTCCTATGCTAGAAGTTACAAAAAAGACAAATTTAGGGTGCATTTGAACTATTCAAGTTTGTCAGAAATTTGTCTTTTTCTTTGGAATTGTTCATTTCAGTCACTCTGTTACAACACAATACCACAATCTTGTAATAACTTGTTTTGGGACATCTGCATTCTCGGTCCTTTTCTCTGTGTTTTTCATCTCAGGTTTCAGTTTCATATACTGTCATTGGTGTCAGATGTACATACCGTTCTAACCTTTTCTTGGAACCAGACGTGTAACCATCTAATATTTGTTGCTTTTCTTTGCATACATACTTTTCGCATGCAGAAGTTATTTCAGTTGAACAAGATGAAGTTAGTACTTACCTTCCAAAAGGTGATATGTGGTCTGTTCACAAGTTTGGTGGGACCTGTATGGGGACACCCCAAAGAATTCAGAATGTTGCTGATATAGTTCTTGGTGACTCTTCCGAGAGGAAGCTGATCATTGTTTCTGCGATGTCCAAAGTCACCGACATGATGTACAACCTCGTGCATAAGGCTCAGTCAAGGGATGATTCTTACATGACAGCATTGGATGGAGTTTTTGAGAAGCATATGGCTGTAGCGAAGGAACTTCTTGATGGAGAAGAACTTGCAAGATTCTTGTCTCAGTTGCATTCAGACATCAGTAACCTTAGAGCAATGCTCCGTGCTATTTATATAGGTTTGAGCTACTAATTCTTCATATTTCATGTTATTTTATTTTCTGAGTGACAAGCCAGCTTGTTTGTTAGATCTGAAAATATACTCTCTGATTGTTGAATGCTTTGTTTTATGTTGTCGTTATTGCTGTCATGGAGAGTTTGTTGATGACTGCTAGATCCAGTGTTGATTATGCTTTTGAGTTTTGCATGAGAAGCCCCATCTTCTTGTTAGGATTTATTTCTTATAGAAGTTTATATTTGTTTTGGGCTTATTTATTTGTTTGAGCAGTCATATTTTATCCACCGCTGACCCAACTCCCCACCGTTGTCCCCACATGTGCGTCTGTGGTCACTAAGTATGGACACAAACTAGTTGGGGGCAGCCTTAATATGTGATTAACTGTAATTTGGAGTAGGCAAGTGCTGAACCCAAGACAATTTATTAATGTGTTAGCATTTCTATTCTGTAGTTTCACCTTTAGGTAAACTTCATTTCACCAAAACATAGATTGTTACCAATGACCATTACTCTGGTACACGGCATCTTCCATCATACTAATGGCAGCCTTACATGTTCTCGTTAGTAAATATGCGATAACAATTACTTTGTAATTTTTTAGATGTGTAATTATCTTTGTTTTATTCATTTATGTTGGCAGCTGGACATGCAACAGAATCTTTCTCTGATTTCATTGTTGGGTATGGAGAGTTGTGGTCAGCTCAGATGCTATCGTATGCTATAAAGAAGGTATACATGGAAAATGCTTGAAACATTCTACTGTTTTTCTCTAATTTCAACAATTTATGTATACTGCAGAAAATGTATGCTTTATGCGTTCTTACATCGTAGAACTGGCATATGTCTTAATATCTTTTTATACTACTTGAGTTGCATATTCTTATATATGTGAATGGCCAACTAAACTACAACGGTGCAATAACATTGCACTTATATCAATACCTCTCTCTCTCTCTCTCTCTCTCTCTCTCTCTCTCTGAATAAACAATGCACCTGAGAAAAAACAAAGATCAGTTTCGTCAGCATGTGAGCTTCAAGTTTTGCTGGGGGCTACTCTGCAAGGTCTCTCTAATTAGTTTGCTTGGCTATTCTGCAAAGTCTCTCTAATTAGTTTTTGCTGGGGCTGTTCTGTGGGGTCTCTCTAATTAGTTTTGCTAGGGCTGTTGTGAATTTTGAACATCCGAAGGTTCAGCCCCGACAAAGCTGTTCATTGCGTGCCACAACCGCCATATGCTGTTGTAGTTTCGGTCCTTACATTAAAGTGCCTTGTGTGATGTGCAACGACCACCATATGCTGCTGTAGTTCAGTACTGATATGATGCAAATTAATTGTCACTGAAACAGGAGCAGTGGCTTCATGGTTGGTGCTTTCTCCTATTGTCATAGTGCCAAAATTTAGGTGTAGTAGACAGTAGTTTAATTATTGCAAGTAAATGTTTTCCTTAAACAGCGATACTTCTTCCACAACAGATGATGAGAATAAAATCTTCCTTTTCCTTTATTACAGAATCCAGAAAAATTTGACCAAGTGTTTTACCTTTCTGAACAAACTGACCTGTACTGCCCCATCTAAATTATGCAGTCTGGGGCACCTTGCAGTTGGATGGATACAAGAGAAGTTCTAGTTGTAAAACCCAGCGGTTCTAATCAGGTAGATCCTGATTATGTGGAATCTGAGAAGCAACTCCAGAAATGGTTTTCACGACATCCTGCTGAGATAATAGTTGCTACTGGGTTTATTGCGAGTACATCTGAAAACATTCCTACTACTCTGAAAAGGGATGGAAGTGATTTCTCAGCAGCAATAATTGGTTCCCTTGTTAGGGCACGTCAGGTCACAATCTGGACTGATGTTGATGGGGTATTTAGTGCAGATCCTAGAAAAGGTCTGTCCTACATGGTTCTTCTTATGCCTTTGAACTAAACGTTTGTCACTGTCTTCATTTTGACTTGATGTATTAAACATTAGCATACACATAGTATTTTAGGGAAGTACTATTGCATGGAAATTATCTATTTTCACAGGCTCTTGTACCAATTAATTGAGCATATATCTGATTAAGAATCATCTGATCAATACAGTTAGTGAGGCGGTGATCTTAAGCACATTATCATATCAGGAGGCCTGGGAAATGGTAATTTCTCTAATCATTCATTTTTTACTTATGTTTGAACAGTGAGCACTGATGCACAACAGTGCATGGGAAGCGGCATGGTGCAACAGGGGCTCTTCCCCTAAAAAGAATTTTCATCCCTTTAAGGTCTTTGATGGAGCTAGAGTTGGAACCCAACAATAGTGGGAGCCCTATGCGCCGAGATCATGCTTTTCTTGCATTCCAAGCTAAATCTCTTGCCACATCCAACTTTATTGCTAACTCGACTTTGTTCTGTGCAGTCATATTTTGGGGCAAATGTGTTGCATCCGCGTACCATTATACCTGTGATGCAAGACAATATTCCCATTGTCATTAGGAACATGTTCAATCTCTGTGCGTCTGGAACGATGATTTGCAAGCAGCCTGCCAATGAAAATGGTGATTTAGATGCTTGTGTCAAATCATTTTCTACTATAGATAAATTGGCCCTGGTTAATGTTGAAGGGTAAGTTTAACATCATTTCTTATTTTGAACCTCCAAATCGTAGTTGTATAATATTCAGTCATGCTTTTAGTCTTTGTGATACGGTACTTATGCAGTTAGGTGATCGTCATTAGCTTCAGTAGACAATGTTTGTGCCTTTTGTTGCTTATGAGATGTATTAGAGTTCCAGTTTAACACAAAATTTTCAACTCTAAATGCTGTTTTGACTGATCTAGCAAGGTTAACACATAAGAGAATAAAACCAGTGATGTTACATGCAAGATGGGCTAACTTTTATTATTAAACTTGTTTCTTTTATTGTCTTAATGGTCTCCATATCTTCAATACAGAACTGGAATAGCTGGTGTCCCAGGTACAGCAAGTACCATATTTAGTGCTGTCAAAGATGTAGCAGCTAATGTTATCATGATATCTCAGGTATGTCTTTTCATCTTTTGTATCTCTGTATTATTCATTAAGGTTCTTCCTCACCATAAGATACGTGCAGGCTAGCAGTGAACACTCGATATGCTTTGCTGTTCCAGAAAAGGAAGTTGCAGCAGTCTCTTCAGCCTTGCATGTTAGGTTTTGTGGGGCATTAGCAGCAGGAAGGCTATCTAAGGTAATTCTAGTCTTGTACAATGATTATCTGAACGCTTTCTTTGACAAAAATGCCACCAAATAATGTTACCTTAAAAAAACTACAATTTCTTTACTCTAAATGTACTCCTTCCATCTATAAATAATTAAATATAGGTCACCGTGGGATCCGCGCAGCAAACCTTTCAAAACTTTGACCATTAATATGTAAAAGTACATAGATTGACCACATGAAAATAATCGATTTATTTCACAACATACTTTCATAATATGTATTTTTTTAATTTTTTGCTAGCATATTATGATAAAAAGATAATAAACCATTGTCAAAACTTTGCATGCGAGACTACAAAAAATTAAAAAATGACTTATATTTGTGGACGGAGGTAGTATTTATTCATCTGAGCAAATATGACTAGGAGAATAGACATGTCCAAGCAATGCTAACTCAACAGAAATAGCATCATCGATATGATGTAATAAACTTTTTCTTGCTGCAAATACACCAACGCAGGATGGTCTTCACTAATATTTTGCTAAAGAAATAGCTCTGTCATGTATTGTATGGATTTGATCATTTCCAATACCTTACCATGTAAATAATTCATTTCAGGTTGAAGTCATTCATGGTTGCAGCATTCTTGCTGCTGTTGGTCTGAAGATGGCAAGTACTCCTGGTGTCAGTGCAATCCTTTTTGATGCATTAGCAAAGGTACTTGCCATTTTGGATGGTAAAATTGGGATTTCCATTGATGCCGGGATTGATTTACTCTGTAACATGGTTGCAGGCAAACATTAATGTACGAGCGATAGCTCAAGGTTGCAGTGAGTACAATATTACTGTTGTATTGAAGCAAGAAGATTCTGTCAGAGCCCTGAGAGCTGCTCACTCGAGGTTCTTCCTCTCCAAAACCACACTTGCTGTTGGGATCATTGGACCTGGTTTGATAGGTGGGACACTGCTTAACCAGCTGATGGATCAGGTATCTTAACTCTCTCGTACTCTCACTATGTCATGAACAATATTCAATCATTTTATTTTGGGGTTGTCACATCTCATGACTAGGATTATAAAATATATACAAAATTGTTGGGGAAAATTCTGAAAATTCCACTGTTGGAACACCAATTGTTGAAAATGCCACCAAAAAATTGATAAGATATTGTACCACTTAATTTGAAGGAAAAAGAAAAAGGCAATTGTTACTATCCACAGCAAATTTATCTGTTGTGTTTCTTCTAGCACACGAGTTTAAATTGAAATTTTAAAGGGTACTACGACACTCTGTAGGTTACATCATCAATTTTTATTATCAGAATTTTCCATGTTGATTTGGCACCCAAAACGAAGCTGGATTGCACAATTACAATGTAAAGGCGGATTGCACTTGATACTCTACCAGCAGATATTATACTAAGTAATATGTAAGAAAAAGGCAACAAACAACAGTTGGTATGTTTATTTTTGAAGCTAACTGAACTGGCAATAGACACTGTTCATTTTTTGAAGAAGCAAAGGCGATTTTTTAAAAATAATATGAAAAAGAAAATTACAGGAAAATATGCGGGAAAATTTTTTATAGAAATGGACTTCTGTGACCGTTTGAAATGATGACAATCACGTTACATGAAAATCGGCCTTTTTGTCGTTTGTTTGTGGAATTCATTGTAAGGATTTATATAATAAAGTGGAACGTTTATTGTTCAAACGTAGCGGACATAGAAAGTAGCAAATGAGAGAACCTCATTATATAGCACGACAAAGAAAATGCTGAAAGAGACATGGTACATACAGTTCAGTTCATTGTCTATGTTAGCCTTGCTACTTTTACATTACAAATGGCGACATGGATGAACCATGAACGAAAATTACAGCTAAGATACATGTGCGCCTTTTGGAATTGGAAAGTAGTCACGCTTGCTTTCATAGACCCTATGCGAGAGGATCCATCAGTGCCTTCCCCTTTGATTTCGTGAGGTTTAGGGTCTTGGCTTTCTTCTAATTACTCCTGTAGACATGCACCCAGTAATTGTCTTCAGGGGCGATCTTAGGTCCCTCCTGGAAGCAAACTGCATCGGATAGCTCCTTCATCTTCTTTGTATGTGCCATAAGCTCATCAATGGGCTTCTAGAGGTGTGCTTCTTTAGGGAAGTGCGGCGGGAGCTTTGCTTTGTCTTCCGCAATTTGAGGTGAAGGTTTCCAACATGTGAAGCGCTCGGGCACAAGTGGGCAGTGCAGCCAAATTTTGCACTTGATGAACGCCCTATCATACTTGTCTGGCACATCGAACCATTGGAAAAAGCTACAATTGTCCTGTAGCTTCCTGGGATTATGCATGGATGAAGTTAGAGGTACAAAAAATGCAATACACTTTGCGTCGTGCACATGTGTGTCATTAACTTAGCTTGAGCTCCTTCCATGTGTAGTAGGCCCGGCCGGTGGTGTGTCACAGTTTGAGGAAGAAATATTTACAACACAAGCCATTTAAACAAAGTTGTCCATACAAGAGTAAACTGATGAAGGGAGTAAGAAAACACTAGCTGCAGTTCTTCTGCGATGCGACACCTCGTGTGGTCCTAAGCCTAGCCTGACATTGTAGATATCTAGATGGATATGTCAAGTGGTCAGGTGGAATTCCTCGAGTGCTCGCTAGACGAATTGGTGCCAATGGAGTAAGGAAGGCTGGGTCGGCTGACTGGCTTGGTCCCAGGGCATCTGAGAGCTGTGAGAACCAAGCACTATGCCAACCGAAGCCCCCCAGCACGTCTGCAGGAGGTGGGGTGGGTGTGTGCGATGTCCCAGCTATGTTGTAGTGGCGACCTTGTACTGATGAGGAACATGGCAAAGCCTGAAGCATGTTGTCCTCCCTGGGCCTCATGCATGACGAAAGCTGGATGATGCGCCTGGTCTTGTCCTACAAACGGCCCAACACCCCTCTAAGGTGATCCATGGGTACGTGCACTATGTCCTCGGAGCCAACTCAAAACATAGCGTACGTAACCTCCTCGTACACCTCCCTTGCAAGGTTGCTCTGCGTACAAATAGAAAGATGTTGTAATGGAAGCAACCGTGAACATTGTAAAAATTGCAAATTGGAGGACATGCAAAGTGTTTTACTCACCAAGCGATGAAATGTGGAGTTTGACTGGGTAGGATACGTGTCTCTCATTGTGGCAGCATACCTAGGGGTCATCCACAACACGCATGACCTGAACACGTGTGCTTGTGCTGTACCAGTTGATGTAATCATGGTACGTGCTGTGGTCATACAGTGCAACCTCGCCACGGACATCCTCCAACACATGCGACCACTGCTTAGTGTGAGATTGCATGTGTTGTGCCCAACCTCCACATCTCGTGACACCTTCTGTGTGTGCCTACAAATAAAAGACATAAGAACCTCATTAGTTCATGAATAGAATGCTTATTGAATTGGAACAGGAAATACACAACAACTCACCTGTGGATGTGTGCTGGGATGACCTCATTGGTGGGGACCGGGACTAGCTGCTAGAGTCCAAACTGCTACATTACCTGGTGAAGGCGTACATCTTGATGAACACGTCAAACACTAGGTAGCGATGGGTAAGCCAAAAGGTGGCACCTGGGTGCACTGCACGGATAGCCCCAATGGTGCTCACACAGTGACAACCTCCACAATGTATGACATCCAAATGATATGATCATCCGTGAGCTGATCAACCATCACAACGTACTCAAGATGCAACGGTGGGACGTAACCGGCGTGTAAGTTGACTGTAGAAGTACATGTATAGGTGAAGGTTAGTATAGAAATAGAGAATTGTACTACAAATCATGACGAAATTAGGATACAAACCCGTCAGCAACACCACAATGTCCCCATGGTAGGATTGTCCATGTCGTCCTCGGGTTTCCCGGGTACAAGATGGCCCCATAAGGTGTCAACTCCATCTATGGTCGTTCAATCTGGAAGCGCCAATGACCACAACTAGAGAAGGAGAGGGCATTCAGCGAGAGTGGACTCAGCCCCCATGTGTCGATAGCCATCACAAAGGGCACAGTACGTAATGCACAGTACCACCGGGCACCAAGCTAGCTGTGGAATGTCCTACACGTCTGCATCCATTATCATCCTCATGTACTTGATCATGTGCTTGTCCATACTACCCATATAAGACGAGCAAAACATAACATAGCCAAAGAACCATATCAGGTATGCCACGAAGTGGCAGCACATCACGTGCTCCTTCGCACCCTTGGCCATCCTCCCAGCTGCAAAGGAGGGAGTTGTGTTGGATGACATAGTACTTACATAGAAATGTATAAACCACTTCTGCATCGATTTGTGCATGCTAGTGAAGGCTGTGTGACCTGCCTCTGTAGGTAGCACACCCTCAAACCTCGTGAGTAGTTGAGGTCACCAATTGGAGTCAACGTCCTCAGGCACAACCGCGCTCTTGGTGCATGGAAGACCAGTAAGGAAACTCACGTCCTCCAGTGTTGGTGTCATCTCCCTACACGGGAGGTGAAAGGTGTGTGTCTCCAGATGCCAGCGATCGACAAGAGTCATGAGTAGGCTCCTATCGTAGGGGAACCTCCGTGAGGCACCATGCCTATCCTACGCATCTGCGACTGTGGCCTTGACCATCCTAGCTAGAAGGAGCAATCTGGAGGCCCTCTACTTGCGTGAACACATTCTTAGTACGTCTATGTTAAATGAGAATATGACGCAATCACAATACTTCAATTAGTACACTGATCTGGGACTCCAACGCTCATCGATCCTACACGCCCTCATCTGGGTGTGCAACCGGAGCAAGCCAAGCTCAATGGGCATCTGACCATTAGCAAGAGTAGTGTGACTAAGCGGCTGCGGTACAACACATCTATCATCAGGTCAAGCAGCTCATACTGCTAGTGCAAAATCGAGGATGCGCCTAGAGGGGGGGTGAATAGGCGTTTATAAAATTAATCGCTTTATAAAACGATGCGCTCTAATCAATCCCTATGTCAAAGCCTAATCAAAGATAATGCGGAAGCGATAAACTAAGTTTTAACAATTAAAGCCTAAATCAACTAGGCTCACTAGTGCACTAACTAAATTATGTCTCTATACAAAAATTGCTAAATTGAACAAACAATTAATACTAAGCAATTCTAACACAATCAAGCTATTGATCAATATACAATAAAGCAAATGCTTGAAGACAAAAGAGACAAGAGGCAACTGATATTTTTCCGTGGTGTTCGGAAACTTGCTGGTCTCCCCTAGTCCACGTTGAGGCTAGCCCAAACCCTTGGATCGGCTCCGCAATGAGCACCCGCCTCGATTCCACTAGATGTGGTTTTTCACGCTTTCGCGTAGGCTCAATCCGAACCTTCACAAACTTTGCCGGGGCTTCTCACAATCTTGAGAGCTCCCGCGCACGACGCTCTACGCCGTCTAGGAGTCGGCAACCTCCAAGAGTAACAAGCCGAGTCCGCTCGAACTTCACCGAGCACAACACATGCGCTCCCGGTGATCACCTAGTGCAACACATGCACAAGGCCTCCCTCAAGTGCAACGCATGCACAAAAGGTCACTCAATCCACTCCTAATTGCAACACATGCAATTAGAGCTCACTCTTTGCTCAAGAATCAAATGTGAGTGTGCAACACATGCAACACCTCACCCAAACACTCAACAAAGCCAACAACATACTGCCCAAGCCCCCATAGGGTCTATTTATAACCCCACCAAGAAAATTAGCCGTTTGGGGGCAATTCGGGCAGAAAAACAGCAGGGCCGACACTACCGCACTCATAGGGCTGGTAGTGCCGCCTTCAAAACCAACGGTCGGCTAACGGTCGAAAACCCGGTACTACCGCCCTCTGAGGGCCGGTAGTACCGACTTAGCGGTAGTACCGCTACCCTCGAGCGGTAGTGCCGGCCTCGACATTGCCAAAAAACAACCATTCTGGTAAAAAGCTACCGGCTCTATTGTCCCGGTAGTACCGGCCAGGTGCGGCACTACCGCTCCCATAAGCGGTAGCGCCGGCCCAGCGGTAGCGCCGACCCAGCGGTAGCATTGCACTAAGCAACTCAGACAGCCGGCATTTTGAAGAAATCCAGAATTTCAACACTAAAATCATTTCTCCAAAAACCAAACACTATTCTTTGAGTCATTAGATGATCAACACATGATCATACACTTGTGCAAAACACATTTGCACCAACTTAGCTCATGCTCAAAGATTCTCAACCGAATTTGCGAAAACACATTTTCACAAATAAACCACGAACCTATGAGATCAATCCTCTAGCCATGTAAGGATCAACACATGACCCCGACACTTTGTAAAACAGATTTGCAAATGCCAACACATGCTCTAGGATCGAAACACATAACTTCTAAGCTTATTTGCAAAACATATTTGCAAACAACAAATCCAACTTGCGAAAACACATTTCGCAATCAACTCAAGATCTATTTGCAAAACGTATTAAACAAATCAAACCCGAGTCTATGAGATTAATTCCCCTAGCCATGTGAAGGTCAACACGAGACCCAGTCAACTTGCAAACACCTGTTGCAAGCCCTACTCACATGCTCTCGGAATTCCGGACTCATAGACCTCGGTTTATTCGCACAACGAACTTCCAAATAACACATTAAACATATTTCATGCTTGAGCACTACTCTTTGCAACACATGCAAAAGTCTAGCTCCAAGCCATACCAAATCAAGGTGCATGAACTCTCTAATTGTAATACATGCAATTCTCTAGTTCCATGCAACTACACTAAAACCAAATCAAATGAATGAGCTCTCTACTTGCAACACATGCAAGCCTCTAGCTCCATACAAACACATAAATGCCAAGTCAAATGTATGAGTTCTCTACTTGCAACACATGCAAGCCTCTAGTCCCATACAAACCACATAAATACCAAATCATGCTTGAGCTCTCTCCTTTTGCAACACATGCAAAACTTAGCTCCAAACAACACTTTGATTTAAGAAAGATTTGTTTTACAAACAAAAACAAAAACATGAAGCTTCAACAAATGCAACACATGCAAAAGTGAACTTCACGCAAAAGCCAACGCACTAGCTTATCCTATTTGCAACACATGCAAATCAAAATTTTATGCGAAAACCAAATGCACATGCTTTTCATCTTTGCAACACATGCAAATCAGAGCATAATGCAACAACAACCAAGCATAAACTTAACACATTCGCAACACATGCCAAATGGTTAGCACTATGCAAAAACCAAATCCAAATAAGATTTGAGCTCGAGTGAACACGGGATTGAGATCATCAACACATGATGAAGCTCAAGCTAGGACTCAACCCCTCTTAATAGTACGGCGATAAAAACTAAACTCAAAGACTAGGAAGTGCTTAGCCTATCTAGTTATACCTTCGCCACCGCATGCAAGCAATCCCCTTTGGAGTCTTTATGATCTTCACTCTTACACTCCCCCGGGATCATCACTCCGCTCTTCTCTTAATCTCTACGGGATCTCCTCTTGACGCCCATCACCTTATGATGTCGTCCTTGTCCCGTTTTCATCATCTCATCCATCTTTGGACTTAACCTAACTCAATCACAACTCATAAAATAGTTAGTCCAAGATGCATGGTTGTCTCAATTATCTCTTACACTCCATTAACACATAATGGATGCCTTTAGATCAATTGAGCACAACTCTTAATCAATTTGAATGATATAAAATGTGTCTTAAGTACAATAATGCAACGCATGCTTCATTATATTTAAGAACTATTCATTTGTCTTTAATTAATCAAGGAACACCATCAACATATGATGGAGTATTCTTTAATGATTAATAAGAAAAATGAACTCAATTTAAATTTTCATTTAAATTGACTCTTCAAGTTAGAGTGTGAACTCCCCCTAAATGTGTACATCCATGTAATATATGGATTGGGAAACATGATGCACATTTTGTGGTTAATACAATGGGGGCATTCATACTTTAACTTGAATCCAAAGTATGCAATTAATACTAGAAAAAATGCGCATACATACCTTGAGTTTTCCATTTTCCATTCCAAATATGAGACTACTAAACAATTGCTCAATAGACATGTTAGTCTCATAATGATTAGGTTTGTTATTAAACAAGGATTAAGCATTAATCTATATCAATCACCAAAACCAATGGCTCTTGAACTTACAGCTAGTCCACACTTTCTGCATCATCCTTCATACTTTTCATGGAAATGTCAAATGTTAGTATGATATAAAGTAACTTGAAAGGTTAACATATACATATTACAGCTGTACAATAATTTCACATACACATTACACTAAACAATTTTTCACATAAATAGACATGACGAATGACATAAACAATACATAACAATAATTTGGACATAGTTCACACATCTCAGAAATTGTTACATCGCCATACAAACAAAGTGCAGTTCTAGTTTGACATAGTAAGTACATGACAACATTTTACGCTTGCTTCAGTGTTGGGCAATATTTGAAGGTGTGCCCTATGTCCTTGCAAATAGAGCATTTCTTCACACGATGGCAAGATTCTACTGCATCCATGTTGTTCCTTATGCATCTGGTTTGGCGGTGATCAACTCCCTTCAGCATGCCAAGGTTGGCAACCCACCATGTATGATCCTAGCTCCGATGCTCTGTGAATGAAATAACCAAACCAAAACCATACATTTCTTTGCTCCAAGTTTTAACCATCTCCTTCATGAAACACTCAAACATTAATATGCCCGAATCCATAGGAATTGTTGAATAGGCAAGCATGATGTGTATGCATGGTCTATGTAATAGACGGGGCTCGTTGCATGTGCAAGAACAACTTCCTCTACCAAGGATGCACTGCTGAACAACTTTTTGGTTGTTAGTCCCACGACCGCCTTTGTCCCTATACAATACCTCGAAATGAAGGTCCCTTGTACCCTTCTTGAATGCTCTATGCATCTCCCCCTTCTTATCCTTATCTTCCATATACTTAGTGATCATATTAGAGTACTTCACATAAGGATCATTCATAGCGATCAACGCCATGGCGTGATGCTCCACAAAGTATTTCGTGATACCATGAATAACACTATCTGCTATAGTTACCAAAGGAAGGGGCCTAAGACCTTGCAACACCCAGTTGTACACCTTATCTAGGTTTGTCATCATGACACCATACTTGGCACCATCGATGTCGTAGAGCATAGCCTACTTCTTTCTAAGCTTATACTCAATCCATTCAGAGAAGCATTTTGTGTCCCAACCATTCCTCCTAACCAAGTGCACAGGGTCAGTAGGGAGCTCATTTAGTGCTACGAGAACCTCTTCTGTGCTAGGCATTGGTTTCTTCACAGCCTCTGTTGCATGCTTCGATGTCAGTTTGTCAAGCTTCTTCCAGAATGCATCAAAATTCCTCTACTGATTCTAATCACACAACTTCTTGAAAAGTTTCATGAGATCCTTATTTGTAAACTGCTTTTAGAAATTTGCACCTATGTGGTGTTTGCACCACCTACTATGCAAATCTGGCCATCGATGTGACTCATCTTGCCGTTGCTACAGCTGCATAATCGCCTTCAACAGCCCGAGATGTCAATCATGTATGATACAAACTCAAGGCTTCTCACTAACAATACTGGTTTTCATGTCCCTTAGAAAACCATAGCCAGCTATTCGTGTTCTCACTCTCCACAAAAGCAAGTGCGACGGGAAGAACCTAGTTGTTACCATCAACTTCGATAATAGTCAATATCTGGCCCCTGTACTTCTCAATTAGAAATGTACCATCCATGCAAAGCAAGGGATGGCAATGTCTGAACGCGTTGATGCACCCTTCAAAGGCAAAAAAATGCTCGCTTAAGTGCTATCTTCCTAGGGAACCGCTACAAGTGTTGTTCGAAAATATCGATATATGTCCTAGCATTCCTTTCTTAAATGGCTCGAAGCAAGACTTGGCAAGTTTTAGTATGAGTCTTCATACATACCAATCTAGTTCAAGGGCCTTTTACTTCGGCCTCCAAGCCTTGGTATAGCTTATTTTGTGCTAGAATCTCTACTCTATTGCAAGTATAATGGACCGCGTTTCCAAATTCAGGTTGCTCACAATCCCTCTATACACTATATTTGCATGAAAGGCAGTGGAGATGTATCTTTATGATTGCATAGATTCCATCAGCATGCATATGTATGGAACAACTATTAAGCACTTCTAAAGGGTGTCTCACTTAGCCTGGTATGCATGTACATGACAACCCTCTATCTCACATCATACACCCAGGCGTTTTTCTTCATAACTTTAAATGTTCTCTGTAGTAACATTGTCCATGCTTTCATTGCTTCCTGGTCCTCCCGCTTATCTTTGTAAATCCCTCCTTGTCGCACTTCATTCCGATCATACTCCCATGCAACGTCTTCACCCTCATTGACTATCAACTTGTCTAACTGGTACTCATTCCACTCTGCAAGGATACCCTTTTCAACTCCAACCTCCCCATCATCACAACTATCATCATTAGATAAAGCCTCATAGTCATGGCCCTCGACCTCTATTCGTTCCACCAAGCCTTCGATCTGTTCTCCTTCATCTGCTATGCCCATTGGTTGTTGCACCTCTACTTCCTCACCTTGCACTAATCCATCACCCCCTCCACATCCTGCACCGCCTAGGCATCAAGTCACTAGCAGTCACTCTCCATGGCTTGTCACCTTGTTTGGACATTTCAGTCATCGCTAAGCATGCTTGGGCATGTCGATTAGGTGGTGCTAGAAGCCATAAGGGGTGGGGACTCCTCATATCCAAGTAATTAGGCATACACCTCTCCAGATCCAGTCATCCTCTTCCTCACCATGTCGCCCTCACCGTGCCGCCTTCACCGTGTTTCCCTCCTCCACCGCTCCAGCCCACCTCTCCCCCTCTCCCTCCAGTCTGCCCTCCTCTCCCTCTAGGCCACCGGTACAAAGAGACGCCCGAGCCGTCTTCTCCTCTCCCTCCCTTGCCACCGATGTAGAGAGGGACAACTGCAGCGTCACCCTCCCTTGCCGCCCTCATGTCAGAGAAAATTCAAGTTGCTGATGCCAGCGGTGATGCACATTACCCTGCATGAAAGGCTAAGTCTAATGATCCAGGATGGAAGTATGGATTTTGGCTGGATTTGAGCAACAAGGATTTGGTGCAATGTTCCCTATGTGGCAAAAAATGCACTTTGGAATAAAAAGATTAAAGCAACATCTTGCTGTAGGGTTTGGAGATGTCCAAAAGTGTCCCAAGACAACCACAACAATAATGAGAGATATGCTAGACTATCTCAAGAAGACATCAAGAAGTAACTCATTGAATTGGACGATGACATTGATAAGAGAGTAGAACAAGGATAGGAAGAAGTGGGCTATGATATTCAATGCCCATGCTCCCAAGAAGCGTCATCTAAGGCTTCCAACCCATCTCCATGTTCTGGGATTGTCGTATGTGTAAAACGAGACACAAGAGAGAGAGGGGACGCTGGCCGTCTTACGGGCCACCGTCCAAAGGGGACAAAGTGAACACGGGGGTTTATACAGGTTCGGGCACCCAAGGGAGTGCCCTACTCCTGTCGGTGTGTCCCCCAAGAGGAGCAGGGAGCACCTAGCTCGGGCTCTCGCGGGACACACCAGTAGCTCGAGTTTTGTATTCCATATGAGTCTCCCCTTACATGTGAGGGCTACAGTCGGGTTTTATAGGCACCCAGCCTTGGTTACATGAAAGTACTATTCTAACCCTACTACTATGGCTTGATGCGGGGGCATCTTGGTCATTTTCGGGTGAGAGCAATGGGTTCCACGTCATCGCCTTGCAGGGGTAAGCTCCTGTCTTGGGGATCCCATAGTAGACCTCTTACGGGGCATGCTCCAGAGAGCACGCCCACTAGGCATGAGAAAACCCTCTGCCCGAGGTATGCCCTGGAGGAATGCCCGGGGTATTCCCTGGAGGCATGCCCGAGGGGCCAAGAGGACCCCTTACGGGGTATGCCCTGGAGGCATGCCCGAGGGGTCTAGGAGGACCCTTCACGGGGTATGCCCTGGAGGCACGCCCGAGGTATGCCCTGGAGGCATGCCCGAGGGGCCTAGGAGGACCATTCACGAGGTATGCCCTGGAGGCACGCCCGAGGTATGCCCTGGAGGCATGCCCGAGGGGCCTAGGAGGACCCTTCACGGGGTATGCCCTGGAGGCACGCCCGAGGTATGCCCTGGAGGCATGCCCGAGGGGCCTAGGAGGACCCTTTACGGAGTATGCCCAGGAGCCACTGCGGGGTCCTGCGAGGTATGACGCGGACAAGGCCTACCCCTCAAGGAGTTGGTATATTTTCCTTCAACACATGCCCGCGAAGTAGGATGCAAGTGGATCCTCCTTCATGCTTGTGAGAGAGAGACCCTCAGACATCTTGTGGACCCTTGTTCACCGGTCCGCGAGGCAGGAGGTGAACCGGGCCTCCCTTTCCCGGAGTCAGCGTGTTTTCTCCAACAGGGATAGCCACCAAAATAAATCAACCAGTTATGTAATTGTTGGGACAACTAATGCTAAGAGCAATATGGACACCGCTTCAATAACATTTCATACCATGATTTGAGGGTAACGTTACTTGATAAGGCAAAGAGGAACACTAATAAGTTGAGGGAGAAGCAGGAGAAACATTGAAAAGCTGTTGGTTGCACACTCATGTCGAATGGATGGACAGATAGGAGGGGGAAGGCACTTGATCAATTTTCTTGTCAATTGTCCAGTGGGGACTTTCTTCTTGGAGTCCGTTGATACATCAAGCAAAATAGCTAATACAATGATGCTAGCAGATTTGCTTGAGAGAAGAATTGAGCGGATCGGCAAAGAACATGTTGTTCAGGTGGTCACAGACAACAGTGCCAACTTCAAGATGGTAGGAAGAATTCTAATGGAGAGAATCCTTGCTCTATTTTGGACTCCTTATGATGCCATTGCTTGGACCTCGTGTTGGAGGACGTTGGGAAGCTACCAGATTTCAAGAAGATCATTGATAATGTCAAGCGCGTCATTACATTTATCTATAGGCATATGAGACTTCTTTCAGCAATGAGGGAGCTGACAAATGGGAAGGATCTCATAAGTCTTGTGGCTACTAGATTCGCCACATATTCTCACATTGCAGAGCTTGTACAAGGATAGAGATGTGTTGCGGCATCTATTTACTCATAAAGATTGGACTTGGTCCAAACTCTCAAGCATAGAGGCTGGGAAATGTTCAAGAAATTATGATCGCTGTTAGATTTTGGAATGTGGTGGAGGATTGCATAAGAGCTTCATAGCTACTTCTTATTTTGCTACAGATAGTTGATGGTGATGAGAGACCGGCAATGCTTGAGGTTTATGCAAGTATGGATTTTGCAAGAAAGAAGATCACCAACAGTTTAGCAACTAAGCAACCAATGCTTAGGAAAGTCATAGGCATTATTGATTGGCAATGGGCTGATCAAATGGAGCAAAAATTGTATGGAGCGGCATTATTCTTGAAGTGAGGAAAATACTCTGAAATCAAGGAGAAAGATACGGCACAAGCGGTTAGGATGAGGTAGATGTTCAATGATGTGCTTGAGAAAATGGTCCACGATGATGAAGACGAGCTTTGCAAAATAAATGACCAAGCCAATATCTATGAATTTGTGAGGTGACTTTGGAAGCCAATGGCCATTAGAGCTTACAAAACGAAGAATCCCTATTAGTATTTCTATCTCTTCTTAAGCTTTTAAGATTCTAACATAGGAATTGATTACTATGTTTCAAATTTTAGTTGATTGGTGGATTGCATTTGGGGGCTTGACTTTAGAGCTTCAAGCATTTGCAAAGCGCATCTTAGATCTTTGTTGGTCAGCCTCGGGGTGTAAGCATAATTGGAGTATATTTGAGTTTGTAAGTAACTACTTAATGCTTTATATTTTAATTTAGTTTTGAACCAGCTAAAATTATCCTTGTTTACCTCTCTTATTTGTGGACCCATACCAAGAAAAGGAATCAATTAGAACACCAAAGGTTAAATGATTTGGACAATACAACCAGAAAATTGCTAATAGATTTAAAATGCATTGTGAAGAAGGAACCAATTTTAACCCTTTGTTCCTAGATTAATTTCAATGGGACAATGAATGGGTTGATGCGAATACCAAATAAGTTCATAGTGGGGAGGATCTTTTATGGTCTCATGTTGATGACGCCATAGTTGCATCATGCAACTTTGAGGGTCCTAATGTTCCTAGGAGAGCGCATGAAGGAATCATCTTCTATTCTCATCATCGTGGAAGTGGTTCTACATCGAGGGTTGTTGAAGTGCATGGCTTGGACAATGAAGATGATGAACATGAAGTTGAGCCTTTTCTGTATGATGATGAGAATGTTGATGATGATTATGGTGCTCCACATAGTCCTCATGAGAATGAGAGTGGTGGAGATGGATCAAACGAGGACCATTTGAATGGTTTAGAATTTGAACTAGATATTTGAGACTTCTTGTTTTGGTGATTATGACTGTGATTTTTTTATGGACTTGTGGTGACTATGCATGATTTGTCCATTTAAACAATATTAACTATTGGTAGTAATGTTGCAGTCTACTTATTTAAGACTCATATTTGCTTTCCTACTTAATTGTCAACTTGTTATGCTATTTATTTGCATCTATACAAGGTATATATGTTATATATGTATTGGTGATACGCTGATATTGCTGGACCATTTTTGGTCGCCCAATTAGGCATCCAGGGGCTCGGCTAGTGCCTTGCCTTACCTTGTCGCCTTGACAACTCAACTCCCCAACTTCTTTTGCTTCATAGGCAATGGCCTCCTCTTGCATTGCATGGTTGGAAGTGGTTTTCTAAGATGCTTGCACCAACAGTGCTAGAGGCCATCCTCGCTCCTTCGCCAATCCTATGTACGAGCTCTATTACTTCAGCTCCTTCAATTCCACTAACTCCCAGTATGTGTACTCCCCTATACGACTGCCCACATAGTGTAACTTTAGATTATGTAGCTCATGGTCCAACGAGAATAGGTAGTACAACCATCTTGTAATAATGCCTCATGGACACTCCCCCGCACATGACAGGCTAGCTGCACACATCTGTAAAACCACTTCTCTATAGTGTATTTTAAAATGTACTCACCCATCCATACTATTATGTACACGACATAATGTCATTTTGTTCAGCAATACGTAATAACCCTAATAAATTCTAATATTAATTGTCCCGCTATGCGTACATATAAAAAAACTACTCTACACTACAAAAAAAATGCTGAAGCTAAATTTTACTTTTTGGTTTCATACTCTCCAATATAATTTTTCATAATTTTCCCTAACTTATCCACTCTATCCTCAACTATACCTGCACAACTATATATCTACAAAAATATTAATAATCTACACAACTAAATAACTACATATCTACATAACTACATACCTACACATCTAGTTATTTTTATCAATACCCTACCATATTTTAAAAAAATAATTCAAGCACTACAAATTATAACATGAAAAAATTACAACAAATTCATCTCCCTCTTCCTCTTCTTCTTCCCCTTCCTCTTCCTCCTCTCCTCTCCTTCCCTCTCCTCTTCTTCTTCCCCTTCCCCTTCCTCCTCTCCTCTCCTTCCCTCCCCTTTTCTCTTCCTATCTTCTTCCCTTCATCTTTTTCGCTCAGTTTTGGATATGGCTAGCAAAGGGCTGGCTCGGTTGCACAAGCCTTAAAAGCTGGCCCTAGCGATAGAGGGCTTTGTTAGCATTTCAAATGGCGACAGTGATTTGAAAATTCCAACTAGCGATAGAGGTCCATTTTTATTTTAAAAAATAAAGGTATATTTTTCTATATTTTTTGTATTATTAAAAAAATCGTTGTTTTGTTTATTGACAGTGAGAAGTATTTGTATAGTGAAATTCCTCTTGGTTAGTTAATAAATTTTGTGGTTAAGTAACCAACTAACCATATGCGACAGCAATAATATGTTACACTGCTGTTTTTGTTTAATGGCTCGACCAGATGGAAAGAGGACATTAAGATTTTCCTAACTAACATTAACATGGGCAAGTGGGCATGACAACCGTATAATATAATCAATTTATTTCGAATTTTAAATAATCTGAAATTAATGAGCCATTTTTGTTGCAAAGCCTACATGAAAAATGAATTTTTTGCTTGACATGACAGCAGAGCAATTTGAAGTTTGAATTCAGAGCACTTTTACACTGTTACTGAGTCAAGTTCTTCTGCAGGCTGCTGTGCTCAAGGAAGATATGAACATTGATCTACGTGTCATCGGAATAACTGGCTCAACCACAACGCTTTTGAGTGACACGTATGTAACCGAATCTTCATTATCCCTCTTTTTTTATTTTGCTAAAGCTATTTTTCCTCTGTAGTGCATTATGCTAGAAACAATTTACCTTTTTTTTGTCAGAACCCTATAAAACGCTTATGTTTTGTCGATTAGCCCTTTTCTATGATTGACTAAAATGGCGATGTACGGTGAATTTCTTCTGTGTTGGTCTTTCTTTGGCCAATTCCTGTGGCTGTGAACATAGTTCAAAAAACAATTGAAATCTCATAAATCTTGGCCGAGATTTCGGATTCCGGTCGGAGATGGGATCCAAAATCCCAGCCGGGTAAAAATATTTGAAAAAAAATAAATTGCTACAATAATTTCAAAAATTTCAGTGAAATTTCACCAAATCTCACTGAAATCTTTTTTTCCTTTTATAACTTTTTATGGCCGGATTTGACTAGATTTGGCCCAATAACCTTTAAGAAAGTCAACTTCCATGAAAATTTATTAAAAAAACTGAATTTTTTAGGCATTTTAAAATTTTGGTAGAAATACTGTTAGATTTTTATAAAATTTTACAAGATTGATCATGATCTAAAAAATTTATTGTATTATATCTAGTAGAGTAGGATCGTACAAAAAATTTCAAAATAATTGAACTTCATTTATTATCTTTAAAAAATCAAAAATAGAATAAACATAATTGGGATAGTAACTTTGTTAGAACTATATAAATTTTCTCGAGTCTAATCACGATCTAAAGTTTTCATGAGAGCTTAAGAATTGCCTCATTACCATTCTCGAAAATATTTTTTAAAATTTTTTTTTTTGCTCAATCAAATCTATATATTCATTGAATTCATTTGTTATATTTCAAAATCAAAAGAAGAAAGAACATAAATGGTACAATGCCTTTGTAAGAATTTTATAAATTCACTGAGTATGATCATGATTTAAAATTTTTATGAGATCTTAAGAATTTTCTTAAAACCCTTCTGTAGAATTTTCAAAAATGTTAAACCTTTTTTTCTTTTCTGAATCAAATCTATGTATTGATCATCAGGCTTTTATCAGGACGTTGCACTATCAGAATTTTTGGAACTTCCTGAAGCTTGATCATTATATGAATATTTTACAAAAACATTAATGATATTCCTGTAGCTTGATCATTATATGAATATTTTACAAAAACATTAATGATATATCAGGGTCATCCACAAAAAATGTTAAAATTTTCTAACATGGTTTGAACCATTTTTCATTTGATTGAAGTTTGCCGGTAAGGCTTTTATTAGGATAGTAGCACTAACTGAATTTTTAAAAATTCATGAAGCTTTATCATCATATAAAAATTTTATGTGAATATTAGTGATCCATCATAACCTTGCCGAATTTTTTTTAAAAATTTTATGATGTTGTTTGTTCTATTTTTCATTCAGTTCAAACTTGTCGGACAGCATTTTATTATGACAATAAAATGTTTGAATTTTTTAAAATTCCTCCAATTCAATAATCATCTAAAATTTTAGAAAATCACTGATGTGTGAGGAAGCTCCACAAAAAAATTTAAAATTTTTTAACATTGTTTGAGCTATTTTTTGCTCGGTCCAAATTCACTGAAATCTCGGCAAATCTCGCCGAGATTTTGGGAATTTTGCCCAAAATTTCATTTTTTTTTCCTGGTAGAAATAAAGCCAGATTTGAATTTTGTCCAAGATATACTTGAAATTCCAAGATCTCAACAAGATTTCGGATTTCGATCACCAGCGAGATTTCATCCAAAAACGAAATTTGCATCTTGGCTGTCAATGCCTCAATGGCATCATGTGACTGGCATGTCTGGTTGTCCATCAGACTCCCGATTGCTCTCTAGCTGTGATGTCCTAATAATGTTTGACAGGACAATACTCTACACATGGATAGAAATCTTGCCAAAAACCAGCAAAATTTTGATGAAATTTTGAATTTTGGACCCCCCACGAGATTCAAAATCCCGTTCGGATTAGAAAAGGTCAAAAAATTTAAATTACTACAATAATCTCAGAAATTTCAACAAAATTTCATCGAAATCTCAGGATTTTTCACTGGTTTCTAAAGTTCAATGGCCGGATTTTGTCTAATAACCCTTAAGAAAGTCATCTTCTATGAAAATTTGTTGAAATACCAAATTTTTGAGACATTTTAAAATTTTGGCAGTAACACTATCAAATTTTTATATTTATAAAATTTTACAAGCTTTATAATGATCTAAAAATTTTATTCTACTATGTTTGGTAGTGTAGGATCATACATAAAAATTTTCAAAATAATTGAACTTCATTTGTTATCTTTAAAAAATCAAAATCAGAATGA
Organism: Guadua angustifolia; assembly: GCA_036346375.1. NCBI lineage: Eukaryota > Viridiplantae > Streptophyta > Magnoliopsida > Poales > Poaceae > Guadua > Guadua angustifolia. The sequence continues at coordinate 49,635 of JAYEVE010000835.1, read as the reverse complement.
ATATAATTAGGATAGTAACCTTATCAGAATTTTATAAATTTGCTGGATTGTGATCATAATCTAAAATTTGTATGTGAGCTTAATAATTGCCTCAGTACCATTCTATAAAATTTTCAAAAAATTTCAACTTTTTTGTTTGCTCAATCAAATCTATGTAAGCATTAAACTTCATTTGTTATATTTCAAAAATCAACAAGAGAAAGAATATAAACGGTACAGTGCCTTGTAAGTGTTTTATAAATTCACTGGTGTGTGATCATGATTCAAAATTTTTATAAAATCTTAAGAATTTCCTTAGCACCCTTCTGTAAAAGTTTCTAAAATTATAAACCTTTTTTGATTGCTAAAGCAAATCTATATATTCATTTTGAGGTTTTTATCAGGACATAGCACTTTCAGAATTTTTAAAAATTATTTAAGCTTGATCATCATCTAAAAATTTTATATAAATATTAATGATACATCATGACCATCCACAAAAAATTTCAAAATTTTATAACATGGTTTGGACCATTTTTCATTTTGTTCAAGTTTGCCGGTAAGGCTTTTATCAGTGCAGTAGTACTATCCGAATTTTTGAAAATTATTCAAGATTGATAATCATTTGAAAATTTTATAAGAATATTATGGATGTGTCATTACCATCCAAAAAAATCAAAATTTTATAACATGGTTTGGTTCATTTTTCATTCGGTTCAAACTTGTCGGTCAACGTTTTATCATGACAATAGCAATTTTCAAATTTTTAAAAATGACTAAGATTTGATAATCATCTAAAATTTTTATGGGAACATAATTGATGTGTTAGGACCCTCCAAAAAACTTTTACAATTTTTTGACACCGTTCGAGCTATTTTTCACTCAGTTGAAATTTGCCAAAATTTCAGCAACATTGGACAAAATTTTGGATTTTTGGCCGAACATCAGAAATCTCGGCCCAAAAAAATCTGGATTTTAATTTTGATTTTTAAATTTCATCTGAAATAACGAGATTTTGCCGAAATTTTGCATTTCGAAGAGTGATAAGATGTGAACCAAAAACATAATTGGGAACCTTGACTCTACATGTACTGTTACTGATGACATCTTGTTGCGCAGTGGCACTGTCCTGCCACGTGCGTTCATTCGGTACTGTAGAAACCGAGTACATTTCATGTGGGGCCACCGGCGCAATATTAGTTACAACTTACAGATAAGAATAATTGGTTTCCTTGTTAGTTGGGTTTATTTCTTTGTTACTTTTCGAAGTAACTGAAAGAAAAGCTATGATTGGAGTGGGGAGTCAGAGTCGAAAAGAAAATTCATTGCTTCTTTCTCTCATTCAAAACCGTGCTAGACTATCATCTCTCATGGCTCTCCAAAGTGATATATTCCATGTATTATAGACAGGGGCGGAGCTGGGCCCCGGGCCACCGGGGCTTGGGCCCGAGGCCCAGCTCAAAAACTGGAGGCTGACCATGTAGACTTACTGGAATTTGCCAAGCCCAGTGAGCAAATATCTCAAAGAGCATGGTGAACAAAACACTGGCAAAAGCATTTGAATATCTCTGACAACAATAAGCTGGCAGAATCACTAAATGAATCCCAGCAGACAAGCCAAGCAAAGGACATGTCCTACAATTGCATGGCGCTAAACAAGATTCAATGTGACATATAACCAATCCCTTTCTTTTTAAGAGGAAAGACCTAGAAACAAGCCTATAGATTGTAGAGTGCGGACTTAAATGTATGTTTTTGTAATTAAAATATGGCCTATATACAACACAAAATCAGAGTCAACGAGAAAGTTTACGTGCATCTTTGTAAATTTGGATAATTGTACTCCTTGGACTTTGGCAATCTCTTTTGGACAACTTGAAAAGTACACATTTCAAGGCATAATATCCGATCACCATGCAAACTAAATACATGAATGCTATTACCCTCAGGACCAGGGCGGAGCCAGGCTTCGGGCCATCCGGGCTTAGGTTCGAGGCCTGGCAATAAAACTCGCAAGCTAGGTTCAAAGGGGTCGCTTCGGGCTTGCTCTATATGCACCAGAGGTGGGAGAAAGTGGTTGTCCACAGGGGCATCAAGGCAAGCAACATGCTCCTCGACGAAGACATGAACGGGCCTAGCCTGCGAGTTTTGGCCTGCAATGGCTTGGGCCCGGCTGGCTCCGCCCCTGATTATAGATAAGTTTCCTTGGAGAGAGTTATTGTTTCTGAGGGATCAAGTTAAATCACCCCTATAAATTAATGAAACAGCAAGTATCCATTATCTGTCAGCAAAAACAATGAATTAGTCTTTTCTCTCCCATAGTTCTCTAATCCTAGTCGGAACCCTGATCTCCTTCAAGCCATTCCATCTAGCCATCTTCTGCACGATACTTACCCCAGTGTGAACCTACATTAAAATTCTAGTTGCCTGATCTGTATGATCATGTGCATTTCCAGGATCCTTCACATACATAGTTAGCTAGTCAGGACCTTTTGAGAGATTTTGCGTTATATACAAACCATCGTGGATATTTTTTTCCCCTTGTCTCACCAAAACTGTTTTACTGACCTAGCTAATAGCTTGGTCATCGCTGTTTTTGGGTTTTGCTAGTATATTAAATTTTCCCTGAATCATGTTTCATAGTGATTTTTGGGTTTCTTTGTGTAGAGGAGTAGACTTGACCCGGTGGAAAGAACTGCTACAAAAGGAAGCAAAACCAGCTGATCTTGCTAATTTTGTTCGCCATTTGTCTGAGAACCATGTATTTCCGAACAAAGTTTTGGTGGACTGTACAGCAGATACAATTGTAGCATCCTACTATTATGATTGGTTGAAGAAGGGTATCCATGTCATCACGCCAAATAAGAAAGCAAATTCCGGGCCACTTGATCGGGTAAATATCTGGTCAGCCAAACTTGCACAAACTTATTTCTATGTATTTTGTCGATTTTGATTTTTTTTAGCTATTAAATGATCATGGACTATGTACATCAAACTCCAAACTTTAAATGGATAAAGCTCATTTTGGTGCATATTTTGTATGTGTAGAATGAAGAAAAAAAAACATGAATACGATTACTCCCTCTGATCACAAATAGTTATCGTTGTGGATATCGACATGGTCTTCAAAGCACAGTTTTGATCATTAATTTCTGTTATAATATATTTATAAAATCCACTAAAATTATAGTACCATGATAGTACTTTTTGAGACAAATATACACATATAATGATCATGTATCCAACTTAAATAATTAAAAAGACATTAACAGTTAAAATTTCAAAAGTTTGACTGCATCTATATCCAAAACGATTACTATTTATGACTGGAGTCTAGAGGAGTGGTTGATTTGAGCTCGCTAAGAACAGTTTGGGTTCAAGAAACCAGCAATGGACCAGATGGGAATCTGGGCTTACCTGGACCTAGCTGAATAAAATAATAAAATAACTTTCTCCAATAACTTCTCCCAGTAAAATCCTGATAACCAGCCAGTTGCTTAATCCCCAGTCACCAGAAACTTGTTACTGATTGCAAATCACGACTAATCCATTTACGTACTTGCACCTTTCATGTCACATTTTCTGCTGCTGGAATGTTTATCGACTAATAAATGATTTTTATTCTTTGCATACAGTATCTGAAACTAAGAACCCTACAGCGTGCATCATATACTCATTACTTTTATGAAGCAACTGTTGGTGCTGGCCTCCCAATCATTAGCACCCTGAGAGGTCTTCTAGAGACGGGTGACAAGATATTGCACATCGAGGGCGTTTTCAGGTCTGTGTGTATGCTTCAGCAACACAACTACCTTGAAACTGTAATTTTAGTAAACCACAAAGGAACCTTAGTAGAAGTTTACTTGGGTTGAAGTATATTTTTTTTTGTTCAATAAATTTGGTATTTCACTGGCTGATACAGTTTTGTTGACTGTTCACTTGCAGTGGAACTTTGAGTCATATTTTCAACAATTTTAAAGGAACAACGACCTTTAGTGATGTTGTTGCTGAAGCAAAAGAGGCTGGATACACTGAACCAGATCCAAGAGATGATCTATCTGGAGCTGATGTTGTCAGAAAGGTCGAGCTTGGTTTCTTCAAAAAAAAAATTCACAAAAATCTTCTATTCTTTAATATTGTGCACTGTACTTGGACTAATTAATCAGCTTAGTTAACTCATCTGTTTATTCCCGTACTCACATTAACAAAAATCTTTGCAACTTAAAGAATATAGGCAAATACACTTTATTTCATTTTGATTTGGACTAACTTGTCCATATTAACTCGAGGGAATTCAGGATAAACTCCTCTATTCGTTGGCACTTTCAATTTCAGGCATTTCCTAAAGTGACAAAGAATGGAGTGGTATATCCTGTCTAACAAGTAGTATTTCCTGAAGTTCCAACAAATAGAGTGGTATATCCTGAATTTTTCCTATTAACTCAGTTGAATATTCTTAGGGTCTGTTTATGGTGACATTTTTTAAGATAATAGAAGCTTTTATTATCTTCTGGCATCTGCATCATAAGATGTACACAGCCTACCATTTATTACAATGTTATGGCAATAATGCCATAATATAGATCCAACCAAATACGAAATGAAGTTGTAACAAGCCGTAAAAACATGAGACACAAAGTCTCAATCCCCACACAATCTGTTACTAATTCTTCACCTATGCTTGATAAAGAGATCCCTGAGCACAATCTCTATCTATTGATCTGTATGCCGATAACATCACCTCTCGAGCATCCGAATGCTGTAGCACAAACCATGAGCCCAACAAGTTAGTGCGAAAGTATACAACCTGCAATGGTTTAACAATTCTTTGTTTATCAAACACCATATTATTTCAACATAGCCAAATTGACCAACATAAAGTGACAGCCCTGACCAAAATATGAGCCCATAAATCCTTTCCCAACCCTATTAACCAGCTCCCAAACAAATTGTTCATGCTTGTAGGAGGTTACAGATTAGAAGCCGTTTGTATGACATGTCATTTATATCCAGGATACCAGATATGCCTTTTGATCCTAAGGTTTCACATTCTTCCTTGAATCATTTCTTTGGCAGGCTTCCTCTCAAGCTGTATATTTAGCCTTGTGCATCTGAAAATGTATTTATCCTCACTTGCCTTGGTTAGAATTTCAATCTCACTCAAGCTTGGGTTTGCAATTGCTTCTTGAACCTAATTTTTGTCTCACCTTTTCCATGAACACACGATGAAGTTTCTAGCTTTTCCTTGTTTACATAAAGGATTGTATATCGGTGAATGGAAATTCAATTTTGATGAATGTTATATTCTTTGCTGATTTTGATAAAGTAAAAGAAAAATAGACATGGATATAATTGTACCTTTTTTTGTTTTCCTTTCTCTTTTTCTTTGTTAGTCACCATTCCATTACTATTTTTTTTCGTTTGAGCAGGTCATTATCCTTGCAAGGGAGTCTGGTTTGAGGCTTGAGCTTTCCGATATTCCAGTGAAGAGCCTTGTGCCAGAGACACTTAGGGTAAGGTTATTCCATTCTTAACAGAGGATGCCTTGTCATGTATTTACACTTCCTAACTGATTTTGCTATGCAGTCATGCTCCTCCGCAGATGAATTCATGCAAAAGCTGCCATGCTTTGATCAGGACTGGGATAGACAGCGCAAGAATGCTGACGCTGCAGGCGAAGTGAGTATATATACCTCTTTCAAGTTCTTGATTCCCCATGTTGCACACCCAATGCACTGCTTGTGACTAGAAACCAGTATACTGTGCAACACCCAAAAATTTTTGGCTGTCATATTTAGCTTTTACTCTGCAAGCTTCCCATTCCCAGCAAATCTCCTCCAAAATTACTTGAGCAGAGGTGATTTGAGTCATTTTAACCTGAAGGTCCTGCGGTACGTCGGAGCGTGGACGTGGTGAACAGGAAAGGAAAGGTGGAGCTGCAGAGGTACAAGAGGGACCACCCGTTCGCGCAGCTCTCCGGCTCCGACAACATCGTCGCCTTCACCACGTCGAGGTACAAGGAGCGGCCGCTGATCGTGCGGGGGCCGGGCGCAGGCGCGGAGGTGACAGCCGGAGGAGTCTTCTGCGACATTCTGCGGCTGGCGTCCTACCTGGGCGCTCCCTCGTAGATTGCCGACTTCAGTTACAAGCATGTGGTGGATGGACGGCGCCACGTCGTGTATTAAGCATGAGTAACTTGGCAGTATATTGTTCTGAAATCTGATCAGCAAATGACCAATAAGGTTTCTGCGCCACCACTATGCTGTTCCTTGTTAGGGAGCAGGGGTTGGTCCTTGGATTTGGTGTTGTTTCTGCCACCCAATCCAGAACTTCTATTGAATTATCAGTGCAAATAATAATGCTTTCCATATCATTGGGGCCATGGAATAATGGTTGAATACTTGATTTCATGGGTACCATGTGTCAAATTTTCTGAAACTTGATAGAGCTTGGTGTGAGCTGGACGATCAGGGTGGAGCTGGCTAGAAAGTTTCTGTCGATGGATACTGCTTTTAGAGCAACTGGTAGCTCCAAGGTGTAAGGTGGGCTTCGTGCCGTGCCAGGCCGGCCTGTTACGGATCTATCGTGCTTCGTGTCTGAACCGCGCTAGGTCACGATGGCCTGTCATGCCTAGCGTGCCGGCCCAGCTCGCCTTTAGCGAGTCCAGACACGACCTATTTGTGTTTTGTGCCTGCTTCGTACCTTGTCGGTTTAGGCCCGACCCATTTGTACTATTGCGATAGGAGGAAAGGAGCCAAAGATGAATAGAGTTGAAGCAGTGGACACAAATATTATGAAAAAAAGAACTAAAGTTTATTTATTCTTGAACAGTTATATAAAGCGAGGGGGATATGCTGAACACAGGCGAGAGAGGGGGCAATAGGCGAGAAAGAGAGTAAGGGAGACAGACGAGAGAGATTGAGAGAGACGGACGAAAGAGAGAGAGATTGAGAGAGACGGGTGAGAGAGGGAGAGGAGAGAGACTCTCAATCTTTCTTAGCTCTCTCTCTCTTCCCTCTTGCCCGTCTCTTTCAGGTGTCGGCGTCCGGGATGTTGTCCATACTGTTGAGTGTGTCTATAGTGCTCATGCTCTGTGGATCAGTGACCTTCATGTTGTGCTTCTTCCTCATGCCCTGAGTCATTAGGCTCGGTATAGCACATGCTACAGTGTCATGCCAACACGGCACGACCTACTTCGTACTAGGCTGGGCTTTGGACCGTGTCGTGTCCATCGTGCCTCAGGCCAGCCTACTAAGGAGAACGCGCTCCCACCTTGTACCTTCCGACTGCACTTGCTCTTCCTTTCCTCAACTTCTCTTCTCCCACCACCACCGAAGCTTCTTTCTCAAGTGACGGTTTCTTCTTTAGTGAGGTAGCAACGACTAGTGGCAAGGGTTAGGATTAAGGTTCAGTAGAGTTAGGGAAGGGTTGATTGTGCTCCCAGCTGTAGAGGGAAGGAGGGGGCAGTGGTGGTGTTGCGGGCCGCAGGTTCGGAGGAAGGTGGGCGGCAATGTTGCGTGTACTAAGCCTATTTCACAGTTTTGCAACACATGGCTGTAATGTCTCCATATATCGACGTGCAAAAGCATTGGCTACAGCGAGAGAATTTGTCGGGATCCGAATCTGCAAATCCGGACCCTCTGTGTATTCTGCACTAGTCCAGGATCACGCTAGTGCACACAGGCTAAATAGGGTTAAAGTACCACAATCATACACAGCGGAATAATAATAAAGTACTTCAAACATGTATATAAACGAGTTGTATGACCTTATGGTCTCCTTACAATAGTTTGCCGCGCAGGGCTTACATTAATTAGAGTAATAAGAAAGCAACAGCGGAAAATAAAACATCGTGGTGATCCAACTCTTTGCCACAGGCATCTGATGAAGCTTGCTCCCTAGTTCCCTGGCTCCTCGATAAACTCCTCTTCCCAAACAGGCGTAGACTCCTCCTCTAGTAAATTGTTGTCCGCAAGGGTGAATACACACCGTACTCAACAAGTCATGCACAGAATGCAGTTCTATTACTACATGCATGGCTTGTTACAAAGGAATGGCTCAATTGGTTATTTTGCATTGCATTAATATTTAACTTACTATTTATTTAGATGGAAAGCAGCAAAACTATATATAATAAGTTTCTCAAATTGTTTCTCCACATATTTTTGACACACAGTCCTGAGTCAAATTTCACAATTATCCCTAGCACACAGCCATTCACTCCCATTTTATTTTCAAAGATCTAACCCTTAACTGTAATCCCCGAGCAATGTTCAATACCGTGAACACGGCTATTCGAATAGTTTATACACTCTGCAGAGGTTATACACTTTACCCACACGATATAGTTAAACACCACTCAGGCGAGTAACCATAACAAAGTCTTTCCGAAACTTCCATCCTCGCATGCGTACCTCCCGATATAGTTCCCACTGTCCCTTCTCTCACACAGAGCAGAAGTACAGGGCCAACGTATACCGTTGAAGAGATGTAAGACCGCAATGGTAAACACTACACCCTTCTTCCCACATCCACAGATACAAAACCACCTGAGGTCTCACATGCTAAGACTTCGGAATCATACTCAATCAGATCTGTCCCATACCAGCCATGTGGTTGTATGAATGACTCAGATCAAAGGCTTGCAAGGTTAAGTCCTTAGGGTGACCAAGGCAAGACTTCCTTTTTCCCAAAAGTTTGGCACACAGCCACCTCATTTGCCACACAGGCTATTCCTGGCACACAGCCTCGGTCCACTTGCCTCAGTCTAAAACATTTCCCATCCCATATTAGATTACGGTGCAACACATGCTAGTAATTCAACCTCCATGTAGAACCACACAGGTCTCTACATTTCAACGTCATCACCAACCACATTCCACCATTTACCAAAATTCATTCATTATTCCTTTAGTCAATATTGCTTTTGTATTTTTAAAAGATTATTCACGATATATGCAAAGCTAAGCAACTATTCACGGTCTAGCCTCCCGTGTTAGCATATCATTACATCCAACTATTATTATCACTTAGGCAACAAATGAATCATGGCATACAAATATTACAATCAAGGTGGCAATAACAGATAGGTTGATTAACTAATTTACCCAAATTAATTAAATCTATTTTTAATTAATTTAGCATGCATAGTTTGAATCAAAATACATTTTAAAACTTAGGAGCAAAATGATCAACGCATAACTTGTCTAGCCCTTGCGATTTTTACTATTCTTTACTCTTTTATCTTTGACTTTGGATCTTCAATCTTCAATCTTCACTTCCTTGATCTTCAGCTCCTTGGAACGACTTCCGGACAACGCGTCTAACGGTTAAAGAAGAAGCAAACACAAACCAACTCAAAAGATAAATCGAATAAACTCCAAATTGAGAACGGATAGTATTGGATCACAATGGCTTAGATGAATTTAGGAACTTGAATGGGTTAGATCAAAGATTAGACAAAAGAGGACGAGCTTTCGAAAAAATACACCGAAAAAGAAAAGACTGATAACTGAGAAAGAAAGAATAATATTCCAAAGAATATTTCCTTTGAAGCTGTTATCTTGATTAGACAGACAATGACATATGGGCTCTCGATCTATAGACCGAGTCCATAAAGATATGTTAGTTCACGATGAACTAAGCTGATGCAAAAAGTTGACTTTTGTTGACTAAGTAGATACACAATCAAACAAAAGAAAGATAGGCTGATAGATTAGATATGGCACAAGGATATGATACATGGCCAATGGTCTAGCGACCAAGTCCATGAATGATTTCCCAATCAATGGCAGATTAGATTTTCAAAGATAAGACAAGGACAAGTGGGGACGACATCCACTGCGATTCGATGTGGGGTTCAGTCATACATCGATGAAAAGGCTCGATGATGACAAGACAGCAATGATAAGAAGACGGGGCTAAACTCAATGTGATAGGGCTAGATCACATCAAGGCGATAGAAAAGATGATGACATCGCACTAGGGCCTTTACTTGCATGCACACATGTGATGAGAGCAAAGCATTAATGGCGAGACGTTAATGACGAAATGTTAACAGCGGAACGTTAACGATGGAACGTTAACAATGAAGGTGAAGCGTTAACATAACACTTATGAGATTACAAGGTGGCGACCATCGGTTGAAAGATAGGGCAGCGAGGTCATGACATGGCTCAAATTTGATTTGAGATATGCGAGGTACACATATCGTGACGCAACGACAAATTGGACCAAAAGTTAAGTCCGGGTTTGAGCGAAACGATTCAAGAATGGATACACTTGACATAGGGTAGAACGGTAGGATTGGCTCTGCGATTAAAGATTATCAAGTATGGCGAACCGAAATGCGCACCGATATGAAGGACTAGGCCAAAAGACGATGGGTAGATTCTAGAACATGGCTTTGATGGCAACCAGGGATCGAATGAACTTCACCGATGGGAAAAACAGGGGATAATGATCTACTGGACACAATGGCATGGCCACGACAAACCAAAATGGTTGGCGGCACAAGACGACGCGAGGCGGTGGCAAAAAGGCGACGGGTAACGAATATTAAAATTTTCGGAGGATGGAACAGCAAAGGGGAAGCGAGTACCACGTAGAACGCGGCGACACGAACTCAACGGTATAGCCGGATTTGAAAGAAACCCAACGGACAGATCACAAATTGTCGACGAACAGCTGCCGGAGCCAATAGATCAAACGATCATAACTATTAAAATAATAGATGAAACCTAACCAAATTTTACAGAGAGCTATCTGGGATCATTTGCCACAATATGACATGAACGGATCTGAGTTTTACCTTCTGGATCAACGGGGAACGCGCGACGAAGTTTTCTACTGTTGGAACACAGTCTGCTCGGGGAAGGTTGATTTTTCTGCGCAAATCTCGCGGTCAAAACCTTGAGTTAGGGTGAGCATCGTGTAGAGGACATCAATAGGAGTCTACAGTAAAAATTTCACGGTCAAATTCGCAAAAACAATGGAGAATGGGTGACGGCAAGATTTGAGATTGGAATGGCCGAAACTTTAGATTCCGCAAATGAAACTGCATCAAATTTGGAGGGGAGACAAATGATACCATGGGGCACGAGGTGACGCGGTTGGATCTTAGAAAAACTCACTCAGCCAGCGAGGAACGCGATGCCAAAACCGGCCGATGAGAGGGGCGTCCAGGAGATGAAAAGACTTCGGTTTTGGAATTTGGGGAGGTGCTCTGGAGGTGGGAGGACGTGCTATGGACTTTATAGGGCAGGTGAGGGGTCATGGCACCCTTGAATAAGCTTGGTAAGTTGAACCAATCAAGAAAACTTGAAGAAAAACCGAGATTGGACCAAAACAGCACGGATCAAACACTGGCGCAATAATAAACAACAATAAGCCGCCCAAGATCGTTCACACCTTTTTCCTGCGATTTTCCAATAAAAATAATTCTAGTAAGTCAATTAATTCATTTGAGGTAATAAAAATACCAAAAAAATCTAGAAAATATTTTGGGGCATTTTGAACTCAAATAAAATGTTTTCAGAAGAACTTTATTTACACTTTTTGAAATATGTAATTACTTTAAGTAAAAGGCTTAGTTTAAATTAATTCCGAATAATTCCAAATAAATTCCAAAAATTCTAAAACAAAATACAAAAAAAAATCCTAGAAGCACAAGGAACCCAAATAAAACTGAATTTCTTTTATTAAAGTTTATATTAGTCAAATTAAATTGTTTTGACTTGAAAATTCGATTTAAGCTTTATTTAAGCGAGAAAACAATGATTTTTGGGAAACTAATCTTCACAAAAGATTTTTGAAAACCCAAATTTTGGGATGTTACAGAATCCGGCGCGACATGAGTCTTGGATCACGAGATAGTATAACCTTCAGTTTAACAAATAGTTAAGGAGCGACTCATCACTAAGAGCTCGTCAAGTGATATGTTGTCATGGTTGGCAAAAGGACCAACATTTATAGTTATGACATGGAAAGGATACAGCTTAAATAGGTACACATTTTATACGAGAGATTAGGATATGAATAGCACAAACCAGAATAGTGGTATCCGCATAGATGTGTTCAATACTGTTGAGTCGATGAGAAGCTCCTATTATGGGTTCATAGAGAACATTTAGGAGCTTGACTACATAATTTTCAAAATCCCCCTGTTTCCATGTCGTTGGGTCCATCTCCATGATGTGAAAGTTAACAAATACGACATCACTACTTTAGACCTCGAACGTATCGAAAACCAAGATGAACCATTCATACTCGCTAACCAAGTTGCTTAAATCCTCTATGTAATCAACCTGTCCAACAAGAAGCGACACATAGTTCTTCAAGGAAAAAGGAGAATTGTTGGAGTTGAGATGTAGTAGATGAAGAAGAATGCAATCAATTTGACGAGCTGCCTCCTATCAAAAATGGTATAACGGTCGAGGAAGAACAACTTAAGGAAGCTAACTACACAAGCATCGATCATCATGAAGGGCTGATTTTTATACAAAAGAATAAGAAAGTGGAGTTATGATCAGGTCATCATGTTTATTTGTTATGTGTAAAATTAAATTTTAAAAAATTAATTGTTGATTTTAAGTGTACTTTAGAGTTTCCTAGTGGGAGCATACACATGACCCAGTTATGAAGAGATCGTCATATTTATTTGTCATGCCTTACAGTCAATCATCATGAAGGGCTAAGTTGTATGAGACTTTTTTTTTATCTAATCAACACCCATATATGATACCATTCTTTATATATGCATATATAATTCAACTGTTGTTTGTAGCATCATGCTTGTGTAAAATCAGTACATGACTGCTAAAGAGTGTTTCTGTTGCATTTCACTAAGTGACAACACGGCACCCATATGAACCTAACCAACTTAATTGGTCTTTCAAACATTGCTCAAGTTCTTAATACTTACAATTCCTTGACTAACAAAAATATTTATTTGTTATAAGCCAATGTTGGTTCTTAATATCTACAATACGTTGACTAACAAAAATTTGTATTTGTTAAGCCAATGTCTAAAAATAAATTTTAAAAAATCAATTGTTCTCTTGAAATAAACTTCATCTGATAAATTTAGTATACTTTTTATGTATAATAACATACTTTTGAGATGATTACAGGCAAACAATGACATTCTTGTGTAGTAGCAATGCTTTGGAACCATTCTCATGTAAAACTCAGAATGAATTAACATATTACTACCCAATATGTAGTCTTTTTAATGTATTATGTGTTGGCAGAACATTATGAATTGACGATCTATAAAAGATGGAGTGAAAGAAAAATTGACCAGTCAAGAAAACGTAGTAGAAAATGCCAAACAGTAGAAACCTTCATTTGAGATAAAATATTGTCTACATTCAGCGAATATTGTCTAATTAAAAATACAATTGTCACTGAGTTATAAAAAATACGAAACATTTCATGATGATTCTGATGGGTGTATGACAGATTTAAAGAATGCTAAAACATAACCAAGTGTCAAAGTTGCAGGCATTATATAGACTGTTCAGTTACAGATAAAAGGCGTGGTACAGCAAGCTTCAATGTGCAATTTTTTTTGGAGGATTGCATATCTCAGAATATGGAACTATCTGAGATACATCGATATAATAGGCAGTTCTACATTCAAACCGTCCGAGATAACCTCAGTACATATACTAAGGGTTGCCCTTGAGCTGGCAACTAGATCCGCCCTCTTCGCCCTTGCGTCGTCTTCCTTGCCCTTGCGCCACCCTCCTGGCCCTTACGCTGTCGTCCTCACCCTCCTCGCTATCCTCAAACCATAGTCGTCATCGTCGGCTCCTCCCCACCACACCACTGGCCCTTCTCCACCTCCTCCTCGCGCCGTCGACCTTGACCCCTGGTCCCCCGCTGCCTCCTCCCCGTGCTGCCTCCTCCCCAACTCCCCATAATCACACAACAACTGCCCAATTTGCTAACATAGCATGTGCAGCCACTCAACGGCAAGTGACTGGCGGCGTGTCATTTGGTGACTAAGTCTGTGCTCACGTGATTGGCTATAATGCATACTTGTCAATACTGTACCGAAGGCTATACCGATTTGGTTCTTGAAATGTTACATTCCGGTACCGGTCCATTCCGACATACCATTTCAGGTTTAATGTAATAATATATATTTATAAGTATACACATATTTAAATATGTTCATCAAATTTCATTTATATTATTGCTTCAAATACATGGTAATATCTAATATAACATATAATTCAATGGATTATATTATCAATTTTAACGGTATACCTGATATTGATGGTATCGAGGCCAATATGGTACATATGATTACTTTGTGCTGGTTTAGAGACCGAAGCTGTATATATCAATCATACGGAATAATGTATGGTATCAGTCGGCCAATCGGTGGGCGAACTGCATTCTGATGGCAATATATCACAGTCGTCCAGTCAACCAGACGACTGGGGTTCTGCGTATTCTGATTTCAACGCTGCATCGATAAATTTTTGTTGATATCTTTTTTCGCGTGTAATCTTTGTATTCAATAATTGATGTTAGCATTGAAAGCCTGTAACAATTTTGTTTTCGATATTTAGCCCGACTGCCCTTCTGAGATATATTTGGACGTTTGAAACTCGAGTTACATAGTGCGGGGGAAGGCTGAATAAGAGTGTGTTTGGCAGGGATTCAGCTTCTCCAAATTCTAGCTTCACCAGATTCGTAAAGTTGAAGCTGTAAGTACATTAAGAATGTTTAGATAGATCATCTTGTTTACATTTTAGACCAAAAATATAAACTTAATTCACTTTATTTTAGCTTACAAGTTTTAGATTCCAAGAGAAGCTAGAATCTGAAGCTCTACCAAATAGACCCTAACACATGACATAATCATTGAACTGTACAGATACATTTGCGATGCCCTAGTATGACCACTGTAGCTTGGGAGTAGTACAACATGCAGAATGTAACATGTAATGCACGGTGAACATATATGATAATTACTTACGGTAGGGTTCATAAAGCCGACGGGACCGGTATATGTATTCTCATCTGGTTCTAAAGATGAATTAACACCGATTTACTCCAATATATCCCGACTCAAGCCAATTAAACCGACTCTGGTCGATTTCCTATTCCCCAGCTAAATTGCAGAAACTGCTTGCTTTCCAAATTCCCAGTAAACCAATCGGGCCCTCAAACTAGGCCTATTCCAGTTTCACAAGAATTTCGTAGCAAACCCTACACCCAATGAAAGAGAGATGTTTCTCATTCTCCAAATTCCTACTGAATTCGGACTCGAAAAACATCACTCACTAGCAAGTCTTAACTCTTTTACCAAAAAGTTCAAAACATCTCTAGCTCAGAAGACAGCCAGGTATTCCTTATAATCCATAAACAAAGGAGACAGGAAAATGAGAAAAGAAGACAGCCAAATAATCACGAACCATAGCAAATTACCGTACTAGAACACTACTGCATTGATCATATGCAGTTTACAAAGTGGCGTAGCAAGTCACTGGACTCCTAGGACTGATGGCGGTGCTAAATATTTTTCACCATCTTCAGCAGATGCGTAACAAAATCTGAACACCAGCCAGAATGATCATTCAAAATCTTCTGTTGAAGGGGACCTTAGAGGACAATTAGTGGAAATGTTCAATGGCTCAAAATGTCACCGGAGTAGTCTGACGGTCTGATCGTAGATAACATTCTGTAGTCTAGTGCAGAATAGTTCTGCTAGAGCAAAACCAAAGATGAGGTATACCATCACCTAGGTGAAACAAAATATGAACATCTGTCATATGAAGCTAGACAAAAATCCAGGTGGTCACGTCGCAGCCTTTGGCAAAGGACATGAACATGCAGAAGCTTGGGATGCGCTTTTGGTTTATCTGACTTTCACCAACTCAACTTCATAGATGATTGTTGAATTTTGGGTATCTCTCCCACTGCTTTATCGCCGTAGCTGCAGAACAACAGTGATCCTAAGCAGAATAAGCATTGTTGCAAAGAGAAGTGCACATAGAACTGAAAGCTGTAAAGTATGCCAAATGCATACCACATAGATGGTGGGATGGTGAGTCTCCTTTTGTCCCCAACACACATACCTATAGTTGATATAAAAAAATTATAAGCCATACTCCAAAAATGACAATGAAATGTAAAAATTAAGCTCTGAGATGATTACCACAAATACCGACATCCCATCCACGAATTACCTTCCCAGCACCTTCAGTCAGCATGATATGCATTGTAAGTATCCACATAAGAATTCAAAACAAAATACAAAGGTGAAAATGTTTGCGTGTATTTTACCAAGCTTGAACTTGTAAGGCTTTTCATCAACATTAGACTCAACAATTTTCCCATTGTGTAGTGTGCCAACATATTTGATATAAACCTGCACAGGTAAGGTTGGGTTGTTTACATCTCTTTCTATTTTGGGCAAGGCATCTTGATATAGGAAATTACAATGCACTGACTGAAACGCGTGTATAATAAAAAAAATCGCCAAGAGCACTGTTAGTATAAATCAGAGTGTTAGTTGCAAGATGGTCATAAAGCAAGGCTGCAAGGGTACTTTGCCACGCACATTAATAATTACAATGATACAATCAGAAAGCTCAGAAAAGAAACTTCGAGGCTACCTTGCAGCCATTAGAAGCCATTTTTGCATCTAGGTTTCTGGTTGACAGATCTTCTATGATCAGCCCATCTTCCAATGTTCTTCTTATCTTGTTGGAATGTTTTCCACTTTCTGCCCCTAATTGATTTCTCATCTTTTTCTTCGATTTCTTTTTTGTTTCAGTTTTTGATGATCCGTTCACATCTGTTGCATCCCTGCTCATGACATGTAACAAGGTACATATCAGTAGACACAAAAGAAACACATATACGCTAAGTATAAAGCAAGAGATATATACATTGGCGATGCAGGATCCTGACTGATTGCATCACTTTTTCTTTTCCTGACGTCATTACTCTTTTTTCTGATCTCATCATTTGCCTGTACATTTTGGGGTTTGACTTCCTCAAGAACTATAGCATTATCTTTCTTAGCCAAAGAAACAGATATAGGCATGTTATCTTCATCTTCACTGCCACTATCAAATATCGATCGAGTACTGCGCCTGACAGCAGGCTTGTATGGAGAATCATCATTGTTGTCATCGGTACTGTCCACTTGAACATGGTGCTGCTTCTTTAAGCGTCGCCTTCTTTCAACCTTACCAGTTGGCTTTTTAAAATCTATGACATAAAATTGGAAATTTGCTCCAAATCAGTAGGACAGAATCATGAGAAACATGTTAAATTCAACTTTACAAAAACAACATAACACCAGAAGCAAACAAACGATCGTGCAGTGACTGATCGTAGATTATGTCATCTCTACTATAATAGTGTCACATGCAAATAAATGGCACACCAGAAGAACAGCTTTACAAGAATATTGCAGGTTATAGCTATGAAGGATCAGACAAATGAATAATAATCACACATGTTACCATGATAAAACTTGAGATAGTTACCAGACAAATCCATGGTCCTAAAATGAAAAATAATCAGAATTTTTCTCTTGAAAAACAAAAAAAAGTGTAAGACAGTTACTCGTGACTTTACTCATTCTCATTCTTAGTTATGAATATGAAGGCACTATGAGAAAGTCAGGTCCAGAACTTCAGGAAAATCGCTAAAGTTTCATTAAGATTTCCCTGGCTTAAAAGAATGCTAAAAGTATCTGCATCACTGCATATGACTATATGCTAAGTAATTCAGTGTCCCACAATTCAACCCTGTACCTTCTTTTTTGTGGCGATCGGGGGTGGAACACACATCACCATCATCGATAAAGTCAGATCTGCACTTGTCCTCAGATACCGCAGCGTCACCATCATCGATAAAGTCAGATTCATAGCTGTCCTCACTGGCATCATATTCCTCATCAGTATCAGACTCTCCAATATCCTCGCCATGAGATTCTCTAGTTACAGTGTTAAGAATGAACTTAAAGTCTGCAATGTGACACAAAAGTGAAACAAAGAGATGGGGCTATGAACAAGGATACAATTCGCTGTCGTCTCCTGCATGACATCTGCTGCTCGAACGGATGTAATATCCAGAGAGATGAATGGAACTCTGACCAAGTACTGAAAACACAACCTCATCGTCCTCCTCCAACTCAATCTCCAGATGGCACATCTCAGCCAATCTAGGATTCAAACTACAAAGAATGATGGGTGTCTTGTTACCAACATTACATTGCACCACCGTCCTTGCAGCAGCATCACAACTGCCCAGTGTGGCCTAAAAATCATAAAAATTAATTATAGCATGCCCTAAAGGCCTGTTGAAATGGGATGTGATTCTTAGAAGCAAACATTCAAGTATTGAGCCACTCCAGTGATTTTGTTCAGTATCAGCAACAAGAAGGAAACAGCTAATTAAGCACATCAGCAATTGAACATGTTATACCCAATCTAAAATGAGCATTTTCTTTTCAAGCCCAACAAAGAGGGCAATAATACTGTAGTAGTATACAAGTAATTGCTCCAATGACACGAGAAAGCTCAAGGTCGCACGATTGTAATGAAGGAATGCCAATATCACATCATAAACTAAGATACTTTCACTGATTAACATTTACATTACGGTAAAAAGAAACAAATCAAAATGATAAAGAATTATAAGCGACTACCCTCGGTCAAATTACTATCTTGTTTCCACGATACCTTCCAGGAGCAGAGCAACCAATAGGATGATCACAGGAGGTAAAAGTCAGAAAGAACATGCACCACATGCCAGCAAAACCACGGCATGTAGAAATACAAAATGAGAAATTCGACGAGGCAGCGACCCTGAACCTGGCAAATGCGGAGGCGGCCATGGGAGGGATGGTAGCGATGGGCGTAGGGCTTCCCAGGCTTCACCTCCACGCCTGCGCAAAACACGCGTTCAACAAGAACAGAAATAACAACGAAATAATCAAGAAGTGAGACGAGGTAAACAGAGGAAAGAACCAGGCTTTACCCCAGAACGCCATAGGGGTTGGGGGACTCAGGTGGGGCGCAGCGCAGCGGACGCTGTCACTGACGCCGCCGATGGCGCGCCTGACAGGGGTGACCTCCGGAGGCGTGGACGGCGTCGGCGCGTGTGTAGAGGCGGTGAGCGGCGTCGGCGCCTTGCCGGGGCTTGAAATACCACTGCCACCACCACCTAGGGCTGCAGCTTGGGCCGTGCTTTGTTCTTCCTGGTGCAGTCAATGGACCGTTGGCCCATCTAGCTGCTAGGCTGGTCTTTCAATTTAAGGTGATCTTTCATCCTAAAACCAAATGAGAAAATTTCAGTGGACCGCGAGTTTCTTGTGTAAGGGGATGTTGGGACAGTTCCAGCTTCACTAAAATCTGTGAAGTTGGTGAAGTAGGGTATTTCTAGCTCCAGAAATTTATGAAGCTGGAGCTGTGGGTACATTAAGAGTGTTTAGGTAGATAATCTTGTTTACATTTTAGACTAAAAATATAAACTTAATTCACTTTATTTTAAGGCATCTTCGTTTCAGCTTAAATACAGCTTCTGCTTAAAATAAAAGCGGATTGTCTGTCGAACAGGAGGATTCTAGACAGCTTCTCTCAGAATCAGAATCTGATTTGTACACATAATCAGAAACTGTCACCCACCTGATTCTGCGGATTTTGACTCAGATTCTACGTGTTCCGCCTCCCATGAGTTGCCGCAAGGCACAAGGGTTTCCGCCGTTGTCCCTAGGCCCCCTCCACTACCCTCATCCGCTCATCCGTCACCGACACCGATCAACAACATCATAAACAATCAGGATTACCGAACGATCAGATTCTCCAGTCAGCAGATTCTTCAGACAGTTGCTTTTCTAGACAGCTGACTACAATCCAGAATCTGCATAATCAGAAGCTGTCCCGAAGGGGGCCTTAGCCTATAAGTTTCAGATCTGAGCTGAAACTAGGATCTGGAGCTCTCCCAAACAGGGCTTAAACTATAGGTAAAACTAAAGGTTAGCTCCTATTTTCTCGTCTCAATCGTGCGTGAGGTTATTATGTAAACATACAGGTTAGATCTGTTGGATTATTTGGGCCAAACCTATTTAATTGAGACAAATAATTTCTAGAAAATCTCAAAAGCCCATATCATGAGGCAGCATGTGCACTAACAATAGTCCCATATTGCTAGCCTAAAGTGGTGAATACTAGTTTATATAGTGGAGTGTGATCCACCATGGTAGAACCATGTGGGAGAGGAGGAAAAATACACTCGCGCGCTCGCCTTACCTTACCACCCGTGTAGAAGAATATACAGAACACCTTGAGTTAGGGTTTTGCTATCTCTCGCTGCTGCGCCGCCGTCGTAGCCTTCTCCATCCCGAGCGCCGACATGCATCTACGATCGAGAGAGCAGGTCTCCGGAACCCTTCATCTTCGAGATCCTGCACCGGGAGAGGGCGAATAAGGTTTTGAACTGCACCAGCTACGTCGTCTGCATCTTCTTATGCTCAGTACATTTGATCTGTTCTAATCTCGTGTTAATTATGTCTATCAAGATGATCATGATGTTCGTACTGTCTAGTGTGTTAGAGAGATGCATGCTAGTTTCTGTGATGCTGTTCATAATCTATATTCGGAATTTAATCCTGAAACTGTTTAATTATTCAACAAGATCTACTATAAGAAAAAAAATCTACATTTATGTGATAGAAGTTCTACTAAAACACATATTTTTTGCGAAATGTAAGCTAAAACTTGTAGTTTTGTGATAGACTTTGTAGGAAACACGTTACTCTAAACCAATTGCCAAGGTGAATAATCTCGTTTCAGTTTTAAGTTTCTCTCATCCACAGAATGGACTGTAACTATATAGAGTGGCCGAGCTAGCCCGGGAGGTAACGAGGGACCCTCCTAATATCTCGGCGATGCCCCCAAGCGGTAGTCGACTAGTCGCCATAGGAAAGTAAGGCATGGAGCTCAGAGAGACCAGAAAAGGGAAGAAGACAAAGGCTCATCAAATCCTATGGCCACGAGATCTCGTAGCCGGCGCCGCGGCACACCAAATCACCGAGGCCGGAGCGGCTGTTTTATCTACTGCAACCGACGGACAGGCACATCGAAAGCACAATGAACGGGCGGCGCGTTGTTCGAGTAATTCTACGCTTTTTAGACACGACTGACTGAGTGAGTGAGTGACAACCAAACAACTCAATATCAGGCGTGCATGGTTTTAGGCCCAAACTGTTTATATTAAAACCTGTTTATTTAGACTTTTTCATCAGCTTAAAAGTTAAAAAACTACAGTCTAAACAAATGAGTAACTTTTTATCTTTATCTCGATTTTTCAAAAACCATAAATCTCCATATAACTAAAAACCAAAAGCCATTGGAGAAAAACTTTTTTGGCTTATTGATAGTTGGTTTTAGATTAATAACACTAACGCAAGGTAAAATTACTCATCCCTATCACATACAAAAACCGTTAGCTTTTAAGCTGTTTAAGCAAAAAGCTAACTTTAAATTATAAACCAAAAACCCTAAGTCTAAACAAACAGAGTCTAATCTAGTTTTAGTCTCACACATGGCTGCAAGCCGTACGCTATGAGAATAGAGAAATCGGTGCATAATAATTACTTCACAACAAGAACGTGTAGATTTGAGAAGAAACGATCACAACAAAAATCTGGTGTGAATTTCCCTGTCTAATACCCGTGGTGTTCACAAAGGCCTACCTCCTTAAAGAAAGGGTCTACGAAAACGAGAAATCATGTGAATCGCACAAGGAGAAGAACCACTTGAACAAGCTTCGAGTTTATTTTTGAGAGGATCAGGCTTCGAGCTGACGCACGGGCTCCTTCCAGTGGTCAAGAAAGGGGTCCTTTTTATGCAAAAGTGAACGTCAACCAGGCAAGCATTCACCTGATTGTCTCTCTCAACTGCTCGTGTTTCTTGCTTTTCACAGCTTTTCTGTGTACCGTGAAAAAAATGTTGTTCAAGAAGAATAGTTTCTTGTTGCGACAAAAGAAAACAATTTTTATTAAATAACACATTTTTAAAATAACTAGAACAGCCTCACCTTTATTTGTCAGCTAAAATAATTAATTTAGTCATTTGTGAATTTTTGAGCCATTTTCTGAATTTTCCGTAATTTCAAAAAGAAAAAGTTACAACATTCCAAACTTTGCTCGAAAGTTCATCCAGCACCCTGAATTATGAAAACGAACATTTTACACCCCTAAACTTTACAATTTAGTTCAAATAACACCCTGACCCAGTTTCGTATAGTGATATTGCCGGCGTGACAAGATGAGGATGGTTTTGTCGTATAGGATGATACTGTTTGGTAAGCTTAGGTAAATGACAAATGGAGCCTCTAAGGTTTCTCCCACAAATCAAAATAGAGACGGAGGGAACTACAGGGGGCCGACAACCATGGTAGCATGGTCGAGAGCTTGGCAGGGGAGAAGACCCCGTGGGCCCTACTTGCCATTAACCTAACTAGCCCAATATATCATCTTATATGACAAAATCGCTCACTCATTGCACCACATAGACAATACCACTATACAAACCGGGTTATGATGTTATTTAAATCGGATTGCAAAGTTGGGGTATTCAAATGTTCGGTTTCATAGTTTGGGTGCTTGTTGGGCTTTCGACCAAAATTCATGATGTTGTATGGACTTTATCATTTTAAAATACATTTTCCTCTTTGTCCGAGCACAAAAACATTTATTTAGAGTTATTAAAATGTTTTCAAAATTGTAAAATATTATATGTGACTTTATGATATTCTATTTTGCCTCTGTGATTTTTCATGGAATTGTTGGAATCTATTTGCTATTTTTAGGAGCTAAACAACAATTTCTAGAATTTCCTGGCCGAAAACACTAAATCTTTCTTGCCGAAAGCTTAGCAACAGTTCATTACTGTTATCTAATCCGAATCCAGCACAGACCTCGGCCCACACCTAGGGGGAAAAACGAGTGTGATAATGTCCACCCAATTTGGAGCCGAATTTGGGTGGGGCCGGACTCGGGAAGAAATTGAAATATCCAGTCGGATGCGGGACAGGATCAAGATATTGTAATCTGGATACGGGATCGAATCATGAGTGGTCAATTTTTGGAAAATCTGGGACGGGAATTAGATATTGAATAATTACTCTGTTCGAATATCACTACCACAAAACAGCATATAGGTGACGCCTTATTTGTGGTGATTCTTTTGAAACTGTCACAAATACACTTATCTGTAGTGGTTCTAAAGTTGAAAATGGCGGGAAGACTATTTGTGACGGTTTACTTTTAGAACCGTCACAAATAACTGATTATTTGTGGCGGTTTTTCTTTGGAACCGTCACAAATAATCTCGGAACTATTTGTGGCGGTTTTTGGATGGAACCGCCACAGATAATAACATTATCTGTGGCGGTTTTTCTTTGAAACCGCAACTAATAATTTGTGGCGGTTTTAGGGAAAAACCGCCACTGATAATATTAGTATTTGTGGCGATTTTTTGTTACAACCGCTACTGATATTATTATCTGTAGTGGTTTTAATTAAAAACCGTCACAAATAATACTCCTATAAGTACCCCTTGTAGCCACGCCATGGTCATCTTCCTCCCCGAGTCAAAACAGGGACTAACTGATTTCATATTTTGTTTTGCAAAGATTTTTGTGCTTCTACTTCCTGTAATTGTTCTAAGGTGTGTGATTCGTTCTCCTCTCTTCATTTGTATTGGTGTCGTTGCAATTTAATGCTTAAAGTTAGCTTAATTAAGATTTAGATGCAAGGTTTAAATTTAGTTTGTTTTTATTTACCTAGCATTTTGTGGATGATGAATTTATTATCTTGCTCCATTAGATTAAGTTGTCTACCTTTTTTAGATGATTAAATATGATCAAGTATATATGCAATTTAATTAATTAAGATTATTGGCTATTATAAAAAAAATAGTTAATATGGTAGATGGGTGATCTTGAAATTGGTTTGTATTTTGAAATGATGAGTATATTATGTAGCTCATTCGGAGGTTAAATTTAATTTTGGCTAGGTATGAGTATATATGAAAATGAAGTAAATAAGATTTGTTTTTAATTACCATTAATTTCTTACCATTAGCGTGTGTTTATACATCTTGCTCCATTAGTGGCTATTGTTAGCCAATTTTTATCAAGTGTATATCAAATTTATTTAATTACAATTATTGAATATTAATAAAAATTAAAATTTAGCTAATATGGTAGATGGGTAATCATTAAGCTGGCTTGCATTTGGAGATAATGAATTTATTATCTAGCACTTTCAAAGGATAAATTTAATTTTGGCTAGGTATGTGCACATATAAAAATTAAGTAAATAAGATTTGTTTTGTAATTACCATTAATTTTTTACCATTAGTGTGTGCATATACATCTTGCTCCATTAGTGGCTATTGTTAGCCAATTTTAATTAAGATTATTTGATATGAATAATTGATTACATTAATTAATTATTGTAGATGGACCGGAGTTGGGTGTACAATGCGAACTATTTCAGCCGAGAATACATCGATGGCGTTTCTTCTTTTCTAAGAGCCGCCGAGGAGAACAGCTTGCAAAAGAAGATGAAGTACATACATTGTCTATACATTGATTGCAAGAATGAGAAGATGTTTTCAGACAAAGACCATATCCACTTGCACTTGATTCAGAGGGGTTTTGTACCTGGCTATACAAGTTGGATAAGGCACGACGAAGAGGAGATCATACTTCAATGTGTTAACATTGACGACGATGGAGTCAACAATATGGCAGATGACATCAATTATGGATCCGATGAGGATAGGTTGGTTGTCGATGATGATAATAATCTGGCTCGAATGTTGCGTGATGCAGAAGAGAACTACACTAGTCAGAGAGAGTTTAATCAATTCAAAGGTTTGATGGAGGGCTCGAAGAAACCTTTGTTCCCGGGTTGCAAGGAGGAATACACAAATTTACACACCATGCTTTCACTGCTGAAATTGAAGGCAGGCAATGGTTTGTCAGACAAGAGTTTCATGGCGTTGTTACATCTCTTAGCGGACATGCTTCCAGAGGGAAACGTGTTGCCTAAAACCACGTATCTAGCTAAGAAGGTTGTATGTCCCTTGGGATTGGAAGTAGAAAGAATATATGCATGTCCAAACGACTGTATACTCTATCACAAAGACTATGCAGACAGGCATGTATGTCCAGTGTCCAAAGCATCGCGATACAAGCGTAAGGGCGATGACAGGAAGGTATCGAGGTGAAGAAAGGAGCTCCCGCTAAAGTGGTGTGGTATTGGCCAGTAATACCTCGTTTGAAGTATTTATTTGGAAACAAAAAGCACGCCAAATTGATGCGATGGCACTCGGAAGAGCGTAAGACGGATAGAAAACTGAGACACCCTGCTGATTCTGCCCAGTGGAGAAACATCGATAGGCTTTTTAGGGAGAATTTCGAAAATGAACCGAGGAATGTAAGGCTTGGCTTGAGTACGGATGGAATGAATCCTTTCGGTAACATGAGCAGCATTCATAGCAGTTGGCTCGTGACTCTCTGTATCTACAACCTTCCTCCTTGGCTGTGTATGAAACGAAAGTATATTATGATGTCGATGCTTATCCAAGGGCCGAGACAACCTGGCAATGATATTGATGTATACCTATAACCTTTGGTGGAAGATCTTGTGACACTGTGGAACAAAGGTGTATAGGTATGGGACGAGTACAAATAGGAGTACTTCACTCTACGTGCATTGTAAGCACCATCAATGATTTACCTGCCCTTGGTAACCTGTCCGGCCGTACTACAAAAGGAGCCAAAGTATGCCCCCAGTGCCTGGATGAAACCTCTAGTGTGTGGCTCAACAACTCGAGAAAAATAGTGTACATGCGTCACCGTAGGTTCCTTCGCAGGAATCATCTATACCGCAATATGAAGAAATAATTTGACGGAACAAAGGAGGTCGGTTCAGGTCCAAGGCCTCTTCGTGGGCAAGAGGTTTATGATATGGTTAAGGATCTTAATATTGTACTTGGAAAGGAGAGTACTGATAATACGTCGAGGTCCCATACTGAGAAGAGCACGTGGAAGAAGAGATTCATATTCTAGGACTTGCCCTATTGGAAGGACTTAGAAGTTCGACACTGTATCGACGTCATGCATGTAGAAAAGAATGTATGTGACTGCATGCTTGGTCTTTTACTGAATATTCCTACCAAAACAAAGGATGGACTGAAGGCAAGAAGGGATCTGGAAGATATGAAAATCAGAGCCAAGCTACATCCTCAAGACACTGGGAAAGGCCAACTTTACCTTCCCCCAGCTTGCTACACCCTGTCTAAGAAAGAGAAGATAGACCTCTGCAAGTGCTTGCATGGTGTTAAAGTTTCGTCCGGTTACTCGGCAAACATCAAGAAACTGGTGTCGATGAAAGATTTGAAGTTAACTGGCATGAAGTCTCATAATTGTCATGTGATGTTGACACAAATGCTACCAATTGCAATTAGAGGTATTTTACCTGACAAGGTCTGAGAGGCAATTATGAGGTTGTGTTTCTTCTTTAACGCGATTTCATAGAAGGTCATCGATCCCATTGGACTTTATGAACTACAGGCTGATGTAGTCCAGACTCTATGCCTGCTAGAGATGTACTTTCCTCCATCATTTTTTGATATCATAGTTCATCTCATTGTTCACCTTGTGAATGAGATAAATATTTGCGACCCTTATTCCTGCATTAGATGTACCCGTTCGAAAGGTATATGGGTGTTCTGAAGAAATATGTATGTAATCGATCTCTGCTGGAAGGCTCCATTGTAGAAGGTTACGCAACCGAGGAGGTTATTGAGTTTTGCGTTGATTACATGGACGAGGTCGAACCGGTAGGAGTGCTTGTATCTCGCCGTGAGGGCAGGCTAATTGGGAAAGGTGTAATAGGAAAGAAATCTACAAATTCTTACGATCATGTTTTGTTCGAACAGGCCTATTTCACGGTCTTACAACAATCAGTTGAGGTGTACCTGTATATGGACATACAAAAGGATAAGCTATGGAGGGAAAACCGTGGACAGTCAGAGGTTTGGATAACAAAAGAGCACAATCGTTTGTTCAATCATTGGTTCAGGGAGCACATGTCTGGTGAAAAAACAAGTGCTACGTTGAGGTGGTTAGCAAAAGGGCCTTCAGATACAATCGTGACATGTCAAGGATACAACATAAATGGATATACATTTTACACAAGAGCTCAGGATAGCAAAAGCACTTACCAAAACAGTGGTGTCCGTATAGATGCATACGACACACAGGCAGTAAGAAGAGCAACTACTACAGGTTCATAGAGGAGATTTGGGAGCTTGATTACTACATTTTCAAGATCCCGGTGTTTCGGTGTCGTTGGTGTGGAGTATATGGACCCCGGGTATCTGCATGGCAGGCCGTGAGGACCGCCCAAGGGGGGATAGGCCAAGCCGACTGCATGAAGATGGGTATTGTCCAAGAGGCAGGTTGCCATGCGCAGCAAGGAAACCAGAAGATAGAAACCGACCTCGCTTAGGAGGATACAATTGTAATCCTATCCGTTATCATATTAAACGGATTAGGAAAGAGATATAATCTCCACCTTGTAACCGATTAGGACTCTCCTTTGTAACCGCCTCCTCCGCTATATAAAGGGGGTGAGGGAGAAGGAAAAGAACAAGACACAACACAGACACGTAACATCTCATCGAGAATCACTAGCCACATATAATTACAGAGCACGGGACTAGGGTATTATCTCCACCGCGAGAGCCCGAACAGTATACATCGGGTGTTCTTGTGCTACCATCGAAGTTTGGGTCCCAGCAGTAGCCCCTTTTCATTATTGTCGGTAACAAACGTCGACAGTTGGCGCGCCAGGTAGGGGCTGCGTCAAGATCAATCTCAGCAAGCTTGATGGCGATCTTCAATGGACACATGGCCACCTTCGCTCCGGCCCAGGCATTTTGCTTCGGAAGTCTGGATTTCATTGCTGACGATTGCGGCCAACTCATCCCTTTGAATTCGGATCGGATCAGATCAGAACACAACTTCAACTGTGAGGCGAACACAAAAAGAAGATGCGATCTGTTCACATCCAAAATCTCGGCGGAAATTTGCGTCGCAATTTCCTGAAACTCGGAAGGAATTCTTGCCGGGCTGACTTTTTAGGCCGGCTTCTCGCGCTCGTTGTCGAGGACAACCGCACCGATTCCTTATGCCGGTTTCCTGCTCGCATGACACCGGGGACAGCCGCGCCGACTTCGTACGCCAGCTCCACACCTTGGAATCAACGCAGGAAGCCATGTTGCACGCATGCATTAATCCTCCTGGCGCGAGTGCTTTCTGGGACTAGAAAAGCAAATCGCGGCCGCCAGCAACCGCTGCCAGAAGAGAAGTCCCATCATCCCGGACGACCAGCTCGGTTGGAAGGTCCTGGTGCGCCTCCCCGTGAAATATCTCATGCTCTTCAAATGCGCCGGCCGCTCCTGGCGTGGGGCCGCGGTGGACGACCCTGCCTTCGTCCGCTGCCACCTCGAGCTGTCTTGCGCAGGGCCACCGTCCATGCTCGTCATCCCCGCAGGGATGAAATCTACGCTGGCGATCTCTCCGAGGAGATCGGCTTCCACCGCCAGAGAAGAGAAGAGACACAGACCGCCGACACCGAGGTCGAAATTATTTTGGTGTCGGTATTAAGCGACACATATAATGCATGGAGGCAATAAACTGGCGCCCCCAACCGATTCGCCGATTATTTCGAACTCGGGGTCATGCCGCTCACCCTCGACGCTTTTGCTTGCTACAACAACTCAGGAGCTTCGTCACTCGGCTAGTGATGTGTTTCCACTAATCAAGCAACTCAAGCCTCTATTAGGACTAAGTCGGCCAAGAGCCACGCCTGCGCCCCGAGCGCCAACTGCGGTACGGCCAAGAGCCACGCCTGCGCCCCGAGCGCCAACTTCGGCACGGCCAAGAGCCACGCCTGCGCCACGGCGCCATACTCGCTGCGCCACGAGCCACGCCGCGCTTCGCGCCAACTTCGCACGCCAAGAGCTACGCCGCGCCGAAGCGCCAACCGGCACGCCAAGAGCCACGCCGCGCGCCGAAGCGCCAACCGCACGCCACGAGCCACGCCGCGCCATTTAGCGCGCCATACCGGCGCACGACCACGAAGCCACGCCGCGCCCGAAGCGCCAACCGGCGCACGGCTAAGAGCCGCGCTGCGCCGGCGCGCAACTTCAAGCATGGCTAAGAGTTTCGCTGCGCCGAAGCGCCAACCGCGCACGCCACAAGCCTACGCCGCTGCGCCCGCGCCAACCGGCACGCCACGAAGCCACGCTGCGCCCGCGAAGCGCCATACTGCGACGCCACGAGCCACGCCGCGCCCGAAGCGCCAACCGGCACGGCCAAGAGCCACGCCGCGCGCCGAAGCGCCAACCGCACGGCCAAGAGTTTACGCCGCGCCCAGCGCCAACCGGCGCACGCCACGAAGCCACGCCGCGCCACAGCGCCATACTCGCACGACCAGAGTTTACGCCGCGCTTCGGCGCCAACTTCGGCACGCCACGAAGCCACGCCGCGCTGCGCCAGCGCCATACTCGGCGCGACGCCACGAGCCACGCCGCGCCGAAGCGCCAACTTCGCGCGGCTAAGAGCCACGCCATGCGCCGAAGCGCCAACTCGGACGACCACGAGCCTCGCTGCGCCGAAGCGCCACCTTCGCTCGACCGCAAGCCTATGCCTGCGCCACGAGCAAGGACAACACGATCGTCAACAACACACGGAGCATAAAGCAGCTAAGTCACTGTTTACTCAAATTATGTCATTATAAAATTATTGGCTTTCTTGACTTGCTACTTAGTTGATCCTCAACTAAGCAGTAAGTCGGGGGCTACACCTAATAGTGTTGCGCATGCGCAACACTCTTTGGGTCGTTTATTGTTTCCTACATTAAGAAATACTGTTCGTTTGCGACTTTCCTCTTGACTTGCTACTTAGTTGATTCTCAACTAAGCGATGAAGTCGAGGCTACATTCTAATAGTGTGCGATGCACATCTATTCTCGAGTTGTATTTTTCTTCCTTTACTTAACGATTGCAAATGAATCCGAAAAGGCCGATTCCGAGTTCAAGCTCGACCCCATGAACGGCGAACTTTAGTCACCCAAAATGCGTGCACGGAAAGAGGGCCATGAGCCGACTCGGCGCTCGGGGCTATATTTGTCGGGCAGAGTGCTTAAACAAAAGAAGAGTCAAACCACTCGGATGAATTCAAAATCAATAAGGAAAAGGAGTAAAAAACTCTAAAATTATACATAAACCAGTCGGACACCACATCCGAGTGAATGGTTTTTACATTGCCTAAGTTCTGCATATACATGATTTCAGGGCTACTACATCAAGAACCGGCGATTTAATGAATTTAAAGGAAGCGGCGCTGAATTTCGCCTTGAGCGGGAAAAGCGTTTTGACTTCTGTATATCGTTTGGAATACGGTATACCCCATGAGGAGCCACCAACCGTACGCCGCAACAGTCGGATATAATTCAACGCGTGGAGCTCTATTGAGTCCTTCACGATCTCTTTGCCTACAATGGGCACTCGGCTGGAAAGGAAAACAAGTCGGGAAACTACATCAAGAACTGGAAGCACTCGGCATGAAGTTTGACTCAGTTGAGCTGCGACCAGGAAGGCGGCAATTCGATCGCAAAGCACTCGGGGGCTACTGTGGAGTATATGGACCCCGGGTATCTGCATGGCAGGCCGTGAGGACCGCCCAAGGGGGGATAGGCCAAGCCGATCGCATGAAGATGGGTATTGTCAAGAGGCGAGTTGCCATGCGCAAGAAGGAAACCCAAGATAGAAACCGACCGCTAGGAGGATACAATTGTAATCCTATCCGTTATCATATTAAACGGATTAGGAAAGAGATATAATCTCCACCTTGTAACCGATTAGGACTCTCCTTTGTAACCGCCCTCCTCCGCTATATAAAGGGGGGTGAGGGAGAAGGAAAAAGAACAAGACACAACACAGGACACAGAACATCTCATCAGCAATCAGCTAGCCACATATAATTACAGAGCACAGGACTAGGGTATTATCTCCACCGCGAGAGCCCGAAC
The DNA here is from genome assembly GCA_036346375.1 of Guadua angustifolia. Classification (NCBI taxonomy): domain Eukaryota; kingdom Viridiplantae; phylum Streptophyta; class Magnoliopsida; order Poales; family Poaceae; genus Guadua; species Guadua angustifolia. Next base: position 18,503 of record JAYEVE010000835.1, on the reverse strand, counting down.
CTGTATACATCGGGTGTTCTTGTGCTACCATCGAGTTTGGGTCCGGCGCGTAGCCCCCTTTTCATTATTGTCGGTAACAAACGTCGACAGTTGGGTCCAACTCTTAAAGGGTGTCAAAGTTGACAAGTACGGCTTCACTACTGTGGACATCGTACATGTCGGATACAGAGACAAACCATTCGTACTTGCGAAGCAAGTAGCACAAGTCTTCTATGTAATCGACTTGGCAGATAAGAAGCGCCATGTAGTTCTTCAAGGAAAAAGAAGGATCGTCAGAGTTGAGAATGTCGTGGATGAGAAAGAGTACAACCAGTTTGATGAGTTGCCTCCTTTCGTAGATGGCATCATCAGCCTCGAGGAAGAAGCCACTCAAGAAGTTACCTATCACATCATGATGATCACAACGAAGGCCAAATTGTAAAAGAAAATATTTAGTTAGGAGTAATGGCAATATTTGTCCTTGTATATGTGAAAAATAAGGTAACGAAGTGAAATGTGATGACTCCTTTTGACTGCGAATGTGATATGTTTGTCCAACTAAAATTTTACCATATCTTCCCAAAAATAGTATGAAATTATTGTGAAAATATAAAATTGTAATAATCACATATAATTCCTTTTATATGTTGGAGCAATCAAGACACTGCAGTGTATGAATAAAGTGTAAGCATGAAATTATTGTGTATGAACAAAGTATATAAATTTTTAACATATGGGCTAGTAGGCATTATCTATGGTGGTTTTTAATAAAAACCGCCACAGATGGTATCCCTCTATATATATACCTAAACCCTAAACCCGCCGCCCCCACCTCTTCCAAAATGTTCCTCCCGCTCATCTCCTGCTCCCTCGCACTACGCCTCCTGCACTCCCGCACCGCGCCCCTGCTCTCCCGCACCACACCGGTACCTCTGCACCGAGCTCATCCTCCAAGTCTTGCCCGACTCAAGGCCGCCGACCGCACCCCCACAGCGTAGTTGCATACCTCGCCGAAGAAGGTGACGCCTCCCATCTCACTCCTAATGCTTATGAATGTTGGTTCTGCACTTTGTTCTTGCTGGCTGAGGTATTGGTGCTACTCGATGATGAACTAGGGTTTATATATGATCAGAACATTTTCTTCTGTGGTTTAGGCCTTGAGTTGTAGACTTGAATGCTTAAAAGAATTGATTATTTTGCTGTCCAAAATATACCTGTGTGATAACCTGTTGTTGCTTAGTCTATTCTCTGTCAGTTTTGTTCATTTCACTAGTTTACGCCACTTGTGCTACGTAATCGATCTCGATTGCCTTGATGTATGCTCAAGATTGATTTAATCAAGATTCGCTATATGCCTTGCGCATTCTTGATCAATCAGTTCTTGTTTGAATATTAATCTGGTTTGATCGATCAGTATATGAGTAATCTTAACAGATATCTAAATTGATTTAGTTCATGATATTGGTATGATTAAATATGTTATTCTGTATCTCTGAAAGTAGCAAGCAGTGACTGACAGATAGAACTTTGCATTTACTTGCTGATCTGGAAGTCTTGTACTGTTTCGATTAGTGAGTTTAGTACTGGTTATGATCTAAACTATGTATATATATTGACAGTACAATTCTCTATTGTGCATTTTAAGGTGGTAAGAATTCAAGGCCTAATCCATTGAATAATTTGTTAGCCCATTTGTGATTGTGGTGAAGATTCTTATCTTCATCCAAACCCTAATCTGAGAGCACAAATCATCAACCAATTTGGTTTTGTAGACATGATTTGTAGAGCAATTGACATTAGTCTTATGAATTACTTCATTTCTATGGTTATGTCAATTATGCTTCCATTGAGTTATGTAATGTTTTTCATGCTGTTAATTGGGATAATCAATAGAATCTTGCTCTTAATATCGCTTCTCTTTCAACAATGGTTTATGATGATGGTTCGGTTAGTACTCCCGTGAGTCTAGGGTTGCAACAACTCCCAATGTAAAGATTAAATTCAGCAAACAGGGAAAAAAGTTTATGTAGGTCTCTCATGTTTATGGTTTATGGAGTAAAAATATGCATGGTTTATAGATAGAGCACTAGTTAATGCACACATGAGTGTTATGAAAGCATATCGAAACAAACAAGAAACATTTGTTCCTGTGTTCATATGTATACTCCCCCAAGTTAAAGATATATGTCCTGCTTGAACATGTGTAGTCAAACTATTTTAATTTTTGACCAATAATACCTTTATGAATATTTAGATTAGCCATAAGAAAATGATATAAGTATATTGGTTTCTAAAATATTTTTGTAATTAATATTATATCTTTTAGGTTTGATAGATATATTACAATAAGGGCTGGTGGTTAAAATTGTGTTTTGTAGTTTGTCACACCTATTTGTGATTGAAAATAAATGACCTCTATTCTAGACTGCATATTATAAATATAACTTCTGGAGACCTCAAATTGATATGTACGTCATATTGAAATCACATGATTATATTATTGATTATGAGCTCCTGGACTATGGACTAAATCATTCCCTGTTGACCTAGCCTACCTCCTGTTTTTGCCCTGCCTTCTAACCTCTCTCCTTTTCTTGTCTTGCCTTCTAACCTCTCTAATCATCCTTTCCTTACCCTACCTTCTGACCTCTCTCCTCCCTTTGCTTGTTGCCATCTTGACAACATGCATCAATCTTCTTCTTCCTTGCACGACATGACCACCATGGAGATAGAGTTCCTTGTTCCGTAGTTCCTTGTATGTGGTGATTGCCTCAACCTATGTATGAATATTCTTTCAAGTCGATTGGTCAGTTATGAACTTGAAGGATCGAGATGGCGAACAGAGGGGGGGGTGAATGGTCGCAAATAAATTTTCCCAAAAATACTCCAACTAAAACCTTGACAAGATTGTGCAAAGAAAACCGGTGCTCCTCAAATTCGCAAAACCCAACCGAAACGACTAGACAACTATGTGTATCCCTAGCTTACATGGATGAGATCCATAAAATATGTGAGAGATTTTTCAATCACAATCCTGGTTGTCTAGTGTCCAAATAAAGAGGAATCAATTCAAATACTTCTTTTCTAAAAGAGATCAAGCCAAGACACAAAAGTCTCTTTTAGAAAAGCAAAAACAGATATTTCCAGAAACTGTCTTTAATTTGAACAGGAGGTTGGTGGGTTTTTACTACTCACAAAATTATCAGAAATTTTCTCCCTATGAGAAGATGAGTCGTGAAGATCTCTACCAAATTTTAGATCAAAAAGTCATGTAGAAAAATCATCATAAATCTATGAATATAGATAGTCAGGAACTTCGAGCAGAAAATTTGGAGCTCGGTTTTCACCTCATGGCGCCCAAATGGTGCAACAAGTTAACTCCAAAATTTTTCTACAGATGGATATGGGAGTCCCACACAATCTCCAAGAAGAATAATGCAAAAAACATTTTTATAGATTTTTATAAAAATCAAATACTAACTACTACGCGAAGAACAAGTTCTGGACAGAACTGGAACTTGAAAGAAAAGATGATCTCTACTTAATCAAAGAGTGCAAAAGAGATGTAAAACCATATGAACACACTCAAAACATCCAAGATCAGCATTTAGAAGGAGGAGAGGAAAATCCAAATTGCATGAATGTAAATTGCGGGAAAGTAAATGCGTAACGTAAATGCTGAATTTAAATTGCGTAAAGTAAAGACATAATGCAAATGCGGAATTTAAATTCACAATAATGTAAAGAAATTTCTTTGTATTTCTGGTGGGAAGGTTTACAAAGTCTCACTTCATGTGGGCAAAGCTCAAAGGAGCAACTCAAACCTTCAAGGGAGGAGGCCACCCTCCACCCCTATTTATACTACTCTTGGGCCACCTACCACCCTTGGATGAGTCCCTCAACCCTAGGACACTCATCTAAGGGCTAGGATTGACCCACTCACACAGCCATGCAAGGGCTAACCCAAAACCCACACACATACCGGGTTTTCTTGCACGGTTTTCAAAGCATACTAGCTAGACCCGCTAACCTATCAACTAGACCGCAATCCGACGGCCCTCATTGATCCACGCGGCATCTAGCTAGCATCATCTCCTTTCCTTATCTTCTTGGCTTGCCCAGACTCCGTCTCCGGTCATCTTCCGGCGATCTCCCGACCGTCTGGACCTCCGACGCTCCTCGCCTAGTCCCGGTCATCCTCCGCCTCACCATGACCTAGCACCGTCGCCCTGCAACCATCAAAGACAAGGAAAAACCTTCACATAGCAATGCCCACAAAGATATTCAATGATTATCCCAAAATCATTAATCGAACATAATTTCTCTCAACGGTCCGATGCTACCGCCCCAAGCGGGTAGCCCTAGGAAAAACAACCAACACTCAAATTGCTTCAAATCGAAATCCACTTCAAATCAAACTCAATTTCAAATCAAACCAAGCTCAAAACTCGTCAATTAATCATCACACACAAGGATAGACCTCCACATGGTCTTTCAGAACTTATGATTATTTCCATCGCACTTATAATTTCTGACCGACATCAACATTTCTTGTCGAAATGTAGTTCTTATGGAGCCCAATCCCGAGCCTGTAATGGAGGGGACTTCCAATCTAAGCCCGAGCCGTTATCTAAACATCGAGCCAGTCACTGAAGTTGCCGAGGTCTCCACCGCTGCAGCAGATGATGCTCCCGCTGCAAGACGTCGAGGCCGAGGGAAAACTAAGAAGCTTGAAGGCCGGTATACCATCTCGGAGGTGTCAGATTCTGGGGCCCCTGTTGCTCCATAGAAGTCAGCAACAAAGTACAGGTCAACATGTGGCTACATGTAAGGGATAAAGTGCCAATCACCTATTTGGATTGGCATAAAGTGCCCCGCGCCACCAAAGAGGATCTATGGACAGAGCTGGAAGAAACGTTTGAATTCCCCGAAGGAGCCGAAGAGCTCGTGCGTCGCGATGCGTTGATGACCATGGATGCGGCATGGAGGAACTTCAAGGCGAGGCTGAATACAAACTATGTGAAGAAAAACCGGTCAGCCATCGGAGACTACCCGAAATTAGAGCCATATTGGGATGAGTTTGTGGTGATGAAGCAAGATGAAGCGGCAATGAAGTCCAGTGAGGACCACATAAACATCGCAAAAAGGAATACTCACCCCCATAGGCTAGGCACGAGTGGGTACGCCGGTAAAATTCCTCAATGGGAGAGGCAAGAATTAGATGCGGTCCGATTAACTGGCGCAAGTCTCTTGACTGGACTACCAGACCGAGTCAAGCATTACGTGCTAGCAAGGGCATCTATCACGTCTGGTGGGACCCTATCATTTAGAAGTAGTGATGATGAAGTAATGTCGCAAAGAGTTCAGCAGCTGCACGCCGAGTCCAGCCAAGGAAATTTCCACCCAAACAGGGAGAAAGACGAACTAACAGCGGCCTTGGGAAACAAAGAGCACCCTGGTCGGACACGAGGAGTTGGGATCAAGGTTCCATGGAAGATAGGATTCTTATAGCACAGAGACTCTTATAGGAGTCGGAAGAGAGCCAAAGAAGAGCGTGCCGCAAACGAATTGGAAAAGATGAAGGAAATGGTTCTTTGAGAACTACAAGGCACCATACAAGAACAAGTTCAACAACAAGTACAAGAAGCCATGCGCCAGTCACAAGTACACAACGTTATCTCCAGCCATACGAATCGTCGTAGCAGTTGCGCATCCACGCCATTCGTAGAACTGGATAACACCCAATATCCTATGGATGACATTCAAGACCCCACACCTTGCCAGCTCAATGTGCCCGTTATGAACATATCCTTGCAAGCTAGTACAGGAATAGCTTATCCATGCCAGGAAGGGGGTGTTTTGCACAACTCCCCGATAGCGCCAGGTTTTGCAAAGGTCCGGGTGGACATGATACTTCCACAGCTTGTGGACATCACGCTGGAATTTCCCTGCAATAACGAGATTACAACTCTAGGAAGTGCCGTCCACTCATTCATCCAGTGGTGCAAGCGTGACATCATCTTGGAGCATGTACTGCCTGCCTCTCCTGCATTAGAAGTTGCGCTACCGTCACCAGCACCCGAGCATCAAATGGCAATGAAGGAAGATGAAGCTCCAAAAAACATGGCTAGTGTGAGTACTTCACAGGACAAATTAATTCCAACCCCTGATCCGAAGAAATGGCATATTAGACAAGCTATATCAGCTAGATCAGGCGAGGCCAGAACAAAGTACGATGTGGTGCTAGCAAAAAGTAAGGGCAAGGAGAAGACTAAAGTACAAGATAACGAAGAAAGGTTGCCATTCGAGGTGGGGAAGCCGTTAGTCACCACTTCAAAGTTAAATAGCCTATCACTAATGATGCGCCGATTACATGCCTGGTACATGGAGCGATCCAACCAAGAGGTATTCCTGAAGCTTATCACTGCCCTTTTTCGGGAGGAATATTTTCACCATGAGGGAGTTGGCTGCTTCAAGATAGAATTTGATAACTTGCACAACTTGTTCTATCACGACGCCCTCGACATATCTTTTTTGAGGTGCTGGACACTGTAAGTGTCTAATATATAAATCATAGTCTACATTTATGTAATATCGATAAATGTCATGTCTAACTTTTCCCTTATCTAGATACGAGATAATCGAACTAAGAAGAACCCAGGGACCAGTTGGATTCCTTGATCCGGGAACGGTCTGCCAAGAGGAAATTACAAAAGTACCAAAGGAGGTCGAGGATTACGTATATAACACTTTTATCAAGCTGCAAGACAAAGAGTTTATACTTTTACCATACAATTTTAAGTAAGTTAGTTTCTCACTAGCTAGTTAAATTACTCGTTGATTTTGTTCTTTACTTTGATCTTAGGACTAATGACTATGGCATCATACCCGTGTATGTAGCTTCCACTGGATTCTCATAGTAATTACTTCAGAGAAGAGCAAGATGCTAATCATGGACCCACAGGATAAAAATAGAAAAGACTACGAAGACATTATAACTCTAATGAATAAGGCGTTCAAAAGATATTGTAAAAAGAGCTCAAGATACCGTCCATACCACAAATCCCTTTTAATCCATACTAAATTTTTGGTATGCACGCAACCAATATTCTTATATCGCATTTCGTAGTAAATAACTCGTTCCATGACATTTTAGTTTATTCAATTTTTACAATGTGACAAGTGGCTACAAGGCACAAATTTATGTGGATACTTCATGTGCCAATACATGCGCGAAATCTTAGGTTCTACAGTAATAAACAATGATGTAGAGGTTTGTCATGCTTACATCATAAATTGATTCACACCACTCAATTTTTATATACTCTAAGATTTATTTTTCCTATTTATAGCGCCTCAAGTTGCCTACGGGAGGACTGTTTCCTATTGAAATCAAAGCCATTCAGGGACAGCTCGCCTACTTCATCATGAAGGAAATCATCAACCCAAAAGGCGAGTTTCATGACAAAGACAACAACGATCCAGTCATCCATACTCATTTTACACATTCTGTGTCTCCAACCAATAGCGAAGACTAGTGTAGTCTTTCATTATTTAAATTTGTCTCATTACAAAGTATAAATTGATTACAAAGTGTAAATTGATGTTTTATTATGGCTAATCTTATGCTACTTTGTGTGTGTGATACAATGTGTATAATATGTGTATGCTATTTCAGAGGGGTGTGTGAGTCGGCTTCATTAATTTCCCCATCTGAGAGGAGTGTGTGAATTGCCTTATGTTGAGGGAGCTTAGTTTTGAATTTTGATATTACCACACAACATCGTACCAAATGCCAAAGCTTCATCTATCGGTAGCCCTTTTTAGGCTCGTGAATCTCATGTTGTTGACCAATGATATTTTGTCAGACATCTTGGAATATGTAGGTCTTCAGATTCATCTGGGACCTAATGCATAGGTAGTGCATGGCCTAGAGTACCCAGAGTAAATGTATACAAGTTTATCGTGTTAACTGATCAAATAGGGGTGACTGTGTCTTTTGTTTGCTGGAGTTCCATTAACCACATAATAACTACGCACTCAAAAGTCATTTATTTTTTCAAACCATCATAGCATCTCTGTTCCTTGGAACTACTTTTAGAGGGGTTATGCTTATATAAAAAGTCTTGCCTTGGTAGTTGAAAAATTTTAGGGGAATATTGATCCATTTGTTCCAATTTCCCTAGAGAATATATATTGCTTGATAATTTCAATATTAATACATTTTATGGGAATGTTTGGATAGATTAGGATTGTTCTAACTTGTAGGAACTTTTTGGAGCTAACCTGAGGCATAACCTATTCATCCGTCTTCACCAATCTTTCAAGGTGACTATTCTAATTGTTTCTAGGTCAAATTCCCTCTTATTTATCTATTGTTCCTGCTCTTTCTTTTCCTTTATTATTCAGATTTGTTGATTGATTGTACTCAGGTTCCACCAGCAAGTTTCAGGCCCAAGAACTGAAGTGCCAACATTTACTTCGTATTCTTCGGTGATTATAGTGCTTGGCATGAAGATGTGATTAGGGGTGAAATTCCGAGAATTGTAGTTGGTTTCACCATACTCAAAGTGTTCATTTAACCAATCAAGCTAGCAATTTTTTTCTATAAGACCAATTAGATTTGCACTTAGTTTTATATGTAAATTAATTACAAAGTGTAAATTGATGTTTCATTATGGCTTATATTATGCTACTTTGTGTGTATACATCTATTACAATGTGTATGATATGTGTATGCTATTTTAGAGGGCATGGCTAGCGCTGCCTGACGCTAGCCCGAAATGCACATTTTTTTATTTTGTTGTCTAGAGTTATCAGTGATGGTTTTTGGATAGAACCGCCACTAATAATCACATTAACAGTGGCGGTTTTTGGAGAAAATCGCCACTGATATATTATCAATGACGGTTCCAAAACCGCCACTGATACGATTATTAGTGGCACTAAATCTGTGGCGGTTCAAAAACCGCAACTGATGGCAGTTATGAATCGCCACAGATGGCCTTTTTCAAGGTAGTGTATCTGGATGGTTGGCTTCTTTCTACAAGCTCTTGGTCGCATTCTCGCATCTTCCCCAATCCCCCACTACACAGTCGACAGTCACATCGCACCCCCGGTCCCTTATGACTAGATCTCCCTCCAGCTGCGCCAAGCCACCAATCGGCCCCGGCTGAGCGCCTCCCCTTGCTAGGGCGCTGTGCCAATGGCCTCTCAGCCAAGTCTCTGCCTAGTGTCGAGACCCAAATATGCAAATCTGGACCATCTGTGTATTCAACACTAGTCTAGAATCACGTTAGTACACACAGGCTCAACATAGATGAATATCACAATCATACTCAACGATATAATAATAAAGATTTTATCAAATTAAATATAACTTGTTAGATGACTTTATGGTCCACCTTACATGAATACGGCTCGTAGGGCAAAGACTAAAAAATAAATAAATTACAGCTGAAATAAATGCATTCATAGTAACCCTTCAATTTGCTGCAAACAACTGACAAGGTTTGCACCCTAGTTGTCTGCTTCCTTCTAAAACTTCCCCTCAAAAGCAGGCATAGGCTCCTCTCCAATTAGTAATGTTTTGTTGCACTCAACAGGTTATATACAAAATGCAAGTATAATATACTATATGCAAGGCTTATTCCAAATGAATGACTGACATGGTTAATTTGCGTAAAAACAACATGTATAAAAGAATAGCATAAATAGATTGAAAGATAGTAAAACAAATAATAATAATAAATTTCTCAGTTATTTTCTAAATAAACCAATTCATAACCTTAAACTATAATTCAACATTCACAGGCATACAACCTCTATTCCCACATTTATTTTAATAAAATCTAACCCTTGATTGTAATAACCAAGCAATGCTCAATACCGCGAGTATGGCTATTCGAACAAGTTTGACACTCTACAGAAGTTATACACATTACCCACAAGATATAATCATACACCACAAAGGCGAGTAATTATAATAAAGCCTTTCCGATGCTTTGTCTAAACCTAGTACTGCCCGCTGAGATTTCAACACTGAAGGGACCGATTACCATACTTAGGGGCCCCATCTTATGCCATGTGAGTTTACCCATATAATTGGCACTCACACCATCACGACAATACCAAAGCCTAGATATAACAAATTAATTAGTTAGGTATGTCCCATAGCAGCATGTGGTTGTATGAGTAAATTAGTTCAAATGCTTGTAAGGTTAAGTCCTTAATTGACCAAAACAAGACTAACCAAAAATTTTCCATAACCATGATCAATCAAATAATATAAAAAAATAATACGACCGCCCAAATACCACATTAACCCACCACAAATTCTTGCCACTTGCCTCAGTCTGAATCATTTTATCACCCTAGTTGTTTTACCATACACACGTGCCATTAACAATGACAATATTGTGTGACAACACCCGATACACAAGTTAATAAACATATTTCATAATTCATTAAGCAAATTTAACCTTTTCACATAAAATGATGACTCGTTGCATGCCTAAGCATGCTACATGCGTTCTAACTACCCACATTGGTAATTACAGCTATTAACTAATATGAAACCATTCTAGGGTGACAAATGAAATATAATATACAATATGGCAAGGTGGATATATCACAAATTGGATGAATATCTATACCCAATATAATTGAAACAAGTAATAATTGAATTAGTATGCAATACTTTTAAACAATATAATGTTTAAAACTTGGGTTCAACATGATCAAAGCACAACTTACCTTTAAAGAGCTCTGGATCCTACTCTCGACCTAGTTCTTGGGATGGCACCTCACTCAGAATTCCTCAGGCACTTCAATGTCTATGCGAATCGAACGAAAAATAATAAATACCAAAAACCATTATCCAAATTAACTCCAAAAATTAAATAAAATTCACTATTAAACATAACAGAATTTTAAAAAAATTTAGAAACTAGAATGGCCTCAATCGGTATTCGTATGAAGGAGAACAAGCTAAACAAAGTTTGAAATAAATTAAAAAGGCTGAAAAATAGAAAAACCCGAATTTTTAGAATTATTTTTCTACTGAAAATCCTGGATTTATTGCGTCACAACGCGTGGACCAATTCCTGGCTACCATGTGTCCCGGTGCATGGACCCGGTCCACAGTTTGGGCTCGGTCCACCATGGACCAGAGCACTGCACTCAAACACCAGCTAACGCAAGCGCTTGCGTTAGCGGCGAGGTGCGTCCCGATCACGGCGCGACGCGACTGGTGCAATGCTTGGTGCAATCTAGCCCACCCAAACCAACACAGACGGTCGAGATTCACCAAAGCAGATTGGATCTAGTTAACTGCGGGTTTGACACTTGGCACGATCCCGATCACTCGATACACAATGGACAACTACGATATGCAACTTGATCCGAATCTACTGTGGAGGCAACACGTGGCTAGATTGTGACCATATGCGCTAAATTCGACAACTGGGCTACGAGGGAAGGCAAAGCAACACACAGGTGGCATTATCACGGTTGTGACACACTGCACAGACAGAACTGACCGATCTTGATCCAGCGGCCAAGAGTGGGCGAAGACAGAACAATCGATAGAACACGTGACGTGGATCTAACCATTCGTTCCAAAACCAACAGCTAGGATCACGCCAGTAGACGAAAAGGCAAGTCGTAGGTCTACTGCGGGCTCGATGCGTAGCGTGTCAGCGTTCGTGTGAAGGAAGACGATGTACAGGGCATAGTTGATGGCTCGGGTACCGCTTCGTCAACTTCTTCAAGTAACGATGAACAGCGCAGATCAGCTAACCTTGTGTAGAGAGAGTTGTGAAGCATTGATGTGGGTAGCGGTAATTTCCCTTTGAGTGTTGATTGTAAACCAGTAATTACTATAGCGCGTAATGGTGATGTTGGAGAGGTAAGTTGGAGCGGGTATAAAAGAGAGAAAGTCTACGACAGCAGTAATTCGGAAAAGAATTGAATCTTGAGGAGCACGAAAAGGCTTCCTCGTTCCTCATATGTTCTTCTTTTGTTCTTCCCCTTTTCGTCTTTGTCTTTCGATTTGCTGTCGTGATTCTCACGTCCGAAGTTGATCCGCGCAAAGGGAACATGACAAGTGGTATCAGATTCACGTCGCTCCTGGTCGGTGCTGTGCTTGATCGAGAGATTTGCTCGATTGGACGGTAAAATTTTTTCCAGAGGAGGGTTCGGGAACTCGAGGTTGGATTTCTCCACTTCGATTGATCCTGGTAAAATCCCCGAGTCTGGTTCGGCCGATTTGGCAATCGATCACCACGGCGCCGCCCAAACCTTCCGTCCAGACTGGCTACATTCTTGACGCAATGGGTGAGGTTTCCGGTCGAATCGAGGAGAAACTGGATGTTCTTCAGGATAATCTTCAACGTCTGTTTGCTCAAGTGGGCACAATCGATACAACTCAACAGCAACTTCTTGCTCGCACCGAGTTGACGGCAAAAGCAGTGGAGCAACAAGGCCAAAGATCAGCAGCTGCTTTCGAAGCAATTGGAGGTCACCGGGCAAGCGGTCGCCAGACTCACCGCCGATCGGATTTTGGATGACCCTCCTTCTGAAGTGAATCTAGCCGTGGGTCAAAGCAAAGGTAAAGCGCTTTTTACCCCCACCATTTTCGGTCCGCGGCTAGGGATGGATGATGATACACCACAATCATCTGCTGATCGATATATCCCTAGGACACATGATGGGTCCGGCATACAATTGAGGACAACACGAGAGTCAGGGGGTGTGTCGAAGACTTCTCTGCCCAAATTATCTTTTCCTCGTTTTGATGGAACTCATCCTCGTATTTGGAAGGATAAATGCATCGATTGCTTTACCATTTTTAATATCCCAGATGCCCTTTGGGTTCTGACAGCTACTATGCATATGGATGGCAATGCCGCACGATGGTTGCAAGTCTATAAAGTGCGCCATGTGCTGGGTAATTGGAATCAATTCATTCATGATGTGGAACAGAAATTTGGTGGGGATGATCGTCGTCAATTGTTACAAGAATTGCTGGAGATTAAGCAAGGCGGTACAGTTGATGAGTATAAAACACAATTTGAGGAACTTATGTTTGATATCTCCATGTATAACCCATATTATGATGAAGCGTTATTTGTGTCTCATTTCGTTAATGGGCTTAAACCAGAAATTCGGGATAAAGTACAAGCACATGTGCCAGCATCTGTTGATCAAGTGGTTGTTTTAGCTCGAGTGCAGCAACAGATTAATCAGCGGGGCAAGTTCTGGAAATCTCGGATGAGTGCCCCGACCAAACCTGATGAACCACACCCTAGTCCGAAAATGCCACAAGGTGAGTTATGGCGCGCTCGACAGTTAAAAGAATATCGTCAAGCTAATGGGTTGTGTTACCAATTCGGCGACAAATATGAGCCAAATCATGCTTTACATTGTAAAAAGAAATTTCCAGCTCAAGTGCATGCTATTTCAGTGGACGAATCACCAACAATTCTGACAGATGAGGTGTTGGATGCTCTGGAGCGTACCGACAATACTACTGAGGATTTGCTCCAGGTTTCGCTTCATGCTCTAGCTGGCACGGAAGATACAGCTACAGTCAAGTTTTTGTCCTTGATTAAGAATCACACTATGCTGGTATTGATCGATTCCGGTAGTTCCCATAGTTTCATAAATTCCAATTTCTTGCATCAAATTGGTCAGATAGCACACCCAACCATACCAGTTCAAGTTAAGGTGGCAAATGGTGATTTATTAACCTATGATCAGTGGGTACCTAAACTCGAGTGGTGGGCTCAGGGACACACATTTACTACTGATCTGCGGGTATTGGAACTAGCTGACTTTGATGTCATTTTGGGAATGGATTGGCTTCAAGAGCACAATCCCATGTTCTGTAATTGGCAGCATAAAACATTGAGGTTTCACTACAAAGGTCACCAGGTGGAGTTGCAAGGCATTCAGCATTCCTCAATGACCGAATTACAGTCCATTTCTAGTGAACAATTGACCAAGCTATAGAAGAGTAGTAATATTTTGGCATTAGCAGTGGTGGAACATCCTTTGGCTGCACAGGATGTTCTGGTGCCCTCTGAAATTGCCACGGTTCTGCAACAGTATGCTTCGGTATTTAGTGAACCTCAGGAATTACCTCCACATCGGTCTTATGATCATACTATCTCTTTAATTCCTGGATCCGTCCCTGTCAATTGCCGACCATACCGCTACTTCCCATTACACAAAGATGAGATAGAGAAGCAAGTGGCAGACATGCTCGCCTCAGGTATTATCAAACCAAGTCTCAGCCCGATTGCTTCCCCTGTCTTGTTGGTTAAGAAAAAGGATGGATCATGGCGTTTTTGCATTGATTACCGGCGATTAAACGATTTGACTATTAAAAATAAATTTCCCATGCCGGTTATTGACGAGTTATTGGATGAGTTGCCCGGGACAAAGTTTTTCTCTAAACTTGACCTTCGAGCCGGTTATCATCAGATATGCATGCATGAGGCGGAAGAGTTTAAAACTGCTTTTAAAACTCACCAAGGTCATTATCAATTCCGGGTGATGCCGTTCGGCCTCACTAATGCCCCGGCCACATTTCAGTGCGTGATGAACTCCATACTAGCGCCATACTTGCGTAAATTCGTCCTGGTCTTCATTGATGACATTTTAGTGTATAGCCCAGATTTGCCTTCTCACGCACGGCATTTGGCTTCGGTTCTCAACACATTACAACACCATCAGTTGTTTGTTAAACGCACCAAATGTTCTTTTGCTCAGACCAGTTTGGAATACCTTGGCCACATTATTTCCTCTGATGGTGTTGCGACAGATCCAAGTAAAACTTATGCAATGCTCCATTGGCCCCGACCAGGCAATGTATCAGAACTTCGAGGATTTCTGGGTCTTACAGGGTACTATCGTAAGTTTGTTAAAAATTATGGAGTAATTGCACAACCGCTTACCAATTTGTTGAAAAAGAAGAGTTTCCAGTGGGATGATGCGGCCGAGAGTGCCTTTGTTCAACTGAAACAGGCAATGTCATCTACCCCAGTTCTTAAATTGCCAAATTTTGATCAACCTTTGAAATCAAAGATGCCCTGTGACTTGAGTATGCAGATTGCAACAAAGAAGGTCACTGCTATGCTTCTTTAGCAAGGCACTGAGTAAGGTCCATCAAGCTTTATCTATTTATGAAAAAGAATTCTTAGCACTCATGTTAGCAGTGGGTCGCTGGTGACAATATTTACAGCGTCAAGAGTTCGTTATTCTCACTGATCACTGTAGGTTGTGCTAGTTGGAAGACCAAACATTGTAGTCTGAGATGCAAAGGAAGGCTATGGCCCGATTAATGGGTTTACAGTTTAAAATTCGTTACAAGAAAGTCATATAAAACATTGTTGCTGATGCCTTGTCGAGAGTGGGGCAGATGATGGCAATTCAGACTCAATCGGAGGTGCATCCTACTTGGATTCAAGAGGTAATTAATTCCTATAGCACGGATGTTGATGCACAACAAAAGATGGCTCAATTGGCCATTTACATCCCTGATGAGAATGGCTTCACCCTGCAGTCTGGCATTATTCTGCAACATGGCAAGATTTGGCTTGGCTCCAATTCTGCATTGCGTACTCATTTGATTTCCGTTTTTCATTCCAGTCCAATCGGTGGGCATTCCGGACTGCAAGCCACATACCACCGCATCAACAAAGTCTTCTGTTGGAAGGGTTTGAAACAAGATGTCAAAGACTTTATTAAACAATGTCTTACTTGCCAACAAGCTAAAGGTGAACACACTAAACCAGTAGGCTTATTACAGCCCTTACCTATGCCGGCAGCAGCTTGGCAGCAGCTCTCTATGGATTTCATCGAAGGCTTGCCCTTGTCAGATGGTTGCAATGTCATTTTGGTCGTGGTGGACCGATTCTCCAAGTATGCGCATTTTCTTGGCTTAAAACATCCCTATATAGCACAGAAAGTAGCCCAGTTGTTCTTGGATCAAGTCGTTCGTCTCCATGGTATGCCGTTGTCCAGTACTTCCGATCGTGATCGCATATTTACAAGCACCTTTTGGAAGGAATTGTTCACCGCTCTTGATACAAAATTGCAATTTAGCACGACGTATCATCCTCAAACGGATGGACAGAGCGAACGCGTGAATCAATGTGTGGAAATATACGTAAGGTGTTTTGTGCAAGCTGTTCCCGGTAAATGGCGCAAGTGGCTGGCTCTCGCTGAATTTTGGTATAATATCAGTTTTCATACCTCTCTCGGTTGTTCGCCCTTTAAGCTTTTATATGGGTGCGAGCCCAATTATGGTGTTTTGCCGCCAAGGTTGTTGGATGGATGTTTGGAGGTTCAAGATGCCATTGCTGAGCGGCACAAACTTACTGCCTTGGTAAGACAGCACTTAGCAGCCGCTCAAACCCGTATGAAGCATCATGCTGACAAGAATCGACAAGAACGACAATTTCAGATTGGGGAGAAAGTGTTATTGAAATTGCAGCCGTATGCACAATCTTCATTGGTCAACCGCCCTTATCCTAAGCTGGCATATAAATTTTATGGCCCTTTTGCAATTCTGGAGAAGATTGGTCAAGTTGCTTACAAACTGGATTTGCCCTCTTCCAGCCAACTGCATCCGGTCTTCCATGTCTCTCAGCTTAAAGCTTTTACTCCCAATTTTGGTCCAGTTTTCTCTGATTTGCCTTCGGTGATTGGGTCGGACAGTGCTGACACTGAACCGAAGGAAATTTTCGATCGGCGGCTTGTGAAGAAGGGAAGTTCAGCTCGCGTGCAAGTGCTTATCAAGTGGTCTGGCATTCCCAGTGCCTCTGCTACATGGGAGGATTATGATGTGGTGCGTACTCGTTTTCTGGATTCGGTTGCTTGGGGACAAGCAACGCCTGTAGGGCGGGGTGATGTCAGTGTTCGTGCGAAGGAAGACGATGTACAGGGCATAGTCGATGGCTCGGGTACCGCTTCGTCAACTTCTTCAAGTAACGATGAACGGTGCAGATCAGCTAACCTTGTGTAGAGAGAGTTGTGAAGCGTTGATGTGGGTAGGGGTAATTTCCCTTTGAGTATTGATTGTAAACCAGTAATTATTGTAGCGCATAATGGTGATGTCGAAGAGGTAAGTTGGATCGGGTATAAAAGAGAGAAAGCTGTACGCAGCAGAACAGACTGGAAAAAGAATTGAATCTTGAGGAGCACGAAAAAGCTTCCTCGTTCCTCATCTGTTCTTCTTTTGTTCTTCCCCTTTTCGTCTCTGTCTTTCGATTTGCTGTCACGATTCTCACGTCCGGAGTTGATCCGCGCAAAGGGAACACGACATAGCAGCATTCAAAGCGCTTACGTTTGATCAAACGGTCGGCAAGCTCGACTGTCGCACATGGCGCATGGCGGTGGGATTCTTACCGCCGATGAAGATGATGACCAAGAGATGGCGCTGTGGTAGGACTTTAGCAACGTTAGCTGGCTGGTTTGACGTGTCTTGACACGGCGCTTCCGGATATGGCCTTGGTTGAGGCGGACGGTGCTCAGCGACGGCAAAAATGTGTGGCGGTGAATGGCAAAACTTCGAAGAGCAAAAGTGGCAGCGAGAGCATGTCTCGGCAGGCGTAACTTTACTAGGACGTGTGGCGCAAGGTGGGGAAAATGAGGGTACTGGTGGCAGCGCTTTAAATAGAGGTTTCGGCTTCCAGAGTTTCTTATCACCAGCTCAACTGTTGAAATGTTGAATTGTGATTTTCTTAGCAATGCTTGTGGTGGACATTGCTGATTGTTCTTTTCTTAATGCTGAAAAAAATATTTTGTAGCTATAAAATTCTTGATTTTTAACTAAAACTGATTAGTTGCCTCACGGTGGAAGTAATCTTTTTTTTTTGTGTTATGTATCTTATAGATGAAGGTTGACCATCTTGAGGATCGTTATCAGGAATGGATTCACCAACCTATTTTGTGCAAGGAAGGTCCACTCTTTTTCTCAAATGATGTCATGGAGGTAATGCACTCCTCTATATCAATGTTATCGAGGATTTTGGCAATGAGTTAACGCAAGCTCAAGTCTAAGTGATGAGAAAATTGTGTGCATTATCCATATGTGCGTTCATTATGGAAGCTCAAGCGCAAGTTCTGTATATGTGTGCATTATTTGTATATTTTAATCCGTTTTCGATCTGAATTTGTCACATATTCGTTCCGTATCTATATTCTGAATAATCTAGATTAGTATCCGTATCTAACTAACTTATATCTAATCCTAAATTCAAAAAAATATATAAATTATGATATAAAAATAATAATATCCACCGTATCCGACCCATTTTGCACCCTTACCCACACCTGCCCACACCGGAGCCACTTCTGAAAAGACATCTTCACTGTTTTGTTGGCATATATGCCTAGATGTACGCCCACTATCTCTATGGCCGACACGCGGGCCTGAGATCCACCTGTCAGCTTCGTTGCCCTCCTTTGGCCAAACGCCCGCGTTGCGACCACCGTTTTGCCTGCATCACGCCGTG